>OX422208.1:100112068-101312068 GCA_949130495.1 Sambucus nigra
ACAAACCATCGAATTATTATGGTCCTTTAATTCTTTCTCTAAAAATAGGACCCTATCATAACTCTCCTTCTTTGACAATTTTAAAGCAACAAAGTCATGGTCCAAGGAAACAAATTTTTCACGATAAAAACCTCTTTGAACTATTTGCAAAAGATCCAACGCGGATTTAAAATGAGAATTTTCTTTTTCCAAAACTTTAATTCTTTTTGCAAACGTCAAATTCAAATGATTTATATCATTAAAATTCTGACTCATGTCATCAAAGGGGGGCATCCTATTAGATAAGTTCTCCACCGGAAAAAAAATGCGATTTTTCACAAAAACCATTTTTTTCAAAAAAATCAATATCACACAAATTTTGCGGAAAATAGGAATATGCAATAAATTAGCGTAACTCGCTCTGATACCAATTTGTGAACGTGAGTAGACAAATTGTATCAGAAAGTAAATCCTTGAAAAATCAGAATCACGCGATAATTTAGCGTAACCCGCTCTGATACCAATTTGTGAAGTGTGACGGTGTGATAAATGATTAAATTTATTCGCAAGTTTCCAATTCTGCACACTTATTTAATTAGAGTCTATTTTTAAACCAAATTCATCCAGCCCCTAAACATGCATCTAAAAGTGCGTGTGTCAACCCATAAATAAATAAAGCATGTGACATAAATATTCAGGAAAAATCCCCTAAAGGGGAAAAACTTTATTTCACTATAATTTTGTAAGAAAACGGCTTACACGGATTACAATTTAATAGGGTGACATGCGAAATACCCACAGGTGTCGGTTCCGATCTCTCGGATGGAACTTTTCCTTTCTAGGCGGGCCGCAGTGAAGAAGAGGACGGCACCTCCACAAGTTACGGCTGGAATTTTCCCTATCCAAGAGGGCAACAATGAAGAAGAAAAATGGCTTCTCCACAAGATTGAACATTAAAAGGACTCCCTCCACAATAGCACGCAGCTGTCGGTTGTAGAGTTTTCCCCACAAAGAATAAACCAAAGCAAAATATATTCTTGGGTTCCACAAAACAATTCACATAAAAGTAATTGGAATTTTGTGAATGAAAAACAAAACATTTGAACCCTTAAAATTGTTGGAGAAAAACTTTCTGCAAAAAGGTATTGAATTAAATCTGGGCAGATACACAAAATTTTCAAAAGAATTAGACTCTCAAAAGTTGAAACTGTTCTCCACGTTTTTCAACGCTGCCAAGACCCCCTTTTATACAAAATTTGAGTCGGTCAAAGGATAATCATTACAGCAGCGTGTCAGCCAAAAAGCAGGGTCGTTCGAACGAGAACCCCATCTCGCTTGAACGAGATTGCGTGTCGTTTGAACGACCACGCGCGACATCCCAATATCGTTCGAACGTGATGCTGATCTCATGCGAACGAGATTGGCGTCGAAACCGAGGTGCGTTAACTGCCACTGAAATTTTCTCAATACTATTCTTTTTATAAAACAGTTAACACCTTTTTTAAAAACAAACATTTATAAAAATATTTTTATATAAAAGTTTTTTAAAACACCTTTTAAAAATATCCCAACACTCTTAATATGAAATGTATATGAAACTTTAAAAAAATATCTTACCAAAGTTCATATTGTTGCGCTTGAATGTTGAAGGCAACTGGTAATTCGGATTCGCCTTTTGTAGATGCAATCTTCACAATTCTTCGACGACTTGTAGCGGTATACGACATAATTAATTGTGACTGACTTATTAAAAATATGTCCTTACAAATCTCCCCCTATGTCTATGCCGGTTCGTACATAAAAAATATCCGAATTATCAAAAACCAAAATGCTTATACAAATCTACCCTCCCATGAATCCCAAAACTGAAAAGGTAAAATTTGTAAGTTCTCAAATTTTTCTTCAACATCAAAACTCTCAAAGAATTTCTCATCCGGGTGTGCAACATCATGATCTTCAATCTTCGTACCTACACACATGAGATAAAGCAAAAACCTTCGTGACGCATTCGAGTTTGAAATGATATAGGAATAAAGCATTAATAATAAAATCTCCCCAAAAATACAAAAACTCCCCCAAAACATGATAATTCTTTCTCCCCCTTTTCATGATGTTCCCAAATACACAGATAAGAAGAAAAAAACAAAACATGGAGTGTCACGACAAAATGCATAGCAAACAAAGATCAAACTACGCGCATGCAAAGGTATGTCCCAAAAAAATTCACAAACTATTTTTGATTTTTAAAATTTTTTCATACAAAAATAGGATACAAAAAAAAATCACACCATGGATATAAAACTAAAACAACTAAGTCATGGAAATGGAATGTATGGGTGTGAACCCATTCGATAGGTAAATAAACTCAGTCAATCATATGTGCACGATGCATACGTGTACCCCTAACGAATGAACATCAAAAGAATCCTTAGGTGTAAAAATTTGTTGAACTTAAATGACATCGTCTTATACAAATCAACAAATCAAAGTCAAATGATTTCCACACTAATAACGTCCAAAACTATTTAGCGCTTTTTCAAGATTTTCAAGGACGTGCAAACCCGTTATAAAATCTCCAACCAAACTCCCCCATATATACTTTCTTTTAGAGGTGAATAAACTAAATTCTCAAACTTTGAAGAATTGGTGCAAAAAATTAAATGGCCCATAATTGCCATGAATTTCTTTTTATTGCCTTTAAATTTTTTCGAGCTCTTTTTAACCTCTTTGGACCCCGGATAATAAAATTCCTCCATTTTTTAGGTCCAATTTAACGGTGGCTTAGTATTCGCAAAGGCAAAATGAACCTTTCGCAGCCCTTCCCCGTTTTCAAACAAAGCACACAAACTCACAAAACGGTTCTTATAGGCACAATTTTCTTATCAAAATTTATCGCGCTTGGTTTATTTTAAATGACAGGATTGAAGTGAAAACACCCAACCAACATGTGATAAGACAAGCACAATAATCAAACAAATCCGTGCATGTGTGCAATAAAGGAAATCATGAGTCAAACATGTAGAAAGTAACACTTAATTACATCTCAATGATTTTAAACATTGTAAAGCACATGGATGAATTGACCTATTGTCTCAAAACACTATCAAATAGTCACATGAAGAATGGAATGATGTTGTGACTTGGTAATCCTAAGTGTTCATCTATAAACGGTGCAAACAAAATACAAAAATCTTTTTTGGATTTTCAAATTTGACCAAAACAAATATGAATGGACACTCAAAAAAATAAAAAAATCTTTTTGCATTTTTCAAAATTTTTCAAAAAAAATCAAAAATTTGTACGAAAAGTACATGTCACAACGCTAGCAGGTATATATCATGAAACCACAACTAGTGTATGACGAACATGCAAACACAATCATCTATATAATATGGCAAGAGAAGAATCATATGCAAGCAAACGGGAGTCAACTTGTCTAAAATCTAGTGCCTCTAAAAGTGATTTCCTAACCCAAATAAATATGAAACGTCGTGTGTGGGCTTTGGGAACCATGGGAACACTAGACATAAACGTCCTAGGACATTTTCCAAGATCAAAATAAAAACGCCTAAGGTGACCTTTCCTACCACAATATGAACATGTGTAAACGGGAGGACCGACACCTATGGGTTGACCTTTTCTAACATCCATGGAATTAGTTTACCCTTTAAAACAAATAATGGTTTTGGCTTTAGCATTAGAAGCATGAGAACAAGATGAGCCATTACCATCACTATCAAACCTACTTGAGTCTGTCAAATCAATTTTTAATTTCAAAATTTTTTACTCAAGCAAAGAATTAGACTCTTTCAAATTAAGGGATGCCTTTTTCAATATTTCCTAAAAGCATATCTCTCTCTCCATCAATTAAAGCAAACTTTTTCCTAAGAGTCTTTTCACGTGCCACAAACTCATTGACTAAAATGTTTTTGTCCTCTTTGGCACAAACCATCGAATTTTTAAGGTCCTTTAATTCTTTCTCTAAAAATAGGACCCTATCATCACTCTCCTTCTTTGACAATTTTAAAGCAACAAAGTCATGGTCCAAGGAAACAAATTTTTCACGAAAAAAATCTCTTTGAACCATTTGCAAAAGATCCAACGCGGATTTAAAATGAGAATTTTCTTTTTCCAAAACTTTAATTCTTTTTGCAAACGTCAAATTCAAATGATTTATATCATCAAAATTCTGACTCATGTCATCAAATGGGGGCATCCGATTAGATAAGTTCTCCATCGGAAAAAAATGCGATTTTTCACAAAAATAATTTTTTTCAAAAAAATCAATATCACACAAATTTTGCGAAAAATAGGAATACGCAATAAATTAGTGTAACTCGCTCTGATACCAATTTGTGAACGTGAGTAGACAAATTGTATCAGAAAGTAAATCCTTGAAAAATCAGGATCACGCGATAATTTAGCGTAACCCGCTCTGATACCAATTTGTGAAGTGTGACGGTGTGATAAATGATTAAATTTATTCGCAAGTTTCCAATTCGGCACACTTATTTAATTAGAGGTTCTATTTTTAAACAAAATTAATTCAGCCCCTAAACATGCATCTAAAAGTGCATGTGTCAACCCATAAATAAATAAAGCATGTGACATAAATATTCAGGAAAAAAACCCCAAAGGGGAAAAAACGTTATTTCACTATAATTTTGTAAGAAAACGGCTTACACGAATTACAATTTAATAGGGTAACATGCGAAATACCCACAGGTGTCGGTTCCGATCTCTCGGCTGGAACTTTTCCTTTCCAGGCGGGCCGCAGTGAAGAAGAAGACGGCTCCTCCACAAGTTACGGCTGGAATTTTCCCTTTCCAAGAGGGCAACAATGAAGAAGAAAAATGGCTTCTCCACAAGATTGAACATTAAAAGGACTCCCTCCACAATAGCACGCAGCTGTCGGTTGTAGAGTTTTCCCCATAAAGAATAAACCAAAGTAAAATATATTCTTGGGTTCCACAAAACAATTCACATAAAAGTAATTGGAATTTTGTGAATGAAAAACAAAACATTTGAACCCTTAAAATTGTTGGAGAAAAACTTTCTGACAAAAGGTATTGAATTAAATCTGGGCAGATACACAAAATTTTTAAAAGAATTAGACTCTTAAAAGTTGAAACAGTTCTCCATGTTTTTCAACGCTGCCAGGACCCCCTTTTTAACAAAATTTGAGTCGGTCAAAGGATAAGCATTATAGCAGCGTGTCAACCAAAAAGCAGGGTCGTTCGAACGAGAACCCCATCTCGCTTGAACGAGATTGCGAGTCGTTTGAATGACTACGCGCGACATCCCAATATCGTTCGAACGAGATGCTGATCTCGTGCGAACGAGATTGGCGTCGAAACCGAGGTGCGTTAACTGCCAATGAAATTTTCTCAATACTATTCTTTTTATAAAACAGTTAACACCTTTTTTAAAAACAAACATTTATAAAAACATTTTATATAAGAGTTTTTTAAAACACCTTTTAAAAACATCCCAACACTCTTAATATGAAATGTATATGAAACTTTAAAACAATATCTTACCAAAGTTCATAGTGTTGGGCTTGAATGTTTAAGGCAACTAGTAATTCGGATTCGCCTTTTGTAGATGCAATCTTCACAATTCTTTGATGACTTGTAGTGGTATACGACATAATTAATTGTGACGGACTTATTAAAAATATGTCCTTTCAAATCTCTCTCTATGTCTATGCCGGTAAATACATAAAAAATATCTGAATTATCAATAACCAAAATGCTTATACAAATCTACACTCCCATGAATCCCAAAACTGAAAAGGTAAAATTTGTAAGTTCTCAAATTTTTCTTCAACATCAAAACTCTCAAAGCTTTTCCCATCAGGGTGTGCAACATCATGATCTTCAATCTTCGTACCTACACACATAAGATAAAGCAAAAACCTTCGTGATGCATCGAGTTTGAAATGATATAGGAATAAAGCATTAATAATCAAATCTCCCCCAAAATGCAAAAACTCCCCCAAAACATGATAATTCTTTCTCCCCCTTTTTATGATGTCCCCAAATACACAGATAAGAAGAAAAAATCAAAACATGGAGTATCACGACAAAATGCATAGCAAACAAAGATCAAGCTACGCACATGCAAAGGTATGTCCCAAAAAAATTCACAAACTATTTTTGATTTTTCAAATTTTTTCATACAAAAATAGGATACAAAAAAAATCACACCATGGATTTAAAACTAAAACAACCAAGTTATGAAAATGGAATGTATGGGTGTGAACACATTCGATAGGTAAATAAACTCAATCAATCATATGTGCACGATGCATACGTGTACCCCTAACGAATGAACATCAAAAGAATCCTTAGGTGTAAAAATTTGTTGAATTTAAATGACATCGTCTTATACAAATCAACAAATCAAAGTCAACTGATTTCCACACCAATAACGTCCAAAACTATTTAGCGCTTTTTTAAGATTTTCAAGGACGTGCAAACCCGTTATAAAATCTCCAACCAAACTCCCTCATATATATTTTCTTTTAGAGGTGAATAAACAAAATTCTCAAACTTTGGAGAATTGGTGCAAAAAAACAAATGGCCCATAATTGGCATGAATTTCTTTTTATTGCCTTGAAATTTTTTCGAGCTCTTTTAAACCTCTTTGGACCCCGGATAATAAAATTCCTCCATTTTTTAGGTCCAATTTAACGGTGGCTTAGAATTCGAAAAGGCAAAATGAACCTTTCGCAGCCCTTCTCCGTTTCCAAACAAAGCACACAAACTCACAAAACGGTTCTTATATGCATAATTTCCTTATCAAAATTTATCGCACTTGGTTCATTTTAAATGACAGGATTGAAGTGAAAATACCCAACCAACATGTGATAAGACAAGCACAATAATCAAACAAATCCGTGCATGTGTACAATAAAGGAAATCATGAGTCAAACATGTAGGAAGTAACACTTAATTACATCTCAATGATTCCAAACATTGTAAAGCACATGGATGAATTGACCTATTGTCTCAAAACACTATCAAATACTCACATGAAGAATGGAATGATGTTGTGACTTGGTAATCCTAAGTGTTTATCTATAAACGGTGAAAACAAAATACAAAAATCTTTTTGGATTTGCAAATTTGACCAAATCAAATATGAATGGACACTCAAAAAAAATAAAAAAATATTTTTGCATTTTTCAAAATTTTTCAAAAAAAACAAAATTTTGTACAAAAAATGCATGTCACAATGCTAGCAGGTATATATCATGAAACCACAACTAGTGTATGACAAACATGCAAACACAATCATCTATATAATATGACAAGAGAAGAATCATGTGCAAGCAAACGGGAGTCAACTTGTCTAAAATCTAGTGCCTCTAAAAGTGATTTTCTAACCCAAATAGATGTGAAACGTCGTGTGGGGGCTTTGGGAACCGTGGGAACACTAGACGTAAACTTCCTAGGACATTTTCCATGATCAAAATAAAAACGCCTAAGGTGACCTTTCCTACCACAATATGAACATGTGTAAACGGGAGGACCGACACCTATGGGTTGACCTTTTCTAACATCCTTGGAATTAATTTACCCTCTAAAACAAATAATGGTTTTGGCTTTAGCATTAGAAGCATGAGAACACGATGAGCCATTACCATCACTATCAAACCTACTTGAGTCTGTCAAATCAATTTTTAATTTCAAAATTTTTTACTCAAGCAAAGAATTTGACTCTTCCAAATTAAGGGATGCCTTTTTCAAGTTTTCAATATTTCCTAACTTATATCTCTCTCTCCCTCAATTAAAGCAAACTTTTTCCTAAGAGTCTTTTCACGTGCCACAAACTCATTGACTAAAATCTTTTTGTCCTCTTTGGCACAAACCATCGAATTTTTAAGGTCCTTTAATTCTTTCTCTAAAAATAGGACCCTATCGTCACTCTCCTTCTTTGACAATTTTAAAGCAACAAAGTCATGGTCCAAGGAAACAAATTTTTCACGATAAAAATCTCTTTGAACCATTTACAAAAGATCCAACGCGGATTTAAAATGAGAATTTTCTTTTTCCAAAACTTTAATTCTTTTTGCAAACGTCAAATTCAAATGATTTATATCATCAAAATTCTGACTCGTGTCATCAAAGGGGGGCATCCGATTAGATAAGTTTTCCATCGGAAAAAAATGCGATTTTTCACAAAAACAATTTTTTTCAAAAAAATCAATATCACACAAATTTTGCGGAAAATAGGAATACGCAATAAATTAGCGTAACTCGCTCTGATACCAATTTGTGAACGTGAGTAGACAAATTGTATCAGAAAGTAAATCCTTGAAAAATCTGGATCACGCGATAATTTAGCGTAACCCGCTCTAATACCAATTTTTGAAGTGTGGCGTTGTGATAAATGATTAAATTTATTCGCAAGTTTCCAATTCGGCACACTTATTTAATTAGAGTCTATTTTTAAACAAAATTAATCCAGCCCCTAAACATGCATTTAAAAGCGCGTGTGTCAGCCCATAAATAAATAAAGCATGTGACATAAATATTCAGGAAAAATCCCACAAAGGGGAAAAAACTTTATTTCACTATAATTTTGTAAGAAAACGGCTTACACGGATTACAATTTAATAGGGTGACATGCGAAATACCCACAGGTGTCGGTTCCGATCTCTCGGATGGAACTTTTCCTTTCTAGGCGGGCCGCAGTGAAGAAGAGGACGGCACCTCCACAAGTTACGGCTGGAATTTTCCCTTTCCAAGAGGGCAACAATGAAGAATAAAAATGGCTTTTCCACAAGATTGAACATTAAAAGGACTCCCTCCACAATAGCACGCAGCTGTCAGTTGTAGAGTTTTCCCCACAAAGAATAAGCCAAAGCAAAATATATTCTTGGGTTCCACAAAACAATTCACATAAAAGTAATTGGAATTTTGTGAATGAAAAACAAAACATTTGAACCCTTAAAATTGTTGGAGAAAAACTTTCTGCCAAAAGGTATTGAATTAAATCTGGGCAGATACATAAAATTTTCAAAAGAATTAGACTCTTAAAAGTTGAAACTGTTCTCCACGTTTTTCAACGCTTCCAGGACCCCCTTTTATACAAAATTTGAGTCGGTCAAAGGATAAGCATTACAGCAGTGTGTCAGCCAAAAAAGCAGGGTCGTTCGAACGAGAACCCCATCTCGCTTGAACGAGATTGCGTGTCGTTTGAACGACTACGCGCGACATCCCAATATCGTTCGAACGAGATGCTGATCTCGTGCGAACGAGATTGGCATAGAAACCGAGGTGCGTTAACTGCCAATGAAATTTTCTCAATACTATTCTTTTTATAAAACAGTTAACACCTTTTTTAAAAACAAACATTTATAAAAACATTTTATATAAGAGTTTTTCAAAACACCTTTTAAAAACATCCCAACACTCTTAATATGAAATGTATATGAAACTTTAAAACAATATCTTACCAAAGTTCATATTGTTGGGCTTGAATGTTGAAGGCAACTGGTAATTCGGATTCGCCTTTTGTAGATGCAATCTTCACAATTCTTCGACGACTTGTAGCGGTATACGACATAATTAATTGTGACGGACTTATTAAAAATATGTCCTTACAAATATCTCCCTATGTCTATGCCGGTACATACATAAAAAATATCTGAATTATCAATAACCAAAATGCCTATACAAATCTACACTCCAATGAATCCCAAAACTGAAAAGGTAAAATTTGTAAGTTCTCAAATTTTTCTTCAACATCAAAACTCTCAAAGCTTTTCTCATCGGGGTGTGCAACATCATGATCTTCAATCTTCGTACCTACACACATAAGATAAAGCAAAAACCTTCGTGACGCATCGAGTTTGAAATGATATAGGAATAAAGCATTAATAATCAAATCTCCCCCAAAATGCAAAAACTCCCCCAAAACATGATAATTCTTTCTCCCAGTTTTTATGATGTCCCCAAATAGACAGATAAGAAGAAAAAATGAAAACATGGAGTGTCACGACAAAATGCATAGCAAACAAAGATCAAGCTACGCGCATGCAAAGGTATGTCCCAAAAAATTCACAAACTATTGTTTATTTTTCAAATTTTTTCATACAAAAATAGGATACAAAAAAAATCACACCATCCATTTAAAACTAAAACAACTAAGTTATGAAAATGGAATGTATGGGTGTGACCACATTCGATAGGTAAAAAAACTCAATCAATCATATGTGCACGATGCATACGTGTACCCCTAACGAATGAACATCAAAAGAATCCTTAGGTGTAAAAATTTGTTGAATTTAAATGACATCGTCTTATACAAATCAACAAATCAAAGTCAAATGATTTCCACACCAATAACGTCCAAAACTATTTAGCGCTTTTTTAAGATTTTCAAGGACGTGCAAACCCGTTATAAAATCTCCAACCAAACTCCCTCATATATATTTTCTTTTAGAGGTGAATAAACAAAATTCTCAAACTTTGGAGAATTGGTGCAAAAAACCAAATGGCCCATAATTGGCATGAATTTCTTTTTATTGCCTTGAAATTTTTTCAAGCTCTTTTAAACCTCTTTGGACCCCGGATAATAAAATTCCTCCATTTTTTAGGTCCAATTTAACGGTGGCTTAGTATTCGAAAAGGCAAAATGAACCTTTCGCAGCCCTTCCCCATTTCCAAACAAAGCACACAAACTCACAAAACGGTTCTTATATGCATAATCTCCTTATCAAAATTTATCGCGCTTGGTTCATTTTAAATGACAGGATTGAAGTGAAAATACCCAACCAACATGTGATAAGACAAGCACAATAATCAAACAAATCCGTGCATGTGTACAATAAAGGAAATCATGAGTCAAACATGTAGGAAGTAACACTTAATTACATCTCAATGATTCCAAACATTGTAAAGCACATGGATGAATTGACCTATTGTCTCAAAACACTATCAAATACTCACATGAAGAATGGAATGATGTTGTGACTTGGTAATCCTAAGTGTTTATCTATAAACGGTGAAAACAAAATACAAAAATCTTTTTGGATTTGCAAATTTGACCAAATCAAATATGAATGGACACTCAAAAAAAATAAAAAAATATTTTTGCATTTTTCAAAATTTTTCAAAAAAAACAAAATTTTGTACAAAAAATGCATGTCACAATGCTAGCAAGTATATATCATGAAACCACAACTAGTGTATGACAAACATGCAAACACAATCATCTATATAATATGACAAGAGAAGAATCATGTGCAAGCAAACGGGAGTCAACTTGTCTAAAATCTAGTGCCTCTAAAAGTGATTTTCTAACCCAAATAGATGTGAAACGTCGTGTGGGGGCTTTGGGAACCGTGGGAACACTAGACGTAAACTTGCTAGGACATTTTCCATGATCAAAATAAAAACGTCTAAGGTGACCTTTCCTACCACAATATGAACATGTGTAAACGGGAGGACCGACACCTATGGGTTGACCTTTTCTAACATCCTTGGAATTAGTTTACCCTCTAAAATAAATAATGGTTTTGGCTTTAGCATTAGAAGCATGAGAACACGATGAGCCATTACCATCACTATCAAACCTACTTGAGTCTGTCAAATCAATTTTTAATTTCAAAATTTTTTACTCAAGCAAAGAATTAGACTCTTTCAAATTAAGGGATGCCTTTTTCAAGTTTTCAATATTTCCTAAAAGCATATCTCTCTCTCCCTCAATTAAAGCAAAATTTTTCCTAAGAGTCTTTTCACGTGCCACAAACTCATTGACTAAAATATTTTTGTCCTCTTTGGCACAAACCATCGAATTTTTAAGGTCCTTTAATTCTTTCTCTAAAAATAGGACCCTGTCATCACTCTCCTTCTTTGACAATTTTAAAGCAACAAAGTCATGGTCCAAGGAAACAAATTTTTCACGATAAAAATCTCTTTGAACCATTTACAAAAGATCCAACGCGGATTTAAAATGATAATTTTCTTTTTCCAAAACTTTAATTCTTTTTGCAAACGTCAAATTCAAATGATTTATATCATCAAAATTCTGACTCATGTCATCAAAGGGGGGCATCCGATTAGATAAGTTCTCCATCGGAAAAAAGCGATTTTTCACAAAAACATTTTTTTTCAAAAAAATCAATATCACACAAATTTTGTAAAAAATAGGAATACGCAATAAATTAGCGTAACTCGCTCTGATACCAATTTGTGAACGTGAGTAGACAAATTGTATCAGAAAGTAAATCCTTGAAAAATCAGGATCACGCGATAATTTAGCGTAACCCGCTCTGATACCAATTTGTGAAGTGTGACGGTGTGATAAATGATTAAATTTATTCGCAAGTTTCCAATTCGGCACACTTATTTAATTAGAGTCTATTTTTAAACAAAATTAATCCAGCCCCTAAACATGCATTTAAAAGCGCGTGTGTCAGCCCATAAATAAATAAAGCATGTGACATAAATATTCAGGAAAAATCCCACAAAGGGGAAAAAACTTTATTTCACTATAATTTTGTAAGAAAACGGCTTACACATATTACAATTTAATAGGGTGACATGCGAAATACCCACAGGTGTCGGTTCCGATCTCTCGGATGGAACTTTTCCTTTCTAGGCGGGCCGCAGTGAAGAAGAGGACGGCACCTCCACAAGTTACGGCTGGAATTTTCCCTTTCCAAGAGGGCAACAATGAAGAAGAAAAATGGCTTTTCCACAAGATTGAACATTAAAAGGATTCCCTCCACAATAGCACGCAGCTGTCAGTTGTAGAGTTTTCCCCACAAAGAATAAGCCAAAGCAAAATATATTCTTGGGTTCCACAAAACAATTCACATAAAAGTAATTGGAATTTTGTGAATGAAAAACAAAACATTTGAACCCTTAAAATTGTTGGAGAAAAACTTTCTGCCAAAAGGTATTGAATTAAATCTGGGTAGATACATAAAATTTTCAAAAGAATTAGACTCTTAAAAGTTGAAACTGTTCTCCACGTTTTTCAACGCTGTCAGGACCCCCTTTTATACAAAATTTGAGTCGGTCAAAGGATAAGCATTACAGCAGCGTGTCAGCCAAAAAGCAGGGTCGTTCGAACGAGAACCCCATCTCCCGTGAACGAGATTGCGTGTCGTTTGAACGACTACGCGCGACATCCCAATATCGTTCGAACGAGATGCTGATCTCGTGCGAACGAGATTGGCATAGAAACCGAGGTGCGTTAACTGCCAATGAAATTTTCTCAATACTATTCTTTTTATAAAACAGTTAACACCTTTTTTAAAAACAAACATTTATAAAAACATTTTATATAAGAGTTTTTTAAAACACCTTTTAAAAACATCCCAACACTCTTAATATGAAATGTATATGAAACTTTAAAACAATATCTTACCAAAGTTCATATTGTTGGGCTTGAATGTTGAAGGCAACTGGTAATTCGGATTCGCCTTTTGTAGATGCAATCTTCACAATTCTTCGACGACTTGTAGCGGTATACGACATAATTAATTGTGACGGACTTATTAAAAATATGTCCTTACAAATCTCTCCCTATGTCTATGCCGGTACATACATAAAAAATATCTGAATTATCAATAACCAAAATGCCTATACAAATCTACACTCCCATGAATCCCAAAACTGAAAAGGTAAAATTTGTAAGTTCTCAAATTTTTCTTCAACATCAAAACTCTCAAAGCTTTTCTCATCGGGGTGTGCATCATCATGATCTTCAATCTTCGTACCTACACACATAAGATAAAGCAAAAACCTTCGTGATGCATCGAGTTTGAAATGATATAGGAATAAAGCATTAATAATCAAATCTCCCCCAAATTGCAAAAACTCCCCCAAAACATGATAATTCTTTCTCCCCCTTTTTATGATGTCCTCAAATAGACAGATAAGAAGAAAAAATGAAAACATGGAGTGTCACGACAAAATGCATAGCAAACAAAGATCAAGCTACGCGCATGCAAAGGTATGTCCCAAAAAATTCACAAACTATTTTTTATTTTTCAAATTTTTTCATACAAAAATAGGATACAAAAAAAATCACACCATCAATTTAAAACTAAAACAACTAAGTTATGAAAACGGAATGTATGGGTGTGAACACATTCGATAGGTAAATAAACTCAATCAATCATATGTGCACGATGCATACGTGTACCCCTAACGAATGAACATCAAAAGAATCCTTAGGTGTAAAAATTTGTTGAATTTAAATGACATCGTCTTATACAAATCAACAAATCAAAGTCAAATGATTTCCACACCAATAACGTCCAAAACTATTTAGTGCTTTTTTAAGATTTTCAAGGACGTGCAAACCCGTTATAAAATCTCCAACCAAACTCCCTCATATATATTTTCTTTTAGAGGTGAATAAACAAAATTCTCAA
Source organism: Sambucus nigra (assembly GCA_949130495.1). Taxonomy (NCBI): domain Eukaryota; kingdom Viridiplantae; phylum Streptophyta; class Magnoliopsida; order Dipsacales; family Adoxaceae; genus Sambucus; species Sambucus nigra. Next base: position 100,126,449 of record OX422208.1, read on the forward strand.
ACTTTGGAGAATTGGCGCAAAAAACCAAATGGCCCATAATTGGCATGAATTTCTTTTCATTGCCTTGAAATTTTTTCGAGCTCTTTTAAACCTCTTTGGACCCCGGATAATAAAATTCCTCCATTTTTTAGGTCCAATTTAACGGTGGCTTAGTATTCGAAAAGGCAAAATGAACCTTTCGCAGCCCTTCCCCGTTTCCAAACAAAGCACACAAACTCACAAAACGGTTCTTATATGCATAATTTCCTTATCAAAATTTATCGCGCTTGGTTCATTTTAAATGACAGGATTGAAGTGAAAACACCCAACCAACATGTGATAAGACAAGCACAATAATCAAACAAATCCGTGCATGTGTGCAATAAAGGAAATCATGAGTCAAACATGTAGGAAGTAACACTTAATTACATCTCAATGATTCCAAACATTGTAAAGCACATGGATGAATTGACCTATTGTCTCAAAACACTATCAAATACTCACATGAAGAATGGAATGATGTTGTGACTTGGTAATCCTAAGTGTTTATCTATAAACGGTGCAAACAAAATACAAAAAACTTTTTGGATTTGCAAATTTGACCAAATCAAATATGAATGGACACTCAAAAAAAATAAAAAATATTTTTGCATTTTTCAAAATTTTTCAAAAAAAACAAAAATTTGTACAAAAAATACATGTCACAATGCTAGCAGGTATATATCATGAAACCACAACTAGTGTATGACAAACATGCAAACACAATCATCTATATAATATGACAAGAGAAGAATCATGTGCAAGCAAACGGGAGTCAACTTGTCTAAAATCTAGTGCCTCTAAAAGTGATTTTCTAACCCAAATAGATGTGAAACGTCGTGTGGGGGCTTTGGGAACCGTGGGAACACTAGACGTAAACTTGCTAGGACATTTTCCATGATCAAAATAAAAACGCCTAAGGTGACCTTTCCTACCACAATATGAACATGTGTAAACGGGAGGACCGACACCTATGGGTTGACCTTTTCTAACATCCTTGGAATTAGTTTACCCTCTAAAACAAATAATGGTTTTGGCTTTAGTATGAAGCATGAGAACACGATGAGCCATTACCATCACTATAAAACCTACTTGAGTCTGTCAAATCAATTTTTAATTTCAAATTTTTTACTCAAGCAAAGAATTAGACTCTTTCAAATTAAGGGATGCCTTTTTCAAGTTTTCAATAATTCTTAAAATTGTATCTCTCTCTCCCTCAATTAAAGCAAACTTTTTCCTAAGAGTCTTTTCACGTGCCACAAACTCATTGACTAAAATGTTTTTGTCCTCTTTGGCACAAACCATCGAATTTTTAAGGTCCTTTAATTCTTTCTCTAAAAATAGGACCCTATCATCACTCTCCTTCTTGGACAATTTTAAAGCCACAAAGCCATGGTCCAAGGAAGCAAATTTTTCACGATAAAAATCTCTTTGAACCATTTGCAAAAGATCCAACGTGGATTTCAAACGAGAATTTTCTTTTTCCAAAACTTTAATTCTTTTTGCAAACGTCAAATTCAAATGATTTATATCATCAAAATTCTGACTCATGTCATCAAAGGGGGGCATCCGATTAGATAAGTGCTCCATCGAAAAAAAAATGTGATTTTTCACAAAAACAATTTTTTTCAAAAAAATCAAAATCACACAAATACTGCTGAAAATAGGAATACGCAATAAATTAGCGTAACTCGCTCTGATACCAATTTGTGAACGTGAGTAGTTAAATTGTATCAGAAAGTAAATCCTTGAAAAATCAGGATCACGCGATAATTTAGCGTAACCCGCTCTGATGCCAATTTCTGAAGTGTGACGGTGTGATAAATGATTAAATTTATTCGCAAGTTTTCAATTCGGCACACTTATTTAATTAGAGTCTATTTTTAAAACAAATTAATCCAGCCCCTAAACATGCATCTAAAAGTGCGTGTGTCAACCCATAAATAAATAAAGCATGTGACATAAATATTCAGGAAAAATCCCCCAAAGGGCCAAAACCTTTATTTCACTATAATTTTGTAAGAAAACGGCTTACACGGATTACAATTTAATAGGGTGACATACGAAATACCCACAGGTGTCGGTTCCGATCTCTCGGCTGGAACTTTTCCTTTCCAGGAGGGCAGCAGTGAAGAAGAAGATGGCTCCTCAACAAGTTACGGCTGGAATTTTTCCTTTCCAGGAGGGCAACAATGAAGAAGAAAAATGGCTTCTCCACAAGATTGAACATTAAAAGGACTCCCTCCACAATAGCACGCAGCTGTCGGTTGTAGAGTTTTCCCCACAAAGAATAAACCAAAGAAAAATATATTCTTGGGTTCCACAAAACAATTCACATCAAAGTAATTGGGATTTTGTGAATTAAAAACAAAACATTTGAACCCTTAAAATTGTTGGAGAAAAACTTTCTGCCAAAAGGTATTGAATTAAATCTGGGCAGATACACAAAATTTTCAAAAGAATAAGACTCTTAAAAGTTGAAACTGTTCTCCATGTTTTTCAAGGCTGCCAGGACCCCTTTTTATACAAAATTGAGTCGATCAAAGGATAAGCATTACAACAGCATGTCAGCCAAAAAGCAGGGTCGTTCGAACGAGAACCCCATCTCGCTTGAACGGGATAGCGTGTCGTTTGAACGACTACGCGCGACATCCCAATGTCGTTCGAACGAGATGCTGATCTCGTGCAAATGAAATTAGCATCGAAACCGAGGTGCGTTAACTGCCAATGAAATTTTCTCTATACTATTCTTTTTCTAAAACAGTTAATACATTTTTTAAATACAAACATTTATAAAAACATTTTTTATATAAAAGTTTTTTAAAACACCTTTTAAAAATATCCCAACACTCTTAATATGAAATATATATGAAACTTTAAGACAATATCTTACCAAAGTTCATATTGTTGGGCTTGAATGTTGAAGGCAAGTGGTAATTCGGATTCGTCTTTTGTAGATGCAATCTTCACAATTCTTCGACAACTTGTAGCGGTATACGACATAATTAATTGCGATGGACTTATTAAAAATATGTCCTTACAGTATCTCAAAACATAGGAATGTGAAGACTTATTTGTGAGTTGATAAGTCGCTGACTATGGGAGCGTAGGTATGTACGTGACCCATAGGTATGTGAACTATGTTCGCCGCCAATACGTGTGATTTGTTTATATGGTTCGTGGGAGATGATAGCAGTCCTTGTTTGAGTACAATATGTACCGGGCCATGATAGCAGAGTATGCAATGCACTACAGGTATATCCTTAGGGTGTTGTCTTAGTATATATATAATAGTGGTGGATATTTATATATACTTGTGTTATACTTACAATGTGATATTTGTAAGCTATTAAAATTGGGTTAATACATATATAATAGTGAAAGATATATATGTATGCTTTGGGTATACCTAAAATGAGGTAATATCAGATTATTAAGATAGTGAAATCTTCAGTAACGTAAATAGTAAATACTTTACTTTAGTGTGATAACACTTTTTTAAAATGATAAATGTCGAGATAAAATACGGGATACTACTACGGGGGGTAATTAGTAGGATAAGCCTTTTCCTAGTTAAGAATGTGTCAGATGGCTAGGTTGGATTAGATGTACGTTAGGCATTCACACTAGTCGAGAGGTGAGAATCTCATGTGAGAGTTCGAACTAACATGCATATGATACTTGCTTTAATGCAGTTTTAAATACTTGCTAATAAATCTTTTTAAAACATCGGGCTCTGATCCGTCTCTTGCATTTCTTTTCTCTTTTGCTATATATATATGTATTAGTACAGGTGCCCAGCCACAGGGACACCGGTTCTAGATACTTGGATGGTTTGTCGAGCTGCAGTTGTTGTGGAAGTTGCGGGTCATTGAGATTAGACGCTTCTCTCAGTTCATTCAGTTCCTAGTTCAGATATCTCAGTTCGGGCATGTGTTGCCCATTCTCATTAGCAGAGTTGTACTCAGTTTACTTTATAGTTCTTTTAAGTTAGATTAAGTATTTATTTTGGTTTGGTTTGTGGCTTGAACTGGAGGATTTTTATCCAGTCTTAATTATTTAGTAATTGATTATGTCAGCATTTAATTCTTGTGTTTGGTTTATAATTGCATGTTCAAAAATTAATTAAATTAATTGGTTTCAAGTTAAATTGGAAAATGTTTTGACACTAGCTTAATTAAATGTTAGGTAATTAATTAGATTTAAGTTTTCGACAGTGATGCTAAGAATGAACCAACCGAACATTCTATTATAAATTTTATAAAGGACTGGTCACCCGATATTTAATTGGGCGGGGTGTCACAATCAGTCGCCGGAGAAATCAAATGTAAGAAATCCTAACTAAAAATGGAAAGAAAAGTTAATGAAAGAAGGATACCTGGAAGAAGATGAGCCTTGGAAAGAAGAAGAGACCTGATCGAAGTCTAGAAGGCAAAGTTAATGAGGAACATACAAAGTCTCGCTATGGAGGTTGGACAAGAGACGGGCAGGAATGTGTTTGGAAAATGGAAAGAAGAAGACAAAGGGTTGATTTGGTAGTTTAAATACCACCTAATAATTAGGCATGATTCCCTAATACACATCATCAATTAGGGCACAAGGCCCGAAGCGCCCAACCGTAAGATCATGCTTGGGGGAGATGCTACCCAATCAGAACTGAGACATATGGCAATCTCCTGACCCCTTTAAAGAACCCTCCTAACTCGTATCCCCCAGTCACCTCTTCGCATAGATGGGTGAGGGCTAGGGGTGATTGATATACCCAAGTATGACCTCGTGCATTTATGAGACCACCTGACCCCAGACAGTCGACCCCCTCATAAGGAGTTAACAAGATGTTGCTAAGACTCGTACAGATATAGGGTCGATCGCATATACATATATACAACCTCGGCTACCTCATAGGTCGATACATCAGCTAAATGTTCCAGGCGTCAAGAGCATCATTCATCCTCTCGCACAGCTGACACTAGGAGATGGTCGGCCAGACAATCTCGTCCAGAGGCACTCAGCAAAGGATACACTTACCAATTTTCTACATCAGAGCATCCGTTAAGTCGGTAACATCATACCCGACCAAGCCGATGTTCTTCCCTATGACGACTACTGTACACACAATATAAGGTTCCAATATGGAAGGTCTCATATGGGGGAAAACCGTTGCAATAAGATCATCCCCTCACGTGAGGGAATATTACATCATCATTGTATCCATGCACTAGGGATATGTGTCCTCTCCTGATTGGGAGCCTTCTTACGTGCATGTTGATTGCATGCTTGGGGGGTACACTACACCCCCAAGCCCTATATATACACTTCATCTTATCCATGAGAGAGGATCAATCTCCTGTTATTAAAAACCCTAACAGAACGCTGTCTAATTGTACATAAAAGAGAGAGAGAGAAAAATCTTGGTATCCATGGCCATTAGTGCCATTGTTTAGTGGATTTCTCACACACTCACACAGTGGATGTAGGCCTGGTTGGCTGAACCACTTATATTCATATGTTGATTCCTCATATCCTCACCACCTTCTTTATTACATTGCCTTATTTCCTCCATTGTTGTATTGGTTTAAGCTCATACATACATACTTGTTTGTTGGTACCTTATTTGGTCTCATCAACGGGAGCGGATCTTGGCGGCCTCGGCTGAACTATGTTAAAAACCGGTGTTATTTAATTTATGTTATTTATTAATTTATGTGTGATTTATTTATTTATTTTTGTTTAGATCGGATCTCTTAACACCATTAAAACTTCAAGATCAAAATATTTTTTTTATATTATATCAATCGAATTTCCATTTAATTATTTTTAAAATTATTTCAGTAGCTTTTGATGATTTAAAATATAGATAAAACCTTTATTTAGAAATATTTGTTTTAATCCAAAAACATACTGTCCTTAACTTCATTTAAATTATGAATTCTAAAATTCTCTACTAAAATAATTTCTTAAGTTAAACATATTAAATAAATTCAGAAAAGTTATTTTAATTTGGTATATTGACTTAGACTGAAATCAATTATTTTTTTTTCAAATAAAAGTTTGTTAATACTCAGTTCACCCCCCTCTTGAGTATAATCTGGGCAACAAGTCATTTTAGTGCGAAAAAATGTGATGAGAAATCTCCATTTGGAATTTACAAGTGAAACCTCTTTTTCTTGTTTTTGATTTTTCTATGAAAATAAAGTGTGTGCGAATACTAATAATAAAAATTCAAAAATTAAGATGCGTGATGTAATGAAGTAAATTACTAAACTAAAAAGTGAAGTAGTTAATGCAAAAATTAGAGAATTTAAAGACAAAGGGGAAGAATTAGACCTCCTTATGAAGACTTGAAGTAGACATTGATTGTAGATGCGCTGATCTCAAGATGAGGTGATGATAGTTTGAGGATGTGGGTGGGAATTTACTCAAAAGAGTATGAAAAGGATGGAAGGAATGTGGGAAATGGGCTTTTAAGGAAAGAGCAGCTCTGAACTCGAGGGAATTCTTTCTAAATTACTGAGAGGGATGCTTAGGGTTCCTTTCAAAGTGAGGTCATGGCCTATATTTATAATTCCATGGGGGGTAACGATAGGCATGGTCCTAGACTTGCCTATTAGCATAGAACCCTAGACACGCTGCCAATAGGCAGGGTCCTCAGGTTGCCAATTAGCAGTCTTAGGCAGGTTTTTCGAAAAATGGTCATAAAATGTGAATCGTAAGTCGTGCACGGGGTAAACCATTGGAAATGGTATTCAAAGAAATTTAAGAATCCATTAAGTCACACCTCGGGTTCGGGAGTTGACCGATGTCAAACGGGGCCCGGAAGCGCCCGTTGGTCATTTAATAGGAAATTCCTAGAGGAAAACGGATCGTTCGTTCGAACCATAAAGTTGATTCATACACGGGTCTGACCGTTGGAAAGGGTATTCAGAGTCCTTTAAAGATTCATTCATCTCATTCAAGCTAAAGAGTTGACAGGAGTCAAACGAAGCCCGAGACCACCCGGTGGCCTCTGGATCAGTTTCGGGGTAAAACGGACCGTTCGTTCGAACTGTAAGGCCGATTTATACACGCGGCAGACCATTGGAAAATGGAATTTAGACCCTTTTAAAGATTCATTGAGCTTTCACTCAGGCGAGGAAGTTAATCGGAGTCAAACGGGGCCCGGGAGAGTCCGATGGCCTCTAGATCAGTTTTAATAGTAAAATAGACCATTCATTCGAACCACAAGGCCGATTTGAGCACGGAATGGACCGTTGAAAAGGTATTTAGAGCCCTTCTAAGATTCATTAAGCTTTCGCTTAGGTAAAAAAGTTGATCGGAGTCAAACTAGGGCCCAACAGCGCTCGGTGGCCTCTAGATCGGTACTCGTGGTATGACATAACTTTTGGGGTGAATGAGTGAGTGATAAGGAGCTGAAGAGGTGCTTATGGTGATCCTATGATGGGGTATCTACAGAGAGCCCCTCGACGGGAGAGTTTGGAATAAGTAAAGGCTGTCGAATGATAGACACCATATCGACATTGGGGAGGAGGATTTTGTAGGTTGATTATAAGGACCTAAAAGGTGAGATTGATCGATTCAGGGGGTTGAGGACATAAGGAAAGGAGACACTCGATTTAGTGGGTCAAGGTCAATTATGAGGACCTAAGGAGATGAGGATGATCGATTCAGCGGGTTAAGGGTAGTTCTGAGGACCTAAGAAGATGAGGATGACCAATTTAGCGGGGTTGAGGTCAATTCTAAGGACCCAAGGAGATAAGAATGACCGATTCGACGGGTCGAGAATGTGTTAAGATTGGTTCTAAGGGCCGTAGGTGACCAATTCAGTGGGTTGACATTAATTCTCAAGTTATGCTGAGGATGACCAATTCAGCGGGTCGAGGTCAATTCTGAGGACCATAAGTTGGGGATGACCAATTATGAGGGTCTAGCTCAATTATGAGGACCTAAAGTTGTGGTGACCGATTATGCAGGCCGAGGTCAATTCTGAGGACCTTAAGTTATGACGACCATTTCTAAGGGTCGAGGTTAATTCTAAATACCTAAAGTTATGACGACCAATTCTGAGGGTTGATGTTAATTCTGAGGACCTAAAGTTATGACGACCAATTCCGAGGCCGAGGTCATTTTCGGGGACCTTGAGTTATGACGGCCGATTCTGAGGGCTAAGGTTAATTTCGAGGACCTTAAGTTGTAGTAACCGAATATGTGGTCTGAGATAAATTCTACAAACCTAAAGCTGTTGTGACCAATTCTGAGGGTCAAGGTCAATTCTGAGGAGCTAAAGTTGAAGTGACCGATTTTGTACCCCGAGGTCAATTCTGAGGCCCTTAAGTTATGATGACCAATTCTGAGGGCCGAGTTAATTTTGAGGACCTAAAATTATGATGACCAATTCGGGGGTTGAGGTTAATTTTGAGGACCTTAAGTTGTGACGACCAATTTGGAGGACCTTAAGTTGTGACGACCAATTTTGATGGCCGAGGTCAATTATGAGGACCTTAATTTGTGACGACCAATTCTGAGGGCGGAGGTCAATTCAGAGGACCTAAAGTTATGATGTGGGGAGTTGTTATTCTGGAGAATTTTAAATTATCTTGGGGGTTCGGGTGCATCTGTGGTTTCGTTGGGGATTGTATTATTTTGGGACTCCACTTGGGAAGGATTTATTTTTAAGATATCCGACTGGGGATTATGTTGTCTTGAGACTCCATTATGGGATGTTTAGGATGGGAAATAGTAGACTAGGATGCGATCGCATCGTTGGTTCTGCTTATGGAACATGTTGAGGATAGATTTGTAAGATTAATCCGACTAGGGACTATGCTAGGGATAAAAGCGTAAGATTAATCCGGTTCGGGATTCTGACAGTTTATAAGGGGCTTAGTGATCTAAAAAATGATTTTCTTCAGGAAATTGAGGTTCCATATTTTTCTGGATCTTTTGGGAATTTTTTAAATAATTTTTTGATTTTTCTAGATTTTTCTAGCATTTTCTGTATGAAAATTGTAGGGGGTACCGATAGGCAGTCCTGGGTAGGGATGGCAACGGGTCGGGTTTGGGGCGGGTTTATCATAACCCGAACCCTCCCCGTAAATTTTTTTAAAACTCACCCCACGACGGGTTTTTTTAACCCGCCCCTAACCCATTTAAGTGTAACCCCCCTAAACCCGCCCCCACCCTGTTTAGATTGAGCGGGTCAAAAACCCGCTCGGGGAGGGTTAAAACGCACATGTTAAACCATCATACCGCATATATAACTTATATATATATATATATATAGTTTAAATAATATATTAAATATGAGTATTTTAGTAATTTTAAGAAATAAACGGGGCGGGTTATGCTTATATATAGTAAACCCGACCTGCCCCATTTAATAAACGGGTTTAAAAAAAATACCCACCCCATTTATTTTAAATGAGTTTTTAACCCGCCCCATTAGGGCAGAGCGGGGCGGGAACCCGGCGGGGCGAGTTAAATTTCCATCCCTAGTATTGGGGGTGCCAATTGGCAAGGGCACGGACTTTTTGGCTTCCTTTAGAAGGGAAAAAGACGATTACCAACTGACACGGTCATAGGGTTGTAAAATTTTGCTTCTCAGGTGATTATTGAATCGTTGTTGGAGATGTAGGTGACCTTCTACTATTGGAGTTTTCCTTCGGGGGGGACCAGGGGTTACAGGTGTAGATAAGGAGGTTGCTAACGCATGAGGTGTTGGGGCTTGTTGATACCAAATTTACCCTGCTGACGTGGATTAATTATGTGGAGACACGTGTCAATCTACATGGCACCTACAAATATTTTTAATACACCTTGACTTCGAGGAACTCAACCTCCCCGGCCAACTCAGACGCTTCGAGCAATAAGTATACTCCGAGGAACTTTACTGAACCGAGCAACTCATGTATACCGAGCTACTTAGGCGATCCGAGTTGCATCTCGTATAGATAATTAATATCAGGATAACCAACAAATCTGCGCATTAAATTTTCATTATTATCATACAGATGTACACGCCTACTGGACAGTTATGTATTATTCATTCACTTGTACAGCCTCAAGGCTATAAATACATTGTATCATCCTCATTGAAAGGGGACTCGAAATTTCTTGGTAAAACCTGTTATCGAGAATTCCAAACAAACAGTCAGTAATAACAAAACAGTGGACGTAGGCCATTCTTATAAGGCTGAACCACTTTAAAAATCCTTTGTCTTGTTTATTTTATCTGTGATTAATTAATTAGAGATAATCTAATTTTTTACATCAACAGATTGGCACCGTCTGTATGAAACGACTGTAATTTTCGTTTTTCATCAAAACAATTCATCACCAATGACTGATAATCCTGAATCCAGTAATTGAAATGCTGGAAACCCCCCAAATCCATCCACTCCTCCAAATATCCAAGATCTGGCCGGAATAATGGCTAACCTAGCCCAAGGCCAAACAGCCATGCAGAAAACTATGCGACAACTCATACAAACTGTCCAGGGTAGAGCATCTACTCATTCAGGACAATGAAGCGTTCAAAGAAATATACGGTTGCCTTCTAGGCGAACGTTACTCTCAGAGGAATCTCAATCTAGACGTGCCGATTCATATCGCACTGATAGATCTGATGATTTTTCTTATCAACCTGGTCGCACTTCATCAATACAAGCTACAGATACTGAACAAAACATCACTCTCTCTCCAGAAAGGACTAGTGCATTGGAGAGATTAAGTAGGGTATCTCCTTTTGAGCGTTTGGGGCCTAGGAGGAATAAAAGTCCTCCTAAGGCTGTGTCAAGGAACTTTAGATGACCATCCGACATAAGAGAGGGTTCTGCCCAATCACGACCAACTGCTCGTCATGAAAGATCCCAGGAAGCGAATTCAACACGATCAGTTGCTCGAACCAACAGACCCGAGGAGGGAAATGATGCATGGAAAGGCTCTATTCAAAGGTTGGACGATAGGCTAGGAGAAATGTCTAAGGCCAAGAATCCTCTACAAAGAACTTTTGTCCAAGGGACGCCTTTTATCCAGGGAATTGTGGATTTTTCCACACCATCGAAGCTCAAAGCTCCTGTTGTGACTCCTAAATATGATGGAGAAACTGACCCTGTCCTTCATATAGAACAATACCAAGCTGCTACCGACATCTATGCCGTGCTAGACGAGATGAGATGCAGGGCATTCTCAGAAACTCTTACCGGATCTGCTCAAATATGGTACAATAATCTTCCTCGGGGAAAGATTTCAACTTTCTTTCAATTTGCCGAGCTCTTTATTGGAAATTTCTGTTTTGGAGCAAAACTTGTTAAACGAGTAGCACACTTGCTAAGTGTTAGACAAAAAGTAGGTGAGAGCACCAGGGATTATGTAACTCGTTTCAATAACGAGAAGCTCGAAGTCATTGATTACGAGGAGAAGACAGCAATTACTGCTTTGATGAGTGGATTGTTGCCCAATAAATTATACTACACTTTGGCCAAAGATCCACCCAGGACCATGTCAGAACTAATGGCAAAAGCATCCAAAATCATGAATGCCGAGGAAGCTATGGCTGTGAAGAAGAACATGGACATTAAAGAGACCAAAGTTGAGACCGAGAAGGGTGAGAAGAAAGATCAGAAGAATAATGGTGGTAAAAAGCAGTTAAAAGCAAAGCCATCATGGGAAACGTTGAAGAAATTTGGAAATTATACTCCTCTGAAAGTAGACATAAACCACATTTTGGAAGAAATCAAGAACAGCGAGGAGCTAAACTGGCCAGAAAAAATGAAGTCAGATCCTGACAAGAGGAATAAGGCTAAATATTGCGAGTTCCATAAAGACCATGGTCACACAACCAAGAATTGCATAGCTCTTCAAAATGAAATTGAGGCACTCATCAGACGAGGAAAGTTGGCCAAGTATGTTGATCGTAGAAATGAAGGAAAGAGCAACGACTGAGCAAGACAAAGGTCTAGATCTCCTCGTCAAGTAAAAGAAGACAAGAAAAGAAATCATGAAGATGATCCAGAAGACGACCCCGATCTCCCCAAACGACCAAGACAGCCAAAACGGGAGGTATTTTTAATTCGTTTTGGATCATTTGATTGTAATGTTATTACAGGTGGAGATGCAGGAGGTGGAGACCTTACTGCATAAAGGAAATCTTACCTCAATTAGGCCCAAGCTTGTTCATACTTTCAACGAATAAATCTAGTTGAGGATGATCGCCCGAGGAAGGTGAACAAAGATAAACTGGTCATCGGTTTCTCTAAGAACGACCTTGCAGGAGTACTATATCCTCATGATGATCCATTGGTGATCAAAATGAGGATGAAGGAAGTAGTGATCTCAAGAGTATTGGTGGATAATTGTAGCTCGGCGGACATCATGTTCTACTCATGCTTCGGCAGCTTAAATTTGAAGTTGTCTCTGTTGGAGCCTTATCACTGGCCCCTCCTCGATTTTACTGGCGAGAAAGTTTTTCCACTTGGGACGATCAAGTTGGATATGTTCATCGGTACATGGCCTTCTTGTCGAACAGAAAGAGTGCACTTTTTTGTGATGGATAAGAATGTCCAATCAGCTTATAATATCATCATGGGAAGGGTAGGTTTGAAGAAGTTCGAAGCAGTACCATCTACCGTACATCAATGCCTAAAATTTCCAACCAACTTTGGAGTAGGAATTGTGAAGGGCGATCAAAAAGTAGCTCGGGAATGCTATTATTCATCTATCGAGCAGAAAGAACTGAAGGAATCTAGGAAAAAGACGATTACCTATCAAGTGGATAAAGGTGCAAAAATTGAAACATTAGATCTTAGAGACAAATCGCAGCTCGTGAAAGGCCAAGTGGCAGAAGCTACTGAAAACGTCATTCTAGACGATGAGCACCCAGAACGAATAACTCAAATAGGTTCGTCGTTGGATGCCTCATTAAAACAGGAATTGATGGTTTTCCTAAAAAGCATAAACTAAACTTTTACATGGAGTCACGAGGACATGCCAGGGATAGACCCAAATTTCTTATGTCACGAGCTCAATGTGAATAAGGAAATCAAGCCAGTGAAGCAGAGAAGAAGAGTGTTCAGCCCCGAAAAGAACCAAGCTATACAAGAGGAGGTCGAGAAGCTTCAGAAAGTTTGCTTTATTGAAGATGTTAAATATCCAGACTAGTTAGCAAATGTGGTGATGGTGAAAAAGAAGAACAACAAATGGAGGATGTGTGTAGACTTCACCGACCTCAACAAGGCATGCTCAAAGGATCATTTTACCTTTCCCCGAATTGATCAATTAGTGGATGCTACCTCGGGACACGAGTTGTTGAGCTTCATGGATGCTTATTCTAGTTACAACTAGATTAAAATGAAATCTGAAGACAGGGATAGTACCTCTTTCATTACCCCGTGGGAACTTATTGTTATAATGTTATGCCTTTTGGTTTGAAAAATGCAGGTGCAACATATCAGCGGCTGATGAACAAGGTGTTTACAGAATAAATCAGTTACAACATGGAAGTTTATGTTGACGACATGCTGACGAAGAGCAAGAAAGCTGCTGACCATCTAATTGACTTAGGCCAGACCTTTGATCAACTAGATAAATATCAAATGAAGTTGAACCCTACCAAGTGCATATTCGGAGTACGAGAAGGCATGTTCCTCGGGTATATTGTCAACCAACGAGGTATTGAAGCAAACCCTGAAAATATCAAGGCTCTATTGGGGCTGCGATCTTCAAAAAACGTTTGATTGTAATGAAGAATGCGAGAAGGCCTTTCAAGAATTGAAGAAATACCTGGGAGCACCTCCACTATTGTCCAGGCCAGTGATGGGAGAAAGATTGTACTTGTATTTGGCAGTTTCGGAGAATGCAGTTAGCTCGGCATTGATAAGAATGGAGGATGGAGTGCAAAAACCAATTTATTACACTAGCAAGACCTTCCGAGGAGCAGAGATCAGATATCCAAGACTAGAAAAGTTGGCGCTAGCTTTGATCGAAGCAAGTAGAAGGATGAGGCCATACTTCCAAGCTCATACCATAGTTGTGTATACCGATATGCCGTTGAGGCAGGCTCTTCATAAATCAGAAAAGTCAGGAAGATTGATGTACAGGGCAGTAGAACTTGGTGAATATGACATAGTTTATGAGCCTAGATCATCGCTTAAAGGGCAAGTCGTAGCAGATTTTATAGCAGAGTTCACCTATCCTGACACGCACGAGGAGCAAAAGCTGAATACCGACCAACCTGTGGATGTTACAGGATCATCAAATTTAAACCTTGATCAACTTAAGTTGGTTGAAGAGCAGCAAGAAGTACTAGAGGAGGATATAAGGAAGCAACAAATATTCCACCGAGGAACTCTGTCTAACCAAGAGTTTGATAATGATATACCTGTGTGGAATTTGTATGTAGATGGATCTTCGTGCACTGCAGGTTGTGGAGCAGGGATTGTTTTGAACAGCCCGGACGAGGTCGATGTGGAGTATGCTTTGCGCTTCCAATTCAAGGCTTTTAATAATGAGGTTGAGTATGAAGCAATGATTGCAGGTCTTAGCTTAGCAAAAACCATGGGGGCAGAGCAGGTCATTGTATTCAGTGATTCACAACTAATCGTGAATCAAATATTGGGGGTATATGCAGCCAAAGGAGAATTAATGATCAAGTATCATGAAAAAGCAATGGAGATTTTATCAAGTCTGATGGCAGTGCAGATAATTAGAATACCAAGATTGGAGAACACAAGAGCAGATGCCTTAGCTCGGTTAACCTCAGCAACATGCACCGAGCTACGAAGAATAATCCCAATAGAAATCTTGGCTAGTCGTAGCATAGATGAAGATCTGATGATGAACTTTATTACCCTTGATTTAGGACCATCTTGGATGGATCCCATCAAGGCATATATTGAAGAAGGGGTTTTGCCAACTGATAAACTCACAGCCAAGAAACTGAAGTTTAAAGTTGCTCGTTATGTACTGGCAAATGGCATTCTATATAGACGAGGAATCATAGCAGGTTTGCAGAGATGTGTACATCCCTCCGAGGTGAAGGACTTGATTAAAGAGGTCCATAAAGGATGTTGTGGAGCCCATGTAGCAGGTCGGACGCTTTTATAAAGAATAATGACACAAGGATACTATTGGCCAACGATGAGGGATGATTATATAGCCTATGCCAAGAAATACGATAAATGTCAACGCTTCTCCTCTATCCGAAGAACACCCCAGGCATCGTTAGCACCCATTACTTCCCCTTGGCCATTTGCCATGTGGGGAATGGATTTGGTCGGGCCACTTCCAACGACCAGGGGAAGATTTAAATATCTCGTGGTCGCGGTGGATTATTTTACTAAGTGGGTGGAAGCTGAGCCTCTCATCAAAATGACATATGACAAGGTGTATCAATTTATTTGGAAGAATATCATTTGTAGATATGGTCTTCTCCATGATTTCATCACAGATCATAGAACTCAATTTGACAATGAGAAATTCGTTGCATACTGTCATCAATTAAACATATTGAAGACCCACTCTGCACCAGGCCATCCCCAGATTAATGTACAAACGGAGGTGACAAACAGAACGCTGCTGAATGGTTTAAAGAAAAGACTGAATGATGCGAAAGCAAATTGGATCAACGAGCTACATTTTGTACTATAGGCTTATCGTACTACTCCCCGAGCAGCAACAGGAGAATCTCCATACATGCTGGCATTTGGAAGTGAAGCTGTTATACCTGCCGAGTTGGGCCTCCCAACACACATAGTGCTGAATTTCAATTCTCCTATCAGCGACTTGATGAGAAGATTAGACTTGGATATGCTCGAGGAAGTTAAAGAAGAAGAATCCATCAGGAATGCTGCATACCAGCAACGAACAGCTTTGTTTTACAACAAGATAGTGAATAAGTGCGATCTGAAAGAAGGAGGATATGTGCTAAAGAAAGTAATTCAAAAGCACAACAAACTAGAAGCTAACTGGCATGGGCCCCACAGTATAACAGAGGTTATTCGACCAGGGACGTATAGGATTGAAACCTTAGAAGGAGAGGAGTTTAAGAATGCATGGAACGCAGAGCATCTACGCAAATATTATCAGTAATTCAATCTTTATGTAATGCAGTTTTCTTCGATATAAATAAAGTTTTGGATATTTTGCCCAATTCTCTCCTTTTGTTGAAATTTTTTCGGAATACTAGTGCTACACACTACGCATCAAGTCCAGAATATAAATCCACCAACTCCGATTGGTGGGGAATAAAAATCCACCAACTACGGTTGGTCGGGAATGAAAATCCACCAACTCCGGTTGGTCGGGAATGAAAATCCACCAACTACGGTTGGTCGGGAATAAAAATCCACCAACTCCGGTTGGACGGGAATAAAAATCCACCAACTCCGGTTGGTCGGGAATAAAAATCCACCTACTACGATTGGTCGGGAACATTTGGTTAAATAAAGCTGGATCATATGATGAAAGTCGTTTCATGGCTTAAAATTAAAAAGTGATAAGTCACTATAACAAATTTTCACAGAATTTCTTTACTTGTGATATATCAAAAGTTGGTCGTCAAATACTTATTATCAATTATCACCAACTCATAATGGTTAACAAATTTTTACCAACTCCAGTTGGTCGACAATTTAGAGTAACACAAAACATTTATCTTTTTAACAGATACACATTCACATTCATTAGTAAATAAAAGAAATATTTTACAGAATATTTACAAGACAATGACAATCAAGATTGCAAAGAAAACTAAAAGTTTTTCATTAAACCCAGAACAAAATACATTGAGAATGAAATACATATTGCATAAGAAATTGTTACATCAAGAATCCTATTCTATTGGTTTCTTTCCCTCTGCCTTTGAAACAGGTTCTTCACCAGCAGGAGGATCGTCTAAAGCATCGGGGGAATTTATGAAATTCAGATCTTTGAGCATCTTGACGTTCATCAGTGATGGCCGATCAAGAAGATGCTCCCGGTAAGATATCTCGAAGTTAGAATGAAGACTGTAGTCGCTGGATACTTTGAAATTAGGCATTGAGGAATGGCCCGAGCAAGAATCCAGCTCATATTAAGTTTGAAAGGTGGCACTGGCAGGTCGAGCAACCCAGGATTATGGTAATCCCACAAATAGTGACCATGTTCCAACTGTAGCACACCCAAGGCATTCAGCCATCCTTGCTTATACCCCTCCTTGTTCGACTGCTGGATCCGGTCATCAAGATGATAGAGGGCTTCATTATAACCAGCCATCCAGAACTCTCTGGGCTGTTTGTGGAATTGGTAGGTCAACCTCTCTAACTTCTCATGAAGATTCTTCACCAGATTTGTTTTGTTCTCCAAAGCAGAATTTTGGACAGCAAGTTGCTCGTCGAAGGTATGAATCTTCTTAGACATCTCAGCTAATGCTTGATTCTTCGCCATCAACTGGAAGGCCTGATTCTCCAAGGCTGACTGCGTTCTAGCTTCTTCTAGAGTTACTCGATCAGCCCTTGCTCGTCCCCGAGAAGCTCTTGCTCGTCCCCGAGCAGAAGTAGAAGGCCCAGTCTTCTTTAAA
The DNA here is from genome assembly GCA_949130495.1 of Sambucus nigra. Classification (NCBI taxonomy): domain Eukaryota; kingdom Viridiplantae; phylum Streptophyta; class Magnoliopsida; order Dipsacales; family Adoxaceae; genus Sambucus; species Sambucus nigra. The sequence goes on from OX422208.1 coordinate 100,144,018, forward strand.
GTTTCCAATTCGTCTCTCAAATTGGCATTTTTAACTTCTAAGAAAGAGAATCCCTCGTCGTTGACAGGGACCAAAGTGTTCGAGGTAGATGCAGTAGATTTGAGCTGAGATATATCTCCTCGCAGGTCATTATTTTCCTATTCCAGCAACGTCGCGATCTTCCTATGATCTTCAACTTCGGTCTTCAAAGTTCTCTCCTTCATGTCATAAGCAGCGACCAATTTATCGTATCCTTTATCAGCACTTAGTTGCTAATACTTTTTCTTATATCCCTGGTGCAAAAGGGGAGAAGATTCCTTGTATTGTTGCTGGAGTTTCTCGAGGGTACCTTGGAGATCTTCAATCATCTCATAGTATGCCACATTATTAGCAACTACACGGTCGAGCAAGCATTTTAAATACTGGTAGGCTTCAACTGCTCATTCTGAATCATCTGGACCGAGGATGTCGATAATTTGAGATTCATTCAGGTCAGCATGGCCAGCCTTGAAGTAGTCGTTGCATTTTTTCATCAGTTCAGTATCGTGGGCTGACAAAAGCTCCATTCTAGCCATAAACTAGTAAAGAAAAGAGATAGAAAGAATCAATAAGAATGCAGAACAGAGCAAGAAGAATCAAATAGACTGATAATAAGAGCAGAGCAAGAAAAAGGAAGTTAAGATGCACAACCAAAACTTAAACTTTTATTACATCATGAAAAGAAGTACATGGCCCAGAGTTACATTCAACAAAAAATAAAAAGCAAAGAACCCGAAAAACTCTAGACCTTCTCCTTGCTTCCTAAGATTTCCTCGGGAGGTTTGGACGAGGAGGTCGGTTGCTCGGTGGGACGAGATGGCTGCTCGGTTGACTTGTTGGTTGGCCTAGGCTGCTCATAGCGAATTTTGACAGTAGGGACTTGGTCCCCAGCTATCATAGAGGATTTCTCGGAGGCAGCTTCGTCCTCTTCTTCTTCCCCGGGAGAAGGAGGGGGGGCAGGAATGTGTCGCTGAAATAGGTCTGAATTCTCATCGATATTCATCTCTCTCAGAGCAGCCACCCAACCATCCCTGAAATATTTAAGGCTGTCATACTCCATTTGTGACATCATGACAGCCAAACCCTTATTCCACCCCTTATCCCAGCCAGCGCTGAAGGATTTCTTAACATCCTTTCTCCTTTTTTCTCTCTCCGAGGAGGTCCTTTCCCTAAGGAGCTCCTCGACATTCTTCAGCTTATTCTCAACTTCTTCCTTCTGACGACCAACGTCACGAAGCCTGTTTAACTCTTCCTCAGCAGACTTGAGCTTACTTTCAAGCTCTCCAGCATTTTGGAGCTTCCCCTCGAGCTATTTATTTTTCCTTTCTAAGTCTTTTATATTCTTCTCCAACCCCTTGGAGACTTCAACTGCCTGATCCCTCTCTTGCTCGGTGGAATTGAGTTGCTTCTCCCAAGCAGCTTTATTTTCGTCATACTTCTGACGAGAATCCTTCAAGTACTGTGATAGACCTACAAGAGCCTCCTTCACACCTGACGAGGAGCTCGAAGCTTTAATAGCTTCATTCTTTTTCAGAATGGTGTTGAAACAAGTTACCAACTGGAGAAAGAAAATAATTGTAAGTTAGTACAAGGATATAACACTGGAAAATGCAAGTTTAGAATAGTAATACTTACAGAGGAAATATGTTGAGCTGCCAAGGTAGTAACCCTCTCCCGAGAAAGATTTTCATCAACACCTTGGATCTCGGGGATAATCCAAGACTTCACCGAGCTCATGGCAGAGCTCGGAGCAACAAAAGTGGGACATCCTGTAGTTAGAGGCTGAGAGATGGATTCAGCCAAATTATCCGAGGAGATTTTCTTCAACTTCCTCGTGGGAGCAGAAACATTCTCGACCAAGGATGTCGTCTTGGTCGGTGATATAACTATAACCTCGCTTAGAGGGGAAACAGCTGTAATCTTGCTCGGAGCCACAGGGGGCTTCTCGGCAACCTTCTCAGTAGCAGCCGGAGGGGGTGCATCAATTTTTCTTGTCCCTTCTTCTGGGACATCCTGCTTACTTTTCTTTGCCTCTCTAGCAGTAGAGGCAGACTTATCGAAGAGGGCAGGAGCTCTTCTCTTCTTCATTCTGTCACTAAGAGGAATATGTGATTCAGGAGAAGAACCTTCAAAAGTCGGTGCTGGTTCTATGTCATTTATCACTGGACGAGCAGTGAAAGACGAAGTGTAACTCTTGTACTGCAACAAGTACGAGGTTGATCTGATATATTCGTCAACAACAGTTTGATGCAAACCCCAGATAAGTTTCAGATGCTTTAAATTAACTTTTGTCTCCTTTGGAGACCTTCTTTTGCTGTCAACTGCAAATAAATAAAAATCAAAATATCAGTGACGCATTTTATCGAATATAAAGAAAACATGATTTCAAAAATTAAAATAAAAGCAACCTATCCCATTGCCATAGGGAGGGCATCTAGGACCCTGATATACGTCACTTTTAGTTAATGGAGAATGTTGCCAATTTTTCATAACAACCCCATGCTCGAAGTAATCCCTATTGGCATCTGGGAGATTGACAACTAAAGCCCTATTTAAAAACCTAGTTTTCAAATCAAAAGTACTGTCACTGACAGCCCATCTATAGCAAAACATAATTTCTGGAATTCCTATACGGGTTCCATGAATCTGATTTAACCTATGAACTCCATTAACTATTCTCCATGTATTGTGGGCTATTTTTGCAGGAACCACGTCAAAATATTGACAGAATTCCAAACACAAGGGGTTTGGAGGAAAAGAAAAGCCACATTCGGCCATAAAGAGACTGGGGAACCAATGTCCCTCAGCCAAACGAAAATAATCTGAAGGTTCAGAAAGTTCTTCCAGTATGACCCATGGAGGAATAGAAAAATCAGAACGAAATTTATCAAGCGACTCAACGAGGTAAACCATGATGAACAAATAAAGTAAAAGAGAAGGAAGAAGATCTTACAGGAATAGGGTGGATCGGTTGATAACGAACGATGAAAGAAATGAATGGACAAGATAGAGAAGAAATGGAGAGCTTAAAGATACAGATTTGAAAAAGTAAGAGACGATAGGATTTTCTGCAACGCTTAAATACCTTACCTTGGGAAGGGGTAAAAATAATGATTACAAAGAAAGACGTTTGCGTTACTGGCGGCTAAAAGGACAAAAAAGGCACGGAGACCAAAGCAGTTAGAAAAATTCAAAAAGTCTGATTCTATGAATTCGAAAGGAAAAATAAATACAAGGAAAACATTCCTAAAATTCAGGATGACTATTTAATCCCGTCATATTTTGAGAAAATTGTTCCACACTCCTCAACCTCGAACTGTGAAACATTGGGGGCTTCTGTTGATACCAAATTTAGCCTACTGGCGTGGATTAATTATGTGGAGACACGTGTCAATCTACATGGCACCTACAAATATTTTTAATACACCTTGACTTCGAGGAACTCAACCTCCTCGACCAACTCAGACGCTTCGAGCAACAAGTATACTCCGAGGAACTTTACTGAACCGAGCAACTCATGTATACCGAGCTACTTAGGCGGTCCGAGCAGCATCTCGTACAAAGCATTAATATCAGGATAACTAACAGATCTGCGCATTAAATGCTCATTATTATCATACATATGTACACGCCTACTGGACAGTTATGTATTATTCATTCACATGTACAGTCTCAAGGCTATAAATACATTGTATCATCCTCATTAAAAGGGGACTCGAAATTTCTTGGTAAAACCTATTATCGAGAATTCCAAACAAACAGTCAGTAATAACAAAACAGTGGACGTAGGCCATTCTTATAAGGCTGAACCACTTTAAAATTCTTTTGTCTTGTTTATATTATCTGTGATTAATTAATTAGAGATAATCTAATTTTTTACATCAACAGGGCTTACGAATGCAAATTTGTTGTTTTAACTGGAGGAGCTTGGTGATGTCCATGCTATACGCTTGATGTAATGGCGTTGTACCTGAAAAGAGGGACTCAAGAAGGGCAAAAATGATGCCTTTTTTTATTTTATTATCTTGATTTAGTGTCTTAATCTACATGCACTTTAATTTGCTGCCGAGGTTTTATTTTGAGAAAAAATTCTTATGGGAATTTTTGAGTAGAGGAAAGCCTTGGAGGATTGGTTGTGAAAATCGTCCCTTTGGAGGGACTTATTATAAGAAAATTTTGTTTTTGGAAATTTTTGGATAAAGGAAGGCCTTGGAAGCATTTTTGTCACCTTTGGATTATGTTGATTCTGGTGTGTCAGAGAGACTGTACTGGGGATGGCTTTGCTGCGATAACATCGTGGATGTCTTACCACCATAATCCTGTAACGGTAGTGCTAGCTGAGACCCTGAATGGTCTATATGCTTTGAAGGAGGGTCGTTTTAACTTTTCGAAGGGGAGTCCGGTGATGCTGTTTATGTAGCTTGTAGAGAGATTTTATCTGCCAGCCCCTCCTGAATATCCCTTAGCGATCGTACCCAATTTTTTTGTCTGGCCTTTCTTCATCTTTGGCCTATCTGTAGAGAGTTGGGTTAACTGGTTTGTAGAGTATGGAGCCCAGTATCTTCATTGGTCATTGTTGTGGGGGGGGACTTACTACCTATCTTAAAACTTAGAGATTATCGGTACGTGTGGCTGGTGGGCCTTCTACAGACTTTCTTTTATTTCTCATGGCGACTCCTACGCCAAGTCGGGTGGGAATAGATCGTTCCCCATCATATAACAAATTTCTTCCCAGTGGAGGATTTGACTGAATCACTGAGGATAATGTTGGGCTCTTTGTGGCAGCACGGTCGGCCGTCTATTCGTCCGTCACAATCCATGGGGGGAGCCTAGCATGTGTCTGAGGACTACTAAAAGTGGTTATAAAAGTGGGTAGTAAAGAAATTTATGGTGAAGGATACCGGTCAAAGGTGGTTCATTACTTTTGACACCATGGAAGATGGTGTTGTGGTTCTATCCAGGCTTATTAGGGCGTACCGCTCCACGGAGCATATACGGAATGTCAACCAGGAGTGGGAAACTTGAGGACCTCCGAGGGCTGGTAATTATGATGAAGTAGGTCTATCCGACAGTTGAAGGCAATGTCTTGTGAAGCTTTTGGTGATTTTTGTGAAGCTATGGTGATTGGGTATTTTTATATCTGGGGTTTGGGGATTATTTTTGTTTAGTTTGGTTAGGTTTTGGTTAGTAACGGTTTTGTCAGTGAAAAGGGGTGGTTAGTTTGACTTCCTTCACTGATACTTCATGTAACAACACTGCATTCTCCTTAACCAGAAATAAAAGTTAATTTTGAACATATTTTGTTGTGCCTCTTAATGAGTTTTGCATTTGAATCATCTCTACTAATCGCTAAGGCATGCATAATTCGCTTGTTCATGTAAATGATAAAATGTATCATCGTTCTCTAAGGTTAGAAAAGAATAGCATTTTGTGAAAAATAAAGGGACCGGACCCATGTATGATGTATGAGTTGCCTACATACCTTTGGGGGTTTTGAATTTTTTTATTAAATTTTTTTTTAGAAGACTAGGTCCCACGTAGTTCTGGATAGAGGGAAATGAATACTTTTTTATTTTCATTTTTTTAGAATAGAATGGGGATGAGAAGAGTCGTAGCACGTCGAGATTTTGGACTAAAGGTAAAATTTATTGAGTTGGTCGAGGTTGACTTGATGCGTCATCTCTTATCCATCGAGGTCTGTGAGCATAGTGGCGCCTCCTGAGAGAATCTTCTTCACGATGTAGGGGCCACTGCAATTTAGTTTGAATTTCCTTCTAAAGTTCCAAACGACCCGCCGGGTTCTATGATCTCTTTGAGGGAAAGGTCGCCTTCTTGGATGCTACGGTCCTTGACTTTCCTGTAGAACATTACATCAGCTAAACTCCCATGATCAACTAGTATCCTTACAACTCTACCGTGATGAACTCTGTATGTGATAACTAACGGGTCGTCATGAGAATAAAGAACCCTACTCAAATAGTTTTTGGAGAACCTGATCACTAACTAGTCTTTGTTAACTTTCCTTGGTTGACTATCACTCGATTAGGCCATATCAATCTGTCTGACACTCGGACAGGCCTTGGATTTATTTAAGTAAGCATTCATTTCTGCAATCGTGTCTCCTTCTCCAGCATCTCCTCCTACGATGAAGTGGCATCCAAAGGATATCATGTCTACCTCCATCTCTAGTTCATCAGGCTTCTTCGATAAGTCTGGATCTTCTTTAAAATCATTGTTTCTTGCTCTTATATTGTCTTCCTTTGCTCAAGCGGGAGATTCAGACCTTCTTCGATTATCTCGGTTGCCATTTCGATTAATAAACTTGCTCAATTTTCCCCACCGAATAATATTTTCAACCTCATTCTTTAGTGTTATGCAACAGTCGGTGTTGTGCCCATGATCCCGATAAAATTATCAATACTTGGACTTATCCCTCTTATTGGGGGGGTATCTTCAACTTTCCAGGCCAATTCAATTCTCGATTCCCCTTGATTTTTTCCAGGATATGGTGAACACCTTTATTGCGGGGTATTTGCATCATTATTCTTGATTCGATCAAGCTTTTTGTCTTTTTATCCTTTTTGAATAAATTATAATTATTATTCTGACTTTCACCCTTCGTCTCAGGAGTTTCCTTAGCTGCCATAGCCTCCTCGGCATTCATTATCTTTCCAACCTTAGCCATTAATTCTGTTATGATTTTGGATCGATTCTTCGCTAAAGCATAGTATAGATCTTTAGCGAGCAACCCACACATAAGTGCTGCAATGACTGTCCTCCCCTCATAGTCCACCACCTATAATTTTTCATTGTTAAAACGTGTAATATATTCTCTAGTACTTTCTCCCGACTTTTATCGCATGATTAAGAGATGAGTGACACTCTTGATTAACTTAGCCCCAAAGTAAAAGTTATATATGAATAATTCAGCTAATTGATAAAAAAAATTAGATATTTTACCTTTTGGGAGATTATTATACCAGATTTTTGTTGGTCCGAAGATAAAACTGGAGAAATCTCTAAACGTCATCTCGACGAGCACTGAGTAGATGTCGGCAGCATCTTGATATTGCTCTATGTGCATGACTTGATCAATTTTCCCATCATACTTGGGAGTGACCACTGTAGGCTTGAACTTGGAGGATGTTGGGTATTCCACAATAGCCTGAACGAAAGGTGAGCCTTTAACAAAACTCCTTTATAACGGGTTTTTTATTTTTGCCATTTCCTCTAGTCGATCTTCCAACCGTTGCATGGATCCCTTATAGGACTGTTCTTCTAGCTTAAATTTGGCCGAGGTAGACTTCGTGGCCTTATTGTGTCCATGTGCTCAAATCTCCTCCTGAGAGGTCTGCTCGGCACGCACAGAGCCCCTTATACTAGCCCTAGATCTTGTGGACCCTTCTCTGTATCAGTATGACGCTCCTGCTCCCTGTGATGTACTCTGGTTACTCGGGGGCCTAGACAATCAAAAGCAGACTCCCTACTTAGCCTCTTAAATACACTTGGCCTTTCTTTGGAAAAATATCTACTGTCATAGTAATCCGTTGATCGAAATGAAGAAGTTACGCCAGGACGATGTGATCGGTCATAAGAAGAACAGGAATGATATATCCTTTTATTTTTGGCTGGTGGAGGTGTCATATCTCTTTTGGAATTGGAGGACTTATCTTACATTGTGCGAGTCAATTGTCTTACGGACTCTTGCATAGCCTCATGTCCTTTAGCCAAATTGAACAGGATCCTTTGGAGGTCTATCTCACCAGGGGGAGCGGATATTTCTTGATTATTGCCTGCATCCATCAGACTGCTTTCAGGGGAGATAGTCATTTTAAACCAAAGAATGAAATATATGAGATAGACAACGATGACTAACAGTCAATTTCCCAGTCATCTTACTAATAATGGTCTTTAGACTTTTATTAGTGGCTTTGATGGCACCATTGGTTTGGGGTCGATGGGGAGAAGATTTGTGTCTCTGAATCCCATATTTGTCGATTAGTTTTGTGACTTTAGTTCGAAATGGAGCCCATTATTTGACACTAACTCGTGGGTAACTCCGTATTAGCAGATGATATTCTTTTTAATAAACTTGGCCACTTTTTTGGCATTCATCACTGCGTATAACTCGACTTTGACCCATTTGGTGAAGTAATCAACGACGACCAGGATGAATTCGTGACCATTTGAAGCTTCGGGATTAACTTTCCCTATGATGTTAATGCCTCGGGTGGATAATGGCCAAGGATAGGTCTTGTTGTATAGCACTCGGGGAGGCCAGTGTTGGAGATTGACAAATTGTTGGCATTTCAGTCATCTTCAGACATAGGCAGTGTAATCTTGAACTATGGTAGTCCAATAATACCCTCGACGGATGATCTTTCTAGCAAGAATGTGATCGTTCATGTGGGGCCCGCATTCCCCGCAGTGGATTTTCTGCATCATTTATTCAACATCATCCCTTGATATGAAGTGTAAATGGGTTCCATTGAAGTTTCTCTTGAACAGTGTTTTGTCAAAAATGATATACTGGGCAACAAATTTAAAAAGGGTCGACCGATCTTTCTTGTCGGTGTCTTGGGGATACCTACTATGTTAGAGGAGGCACCAAATGTCATAGTACCATAACCCGACCATATCAGAATCCTCCTCGGGAATGAGTTCAAAATGGTAGCAATGGAAAGGCTTAGCTTGTTTTGGAACAATGAAATGGTCCATTATTATTCCTCCGGGAAGTAAGGGCACCTCCAAGCTGTTTTGCAGAGGGCAAGTAGTGGAAGGTGGCATCATTAAACTTGGAGGGCATTTCTTCCAAGTGGGCATGGAAGGGTTGGAGCTTTTCGTCTTTGACTTTTCATTTTCTCAGGATTTGTTCGACGATAAGGGCAGAGTCATCGTAAATGTTTAGGTGCCGAATTCCTTTATGGAGGGAAATTTTGTGGCCTACAGTGCATGCCTCGTACTCGATCATGTTGTTAGTGTAGGGGAAGTCCAGCTTGATGGAAATTGGGGTGTGAGAGTCATCAAGGGATATTAGGAGTATCCCAATACCGTATCCCTTTTTATTGGCAGCTCCATCAAAGAACATCTTCAATTTGAGGTCCTCTTGAGAGGTGTAGAGAATATCTTTGTCCGGGAATTTAGAGACCCAAGCATAAGTTTCTTCTATGGAGTAATCAACAAGGTAGTCACAGATAAATCTCCCTTTCATAGCTTTTTACATAACGTACATAATATCGAATTCGACTAGTAACATCATCCATCGGGCCATTCGATTGGACATAGCGGGTTTTTCTAGTAAGTACTTAATGAGATCCATACAGGATGCAAGTCTGATGGGGAAAACAAGCATGTAGTAGTGCCGTAACTTCTGCGTGACCCAAACTAGGGCGACATATTCTTTCTCCAAAGTAGTGTAGTTGACTTCGTACACGACTAATTTTCACCTGGCATAATAAATGGCACTCTCCTTATGATATTCTTCACTATATTAAGCTAGCAAATCCCCAGCTGCAGTGTATGTCATTTTCAAGTAGAGGATGAGGGGGAGGCTTGGCTGCGAAGGCATGAGCACTGAAGGTGGGTAAGGTATCGATTGATTCTATCAAAGGCTTCTTGACATGCCTCATTCCAGACTTTAGTAGAATCCTTCGGAGAAGCTTGAAAATGGGTTCGCATATAAAAGTTAGCTGGTTGATGAACCGACTGAAGTACTGTAGTTTACCCAGGAATCCTCGGACTTCCTTCTTCGTTTGTGGTGGTGACATCTCAAGTATGGCTTTCAACTTGGCGGGGTCTGCTTCGATTCCCTTATCAGTGACCATAAATACCAAGAGTTTTCTTTTTGTAACATCGGAAATGCATTTATGTGGGCTTAACCATGTCTGATATTGCCGTGGTCACTCAAAAAACTTTCGGAGGGAGGGAATATGACCTTCGCCGAGTCTTAGACATGATGATTATGTCATCTATATAGACCTCGACCTTCTTGTGAATAAGGTCGTGCAGGATGGCTGTGGCAACCCTTTAGTAGTAGCCCCGACGTTCTTAAGTCTGAATGGCATGACAGTGTAGCAGAAGGTGGGGTTAAAATACGAGGTGGGGTTAAACCATAAATCCAACTGGGGAATTTATTATATGTGTGTGCATAGAAAAAGGCGTTTTAGTGCGAAAAAATGTGATGAGAAATCCCCGGTTGGAATTTATATGTGAACTTTTTCTTATTTTTGGATTTTTCAATAAAAATAAAGTATGTGCGAATACTAATAATAAAAAGTAAAAAATTAAGATATGTGATGTAATGAAGTAAAGTACTAAAGTGAAAATGAAGTAACTAATGCAAAATCTCCTCCTGAGAGGTCTGCTCGGCACGCACAGAGCCCCTCATACTAGCCCTAGATCTTGTGGACCCTTCTCTGTATTCAAAATGACGCTCCTGCTCCCTGTGATGTACTCTGGTTACTCAGGGGCCTAGATAATCAAAAGCAGACTCCCTACTTAGCCTCTCAAATACACTTGGCCTTTCTTTGGAAAAATATCTACTGTCATAGTAATCCGTTGATCGAAATGAAGAAGTTGCGCCAGGACAATGTGATCGGTCATGAGAAAAACGGGAATGATATCTCCTTTCATTTTTGGCTGGTGGAGGTGTCATGTCTCTTTTGGAATTGGAGGACTTATCTTGCATTGTGCGAGTCAACTGTCTTACTGACTCTTGCATAGCCTCCTATCCTTTAGCCAAATTGAACAGGATCCTTTGGAGGTCTATCTCACCAGGGGGAGCGAATATTTCTTGATTATTGCCTGCAGCCGTCAGACTGCTTTCAGGGGCGGTGGTCATTTTAAACCAAAGAATGAAATATATGATATAGACAACAAGGACTAACAATCAATTTCCCAGTCGTCTTACTAATTATGGTCTTGAGACTTTTATTGGTGGCTTTGATGGCACCATTAGTTTGGGGTCGATAGGGAGAAGATTTGTGTCTCTGAATCCCATATTTGTCGATTATTTTTGTGACTTCAGTTCAAAATGGAGCCCATTATTTGACATTAACTCATGGGAATATACCGTTCATAGCCCTTCGAAGATTCATTCAGTTTCATTCAAGCTGAAGAGTTGACAGGAGTCAAACAGAGCCCGAGAGCACCCTTTGGCCTCCAGATTAATTTTTTGGGTAAAATATACCGTTCATTCGAGCCATGAGGTCGATTTGTGCATGGGGCAGATCGTTGAAAAAGGGATTCAGATCCCTTCAAAGATTCATTGAGCTTACGCTCAGACGAGGAAGTTGACAGGAGTCAAATGGGGTCCGGGAGAGTCCGGTAACCTTCAGATTTGTTTTTAATAGTAAAATGTATCGTTCGTCTGAACCGTAAGGCCAATTCGTGCATGGGGGTAGACTGTTGGAAAAAGCATTTAGAGCCCTTCGAAGATTCATTGAGCTTTTGATCCAATGAAAAATTTGACTGGAGTCAAATAGGGCCCAGGAGCGCCCGATAGCGTCTAGATCGGTACTCAGGGTATGGCCTAGGGTTTGTGATGAACGAGTGAGTGCTAGGGATCTAAGTAAATACTTAGGGTGGTCTTAGGATGGGTTGTCTACCTATATCTTTCTGGAGTGCATGGTACTTATGCATTGAGCATGACTTGTTGAGAGGTCGTGAGCCTTCTCAACTAACTTTTAATTTAATTATAACTTCTCGAGGGATATGGATCCTTTTGAGTGACTATAAATAAAATATATTACTTAAGGGGCATAAAGCCTCCTCGAGTGACTAATTATGAAAATGACTTGTCGAGGGGCCTTGAGCCCCTTCGAATAACTATAATGTAAATGTCCTCTCAAGTGACCTTAAGTCCCACGATGGTAGTGTGACTTTCTTGAGTGACCGTGAGTTACTCGAGATTTTTTATGCTTTTCTCTCTTATATTGTAATGGTTGAGAATTTGCCTTACTCAACAAACCTTACTCTCCAACCTCCAAGACAAAACCCTCAAATATCTCACTTGCTACTTTGGTGCGCTCCTAGACCCCTAGAGCCCTGCTAACTCGAACCACTAACTGGACCAAAGTACCCTTCTTGATAACCTGTAATATAAATTACCGTTAGTACTAAAATAAATGCATAATCAATATAAACTGTAATTATTACTAAGAAGCTCTGGAAACCCTCTATATTAGCCCTATCGTACATAATTCTCTTGACTTGTGAGAGAGTTGTGTACGCACAATCTAATCATCATGTACTTTTTTACCCTTTTTGGGGAATGACAACCTCAACCTACTTGCACTTTCATTTTTATGCTAGGTTCCCACATGTGCTATACGCTGCTAGGGAAAACTCATGACTCATACTTTGCTGCATGGGAACCCCTCTATATTATCCCCCTCGTGCAGAATTGTCTTGTAATGTCGAGAGACTTGTGCAAAAAATATCGAGTATTTTATTATTAGTATACTCAAAATTATATTCTTTGTTCACTTTCTCGAGGACTTCTCTACATAGCCCCCTTGTGCGATATACGTGTGCATAAGTTGATTTAACAGTTAATGTGTGAAAGTCTTTCTAAGGGTTAACACTACCTTTTTTTAACTTTCTTTCCACCCATTATTTTTGCTTTTCCCTTATACCGTGGGACTATCTGCTTGCGAAACTTTGTACAAAAAATATTTTGCGAGTGAATACTAATATTTTTATTACTTTTTCCTTATGCTCCAGGACTATCTACTTGCCAAACTTTTATATGTATAACCTTTGCAAGTAAATATTATACTATTGTCTCTCCCGTATATCGTGGGACTATCTGCTCGCAAAACATTTTGCGAGTAAGTGTTGATGCACTCTTATTGATTTTCCCTTATACTATAGGATTTATTAGTTCGCAGGACATTGTATTTTGTAAAATACACATATTACAAGTGAGTATGAATAAAATGAGACATTTCCCTTGTAATGTGGGAACAAGTTGCTATGCTCGTTATATTTCATTTTTGAGCTATGCAATTATAACTGTGCAAGTATATCCCCACGAAGTATTGTGAGCGGAGATAAACTTAATAAGTAAAGAAAATAAATTTCCTTTTATGCTTTTGGAAATTTTAAAATTGCCTTGCTCATTGTTTTTTGTCTTTTGAGTAATCTTGGACGCATATCTCCTCGGAATATTGCGAGCAAGGATGAACTAGTTAAATATATATATTTCCTTATTTATTGGAAATTTTGAGCTTCCTTGCTCATTGTGTTTTGATGTTTGGACATTGACTTGAAAGTATGTCCCCTCCAAATTTAATGAGTAAACAAATTAAAATTGCTAGAGGCTTATATATTGGGTACTTGAAAATTTATGGAGTTCCAAGTACAATATTAATCGAAATCCTAGATTGTGATTTGAATTTTAATACTTCCTCGTATTACTCAACCTTTTTATCGGGTCGAAGCTAATATCCTCGGTACTTGTGCTCCTGTGGAGTCCTGGGTACATCACATGCTAGCATTCGTACTTCGTGCTTTAAATTTGGTAGCATTTCTCAACCCATTTCCTTCGTTTCAGATTGAAGCAAATGCTAATTTTTTTTCATGGGAACCACATGTCTGTGGAGTTCATAGTACAATATTTACTTGCACTTATACTGTGTATTGCATACATAGTTTGCTAATTTTATTTATGTGATGAACTTATTTCGTTGTTTTCGCTTTGCCAATATATTGAATTTGAGTGCTCCTGCTCACATGGAGCCTCGGGCACTGGACCATCATATCTGTTTTTTTTTGCTTATACTTGGTAAATACTTGCTGTGACACCCTGCCTAATTAAATACCGGGTGATCAGTCTTATACCCAATTAAATCAGAGTATATAGTTGGTTCATTCTTAGCATCATTGTCGAAAAACATTTTTTTTAAGTCACCTAATTATTAATTAAGCTAGTGCCAAACTTTTCTATTTTTAATTTAATTAAAACCATTCCACGATACGAAATAATCATAAGTAACATCACATCACAATAGAACAAAACTAAATATAACCAGAATAAATGTGACTGGAATAACTCTCCAGTTAAAATGTATTTCATTACTATCAAATAAATCCAAAATCAACAGTACCGACATAAATGATTACAATAGTCTGGAATGGAAATGAAATAACTAAATTCGGGCGACATACCCTACATGAGAATAGACACTACAGATGTGAGAAACAATCGAATGGAAGCGTCTAAACAAATGTGCCTCTCCAATAGCAGCTATAACCCGTCGAGATATCCATATTCTATGTTGGCATCCCAGATATTGGACACCTGGTGTGCAATATACAATAGAGAAAAGAATATGCAAGTTGATAATACAAATATAGCACCCTGTCACGGATAATATTCAGCAATACAGAAGATGCCACCCTACATAAATACAGGTCGCGACCCTGTAGGATACAAAGAGCGGCCCACCTCGTCAAAGGGTGCGGCCCTGTCTATTATAGAGCGCGGCACCTAATAATTACTCCCCAAGAAGCAGCCGCGGCACTACTCGGTACAGGGCGTGGCATCTTTGCCTCCAGCACCACAGGTTCAACACCGATTGCCTTGCAGGCCGCATCCCCCTCACCTGCAACTACTCCAGACTTGATACAAGTCACGTGCTCAAGGCACGTGACACAACACACATACCTCTTATATATAGAGAACCACGTCTAGAGTGAGGAGGGAGAGAGATCGATTCCACACACTCCCGGGGTAGGTTCTACAATACAGATTCTCTCTACAGAACCTCAACATATGCCTTGGAGGCCACAAATCTACATCACAGCCACCTTCCCGACTCACCGGAATCTTCAATATTGCCATGTACTCTCCTTTATTCTCATACTTGTACGCCTCTTTAGGCATGATTATATTGTACAATGCAACCATATAATGAGAACGGAGCGACACAGTGGACATAGGCCTATTTTAAAGGCTGAACCACTCTATATCTTGCCTTCTCTCTATTTACTTGCTTGGTTCATTCATTACATATTTTACACTTTGACTTGCTGATATAAGAACGACATGTGGGCGATTTCTTGTATCATCAATTTGGCGCCATCTGTGGGAACGAGATTTTTTTAATCTTGCTTCTCTATATATTTGAGCTCTTAAATACCTCATTCGATCCCTGAGGATCCCACGGATCGTCTTCTCATGGGTGGATTCTGGTTGGTGAGCTCCGTTTTATATTTCACCCTTAAAAAGGTATTTCTTATATCTGAATCTGCTCTTGGGTCTTCATTTGGTGACCTTAGATCTAATTTACATACCCCTGTGATATCATCTCATCTAGATAATGCTGAAAAGCACGATGGACTTTAGTCCCGAAAAGATGGATGATTAGGGAAGGGTTATATTTACTCCCTTTTTGCTGATTATCGACCTATGATCTAGGGTTTATCATTGAAGTTGTGCCGTTTTGTGCATCGAGAGGTTATTTACTCATGGATAAACCCTAGTAGGTATTCTTTCCACAAGTTTCGGGAGAAAAGCTCAGTTCACGGGTTTCAATTTTGGATTACTCCCTTCGCTGCCTAGGAGGGGATTTGCCCGGGCAGTTCAAATGCTTTTATGGCTACGGCCCCATCTAGCGCAGCTGCGTTACAGAAGCTTCAAAATATTCGGGAATGGACTCATGGATTGCAGCTCAACCTTGGTGTATCACCTATTCACCTTACTGGCCCCGGCCTCGGCAGTAATGCCGTGTGGTGGTGCAAATGCTGTATCCCCATCTCCTACTTGGTTACTCCAATATTTCTGTGATTACTCACTTCTGTTAGTTTTATCTCAGATTCTATATACTTTATAAAGACTAACAAAAGCAAAAATGGAAGGAGAGTCCAACCAGAGTACAGAAGTCAACGATGAGATTGTGCAACTGTATAATCACCTTAATCACCTCTATGACAGTCATGCCTCGCTTCAGACCCAGGTCAACTATCTCACTCAAAGGGTCCTAATGCTAGAAGTCGTGGCCTCTCCTAATGCGGGTGCGGCACCCATGAAAAAAGCACCAACAGCCTTTGATGCTGCGACCGCGGAAGTAGTCAGCAGGAGCCAAAAAAGAAGGGCGGAGAAGAGGTATGGGCCCTACACTCCGTTGACCTTCCCGATTGAAGAGATCTTCGAGTTTATCAAAGAGGACAAGCTGTTGAGATGGCCAGAAAAGCTGAGAGCTCCACCCCACAAGAGGAACAAAGCTACCTGGTGCAAATTCCATCAGGACCATGGCCATGACACCGAGCAATGCTATGCTCTGAAGGATGAAGTTGAAAGGCTAATTGAGCAAGGGATGCTGCAACGATTCCTAAAGAATGCATAGAGGATTCAGCCAAACCTGACAGAGGTGCATACCGCATCTCATCCTTAGTTTTTCAAATTTTAACTATTTCTATTTATGTTTTATGAAGCTCATTCTAGCCCTAAGACTCAAGACTTTATGTTTTATTAACAAAGTCATTAGTTGGAGCATACATATATAAATATATGAATTAGAAAATTTTGCCATATCTGATATCTCTCTTGATTTCATAGTCTGTTATCTCACAAAAAGACTTTTTGTCTTAAACAGATTCCAAAAGAAGAAGAATAAATTATCTCGAAAGATTATTTTATTTCGGGATACACCTATGGAGGGAATGCGATCTTAATTAGCTCACAAGTTCCCCCCACGATGTACAACTATATCTTATCATATGATGATCATATTCACGAAAGCATCAGAGGATTCAAGGAGCTTTTATTAGCCATAAGGGCTTACAATTCCCGTTCTTAGCTTTCGAGAATCGTCATTAACCACGGGGGCTTATAATGCCCGTTCTTAGCTTTTGGGAAGCGTCATTAGCCACGAGGGTTTGCAATGCCCGTTCTTAGCTTTCGGGATGCGTCATCAAGCTGGGAGGCTTATAATATCCAACCAGGGATGGCTTTATATATATCAGCAGCTGTGGGTAGCTTAATAACATAACCCAGCCTGGGGAGAGGCTTGATAGTGTCCCGTATATTAGCTGTGGGTGGCTTAATAACATAACCCAGCCTAGGGAGGCTTGATAGTATCACGTATATTAGCTGTGGGTGGCTTGATAACATAACCCGGGCCGAGGAGGCTTGATAGTATCACATATATTAGTTGTGGGTGGCTTGATAATATAACCCAGCCCGAGAAGGCTTGAAAGTATCGCGTATATCTACAAAGGCCCATGTTCAGATGAAAGGGCTAAAAGAGTGCAGTAGCCATGTCAATCCAGTTGCAGCTTCTGAACTGCAACATCAAAGCTACAAGAAAATGAAGTCTCAGATTCATCATCCTCAGTCTGCTGCCCGGCATAAAGCCTACGAGAATCTCACCTCAGCCGCTGCCCTGGAGTTGCTATCGGCACGGCGACTTGAGGGTTTATTATGATGGTCGCGGCTAGTCACCAAGGCGCAATTCAGTACCCCGCCGCCTGTGATAAAAAGGATGCGGCACATTATTTGATCCACCGCCGCCTGGACCAAACAGGTCACCGTACCTTATTAATTACTTATGTAATATATTCGCAGCACCGAGAGAATCAATTGTATCTACATGTAGGTATGATGCCGCGGACTCAATTTATCAGTTCAAAGAGGCAGCATTCCAAAGACTTAATTGACTGGGAACAAGGAGATGAAGCTGCGACATATAAAGGCCTAATAATAAAGCTACGACAGCCTTGTTCAGGAAGATATTCTAGAATGAAATTATACTATGATGTCGCGGCCTGTGTATTCAATCACGAAGGCTACGTGCAAATAGTAGAACAGTTACGTTCAAACCATTCATTATAGCAAGCAATGTAAAAGAGCAAGGAGTTGCAAGCAATCAAATATGGCCACAACCTTGATATTAGTAGTTGAGATTACAGAAAAGGAGGCCGCAGCCACAACAGAAATAAAGTAAAAGGAGGGACGCAACCCTGTATTAATGATGAGTTCGACAGAAATTGAGTACAATTTTAAGAAGCTGCGTTATCATCATCATCGGCCTCCTCTCCATCCGCGGTCGCCACTTCTGCTTCTGCCCTCAGCCTCGCCCTTTCTTCAGCAGCGACCTTCAGCTCGGCAATGCACTCCTGATGTTCGGCATCACTTTATTTCCAAGCAAGGACCTCCTCCTTGGTCTCAGGGAAGCCCTTTATAAATCTCTGTCGCAGCTCCTGATAGCCGCGGAGGTATGCCCTATTTTTTATAAGGAAGAAGTCCCTGGAGCCCTTGAATGACTCCACGAAGTGGTCGATTGCCAGCTGGAGAGCGTTGTCATGGTCTTCCCTAATTTTCTTTACTGTCGCGGCATGGTCTAGTGCATCCTGGGCAGACTTGGCCTCTAGCTCATCGTACTTCTTTTGAAGAAATAGGAGCTTATTATTAGCAGTCTCTGCAGCTTGTGCAGCTTTCGCGATCTGGGCCTGGGAGGCTTTGAGGGATTCCGCAGCTTGTATGAAGTTTTGCTCCGCTTCCTCCCTTGCCTTTTTTGCTGCTTCCAAGTTCATTTGGGCCGCTTGAAGTGCCGCGACATCAGACATCTTTCCAGCCTCAAATGAAGAATTTCGTGCAGCCTGCAGGTCCGCGGCATGAGTACTCTTCTCGACCTTCTTTAGTCTGTACAAGGCCTCGTACTTCCTTTTCTGGACCACCATCACATCCGCGGTCTGAAATAAAAAAAGTAAGAAAAAATATGGGATACAAAAGTTAAAGAATGACAACACTGGCACGTACCCTCAGAAGACTATGGAGGCCACAGTCCTCCAGATCGTTATGATCTTCTCCCACCAGCCTGTCAAGGTCCGCGGCATCCAAGGCTCTTTTCATTCTCCGCGCAACCTTTGCAGTAGTGTCCCAAGAAGAATTGGGGCCAGGCTACCTTAATTGGTGCCTTGGTCTACCATAAGGCCCAGATCCTACGCGGAATTGAGGAGGAGGCAAGTTTGTGTTAACCGCTACAACAGGTGGCGGCGGAGGAGAGGATGAATGGGCAGGTACGTCGGATGACATCAAACCTTCCGCGGCCAAGTTAGCTTCTATATCATCATCAAATTCAATCTGGGGTTCGAGAGCTAGGCTAGTTTTTTCTGCTGCCAAATTTGGGGCCGCGCTAGAATCATTTGGTTCTCTGAAAGGGGCCGCGGCAGGAGCCTTGGTTTTGGGCCTTTTCCTTTTTCTGCTCTGCGCAGTGTTGTTTAGGACGACTGCGTCCTCGTTCATTTCTTCCAATTACGCGGCCAACAATTCCCTATCAACTTCCTCACCTGAAAAAGCAGCAGCAGATATTGGGAAAGGAATTTAAGAGCATAAACGACCGCGGAATAAAAATCATGACGCAACGAATTACCTTCCGCGCCCATCTGTTGAGGAATGGACTTGTTTGGGAAAAATCCTGCTTCAAATATAGTCGCAGACGTAACAAGAGTGCTGAACTTTTTATGTTCTGCAGGAACTGCCGCGGCCTCTGCAACTCTCTTATCCTGCCGCTTGTTCAAATGCAAATTGTCAAGAGCTGCAGAAAAGATAAATGTAAATGTAAAGGTTAGTGGAAGTTAATATGCAAAATACGATAAAAGGAAGCGGTTATAATCTAAGTACCTAATTTAGAGGGAGACCCCCATTGCCGCGGCATTCTATAAGTCATTTCCCTCTCATTCTCTTCGGGGTGAATCTCCCAGCCTTCGCCGGAGATGTAAAAATATTTCCCCTTCCAGTTCTTCACACTGGTCAGCCTCCCAGTGTAAAGGGTCCCTTCCCTGCCGTGGACATAGAAGTAGTAGTAACCCGCGAACTTCACTGAGTTCTCCTTTAGGCGGTAGAAGTGAAAGAATTCCGCGGGAGTGATGTCCTTTTTGAACAAGTTCTCCCAAAGGACAACCGCGACAAGAATGACTCTCCAACCATTAGGATCTAACTGGGCTGGAGCCAGTTTCATTGTCTGAAAAAGGTGACGGATGGGGACAGGAACAGGCAGCCGCCCGTAAACAAAGGCATGGAGTGGGAAGCAAACTCCATCAGCCAAAATCGTGCAAGGTCTTTGGTTCGCGGCAGGTGCTGAGCACATCAAATTTTCTAGAAATTCGAAGGCCTCGGCCACCTGCTCAACCCAGTCTTGGGTCATGGCGTTGCGGATATCAAGTGCTGCTAAGGGTCTCTTGTTACCTGGAAATGAAGAAGTCGGCGATGCTCAGCCTCACACCAGTTGTAAAAGGTTTTAAAAAGGGCAAGTGCTTAACAGATGCAATTAAGTAGGTATTATGTACATGTTAGATTCTCGTGCTCTCGCTTGAGAATTCTCACCTCTCATCTAGTGTGCACGCCTAACGTACCTTATTATCTCCTAATGTAAGGTTTCTCACTTATGATTCTATCCCACACGAGTTCCCCATATTTCCCACATAATACTTGCGATAATTAAATATGTTAATTTCTCTTTATAATGAACTAGGTTTCCACAGCTTTTAGAATTAAGTATCCACTTACTTAATTAAATCAAATTTCATTATTCATGTTGATTTACAATTTCATATAGTAGATTACCTCATAGTATATATATGTTAATCTACAAATTTCACACAGCAGATTACATCACTATATATAGTTTAATTTACAATTATCGCCCAGTAGATTACATCACAGTATATATATATATATAAATATCACACTATTATATATACTAATACGACACCTCCCAGACATAGCTGCGGTGCATGCATACTCTGCTATCATGTCATGTACATCATTCACTGTATAATGGACAATTGGTTCGGCGTCTCTCACGAACCATCAATCTCATAACAAGAATATTGGAGGTGAGCATACTCCCTAGTTAAATGGGTCACGTACATACCTACGCTCCCATTCAACCGTCGAAACTATCATTCATCACGATAGAACGTACCAAGTTCCTATGCTCAGTGTACAAATCTAAATCCCCCCAAATAGGTCCAATCGAGATAAGACCGTACACAACGCGAAACCTCCACCTCGATAGCAAGCAGCGTAGGTATGTTATACACGCAATATGAATAATATAGGTATTCACCCCACCTACATATGATAACAATAGGGCACACACACAATCCATATAAACATTTCCATATGTAGTATTTTTATCTCACACATTCTACATATTTACAGATTACAACTTTACTTCTTAAATTAAATTCACGAGCTTCTCTCATTACTCGAAGTGTAATCATTTATTTCTCATATAAATTCAGTAGGTAATCACTCACGTCCTACGAGTCCATGTCATCATAACATCCAAATTTCTATGAATTAAAATCATCTTCAATTAGGTTTATTTCTCGTTAATCCCTAATTTAATCTTAACCCTTTCATTTCACCTATTAGGGTTAATCCTACATAAGCTTAAGGTTATTCCGGTAATAATAATTCTCTTACTACTGGTCCTAACCTTAATTCCTCCTCTATTCTATTTAAATACCAATATATATATTTCTTTCCATCGTAAAGAATTTAATTCATACTCGTTAATTTCCCCCATTCCATCCATACAAAATAATATTTTTCGGGTCTTAAGTATACCCTAATGCCCTCCTCTAAGTCCCAATTTATTCAATTAGTCACCACAAAAGATTTATACAAGATAGGATTTAATTAAACCTTATAACAAAACAATTTTCAAAATTCCAGGAGGGGTCGATCGATCGATCCAGTCGATCGATCGATCCAACAGGTATGAGAAATTCTGCATAAACTAGCCTACGGATTTAATCATTTCCAATCCTCAAATCATATGTTTTAAAGTCTCAAACTCCTCATAATTTATTCCACATGATATGAAAACATATATAAATGATTTTCAATCATTAAACAATCCTAAAACATCAATAGGTTTGTATTAAACAAGCCAAGTCTCCTAATTTCCAAAAAATCCTTATTTTATTATTTCTCCAAGAACAATATAAAAATCCCAAATTTTCTTTCACCAAATGATTCCCAAATTTCATGATTTAAACCATATATTTAAAAAGAGATTTATCCTTCATAATTCTCATTTCAAGGATTCATCAAAAAGCATTTTAATTCATTTAACTTTTCAGAATTTTCTAAACAACCTAACATAGACAAAATACATGCTAGAACTTGCAGTAGTTAATCACTTGTATCGCACCCCGACTTAATTAAGTTAAAATCGTCCTTTTATTTAGAGATAATTTCCCATAAACATGTACTTTACTGTAAATCTCTCACAAAAGAGCACAAGATTTTTTATTTTTTTTTATTTCAAAGGCATGTTTAGATGAAAACAAAATTACCTGTACTTATAACTTTTAAGTACTAAACAACTTTATATATACAAGTTCCTTTGTTTCACATTAACACAAAACCTTGTTGATATACAACCCATATTAGATATTCGTCACTCCCCCGTTTTAAAGTCCTAACGTGGCAGTGAACTCCAAATGATAGGCATACCTGAAACACAACATTACAGGAGTGTAAGCAATATAAGCTTAGTGAATGACCATATACCACACCTATAACCAAATTGAATAACCATTTTTATTTTGTTCTAATGTAATAACCCAACAGGAATTGTGAAACTCTCGCAAGCCTGGACCCGCCACAGTCCAATTAATCCACCACAGTTATTGGGGACCACCACATCCCTTTATTAGGCCCGAGTACACAAACCTTTAAGTTGGATTAACAGGACTGCCACACCCTGTAGGACCCATCACAGTCCTTAAAATTAAATAACATCACTTAACATTTTAATCATAGGCATATGTTTCCTAAATACAACATCACCCCCATAAGCATTTTAACACATGTATTGAACTACACATTTCCATATGAACATATAAGCATATATATTTCATAGGATAAGTCACTCACCTTGGATTTGGTGATAAGATTAGTACCAAACTACTTCCTTGATATGGTAGTATTAGTTGCTTCCCCACCTAATAAGTCAATGTCATTAGTATCTGAATACACCAATTAACATTAAACCTAGTAATACATCACATCATTTTGTCAATCAGAAATAACTGAGGAGGAAATAAATATGATACTTCACATTTATATAACACCCAAGTAATTAGGGTTCTAACACAATTTACGGAATTAAATTACCAATTCACTAGACAAAGTTATCCCCATTTTATTACAACCTTTTCCAAATCATTTCTCAAGAAAAACAACACCACACCTTCAACTTCCTGGAATTTTCATAATTTTTGTACAATATAACTTTGCATGATACTCCACCCAATATCAATAAACACATTTAATAATATAAATTTAATGTTTCATAGTTTTTAGGGCTCATTTTCTATGTCGAGCAAAATGTCAAACACTTGGTATGCATTCTTGCTCCTTTAGGGCAGATTTTAAACCAAAACTTCAAACTATCACCAAAGGTTCATTACTTGATATTTTTACACACTTTTCGGATATGTTATACATGTATGAGTCTATTTTACTCTCCAACTAGAATCACTCAAATCCAATAAGTATTCCATGATTTATGCCATTTTTAGCATAACTAGGTCAAAATAGAACATTTAGGCATAACTTAACATTTTTAAGCATACATAACCTTGACCTTGGGTATAATTCATGGAAACATATAATAAAAATGTTTTAGGAGAAATATACATCATAATAATGAATTTTATAAATCAAAATGCTTTACGAAAAGATGATGTAAATTTAGGACTTTAAAGTATGCATTTACGATCCTAGCTCCAGTTTTAACTTATGTTCTTAACCCATCCTTGTTCCAACACAATTCAGCAATATGGGTATCATTAAAATATATATTCAAATAAAAAATAAAAACATGTCAAGTGTAGAACTCATCCATGTGACCAACTTTAATTAAGAAGTAATTACCTTACGAGAATTCCTCAATTTATGGTGAATTTTCAATGAAATTCCTCCTTAACTTTCTTTTTCTCTCTCCATAAGCATATTTTTTCTCAAGCTTGTAATAGGAAATGAAAAAGATGATAAGTTATGTCTTATAAGATTAAAAACGTGGCTATGTGACCACTTTAAGGTGGTATTATGCGATTCGTTGGGCAAGGGGTCCAATAGAACAATTTCGTTAATGACATATTTGTCCTGCCTCGTAAAATCACCATAACTCACTATTTCGGGCCCCGATTTACTCTCACTTTGTGTCTATGAGTATATAAATTACACATCTACAACTTTTATATTTTGTGTTTTCCCAAAATCATAAAACTAGTGCACCTAATTTGGGCTCGAACAGAAGAGTAATTATTTACTCAAAATTTCATAACTTTCACATTTGGCGACCAAACATCGCCACTTTCGCACCAACACTCTAGCTTACTTTTTATAAACATAATTATGCATTTAGAAAAATATTTTCATGATGCATTTAACCACATAAACAATTTATAACTTATAACTCATAACTTATACTTAATCGTGTAATTAACCTTACTAATCGTGTTTTAGGGCCTTACAATTCTACCCCTTTTATAAAAATTTCGTCCTCGAAATTTAACACATAAGAAACTTACCAAACAAATGAGGATATTTCTTCTTCATGTTATCCTCCCCTTCCGAGGTGGCATACTCCACATTCTGACTTCTCCACATCACCTTAACTAGTGAAATGGTTTTACTACGTAACACTTGATCCTTTCTATCCACAATAGCAATTGATTCCTCCACATAGGTTAGGTCATCTTGAAGCTCTATCGGTTGTGAAGTGAACACATGTGAAGGATCAGGCACAAACTTACGTAACATGGATATATGAAAAACATCGTGTATCCGGGAAAATTCTAGTGGTAACGCCAATTTATAAGCTACAGCTCCAACCCGTTTCACTATCTCATAAGGGCCAATGTACCTGGGACTTAACTTTCCCTTCTTCCCGAATCTCATAACCCCTCTCCAAGGAGAAACATGTAGGAATACTCGATCACCTTCCTCAAATTTCAATTCTTTCCTTCGGTTGTCTGCATAACTTTTCTGTCTACTTTGCGCCACCTTTAAGTGATTATGGATAAGATTTATCTTTTCCGTAGTCTGCTGTACGATTTCTGGTCCAAGTAGTTTTCGTTCTCCTACTCCAGTCCAACACACTGGAGTTCTGCACTTTCTCCCATACAAAGATTCATAAGGAGCCATCTCAATACTCGAATGATAGTTATTATTATAAGCAAACTCTATTAGTGGCAAGTGTTCATCCCAACTGCCTTTGAAATCCAATACACAAATTCGTAACATGTCTTCGAGTGTCTGGATCGTTCTTTCTGACTGCCCATCAGTCTGAGGATGAAAATCTGTACTAAATTTCAATTTAGTCCCCAAAGCTTGTTGTAAAGTAGGCCAGAAGTGAGAAGTAAACTTAGGATCTCGATCAGAAATAATAGAAACAGGTGCACCGTGCAATCAAATAATCTCATCCACATATAATTTGGCATATCTATCCATGGAGTAAGTAGTTTTAACAGGAAGAAAATGTGCAGACTTAGTCAACCTATCAACGATAACCCAAATAAAATCAAACCCTCGTGATGATTTTGGTAAACCTATAACAAAATCTGTAGTAACATGCTCCCATTTCCACTCAGGAATAGGTAAGGGCTGTAGTAAACCACTTGGCTTCTGATGCTCCACCTTCACCTGTTGGCAAACTAGACATCTAGAAATAAAATCTGCAATGTCGTGTTTCATTCCCGACCACCAATAACATTGTTTCAAATCTCTATAGAGTTTCGTGCCCCCTGGATGCATAGCATATAAAGAACAGTGGGCTTCCTCTAAAATCGTTCTTCTTAAATCAGGCACATTAGGTACACACAAATGGTTCCTATACATAACAATGTCATCATCCCGAATAGAAAATTCATTTGCTTTACCCTTTTTCATATTATCTCTAACTTTCTCCAATTTTGTATCTCCTGCCTGTGCTTGTTTTATCAAGTATATCGATGTGGGTCTAACATTTAAATGTGCTACTATTTCGTAAGACTCATTCAAAGTTAATTCCACCCCCATTAAAGCTAACTCTCTCAGCAGATCAACTCGAATACAATAAATACAAGATACTATGCGTAGAGATTTTCTACTCAAAGCATCAGCAACAACATTAGCTTTACCTGGATGGTGATGTATCGTGCAATCATAATCTTTTATAAGTTCCATCCACCTTCTTTGCCTCAAGTTCAAGTCTTTTTGAGTAAACAAGTATTTTATGCTTTGATGGTCAGTAAAAATTTCACAACTAACACTATATAAGTAGTGTCTCGAGATCTTTAATGCAAAAACTACTGCAGCCAACTCAAGATCGTGTGTAGGGTAGTTGGGTTCATGTATCTTTAACTGTCGAGAAGCAAAAGCAATTACCTTTCCATGCTGCATTAACACACAACCGAGTCCTTGATACGAGGCATCACTATAAATAACTAAACCTTTTGTACCCGTTGGGATAGTCAATACTGGAGCTGATGTAAACTTACCCTTTAATTTTTCAAAGCTTTTATCACAATCGTCACTCCAGACAAACTTGTTCTCCTTTCTGGTAAGCTTAGTCAATGGCAATGCAATAGAAGAAAACCCCGGTATAAACCTCCTGTAATAGCCCGCCAATCCCAAAAAGCTACGTACCTCTGTCACACTAGTTGGTCTTTACCAATTCATTACTGCTTCTACCTTCTTGGGATCAACACAAATACCATCAGCAGAAATAACATGCCCCAAAAATACTACCCTGTCTAGCCAAAATTCACATATAGAAAATTTAGCATACAACTGCTTCTCTCGCAAGGTCTGTAAAATAATACGCAGGTGGTGTTCATGCCCATCCTTACTATGAGAATATATCAAAATATCGTCAATGAAGGCAATAACAAAAGAATCCACGTATGGGTGAAATATAAGGTTCGTCAAATCCATGAATACGGCCGGTGCATTTGTTAACCCAAATGGCATGACAAGAAATTCATAATGTCCATACCTAGAACGAAAGGTAGTTTTAGAAATGTCACAATCTCTTACTTTCAATTGATGATATCCGGATCTGAGATCGATCTTGGAAAACACTTTGGCTCCTTGCAACTGATCGAACAAGTCATCAATGCGGGGTAGTGGGTATTTGTTACGGATAGTCACCTTATTCAATTGACGATAATCGATGCACAGTCTCATGGTTCCATCTTTCTTCTTCACAAATAACACTGGGGCTCCCCACGGTGATACACTAGGCCTTATAAAACCACGATCTAACAAATCTTGCAACTGTATCTTTAGCTCTTTTAATTCTGCAGGTGCCATACGATATGGTGCAATAGATATTGGTGCAGTTCCTGGTACCAACTCAATCGAAAATTCCACCTCACGATTTGGTGCTAACCCTGGGAGTTCTTCTGGGAAGACATCTGCAAACTCATTAACTACTGGTATATTTGATAGTTTTCCAGCCTCTTGTCGTGTGTCCACCACATGAGCAAGATAACCCTCACATCCTTTCCTTAGAAGTTCATAACATTTTGTAGCAGAGATCAAACATGTTGAAGTGACATTTCGTTCTCCAATAAATTTAAATTCAGGTTCACCCGGTAATCGAAACACTACCTCCTTTTTAAAGCAATCCAAACATACATGATATGAGGCTAACCAATCCATTCCCAGTATTACATCAAAGTCGCGCATATCGAGAGGTAATAAATCAACTAGTAATTCTTTTTCACCCACTCGTACCACACACTCCCTATATATCCTCTCAATAAAAACCAACCCCCCCACTGGAGTAACAATAGCTAAACTAGAATCTAATGATGATAATGGTTTATTAAGATGCAACAGATAAAGAAAAGACACAAAAGAATGTGTAGAACCAGGATCTATCAACACTTAAGCATCTTTATCACCAATAGGAAGTGTACCTGTCACTACGTTAGGCATAGCTTGTGCATCTTGTTGTGTCAGTGCAAACACTCTGCCTTGGCCTTGATTTTGAGACACGCCTCCTCTACCTCCCCTGTGTAC
Source organism: Sambucus nigra (assembly GCA_949130495.1). NCBI lineage: Eukaryota > Viridiplantae > Streptophyta > Magnoliopsida > Dipsacales > Adoxaceae > Sambucus > Sambucus nigra. The sequence goes on from OX422208.1 coordinate 100,172,072, forward strand.
CTTCGGTGTAGAAATCCTATCTCCTACTGTCACACTCCCAACTGAAGTTGTAGCTCCCATCGCTGGACAATTCTTTCGTAAGTGCCCCGGTTGATGACAATGGAAACACAAAGGTGTCGTCTCGGCTATTGTACACTCCCGAGACATGTGTCCTTGACCACCACATCTATAAAAAATATATGGCCCTCGGTCCCATCACAGATGCATTTTCTGACCGATTCATCCCAGTCCTTCCACCTCAAACTTGAAATCTTCCACGAGCATTTCTATTATTTTTAAATTCTTGCCCCTTAGGTACTCCTCGTGCTACACTCTGAGTTGAGGTTCCCATTTCCCATCCATATGATCTTATACCATCATGTCTAGCTTTCTTCGAGTGTTCAACTTGCATTTCTTTTATTGACTTTTCTGACACCATGGCCCTATCCACCAAGTCCACATAATCCGTGATCTTCATATTAGCAACCATGCTTTTTATATCTACACTCAGCCCAATTTGAAATCGATCACATTTACTTTCCTCCGTCCTCACCAAGTCAGGTGCAAATCTAAATAAGGATATAAATAAAGCTTCATACTCTGCCACTGTTCGGTTCCCCTGTTTCAACGTGATAAATTCTTCCTCTTTCTCTTTCCTATAAAACCTTGGGAAATATTTTTCAAAGAACACCATCACAAACCTCTCCCATGTAATTTTTGGAGGATTTATTGGTACCACTCCCCCCATGGTAGTAAGTAACCTTTCTGTTGTATCCGGCCATAACCTTGCATCAGCCTCTAACCTAAAGGTTGTTAACAAAAGCTTTTGTTCATCTCGCACTTCCATCACCTTGAATATTGTTTCCATCTTTCTAATCCACCCCTCCGCCATTAACGGATCCATAGTCCCAGTAAATGCTGGAAGATTTAACTTCATGAACCTCTCATGCAATTTGTCCCTATCCCCAGCAAGTTTTCCACCTCTTGCTTGTTCCATAAGTTGTGCCACAGCACGTAATATTCTTCCCACGTCATTAATAGGTTATTGTTGCACCTCTGGTTCCTCCACTTGAATATGTCTATGTCCTTACTGACTATTAGGAACATAAGATGCCTCACCCTCTGCTCCATCATGCCGCTCATGTGGATCCATCATTCACTGCAATATAATTCACTTAAACAAATACAATAGCAGCAGTTTAATATTAACATTGTTAGTCAAAATCCAGGTGCATAACAAACTCACTTTCTAGTGTCCACTGCCAATCTAGACCCTCACACCCTATCCAGAACCTAATAACCACGCTCTGACACCAAGTTATCTCGCCCCGACTTAATTAAGTTAAAATCGTCCTTTTATTTAGAGATAATTTCCCATAAACATGTACTTTATTGTAAATCTCTCACAAAAGAGCACAAGATTTTTTTTTTTATTTCAAAGGCATGTTTAGATGAAAACATAACTACCTGTACATATAACTTTTAAGTACTAAACAACTTTATATATACAAGTTCCTTTGTTTCACATTAACACAAAACCTTGTTGATATACAACCCATATTAGATATTCGTCACTCCCCCGTTTTAAAGTCCTAACGTGGCAGTGAACTCCAAATGATAGGCATACCTGAAACACAACATTACAGGAGTGTAAGCAATATAAGCTTAGTGAATGACCATATACCACACCTATAACCAAATTGAATAACCATTTTTATTTTGTTCTAATGTCATAACCCAACAGGAATTGTGAAACTCTCGCAAGCCTGGACCCGCCACAGTCCAATTAATCCACCACAGTTATTGGGGACCACCACATCCCTTTATTAGGACCGAGTACACAAACCTTTAAGTTGGATTAACAGGACCGCCACATCCTGTAGGACCCATCATAGTCCTTAACATTAAATAACATCACTTAACATTTTAATCATAGGCATATGTTTCCTAAATACAACATCACCCCCATAAGCATTTTAACACATGTATTGAACTACACATTTCCATATGAACATATAAGCATATATATTTCATAGGATAAGTCACTCACCTTGGATTTGGTGATAATATTAGTACCAAACTACTTCCTTGATATGGTAGTATTAGTTGCTTCCCCACCTAACAAGTCAATGTCATTAGTATCTGAATACACCAATTAACATTAAACCTAGTAATACATCACATCATTTGGTCAATCAGAAATAACTGAGGAGGAAATAAATATGATACTTCACATTTATATAACACCCAAGTAATTAGGGTTCTAACACAATTTACGGAATTAAATTACCAATTCACTAGACAAAGTTATCCCGATTTTATTACAACATTTTCCAAATCATTTCTCACGAAAAACAACACCACAACTTCAACTTCCTGGAATTTTCATAATTTTTGTACAACATAACTTTGCATGATACTCCACCCAATATCAATAAACACATTTAATAATATAAATTTAATGTTTCATAGTTTTTAGGGCTCATTTTCTATGTCGAGCAAAATGTCAAACACTTGGTATGCATTCTTGCTCCTTTAGGGCAGATTTTAAACCAAAAATTCATACTATCACCAAAGGTTCATTACTTGATATTTTTACACACTTTTCGGATATGTTATACATGTATGAGTCTATTTTACTCTCCAACTAGAATCACTCAATTCCAATAAGTATTCCATGATTTATGCCATTTTTAGCATAACTGGGTCAAAATAGAACATTAAGGCATAACTTAACATTTTTAAGCATAGATAACCTTGACCTTGGGTATAATTCATGGAAACATATAATAAAAATGTTTTAGCAGAAATATACATCATAATAATGAATTTTATAAATCAAAATGCTTTACGAAAAGATGATGTAAATTTAGGACTTTAAAGTATGCATTTACGATCCTAGCTCCAGTTTTAACTTATGTTCTTAACCAATCCTTGTTCCAACACAATTCAGCAATATGGGTATCATTAAAATATATATTCAAATCAAAAATAAAAACATGTCAAGTGTAGAACTCATCCATGTGACCAACTTTAATTAAGAAGTAATTACCTTACAAGAATTCCTCAATTTATGGTGAATTTTCAATGAAATTCCTCCTTAACTTTCTTTTTCTCTCTCCATAAGCATATTTTTTCTCAAGCTTGTAATAGGAAATGAAAAGGATGATAAGTTATGCCTTATAAGATTAAAAACGTGGCTATGTGACCACTTTAAGGTGGTATTATGCGATTCGTTGGGCAAGGGGTCCAATAGAATAATTTCGTTAATGACATATTTGTCCTGCCTCGTAAAATCACCATAACTCACTATTTCGGGCCCCGATTTACTCTCACTTTGTGTCTATGCGTATATAACTTACACATCTACAACTTTCATATTTTGTGTTTTCCCAAAATCATAAAACTAGTGCACCTAATTTGGGCTCGAACAGAAGAGTAATTATTTACTCAAAATTTCATAACTTTCACATTTGGCGACCAAACATCGCCACTTTCGCACCAACACTCTAGCTTAATTTTTATAAACATAATGATGCATTTAGAAACATATTTTCATGATGCATTTAACCACATAACCAATTTATAACTTATAACTCATAACTTATACTTAATCGTGTAATTAACCTTACTAATCATGTTTTAGGGCCTTACAACTTGCCTCTAAATTTAAGGTCTGAACCTTTGAGGATGTTTGTCTACTGGTGGTCCACTCGCTTTTACGGCCATCTTCCGATGGTGGTGATGGTGTAGAATGGCCTTTGACTCTTGGTTTCATAGAGGTGGCTTTTCCTTTCTCCAGAGAAGTCTCCCACTCTCTCTAAGTCTCTTCCTGTATTTTTAGTGAATGAACCTCATTGTTTCCAACTCTCCAAACTATATAAAACCTCTCAAATTCATGGGTACTATTCACCTCCCATGTAAAATGACTAAAATACCCCTTCGGGGTGTCTATTCGGCTCCAAGATGCCCCGAGACCAAATCAAACACTTAAGTAGACTTTTTCGACTATTCAAATGCTTCCGGACACTTTGGTGTAGTCAAAACGACCATTTGGATGACATAAAAATATTCCCACATGACTCAAACGTGCATCCCGACTTAATTATCATAATTGTCATATTCGTCTCTCGCGATAATTTATAAAATCATAATCATATGTAAGGTCATAGTCATATATATTACTTTTAATCACCAAGTAATATTCAACATAAGTCACATATTACTTTACTCGCGAGTAATATTTAAATCCGGATTAATTTTCAATTTATCTCACAATTAATCCCATTCTAAAAGTCATTAAAAATACGGGGTGTTACACTTGTTTAGTTTCTCAACCTATTTCTTTATTTTCAAGTGAGCACCATGAGCGGTGAAAAACTGTTACTAAAGTCGTTTAATACAGGATTAAACTATTTAAGTAACTCCGAACTGTTTTTTGAAGAAACTCTTTTCTTTAAACCAAATTAGTTTTTAATTACAAGAAGTGTTTAAAAAATATGTACGAGATCAGTTCAAGATTTGTTAACAAGTTTTGAAAACCAAAACTAAAACAGTTTAAATCATCGAACCACCAAGAATGAGATGGGGAGATGTAGAAAAATTAAAGACGAGAGATTTTTAACGTGGTAAAACCTCACCCAACTGAGGAAACATCCACGGTGACTTCTAAGTCACAAACCAAAAATCCACTAAAAAAATATATCAGTTACACACTATATAACACACATGCGCACAAATCAGTCCTATACAAGTTTAGGAATGTACCCACTGGTGTCCTTCTAACTTTTTTGCAGGTCTGATTGTTGATGTGGCTCTCCCAGTTTGCTAACTTCCACGTTGTTCCAGTCTTTACGTCGACTCTTATTTCAAAATCTTATTACCAACACTTTCAGTGTTGTAGAGTGTAAGTGTTTGTGATGGTTCTCTAACACATGCATGCACACACTCACGCTTATATTTACAAACAGTCCTAGCAAATTACAAATCAGATCTATATGCTGTGATTTTCAGTTTCTCTCTTCTTAGGAAACTTAAACCTTATTTGTCCTTTAAAAAGAACCCATAATCCACGACTATATTGCTCAGAAGACGGTTCAAGATCTTAATCAATTTAAGGGTTTTAAAAAGTATTTTTGAAATTGAAAACCTCCAAGTGTGATTCCAACTAGGTCAAATGTATTTTTTCAAAAGAACTAGAAACAAAAAATAATTTTGTTGATTTTGAAGATGAAAACATTTACAGAAAATAATCAACAAAAGATTTCTCAAGACGAGAAACTCTAAATGCAGATCTAGGTGTAATATAACATATAATGACCAGATCTATGATTTTTATGAAACAGAAATACAGATCTAACCTAATGTTTAAGTTGGACACAAGATCTCAAAACGAAGAGGTTACAGCACGAAACAACTTTCAAACCAACACTCAGGGTTTGTGTTTGGTATACACTGGTTTTTGAAAAAATGGTTAGGGTTTGAAAAAGTGTTTGGACGAATTAGGGTTAGGGTTTCTAACTCTATGTTTTCTCTCTTCTCTTTCTTCTCTCTCTACTCTCTTCTCACTCGAAATGACGAAGTGGCAAAAGTCTTCTATAGGCAGAGGGTTAGCCCCTTTTTATATAGGGCTGAGAAGGATCGAGAAGGAGGTTCGAAATTAAGGGCTAGGATTAAGCCTTCCCATATTGACTTCCATCCAACGGTTAAAGGTAAGCGGTTGGTTAAAAGTCTTTTGATAGGAGGATAGAGGTTCACGGGCATTGGGACAAGGACGCATGGAGGGTGTTGATAAGTCCAATCCAAGGGCTGATAATAAACACCGATTTTGTCTCTTAAAAGAAACACAACTCCAACCAATAGAAGGGCGACAAGTGTAGGACAAATATTGATCCCCAAACGCGCGTCCCAAACTAATTACATAAACACCCTGATTTCTCTAGCGCTTTCGATTTCTACCCAAGTGAACTTTACAGGGATAAAACCAACAACCAGAAATTATAGAATGACCCCAAGACTTTTGAATTCCAATTTTAATTAAGAAAAAATTATTTTAAAAACCATTTAAAAATTCCCAAAATTTTATTAAAAATTATTTTAAGGAAAATTAACACACACATAAATAATTTATACAATATATGAACAATGTATGCAGTTCTAAAGTGTTTGAGTGTTTGTGCATATACCTTGATCAATCAAACAAGAGGAATGAATGAATTGTAGTGTCTAAGGCTTTTTAGAATCTAGGATAGGGACTCAATTTTATCACTATTTCCAAACTAGATGAGCACTTATACAATGTAGACTCAAGTGAGTCAAGAGTATAAGGTGCTTCAATCTCCCCCTTTGGAAATATGAGACAAAATCCCCTTTGAGTCATCTTGGACTCGTAGGGCAACAAATGGAAAAGGAAAAACCTATTCCTATACAAAAATTATATCTACCCATTTCCTAAAAAAGAAAATTACATAACTCAACTAATTACAATTCATTACCCTATTACAACTGTTGAGAATAATTGTACAGAAACCTGCAAATAATCACTAAAGATCAAGCTTTTTAGAATATGTATAAACAAATGAGCTTTTATAAGACTCAAATTTCTCCCCCATTTTGTCTCAAATGGACAAAGAGAAAAAATATGTAAGCCAAAGAGTTTATTCAGCACAAACCACTCCTATTGATTTACGTAAAGAAATAAATCGATTGTAATCCAAAGGTTTCGTAAACATATCTACAAGTTGCAAATCAGTAGGAAGATAATTGATTTCTTATTCCTTATTCTCAACTAATTCGCGTATAAAATGATGTCTAATTTTTATGTGTTTTATTCGCGAGTGTTGAACAGGATTTTTAGAGATATTGATCGCGCTTTGATTATCACAATAGAGATTTAAATGTTCTTCTTGAATACCATAATCACTCAACATTTTCTTAAGTCAAAATAATTGAGCACAGCAACTTCCAGCGACTATGTATTCAGATTCAGCAGTTGATAAAGAAGTGCAGTTTTATTTCTTACTACTCCAACCTACCAAATTATTACTAATATAGTAACATGCGCCTAATGTGCTCTTAATATCGTCAGTACACCCTGCCCAATCGACATCAGTATATCCTATTACAGTGCTAGGAGTATCATTGGTATACCAAAGTCCTAAATTTAGAGTGTCTTTTATGTATTTGATAATTCTTTTAACACAAGATAAACGGCTCTCTTTAGGATTGATTTGATAACGGGCACACACGAAAACAACATACATAATATCAGAACGCGAGGCGGTAAGATATAGTAAGGTTCCTATCATACTACAATAAAGGGTTGGATCTATGGATTTCCCAGTTTCATCCTTAGACAGTTTGACCGTAGTACTTATGGGAGTTTTAGCATATTTTGCACTCTCAAGGCCGGATTTTTTAACAATCTCTTGCAAAACAAATAATCCTTCTGAATTTTGTTTGACTTGAAGACCCAAGAAAAATTGTAACTCCCCCATAAGAGACATTTGAAATTCTTTATGCATAATTTCAGAAAATATTTAACTTATGAGGGGAAAGTTGATCCAAAGATGATATCGTCAACATAAACTTGATCTATAATGATGTGTTTGTCAAAATGTTTGACAAAAAAGGTTGGATCATTTTCACCTCTCTTAAAACCTTTGTTTAAGAGAAAATTGGAAAGGGGCTCATACCAGGTGATGATGTTAAGATTTAACACCCCCAGATAAGTGATGATGAGCTCAAAAAGTAACAACAATGGCAGCCATAGAGATGTATGTGTGTAAGTGTATAGAATGGGATGAGTATAAGAGGAGTAAGACAATGATGTATAGTGGTTCGGCCAATTAGGCCTACATCCACTATGAGTGTGTGATCCACTAAGTATGGGCACTAATGGCCTTGGATACAATGCACATAAGCTCCCTATCTCTCTACTGTGTACAAGCAGAGTTTTAGCTAGGGTTATAAATTATCCATCCCTTTTGGAGGGTTGTAGGTGACAAGTATATATAGGTCTTGGAGGGAGTAGTGTACCCCCAAAGCATGCATGGTGCATGTGAGCTATGATCTAGCCAATCCCCTGCTGACACCTGGAGGTGACACATGTGATTAATGATGACATAATATTCCCTCACGTGAGGGGGTGATATTGTTATAACGGTCTTGCCCACGCGCTATAGGAGTCTCACCCTCACTATTCCACGCGTCTCCTAAATTACGTGTTGTGATGATGTCACCCTCGGCCTAGGATGTGAGGCCAAGGGAAAAGTTCCTGCTAGCAGTGAATCAGGCCTTGTCTGGGCCTCATAAAGTTGTACCCTCATAGGGTCATCCAGACCACCGTGAAGGGTCGTCTAGGCCTGATGAGGGGTCGGCCCGTTGAAGGGTCGTCTGGGCCTGATGAGGGGTCGGCCCCTTGAAGGGTCGTCTGGACCTGATGAGGTGTCGGCCCCTTAAAGGGTTGTCTGGGACTGATGAGGGGTCGGCCCCTTGAAGGGTCGTCTGGGCCTGAGCCCTCATTTGGGTGGAGGACACTCTCGGCGCGGCCGAGGGTGTATATGGGCATATCAATCACCCCCAGCCCTTAGTCATCGATGTTATTGAGTTGTTGGGGGATAGTGCTGCTTTTGAGATAGGTGTATGATCAGTTTGATGAGTGACACCTGTCAAGCTGATTTGACACCTAAGGATCTATCCATCGTCGTTCCAGTTTCCCAGACGTGGCAGCTGCACACTTGTCCTGGGACTTTGTGCCCTAATGATACCCTCCTCGTGGGCCGTGTTTTGCCTTGGTTAATGGTCCCACTCATTAGCAAGATATTTAAATGATTTTTTGAAGTCATTTGATTTCTTCTTCTTTGCGCCTTAACTCTCTCTCTAGCTTCTCAACAACTCCATAGCCATTTCTGCGATTTCTTTGCACCAAGCCTCCCTGTCTTCGCCTTCATTCTAAGGTAACCTTTCTTTGCTTTATATTCCTACTTGAGCCTTCAACTATAATTTGCATTTGGGTTTCTTTTCGCTTTCTCCTTGGTTATTTTACTTTTTCCAGTGTTCTTCTTCGACGGGCTATTCTTCTTGTTCTTAAGTGTTCTTGATTAAAACCCTTTATTTCTTTGGTTTTAATCACAAAGTCTAACTTAGTCAACTACAAACTTATTTGTAGTTAGGTTAGCCAAATTCCTTCAAGTGTAGGGTCTTGCCCTTAATGCTTAGGAGGCTTTATGATTTAGCTGAGGAATTCCCATCCCTGAGAGAGAAGTTATTCATAGAGATTAGGCGAATAGAGGAGGAGGATAAGAGAAGATGAGGGGCCGGCCCTAATTGGGTACGACCCATTTTTCCCATTCCATTAGCCACAATAATACGCCCTGAGTCCTGCGAGTCGTCTTGTCGTTTAGCCGAGAGTCAATCGTACGAGGGGGAAATGGATCAGAGAGCATCGTCGCTGATGGGTGTTGGTCCTTCCGGGAGGGGAAATACATCCACTCTTATCCCAAGCCGACAAGTCGAGGGCACAGCACCTTCTGAGGCTGTCTTTGTAACAGCCCTGTCCCCTCTTGCATTTCAAGTAGCATTTCCAGATGGTCCCCCGATAGGCGACGAGGATGGGGGATCCGGGAACGAGAGAGCTGAGGACGACAATGAGGGTTCTTCTGATGATGATGATGGTCAAATTGATACTTCAAGTGCCTCGACTTATGTATCGCCGGTTAAGGACCGTGATCTCTTAGTATGTAGGCATATTTTTGGCATACAACCTAATATAAGTATGAGGGTTCCAACTGAATCTGAGAGGCTCTTCCAGGGGGACGAAGGAGAGATTGCTGTATATGAGCAGATGCTAAGGGTAGGCGTTAGGTTCCCTCTACACCCTTCTATAGTCGACATCTTTTCTGCCCTTGGGGTTTCCCTTTCTCAACTTCCTCCCAACTCGTGGAGGACTATCCTTGGCTATATCTCGCTTTAGAAGAATTCATTTACCGACGAGCCCTCGGCCGATGTATTCCTTGCCTGCTACAACATCACCTTATCGTCCAAACAGCCTGGGTATTTCCATTTGGGGGCTAGGAAGTCTAACAAGAAGCTTCTCCACGTGGCTCGGACTTCTAATCATGACTGGAATAAAAGGTTTTTCTTTATCTTCGGGGATTGGGAATTCCCCGCTGAGGGCGAGCCCGTGGAAGATGGTCTGAGGGTACCAAGGGTATGGTCCAACCCTTCAATGAAAGCGCGATCAGACCCCGGACTCAGCTTGGAGGAGAGGGTCATTGTTGACTACCTGAGGGAGCGGGGGAGAGAGGGTAAACTTGCTAAGTTTGAAGATTTGATGACCCCTCGTTTCCTCAAAGAAGCTGGTCTGAGGGTCGGCCCCCTGACAGAACTATGTGAGTGGTTTTTTGCTTAATTTTTTATTTTTTCCAAGTGTTTCGTCTTTGTCTTTGTATCTTTCGGATATGTCGTCACCTTTTTAGGTCGTCCTGCGAATATCTCTGACCAACTTTGGGAGATGACTGCCCCAAGCTTACTGTCTGGCTTAGGAAAAAGAAGGGAAAAGAGCCTCAGCAGCCTCCGAGGAAGACAAAGGTTATGGGGTCGACACATGTTGAGCCGACTATCGACAGTCATAAAAGAAAAGAGCCAGAAGTTCCTATTAATCCTTGGCCAGATTCTAGGACAAGGGCGAGGGTGGAGACGTTTGAGGGGACCGGCTCCTCTTCCAGTATGGGGGCTTATTGGTCTCAAAATTTGACATTTTTAAAGGTTGAACCATCTTCACTCATAGCCAACCTGAGGGCGGCTAAGGCTTTCATATTCTCTGCTCCCTCGGCCGCTGATTACGACTTTTTATCAAAGATGCCCCTTGCCAAGGTGTATGATTACGATCTGCATACTCTGGCCTAGGTACTTGTTTTTACCTCTTTTTCTTAATCAACTTTTGATCAACTGTTCCCTCGGCCCCTTACTGAGTGCCTACTTTTGTGCAGACTGTTTGTGCCTTCACGTCGGCCACCAAATGGATGGCCGAGAATCAATAAAAATTTCATGAATCCGAGAGAGCTATCCAGCATGAGGCTGAGCTACAGATCGAGCTCGAGACTGCCATGGCAACATTAGAGAGTGCCAGGACTGAGCACGCTAGGGTCCTGGATGAGCTTATGAGGCAGCAGGATGCAGACCTGAAGGTGAAGGATGACCTCTTCAAGGCAAAGGGAGAAGCCCTGAAACTCAGCTCAAGAGCGAACTAGCTAAGGCAGTGAAGAAGGCTGAGGCTGATGCAGTGGAAGCTTACAAACTCTTAGACGAGTTTCAAGGCTTCGGCCTTGAGTACTTGGAGAGGGGGATCAGGACGGCCTATCGGTGGGTCGTCCTTAAGTTCGCTGATGCCGTGTCTTCAGTTCGCCCCTCTCTTGAGGCAGTTCAGTTGGATGACCCAGTGATTGTTGAGGCTCTGGCCCACGTGTAGTCTCAAGTGAACGTTTAAGGCATCGTCACTTCCGAAGATAGGCCTGTCTTGGTTACTGAGGAGACTCCTCTTATCGACGTTGAAACCTTGACCTCTGATGTTGCTCAATAGGGTGGCTGTCTGTAGCCCATACCCTCTTCATGTAACAAATATTCTTATATTCTATTTTTGTTGAACAAACATCTTTAACACTTTATAATATAATGTCTCTTCATGTCTTTCTATATAATTTGACTTGGTTGTTATGTGTTCACTCATCTTACAAGTCCCTCCTCGTCTTTCTTGAGGGTGAATGGGGGGTCGTCCCCACCATTTGCCCTAATCATAGCCGAGGGTGGTTTCCCACCAATTTAATGATGTTATAAATAAAGTCCCCCTCGTCTTTCTTGAGGGTGAATGGGGGGTCGTCCCCACCATTGACCCTCATTATAGCCGAGGGTGGTTTTCCACCAATTTAATGATGTTATAAATTAAGTCCCCCCTCGTCTTTCTTGAGGGTGAATGGGGGGTCGTCCCCACCATTGACCCTCATTATAGCTGAGGGTGGTTTCCCACCAATTTAATGATGTTACTTAATTAAGTTCCCCCTCGTCTTTCTTAAGGGTGAATGAGGGGTCGTCCCTACCATTGACCCTCATTATAGCCAAGGGTGGTTTCTCACCAATTTAATGATGTTATAAATAAAGTCCCCCCTCGTCTTTCTTGAGGGTGAATGGGGGGTCGTCCCCACCATTGACCCTCATTATAGCCGAGGGTGGTTTCCCACTAATTTCTTGATGTTATAAATAAAGTCCCCCTCGTCTTTCTTGAGGGTGAATGGGGGGTCGTCCCCACCATTGACCCCCATTATAGCCAAGGGTGGTTTCCCACCAATTTAATGATGTTATAAACAAAGTCCCCCCTCGTCTTTCAATGGGGGGTCGTCCCCACCATTGACCCTCATTATAGACGAGGGTGGTTTCCCACCAATTTCATGATGTTATAAATAAAGTCCCCCCTCGTCTTTCTTGAGGGTGAATGGGGGGTCGTCCCCACCATTGACCCTCATTATAGCCGAGGGTGGTTTCCCACCAATTTCATGATGTTATAAATTAATCCCCCCTCGTCTTTCTTGAGGGTGAATGGGGGGTCGTTCGCATCATTAACCTTCATTATAGCCGAGGGTGGTTTCCCACCAATTTAATGATATTATAAATTAAGTCCCCCCTCATCTTTCTTGAGGGTGAATGGGGGGTCGTCCCCACCATTGACCCTCATTTTAGCCGAGGGTGATTTCTCCAAGGATAACCCAAATTATACAAACACAAGATGATGGACCAATATGACATTCTCATTAACATTCCAAGTGTTTTGTTGGATCAATACATTCATTACAACTGTAGTCCGATAGGACATTACAACATCATTGATAGTATTTCTTCAAATGATCTGCATACCACGGATTCGAGAAGGGTTCACCTTCAAGGTTTTCTAGCCTATAGGTTCCAGGGACAACTTCATCAATGACCGTGTATAGGCCATGCCAATTTGGGTGGAGCTTGTTAGTTTTTTGCCAAGTCTTTTTTAGGACTAGGTCCCCCACGGCGATTGGCCTTTGCTTCACCCTTTGGTTGCAAAACTTGGCGGTCCTTTGCTGATAGGCTACCTGCCTTATCTCGGCGTCTTCCCTCCTTTCCTCGATCAAGTCTAGGGCAAGTCTCCTTTCTTCCATATTTCTCTGGGGGTCATACATTTGGACCCTGTGAGTAGGAAACCCAATATCGGTGGGGATGACGGCCTCTGAACCATATGCCAGCATGAACGGGGTTTCTCCGGTAGGAGTTTTTGCCCTCATCCTGTAGGCTCACAGTACAACATACAACTCGTCAACCCATCTTTCTTTTGCCTCCTCGAGTTTTTTCTTGATCCCATCTAGGATTGTTCTGTTTGTAACTTCTGTTTGCCCATTGTCTTGAGGTCGGTCTGGGGATGAGAAGAATTATTTAACACTGGCCCTCTCGCAGTATTTCTCCAGAGATGTATTCTTAAATTGAGTCCCGTTATCCGAGATAAGGGTGTTGGTGAGACCATATCTGCATATAATGTTTTTCAGATAAACTGGAAGGTCTTCTGCTCGGTGATCGTTACCATCGGCTCTGCTTCCACCCATTTTGAAAAATAGTCAATTGCTACGATCAGGTACCGATAGTTATTGACGGCCCTGGGTAAATCCTCTACTAGATCGATTCCCCACATTACGAATGGCCATGGGGATGTGATGGAGGTAAGAGGCTGATGGGGCTGGTGAGGGATGGTGGTAAACCTTTGACATTTATCGCACTTTTTCACGTATGCCGTGGCATCTTTCCCCAGGGTCAGCCACCAGTATCCCTAGGTTACTATCCTCTTTGCTAATGACCTGCCCCCAATATGTCTTGAACATATACCCTCGTGCACATCTTGCAGGATGTGAGGGACTTCAGATGGGTGCACACATCTAAGCAACGGGAGCAAAAAACCCTTTTTGTACAAGGTGTCCCCGACGACAGTGAATTTCGCAGCTCTATATCTCAACTTCTTCCTTTCTTGTTTGCTCTTTGGCATCTCCCCCTCTTTAATGTACCTGACAAGGGGGTCAATCCAAGAAGGTTCCCCGCTAATGTTTAAGCAAGAGCCAAGTGTTCCCTCTTCTTCTTCGATCGTTGGTCGAAGCAAAATTTCTACTGGGACGGTCCTCCTGATTTTTGTCCTAGTTGCTAAGGCCAGCCTAGCAAGTGCATCGGCTCGGCCATTGTCATGCCTAAGTATCCTCTTCAACTTTACCTCTCTGAAGCTCTTCAATAATTCCCTTATCCTTTCAAGATATTTGGCCATTCTCTCATCCTTAGCCTCGTAGGCTCCCAGTATCTGATTCACTACTAGTCCTGAATCACTATGGACTAAAATATGGTCGACACTAAGAGACTTAGCCAAGGAGAGGCCTGCTATCAGGGCCTCATATTCAGACTCGTTGTTAGAGGCTTTGAAGTTAAATCTTAGGGCATACTCAATGTCTGTATCGTATGGTGTTGTAACTATTAATCCAACGCCACTTCCGCTCTCGCAAGAGGACCCACCCACGAAGAGGTGCCACACGGTCTTTTCCTCTAAGAAATTTCCCTCGGTGAGGACCCCTGTCTAAAGAGATATCTTTCCTCTTCGTTTTCAGCCACTTTTTCTCTAGCTGTGCTTATCTCAGCCTTGTCTGTGAATGGATCAATAACTCTGCCTTACCGAGTATCTGTCTTCTCGAGGCTTTCCTCTTCGGACTCATCATCTTCCCAAGTAAATTCAGCCACGAAATTAGCTAACGCTTGCCCCTTAATGGCCATCCTTGGTTGATATACAATGTCAAACTCTCCCAACTCTATAGCCCAGGCCATTAGCCTTCCCGATTTTTTTGGATTATGTAAGACCTGTCTAAGAGGAGAGTCGATGAGGATGACCATTGTATGGGATTGGAAGTATGGCTCCATCTTTCTCGACGCATGGATCAAGGCATAGGCTAACTTATCCATCCTTGGGTATCTTTGCTCTGCCCCCTGGAGTGTCTTACTATTGAAATATATGGGCTTTTGTACCCCGTCCTCTTCTCTCACAATGGTTGCGCTGATGGATGATTCTAAGACGGCTAAGTACACATACAGTCGTTCACCATGTACTGGCAGTGACAGCAGCAAGGGAGACCCTAAGTATGACTTTAGCTCCTTGAAAGCCTGATCACACTCTTCGCTCCATTCAAAAGCCTTTATGAGAATTTTAAAGAATGGTAAACATGTGTCTGTGGCTCTAGACACGAAACTATTCAAAGCAGCCACTCGCCCCGTGAGCCTCTGAACGTCATTGATGGTCTTGGGGGTCTTCATTTATATAAGGGCCTTTATCTTTTCAGGATTGGCCTCAATGCCTCTTTGGTTGACAATGAACCCCAAGAGCTTCCCTACTCGGACCCCGAAGACATATTTGGTCGGGTTGAGCTTCATTCGGTACTTATTCATTGTGTTAAAGGTCCTCTCGAGGTCGGCCAAATGATCCTTGGCCTCTAAACTATTGGTCAGCATGTCATCTACATAAACCTCCATAGACTTCCTAATTTGGCCTTCAAACATTTTATTCACAAGGTGCTGATACGTTGCCCCTGCATTCTTTAGGCCAAAGGTCATGACCCTATAACAGTATGTCCCCTTATCGGTAATGAAAGCCATTTTTTTTTAGTCCTTAGGGCTTATGAAGATCTGGTTATAACCTGAATAGGCATCCATGAAGCTCATTAGCTCATGGCCTGCGGTAGCGTCTACCATCTGATCAATGCGGGGGAGAGGGAAGTTGTCTTTGGGACAATGTTTGTTGAGGTCTGTGAAGTCTATGCACATCCTCCACTTCCCGTTGGCTTTTGGGACTATGACTGGGTTAGACAACCATTAGGGATTGATAACCTCTCTGATAAACTCAGCATCTTCCAGCTTCTTGACCTCTTCCCTTATAACCTTAATTTTTTCTCGAGAATAAATTCTCTTCTTCTGCTTGACTGGCTTTGCACCCTCTACCACGTTGAGCTTATGGATCATAATTTCGAGGTCGATCCCCGATATATCTGTGTGACTCCACACAAAGACACTTTGTCTTCTCCTTAGCAGCTTGATGAGGTATTCTTTGATGTCTTTCTTTAGAGCTTTGCCCACTTGGACGGTTTTTTCCGGCTCATCCTCATTGAGGATAATGCGTTTTACCTCTTCCGCGGCTTCTCCTTTCTTTAGTTTTTTCTCATCCCTGGGGTCAAGGGTATCAATATTATAAGTAGCTGTTGCCTTCTTGTGCGCCTCTCTTTCTTCGGTGGAGTTGAAGTAACATTCTCGTGCCGTCGTCTGGTCTCCCTGAACTTCCCCTACCCCGTAAGGGGTCGGGAATTTTATCATATGGTGAACAGTGGATGGCACGACCTTAAATTCCTTGAGGGCCAATCGCCCCAGTATAATGTTTAAGGCTGAGAAGACTTGTTCATCCATCACGAAAAATTTGACCTTTTTAGTTAACTATCTCAACCACTCGTCTCCCATTCTAACATCAGCCTCATACACTCCTAGGGGATGAACCTTTTCCCCACTAAAACCAATCAAGGGGTGATGGTATGGGATGAGCCTTGCACGGCTGAGTCCCAAGGCTTTAAAATACGGCCAGAACATGACATCTGCAGAACTACCCCCATCTATCAGGATCCTCGACACCTCACACCCGTGTACCCTGGTAGTGATGACGAGAGGGTCATCATATGGGGCTAAGAGGCCTTTGAAGTCCATTCTTGAGAACCCCACTATCAAGGTATCCATATCAACCTTCTTCCTATTGTCTAACTTTGCTTCTATATAGGTTGAATGCACAACTTTTGCTACAGCCTTGGCTTTTGGCTACATGGGCCTTTTTATCCGCGACCTCTGACCCTCCTCCGACTAGTCCCCTAGAGATCATCCCAACACCGAGTGATATCATATTAAGTCTCTTTACAGGGTCGCGGTCGTCTCTCGATGGGAGGTCAGGGTCGTCCTCATCATCTGAAGGGTCATCCCTTCGGTTTGGAGGATCTTCTCGGCATGCATCACCTCTCTTCTTTTCGGGGTCATCCCCTCGGCCCCTCTTGAAGGCACCTTTGTCAACGTACTTCCTAAGCTTCCTTTCTTTTAGCATCTTCTCGATTTCATCTTTCAGAGCAAAACATTTGTCGGTGACATAGCCATGGTCTTGGTGAAACTCACACCACAGATTTTTGTTCCTCTTGTGGGGGACTGCCCTAAGCTTCTCAGACCACTTCAAGGATCGATCGCTTTTTATCTCATTCAGGATATGCTCGCACCTAACCGTCAGAGGGGTGTAATCAGCGAATTTGTCATCTATAGACCTCTTTTTGCCCTCTTTGTTCTTTTTCTGGTACTTTGCCCCCACTGGTGCCTCCTTTTTCATCTTCGTATTTTTCTTCCATCGCCTCTTCGGCGTTCATCACCTTTCCTGTTATTGACAGCAATTCATCCATTGTCCTCGGAGGGTCTTCAGCAAGCTTTCATAATAGCTTCCCCTTCTGGAGTTCTCGAATGAGGGCTGTCATGGCTATACTCTCCTCGTAATCTTCGATCTCTAACTTTTCTTTGTTAAATTTGGCTATGTAGTCTCTTATACTCTCATTCTTCCCCTGCTTAACATAGAGCTTGTGTGTTATCTTCTTCTGTGGCCTCACTCCAAAGTAAAAGTTATGGATAAATCGGTCTGCTAACTGCTTAAAGTTTTCAATGGAGTTCTTTAGAAGAGACATATACCAGACATGTGCAGCCCCAGTCAAAGTGCCAGAAAAGGCACGGCACCTCATCTCACCTGAGATAGAGTATATGTCTGCCTCTGATTGGTATATCTCAATATGGTGGGCAGGGTTGGTGCTCCCGTCGTACTGAGGGGTGACCACTGGTGGCTTGAACTTGGATGGCGTGGGGAAGTTGACTATCTTCGCCATAAAAGGTGAGACTATGGAGTATCCTCTCCGAAGAGGGTCCCGGCTCTTCATAATATCACCAATCTTATCTTCCAACCTTTGGATTGAGTCGTTCCAGGGCCTCGTAGGGTCGGCTTGGCCGATGTTATCCCCTGCCGCCTCTTTGAGGTGAATGGAAGGTTCCGTTGCGGCAGGTCTGTGTCGGCTGTTTACTTCTCCCTAACCGTCGTCCCGTCCGTGGGGTCGTCCCCCATGGGGTCGGCCATCTGCTGCCTCCCTTATGGATCTCTCAACACTTCTCGATCGGGACAATTTCTCTCCCAAGTCATTCACTGGGCCTAGCCTCTTAAAGGCCGACCCTCTGCTCAATCGATCGAAAGCAGAGCCCCTCGGGGGATTATTAGGATTTTACCTTCCACACTTCCCTCTGCTCTCCTGGAGAGGTCGCACAGTATTATTAGAGACCTCATACGGCTCCCAATATTCTATGGGGGCCTCTTCCCCCTCCAGATCGTCATATCTGTCTTTTGGGCAAGGGTTTCCTTGCCTCCCCAGGCGTAGACACCGGGGGTCAGCAATATCCCTCCGCCGCTGAGGAGGCGACAAGTCTTTGCGTGGTGCCTGGGGTGGTCCCCTGGCCTCATGCTGCCCTGGAGTAATCATCTCCGGTGAGACTCCCGGTGGTCTTAGTATGTTTTGGCTAAGAGCTGTAAACTGATCCTGCATAATCCGCTGACTTGCTGCCAGAGACTTCAAGGCGGCCGTCACATCAGCCATCTCAGACTGAGGTAATGGTTGACTGGAACTGGGTCCTATTCCACTATCCGGTGCCATATGTTTGAGCTGTAGAGAGCTGAATGATCAAAATATTGAGGATCTTGGGAACCTTAATGGGTCTCTTTTAATGGTGAAACGTCTCCACAAAGGGGGAGAACTGTTTTACCACTAGAGTATTCGGTGAGGTCGTGCTGTATCAAGGAAGAGATGTCTTCTCGTTCCCACAAACGACGCCAAACTGATGATGCTAAGATTTATCACCCCCAGATAAGTGATGACGAGCTTAAATAGTAACAACAATAGCAGCCATAGAGATGTATGTGTGTAAGTCTATAGGAGGGGATGAGTATAAGAGGAGTAAGACAATGATGTATAGTGGTTCAACCAATTAGGCCTACATCCACTGTGAGTGTATGATCCACTAAGTATGGGCACTAATGGCCTTAGATACAATGCACATAAGTTCCCTCTCTCTCTCTCTCTCTCTCTCTCTCTCTCTACTGTGTACAAGCAGAGTTTTAACTAGGGTTACAAATTATCCATCCCTTTTGCAGGATTATAGGTGACAAGTAGGGGTGGCCGTGGGCCGGGCCT
The DNA here is from genome assembly GCA_949130495.1 of Sambucus nigra. NCBI lineage: Eukaryota > Viridiplantae > Streptophyta > Magnoliopsida > Dipsacales > Adoxaceae > Sambucus > Sambucus nigra. Next base: position 100,191,385 of record OX422208.1, read on the forward strand.
GGGCAGGCCCGGTAAGGCTCGGGCCGGGCTTGAAAAATTAAGTGTTATCCCAAGCCCGCTCGGGCCTAGATCGGGCCTTATTATGTAATCCCAAGCCCGCCCAGATTTGAAAGCTCTTTACCCAGGCCCGCCCGATCGGGCCCTATTATGTTAATTAAAAGATTTTTTTTTAAAATTAAAATACCTATTTTTTTATTTAAAGATCAATTTTTTTAATTAAAAATCTGTTTTAAACTCCATATATTACAAAGTCCATATATAAAGTTTCTCACTTTACATGAAAAGACTTGGTATACGTTTTTATATTTATAGAAGTCCCCCCCCCCCTCCCCCCCCCCCCACACATATATATATATATATATATATATTTCGGGCCTCGGGCCGGGCCTCATCGGGCTTAAGAACTCATGCCCAAGCCCGCCCGAAAAAAAATCGAGCCTATAAAATTTTGCCAAGCCCGCTTTGCGGGCCTATTTACCTTACCCAAGCCCTATTTTTTTATTGGGCGGGTTGGGCGGGCTTGGCGGGCCTCGGGCCTATGGCCACCCCTAGTGACAAGTATATATAGGTCTTGGGGGGAGTAATGTACCCCCCAAGCATGCATAGTGCATGTGAGCTATGATCTAGCCAATCCCCTGCTGACACCTGAAGGTGCCACATGTGATTAATGATGACATAATATTCCCTCACGTGAGGGGGTGATATTATTATAACGGTCTTACCCACGCGCCATAGGAGTCTTACGCGCACTATTCCATGCATCTCCCAAATCACGCGCTGTGATGATGTCACCATCGGCCTATGATGCGAGGCCGAGGGTAAAGTTCCTGCTAGCAGCGAGCCAGACCTAGTCTGGGCCTCTTACTATCGTACCCTCATAGGGTCGTCCAGACCACCGTGAGGAGTCGGCCCATTGGAGGGTCGTCTAGGCCTGATGAGGGGTCGGCCCCTTGAAGGGTTGTCTGGGACTGATGAGGGGTCGGCCCCTTGAAGGGTCGTCTGGACCTGATGAGGGGTCGACCCCATGAAGGGTCGGCCCCTTGAAGGGACGTCTGGGCCTGATGAGGGGTCGGCCCTTTGAAGGGTTGTCTGGGCCTGAGCCCTCGTTTGGGTGGAGGACACTCTCGGCTCGACCGAGGGTGTATATGGGCATATCACCAGGCTCTTGGCGCTTGTTTTAGGCCATACAAAGCCTTTTTAAGACGAAAGACATGATTTGGATACTTAGGGTCAATGAACCCTTTTGGTTGTTCTACATAGGTCTCCTCAGTCAATATTCTATTAAGGAAGGCAGATTTGACATCCATTTGGTAAAGCGTAAAATGTAAGTAGCAAGCTATAGCAAAGAGAAGACGAACAGATTCTAAGCGAGTAACAGGAGCAAAAGTCTCGTTAAAATCTATTCCTTCAATTTGAGAGTATCCTTGAGCAACTAATCTGGCTTTGTTTCTAATTACTATCCCACTTTCATCAGATTTATTTTTAAATATCCAACGTGTCCCAATAACCTTTTTGTGATCAGGACTAGGTACAAGATACCAAACATCATGAATGATGAATTAAAGAAGTTCTTCCTTCATAGAAGAAATCCAATGAGGATCATCCAATGCATCATTTACATTTTTTGGTTCCACAAGGGAAACAAAACATGCATAATGAGCATAGTTTCTTAATTGAGATCTTGTACGCACAAGTTCACCAGGGTTACCAACAACGTTATCTATGGGATGGTCTTTAGAAACCCAGTTAGGTACTTCAAGTGTCTCAATCGGTAAAGAATCATCTATTTCTGGAGAGTCATTTTCTAAAACATTTTCAGACTCTACCACAATAGTTGGTTCTCCAGTCTTACTCTCTATAGTAGTGTCACTTACAATAACATTTATGAATTCCATTAAGGTCTTAGTGAGAAAAAAAATGAGAAAATTATAGACACGGTACGCTCTGCTGTTAGGAGAGTATCCTAGAAAGATGGCTTTATCTCCACGAGTCTCAAATTTGGATAAGTGTTCTCTGTCTTTGCAGACATAACACGTACTACCAAAGGTTCTAAGGTACTTAAGATTGGGCTTCTTCCCATACCATGGTTCGTAAGGAGTTTATTTATAATTCTTTCTAAGATAGACCCTATTGATAATGTGACACGCAGTACGAATAGATTCTACCCAAAAATACTTAGGTAAAGTTTTAGCATGAATCATAACACGTGCCATCTCTTGAAGGGTACGATTCTTTCACTCAGCAATACCATTCTGTTGAGGGGCCTTAAGAGCACTAAATTCATATTTGTAATCATTATAGTCACAATACTCTATAACACATGTATCTAAGAATTCTCCACCTCTATCACTACGAATTCTATTTACTTGAGTGTCTTTCTCATTTTCAATTCGAAGTAAAATCTTCAACAAGGCTTGAAAAGTGTCAGACTTTTATTTTAAGAAAGTTACCCAAGTAAATCTAGTGAAGTCATCAACCATAACAAGAATGTAACTATGTCCACATAGACTAACAGTTCGAGAGGAACCCATTAGGTCCATATGGATGAGCTCCAAGGGTTTAGAGGTAAGGATATCTTTGACTTTCTTATGAGGGGTCTTAACAATTTTTCCTTCTTGACATGATCCTCAGACAATATTAGAAATAGGTTTGATCTTAGGAATACCTCTAACTATTTCTTGTGAAGACAATCTACTAAGATTTTCGTAATTTATATGACCCATTAGATTATGCCATATCTCATTGTCATCCATTTTGGAAATGTTACAGACCTCAGTACTGGTTTGGACAGTATAAAAATTGTTCGGAGTCCTATAATTATGCACTCACCTTTTTCATTTAAAATTTTGTAATTGTTCTTTGAAAAGGTGACAGTATGATTTGAGTCATAAAATTGCGAAATACTAAGTAAATTAGCCTTAAGACCTTTTACTAGAAGAACATTTTTAAGTAAAGGTAATCCTTCTTCTTGGAGTGTTCCTTTACCAATGATTTGAGATGATACAATATCACCAAAAATAACTTTTCCTCCAGCAAAGCTGGTTTTATTTAAGAGTTTGGTATCATCCTCAGTCATGTGCTTTGAACATCCAAAGTCTAAATACCAACTAGAGGGAGTGTGTTCAGCTTTTAAAGCAGTAATCACAATATTACACTTCATCTGGGGTAATAGCTCATCTTTTTTAACCCAAATAGCTCTTGTTTTGATTTTGCGCTTATTTGCTCTCATTTGATAAAATTTGCGAGCATTAGATTTCTGTTGAAAAATATTTTGCGCGTGAGGTTGAATTTTAAGATCAACATGAGCATTTGGCTTAGGAAAGTGTCTAGAAATCCTTCTTGGAAATCATCTTTTAGGTTTGATCTTTCTCTTTCTATAGTTAGAGTTTTTATCTAGTTGTCTAGGAAGAACATAATTGTTACGGCTTCTCCTAGAATAGTTAAAGTTTTGGTACACAAGAGTATTATAGACAGGGTTGACTAAACGTCTAGAGTAGCATCCTTCAAAGGAACGACCATATAAGTCACAGTAAGAGCATTACAGATTGCTCGAAGAGGGTATCTCTTTAGAAAAGTCTCTAAACATAGGCTTCATGGCATTTTGGAGTTGAACCTTATTCCTAGGGAGTATAGTTTGAAAGGCAGAATCACTCTTCCTAATCGGGGGGCAGATATATTTAGCCTTAGGTGGACTTTCACACTTAGAGTAACTAGATTTCCCAATATAAAACTTTGATTGTTTTTCATCAAACTCATTTTTTAGAGAATGAAAATCAGGACAAGTTTCTATAGGCCTTTTGCCTCTTGACACAAACTTAATTGGTTCAAAGTTTTTAGTTTGAGTCTTCAAATTGGGGAAAAACCTTATTCCAGTTCGATCATCAAAATTAGTTTTTGAATCAGCAACAATACCATCAAAACAGTTTGAATTGTTTTCAAATTTTGCAATTTTTTTTAAAACTGTTTATGTCTTTTATTTGGATTGTTCCAATTCTAATAATGTCCCCTTATATTTTTTCTCCAGAGTTTCATTTTCTTCAATCAAATTCTTCAATTTATGATCCAAAGTTTTAACTTCATTTTCCTGAGTTAGACATTGGGTTGTATACTCTTCAGCGTTAAGTTTAACCATCAGACTTACGTCTTCTAGTTTCTTAGTGAGATCTTTCACTATCTTCTCTAGTCTAGTGCTTTTCTTGAGGGTTTTCGCATAAAGTGTGTGAATGTCAGGGAGGTCTTCAGTGTCCGAGTCACTACGTGTAGTGTGTGAAGTGACCCCTAAGGATTCAATTCTTGAACTCACACACCCATTGACATCGTCATTATAGCATTCCCTTTGACTCACACACCTCGTGGTAGAACTAGCAATATTTTCAGAAATTAAAGCATCTAAGCCAGTAGCAACATAATTCACAACAACAGGAGTAGAGTTACTATTATCATTCTTATACATAGGCATAGAATCATTGTAGATTATCTTAGCAAAGAAAGACATGCAAGAATAAAAAACATCAGAAGATTCAGGTTCATCATTTTCAGAATCGCTTGAATCATTCTATGTTTTGCAAATGTTGGCCCTAGTATGTTTATTGGCAGTATTCAGTTTCACTCTACAATCTTGTGCTATGTGTCCTAGTTTTCCACATCTCAAACATTCAATGTTTTTGAAGTCTTTGTTGGGTCCCATGTCCTTGTGATGTTTGTCTTGACCTTTCTCATGAGGTTTGTAGTGAGACTGAGTTGGATAATTTGGCTTGCCTTGTTTGTTTGTCAATTTATTTCTAAATTTGATAATTTTCTTAAATTATTTTGACATGAAGGCAATTTGATTATCCAAACTATCTATATCACATACCTTATCAGAGTCATCAGTGGGAATAGTAAACTCAGGTTTCATCAATTTAGAGGAAAAACTCAAGTAAGAACTAGTTTGTTTCTTATGGGACTGAGCCATTTGTTTCTTAAATTCTAATTCCATGTCCACAGTACGTAGTTTACTACTGAATAATTCTGGAGTGATATTTTGATCACATATTTCCTCAATAGCGTATCTTTTATTGTCAAGTTTCTGTGGTAATGATCTTAGAATTTTAGATACAATTTAATGTCTGTCATATGTTATCCCATTAGCATGCAGTTTGGTCACAATGTCGGTCAATTTCATATAAAAGTCATCAAAGGATTCAGAATCTGACATAATTAGAGAGTTATACTACTGGACAAGCATTTGAGTTTTAGCAGCCTTAACTCTAGTGTCACCTTCATGTGCAGTAATAAGTGCATCCCAAGCTTCCTTAGAAGTGGCACAAGATGAGATCCTTTTGAACTCATGCTCATTTATAGACATAAAGATGGCATTCTTGCCTTTGTTATTATTTCGAGAAGTTTGCTTCTCTTCTTGAGTGAATTCCCTTAATGCCTTCTTAATCCTCTCATTACTTCCTTCGGTGTCTAGTTTAGTAGGATAAGTGTATCCATTTTCAACAATATCCCAGACATCATCTCCCAAGGTTCCTTGTATGAAAGCAACCATTCTTAGCTTCCACTAAGTAAAGTTGTTTCCATCAAAGAGAGGGGATCTGGTCAAGTTGCCAAATCTTTCATTTTTCTCGCCCATTATTTTGATTTTAAGAAAACAATTTCAGAAACACAAGATCTTTTAAAAATATTTCCAAAGCTCTGATACCAATTGAAAAACTGTTACTAAAGCCGTTTAATACAAGATTAAACTATTTAAGTAACTCCGAACTGTTTTTTGAAGAAACATTTTTATTTAAACCAAATCAGTTTTTAATCACAAGAAGTGTTTAAAGAATATGTACGAGATCAGTTCAAGATTTGTTAACAAGTTTTAAAAACCAAAACTAAAACAGTTTAAATCAGCACACCACCAAGAATGAGATGCGGAGATGTAGAAAGATTTAAGACAAGAGATTTTTAACGTGGTAAAACCTCACCTAACTGAGGAAACATCCATGGTGACTTCTAAGTCATAAACCAAAAATCCACTAAAACAAAATATATCAGTTACAAACTATATAACACATGCACACAAATCAGTCCTATATAAGTTTACGAATGTACCCACTGATGTCCTTCTAACTTTTTTGCAGGTCTGATTGCTGATGTGGCTCTCCCAGTTTGCTAACTTCCACTTTGTTCCAGTCTTTACGTCGACACTTGTTTCAAGATCTTATTACCAACACTTTCAATGTTGTAGAGTGTAAGTGTTTGTGATGGTGCTCTAACACATGCATGCACACACTCACGCTTATATTTACAAACAGTCCTAGCAAATTACAAATCAGATCTATATGTTGTGATTTTCAGTTTCTCTCTTCTTAGGAAACTTAAACCTTATTTATCCTTTAAAAAGAACCCAGAATCCACGGCTATCTTGCTCAGAAGACGGTTCAAGATCTTAATCAATTCAAGGGTTTTAAAAAGTATTTTTGAAATTAAAAACCGTCAAGTGTGATTCCAACTAGGTCAAAGGTATTGTTTCAAAAGAACTAGAAACAAAAAATAATTTTATTGGTTTTGAAGATGAAAACATTTACAGAAGATAATCAACAAAATATTTCTCAAGACGAGAAACTATAAATGCTGATCTAGGTGTAATATAACATATAATGACCAGATCTATGATTTCTATGAAACAAAAATACAGATCTAACCTAATGTTTAAGTGGACACAAGATCTCAAAACGAAGAGGTTACAACACGAAACAACTTTCAAACCAACACTCAAAAACTCTCAAACACTTAGGGTTTATGTTTGGTATACACTGGTTTTTGGAAAAATGGTTAGGGTTTGAAAAAGTGTTTGGACGAATTAGGGTTAGGGTTTCTAACTCTGTGGTTTCTCTCTTCTCTATCTACTCTCTTCTCACTTAAAATGACGAAGTGGCAAAAGTCTTCTACAGGCTGAGGGTTAGCCTCTTTTTATACAGGGCTGAGAAGGATCGAGAAGGAGGTTAGAAATAAAGGGCTGGGATTAAGTCTTCCCATATTGACTTCCATCCAACGGTTAAAGGTAAGCGGTTGGTTAAAAGGCTTTTGATTGGAGGATAGAGTCTCACAGAGATTAGGACAAGAACGCATGCAGGGCATTGATAAGTCCAATCCAAGGGCTGATAATAAACACCGATTTTGTCTCTTAAAAGAAACACAACTCCAACCAATAGAAGGACGACAGGTGTAGGACAAATATTGATCCCCAAACGCGCGTCCCAAACTAATTACATAGACACCCTGATTTCTCTAGCGCTTTCGGTTTCTACCCAAGTGAACTTTACAGGGATAAAACCAACAACCAGAAATTATAGAATGACCCCAAGACTTTTGAATTCCAATTTTAATTAAGAAAAAATTATTTTAAAAACCATTTAAAAATTCCCAAAAATCATTTTAAGGGAAATTAACACACACAACACACACACAAATAATTTATACAATATATGAACAATGTATGCAGTCCTAAAGTGTGTGAGTGTTTGTGCATATACCTTGATCAATCAAATAAGAGGAATGAATGAATTATAGTGTCTGAGGTTTTTTGGAATCTAGGATAGGGACTCAATTTTGTCACTATTTTCAAATTAGATGAGCACTTATACAATGTAGACTCAAGTGAGTCAAGAGTATAAGGTGCTTCAAGCAGCTCCTATACCCATAGAGCCTTATGTACAAAATTTTTGTACCTTTTAATATTTATACTTGGCACTTGCTTGTCTGCATAACTTATTTCTTTGTTTTCAAATTAATATTACGAGCACTCAAGTGCCCTTGGAGTCTCAGGAACTAAACTATCGTACCTTTTTATTCATTCTAGCTCTCGCTTGTCTACTTAACCAATTTTTTTATTTTCAGGTTAATACTATGAGCGCTCCGGTGCCCTTGGAGTCTAGGGGACTAAACTATCATACCTTTTTATTCATTCTTAGCATTTTCTCGTCTACTTAAATTGTTTCTTTGTTTTCAAGTTAATACTATAAGCGCTCTGGTGCCCTTGGAGCCTTAGGTACTAAACTATAGTACCTTTTATTTATTATTGGCATTTGTTCGTCTACTTAACCTACTTTTTTATGTTCAGGTTAATACTATGAACGCTCAGATGCATTTGGAGCCTTAGGTACTAAACTATAGTACCTTTTTATTTATTCTTGGCATTTGCTCGTCTACTTAACATGTTTATTTGTTTCCAGGTTAATATTATGAGTGCTTCGGTGCCCTTGAAGCCTTGGTTACTAAATTATCGTAACTTTTTATTTATTCTTGACCTTTGCTCGCCTACTTAACCTGTTTATTTATTTTCAGGTTAACACTATGAGTGCTCAGGTGCCCTTGGAGCCTTAGGTATTAAACTATCATACCTCTTTATTTATTCTTGACATTTGCTCGTCCACTTAACGTGTTTCTTTATTTTCAGATTAATACTATAAGCGCTTCGGTGGCCTTGGAGCCTGAGGTACTTGTGGGTGTCATGATTATTTCCTACTCCTTTATTTCCCCTGCTCTTTAGAAATATTTAATTGTGATTTCTTGTGCTCACAATACTAAAATGTCGTACCTTTTGTATTTTTTTATTTATATTTGACACTTGCATGACTGTTAACCTATTTCTCTATTTTCAGATTAATATTACGAGCGCTCTGGTGTCCTTGTAACCTTAAGTACTAAATTGGCATACCCCATTTTTTTAATTATACTTTTGCAAATACTTTTTGTGTTCTCACACGTATTGTTTTATTTTATTAGGTGTAGAAATACTAACGAGTAAAAATGCATAAGGAGGCACCATAGCCTATAAAGAATAACTTGACATGTCACAAGCATTAAACTTTGCTAAGAAAGTATAGTTGATACCTCATACTTTTGTTGCTAGATTTTGTCTTTCAATCTGAGTAAGAATGCTCATGAAACAAGTTGGATCCGAGCATAATTCAATAAAGTGAATCTTGTACTTGAACTTTCTATCAAAGCTTCATATATTTGCTTGCTAGCCCCGCTGCTCGAATCCAAGCACGTGAGAGAATAAAGTTTCCATTAAAGCAACTATAATCTGTTAGTTGCACAACATAACTTTTTTTGAAATGCATATAAATAGCATGAATATCTTCAAACAATTAATATGACTAAAAAAAATAATGCTCGTGGTATATTAATATATAACTTTCAAAGTTATTTATACTTTGAAAAAATGGGCCAAACATGTTCGAGCGATGGACTAAGAGATATTCTCTTTTTTCACATAATGAATTACTCTTATTCAATATATATAACATTATATCTATAACGCAAATGTGAATTTAATCACATAGACTATTATGAGTAAATAAATTTGAGGGTGTAAAAAAATTATTGATCATCTTATTTTAGTATCCTTGAAAGAAATTATGTTAAAACATGTAAACACGTGAGTTATATATTCGGGGAACCCTTTTTCTTGTGCACTTAAACGTACAAACTTGGGTTGTAAATTTGAACAATCATGGGTCAAACAAACGCTCGGGTCATAAATTCGAGCAACCCCTATTTTTATGAACTAAAATGTACCAATATGGATTGTAAATTCGAGCAACCCCTTGGTCACACAAACTCCCGTTTCATAAATTCAAGTAACTCCTATTTTTTTTGTAAACTTAAAATCATAAATGCGTAGGTTGTATGAAATGAATCATACAAAGGGAACAACTTTGAAAATTCCAAAAGTATTAATTTGGGAATACTATTGAGAAAACAATCTATACTATCATATTGATAACTTTGTTAAAAAAAAAAATTATTACGAGCAATTTTGCACTTAAGTTTTGAATATATGAATTAAAGTGAAGCAATAGCTTTGATTAATCGCAATCTATTGATAACAATTTGATTAAGCTTGAGGACCCCTCTACAAACAAATTGTGAGTTAAGTTAAATATCGGATTAAGAGTTTGGCTGAGCTTTAAACAAAGTTCCCATTTTATTATTTAATAAGTGTTTCCCAAAGCGCAGTGCACAGTCGACTGATGCTTATGTAAACCCAAGATGAAATTTGGTTAAGTTTTCCCTTTTTAGTTTATTTTAAGCCAGGGGCGGACCCACCCCATCCCGAAGGGGTGTGTCCGCACCCACAATGTTTTCAGAAATTTTCGGTAAGTATAGTGTAAAAAAAATTATGGACCTATGTGTAAGTTTGGAAAATATAAGGCAGCCAGGTAAAGGTTTTCAAACTCTGAGGGCGGATTTTGTAAATAGACATAAACATAAATAAAACCTAGTTTCTTTTCACTTTCTATTCAGCCGTTTTCTCTCTCCCTAATTTCCCTCCCTCTCCCATACGCTCTCTCTCTCACATCTCCCTTCCCTGTTCCGGCTGCTTCCGCCTCCCCCCGCCTCCGAACAGGACATCCTGCTGCGGCCTCCTCCCCCTGAGCTGCCCCAGGACAGGACAACTCCTACGTCTGCCTCCCCCTCCTGCTCTCATCTTCATTCATTGGTTATTTTTTTTACTTTATTTTCTTATTTTATGCATCTTGCTGAATGTTTTTATTTTATGAATTAATATTAGCCTAATATTAGCCCTTTGCTAATGTGTGAGAGGGATCCTTGAGCATTTTAGTTTTATTAGTTGCTGAAATTTGATTATTTTTTAACTCGAAGAAATATTCTTTTTCCTTTATTGTTTTATTGTTTTGTTATTTACTATTAACTGTGATATTTATTTAATAAATTTTATCTGTTGGAACATTTGTGAATTTTTGCCAATTGTAATTGCTGATTATAATGACTCATTTAATTCCTGAAATTATATGGGCTAAAAAATTTGCTAAAGAACTTAATATAAGCCAAAAAATTCGCCCCGGGGCTCCCGCCCTCAAACCCCCAAGCACGGTTCGAAAATTTTCACACCCAATGAAAAAAATCCTGAGTTCGCCACTGTTTTAAGCATGGAAGATATGAAAAATAGAGTATCAGTATAATGGCTTTAAGATAAGATATTAAATTTATATTATATGCTAATTTTTTTGGATCAATTACCAAAAAGTCCCTCAAATATTTTTTAATACACATTAAGTCCAAATCTTTTTATTTTATTCCAAAGGTCCTTCAAATACCCATTTAATCAATATTCTCTTATTTTAAAGGTCGCGCTAGCGGCACTCTTGTCCCACCCACCCTCAATCCCATCCCCCACTGTCGGAGCTCTGACGATCCTCACCAGAGTTACTTGTTTTGAGTATTTTTATGTGGTGAAGAATTTTTAAAAATAAAATAAAAAATGTTAGACTAAAAGTGTATTAAAAAAATGTTCAAAAAACTATTTAGTAAATCTCATCAATTTTTTTCAATTATTCTTATATTTGTATACTAGTTATTATTTAAGGATGAGGATTAAATTTGAGAGACTCGAGTTTCCAATAGGAGATTAAAAATTGGGATCAAGTAAAAAAAGACCTCAACTTTTTTTTTTCAAAGCGCAGTGCACAGTCGGCACAGGATAAGTTAAGTGATGCCTGAGAAAACCCTAGAAATTCCATAATCGACTAAGGAGCTAAAATTCATTTGTCCGTCCGTCTTGTTTCTCTTTATATGCCGTCTTCCTTACTTGTTCCTCTCCGTTATCTCAAATTCATCTTTCAAATACGGTTGAGGTAACCTTCAATTGATTTGAACAGATTTTGTTTGCCTCATTTGAACGGTTGTGGTATTTTCAAATACTATTTGCTTGAGTATTTTCATTTTGGGACGATTGCTTCTTTTTAATGTTCTTTTCCCCTGAATTAATTGCATACACAAGTCAGGAAAAAAGAACATTAAAAAAATTTGATGCAATATGTTGTGTAGATTGTTATGTATGGCGATAGATCCATCAAACCATGTAAATAAGTGTTTAAACCCTATTTTTTTTCAAGTTGACGGTTTCACTAACAATGGAGCTTATGTTGTTGTTATGTTCTAAATTTTATTCGGTTATTTGTGTTTTATTTAAGCTTCTACTTGTCCTAAAAAGTTCCTGATGTTAGGGAAACTATTAGGTTCTACTTCTAGTGCCATACAAATTTTGAAAGAAGGTAGCTAGTCAATTTAATTTGTCTATACATGTACGCGTAATGTTTATGATTTACAGTGATATTGAGTAATTTTTTTGTTGTGGTTTATGGAAGCTCAATATTCTTATTCGAGTATTTTCCAACTTTTATATACGGACACCTATTTATTAGGGCATGGCTTATATAGCTTTTTTTTGAAGTTACATATGAGCTCATGGTGTGAATACTTTCGCGGTGGTTCAAAGTTTTTCCGAGTATCTATTAACTTGTGTTTACAGAGACTTCTTTTGGCTTCGCTTATATAGCTTTTTTTTTGAAGTTACATATCAAGGTGTAAATACTTATATGACGATAGTTTAAAAATTGTTCTATTATTTATCAACTTGTATATACAAACACTTGCTTTTGACTTTGCTTATATAGCTCTTTTTTGAAGTTCCTACTTGTCCTTGTCTCAGACTTTGTCTCAAGTAATATATAGTAGATAGTATTTCCTATTTTATTATGTGTGTGTTAGAGAGAACGGGTGTTTGTGTGTGTTAGAGAGAATGGGTGTTTGTATATTTATGAGAAAGGACTGGAAATGTTTCTGATTAAGAAAATCTGATTAGTAACATATGTAGTTATGAATCCAATTTCTATTAACCAAGTAAATAGTTTTCTCATTCAATTGCTTATTCTTGCAGGCTTGACAGGAAAACGGTCGGTTCCCACCGTAGGTATTCTAGTCACAGAGTTGAGTAGTTTTCTTGGTTTGTATTTTGCGGTAGTCTACAAGAATGTCTGGTTCAAGGATAGTGTGTAGATTATCTTCACTAAAACTATTCAATGTTAAATCAGTTTCCCCTTCAACCTCTCCATTAAAATCAACTCCCAAATCTCACTTCTCCACTTCATCAAAGCGCTTTTCTGCTATGTCGAGGTCAAATTACTTTACCTTTACCTTTACCTTTATCTTTATCCATCCACGTTAACATTCACATAGACATAATTTTGGTTACGTGTTGTTATAGATTACCGGTGGAGTTGAGCTGTTTAGTATCACTGATGCCACTGCACAGTGCAATTGCATCATCACGTTTGATATCTAGTCTTGCTGCTGAGTCACAGAGCTGGGGTTTGATTCCCCAAGGTAAATACTTGGATGTTACACTTTATGAAGCATTTGAAAACCTATTTGTTTATGAACCACTTTTTAGTACAATTCATAGTTGGACTTTCCAAGTGATGTTGTGCATTATGTGATATAATATATGTTAGTACAACTCAAACTCGATGCCAAATGAACAGGCCGAGGTTGATCATTTTTTAGAACAAATAGTTCGGGTTAGTGTTAGATTTTGTGGCAAACAATCTCCATATATCCTCGGCAGCCCATATTAAAACCACAACTTTCTACCCCTAATGCCTCGTCTCTCTACTTGAGATGGTTTCAGCAAAAACAATAACTTTCATTTCTCTCCTCACTCTCTCTTTCAACACCTCCCTTCCTCCTATCAACATATCAAACCCTAGGCAGTGAAAAAAAGAAAGAAAAGAAACTCAGGTTAACTCAACTTAACCCGCTTCCAGCTTTGAACCGCCCGGAGTTGGACGTATCCCGAATCCACCACCCATGCCCACCCATATTCCAACGCTAGTGTTAGACCATTTGGCACAATTAATTAAAAATGTCTTGTTAGGGCTAACTAATGCCTAATAGAAAATTAATGATACGACCATGACCAATGTTTAAAAAGTACTCGAGGTGCACCCCTAAGTGAGGCGACAAAATTTTGCATCAAGGCTTATGCCTCTTAAGGTGGTGTGAGGCGTTGCGCTTCAAAGCGAGGGAACAAGATTTCGCCTCGAAGCTTATGCCTATGAGTGAGAACTTTTAAGTGGAAATGGCTTACCGCTATGAGCAGGTTGACCCTTCAACTGTGCGGTTCCATGTGTGCGAATTTGTTAAGCTGTTGCGAAAGAAAAGTTCCAACTTCAGCTAATGTTCAGAATTGCATTTGAGGTTATTGCCTCAAGGCGCACATCGTAGCGAGGAATTGGATTGCCAAGGCAGGCTATAGCCTCGAGGTTGTTTTGCAAAACCATAGCTTCAAATGGCTGTTGCTATAGCCGCAATGCATTGCACCTCAAGGCCATGTAAGTTGCATGCCTCATTTTAAAGTGAATACTTATTTTTATCTTCTTTTTGAAGAGATAAGGTGTTAAAATCCTCACACGAGTCGAACCTTATTCCTGTCATTTCGAAACCTTGTGTTGCTGCTAAACCGCAGAGTCTGTTGCTGTTAAACTGCAGCCTCTGCCTTCTGAATAAGGTTAGTTTCTCTCTCCTCAGTATCAAGAGCAATGTTTAAAAAGGCGAGGAGAGGCGTAAGCCTCACCGAAAAGAAAAAAAAAGGGGGGAAAATATAAAAAGTCTAATAAATTCCCAAAAAATTAATCCAACACATTAAATGATGCAAAAGGGTCCATAATCATTCAATCCATCAACCGATTAAACTTAAACAGTAAAAAAAACAGTGGACAAAACATATTTTTTACAAAGAAAACAGCAATTTTATTGAATAAAAACTAAAAAAAAAAACAATATAAATGAAAAACTAAAACAGAATAAAAAACTAAAACAACAATTTTTCACAAAACCGTATAAGATTTTTTACAAAAAATTAAAAAAAAACAGGTTTTTACAAAAAAACTGAAAACAGTTTTTACCAAAAAAAAATACAAAAAACAAAGTTTTCTAACTAAATAAAAGTCGTACCAGCTAACACAGTTGAAACAAAGGCCGTATAAGTTACCTAAGGCAGGAACGAAGGTCAGAATAGTAGAACCAAAGTCCGGAAATCAGAAACGAAGGCCGGAAATGAGATCCGAAGGCCGGAAATTAGATACGAAGGCCGAAATTTGATTTTCAAGTAGAGAAGAGAAGCTAGGGCTTACGGTTTTTAAACATTGACCGTCGAAATGTGATTTTAACTTGCGTTTTTTTTTAAGTAACCTAACCCTTTTTTTTTTTAAGCAAAGTGGATGAGGCGTACGCCTCAGGCACAAAAGGCGTAAGCCTCATGTAACAGTGTTGAGGCTTAAGCCTCGAGGCTTTTTCTTAGCTCCTCGCCTCGAGGTGTACGCCTCATTCGCCTTTTTAAACATTGATCAAGAGTCCATATTTTCTTCTGATTTGTGTTCGAAACCCTCAAATCTCTTTTTGTTAATATTTTTTATTTTAATGAAAAAATTTGTGTTAGTGTTTAGTTTTCTTCCGTAGATGTTTACTTTATTGTCAGGGTTTTATTTAGTATAGTGTTAACTTCTATTTTTTCAAATTGAGGGTATCATCTTGCACCTCCCGAAGGCTATAGCCTTGCCTTGTCTGCAGAAAATGCCTCGTGACCACAATTAGCTTTTTCAAACATTGACTTCAGGTAAGTCCAGTCTTCGATATGGAGTAAAAATATCACGGTATTAAAAAACATACCTTTTTTCTTCTTCTGAAGTAAGTCCAGCCTTACATTCTTTCTTCAATCCTTATTCTTATTCATCTTTCATTAATATATGCTGATTTTATATTTTTTTCATGTGATTTTATTACAATTTTTTACATCAGAGTTACTCAATACTCGTAAGTACAAATTAGCATGCCTTATTTTTTCAAGTGAGGCTCACACCTCAATATGCCTGAATCTTACGCCTCGCCCGGGTAAAATGCCTAATCTCCGCCTTATACCTTTTTACACATTGGATATGCCTCGACACATTTCAATCATCACCCCTTAAACAACATTAATAATTACGATTAGATTCACAAACAATAATGAAATTTTGAGGAATTAGAAACAATAATACATGTGGTATGTTACAAATAAAAATAAAAATTATCTTATGCAGCCTTGATAGAGAATTTGCACACATATAAATTGGTCTGAGTTTTTTTTTTGGAGATTAAGCTTTAATTGTGTCTTGTATAGTGAGATAGCAGTGGAATAGGCAGAAAGACACGAACAAGAAGTGGGATATTTGTAATAAGGGGAAAAGACAGTATCACAATAATATCACATTATAATGGCACCGTTGGTCATTTCAGCATTTGAAAAGAGGGATCTTTATAACTGACGTGGCATCAGAGGTTACATTCGCCAAAGGATCATCTGCCAAAGCCCAAAGGGTAGTCTATCAGAGGACTAATCTGCTAGGACTTCGTTCAAAGAATACACCGAGGGGGGGAAACTAGGCTTAGTGAATCTCCTTCAAAGGGATCACCGAGATTTGTATTTTAGTAAATCTTTACCGATATGCAACTTTTCTCTTCCATATATTTTAACATGTACCTGCTATACAATTACCTTATGGAGAGGACATTTCCAATATGCAGTTGGCATCTACATTCTGCAACCTCAGAAATCCTATTCTCTTAAATCCCATTACCCTGCTGCGTTGAAATCCACAACCACTTTCCACTCAGGAACTTCATCCAACCTCGGTCCGGTCATGGTGCCTCAGTTTTTTCCTCACAACCACCAAGGTAGCCCTGATCTCACATGCTAACATTACCCTCGTATATGTAGTATCACCACCTAATACAAGGATGACATTTTAACTAGAAAATCCTAATGGTCCATCGTTTAGACCATCCCCAAGTGTTTGATCAGTTTACATGGACAAAATAGGTTAAAGCCCTTTTAGGGAGGCATTTGACTATTTTTCCTCTTGGTGACGAGGTTTGTGCCGCTCAACATTTAAAAAATAAAAATAAGTTGAGCAAAAAGGATGACATTTTAACTAGAAAATCCTAATGGTCCATCGTTTAGACCATCCCCAAGTGTTTGATCAGTTTACATGGACAAAATAGGTCAAAGCCCTTTTAGGGAGGCATTTGACTATTTTTCCTCTTGGCGACGAGGTTTGTGCCGCTCAACATTTAAAAAAATAAAAATAAGTTGAGCAAAAAGAGGGGGCGGTAACTCACTTGCTACCTCGAGTAATTTTATTTATTTATAATAAAAAGAGGAAAGTGTTGGGCTGGCAAGTGAGTTGCTGCTCGGGTGCAATTCGCCGAACCCATATTTTTGAGAAAATGGCTTAATATGGGTTGGCAAATAGGTTTTGGCCAGTTGTCTGGATTTGGACACTTGGAGATGGTCTTAAAGAAGTGAGTAGCACAAGTAACTCGTAGTTACTAAAAGGGGACACCTTATTTGGTGGTGATACCATGTCAGCAGTACGACATGTTATCAATATTATACTGAATATTTGTTCCCTGAATC
Source organism: Sambucus nigra (assembly GCA_949130495.1). Classification (NCBI taxonomy): domain Eukaryota; kingdom Viridiplantae; phylum Streptophyta; class Magnoliopsida; order Dipsacales; family Adoxaceae; genus Sambucus; species Sambucus nigra. The sequence goes on from OX422208.1 coordinate 100,208,684, forward strand.
TGCTGCCCTAGGCTATCGGAATTGAACTCAGATTCTTTGGGCTATACCACTGAAATTTGAGATCAAACAACACATCGCGTCTGCACATTAATCACACATTAATAAGTTAGAAAATGTTTGAGGCCTCAGTTCTTGCATATCATATTATAGTCTCTTTTCTTCTTTGTATACTCCTTTCCACGAAAAGGTTTTAGCTTTTCTTTAGACGTTAGATTTTCCTTAAGGCTGCCTCCGGATCCCTTTGGTTGCCTTGCGAATTTCCGTAGGGTAATTTGAGTCAGAGAGTTACTTCCCACATCGCCTTGGTGAGTATCAGTTCATAAATGTAATGATTTGTACTATTGAGACACCGATGCCTTTTCAACTTCACTAATAAGACGTGTGCTTGGTGATACATGTCAGATGTTTAAACCTCGTTGGCACCAGTTTGTGAATATGAGTTGATATTGACGTGAACTACACGCCAATGACCTACAAATCAAGACAATATGATTTCTAGAGAGAGAAACAAGAGGGTTCTTATATTTCAAGAATTGAAGCTATCTTCAAATGAAGACTACAAAGCTATTTATAGGTGGATTATTACTTGCTAATCAAGTAATAGCCTAAAATAACTAAAAAGGACCGGCTAAAAATGACTAACTAAAAATAAAAGAATGCCTAATTAGTCCCAAACATGCTTGGAGGCTAATTAAAGAGAGAAAATACCTAAAAGGAACTAAAAATAGAAATAACAAGAAAAATAACAATGGATTCCCATCATTCTCCCCGTCTTCAAAAAAGTTCGTCCTCGAACTTGCAAAATTGGAGAATCGTGTGAGAAGTTTCAAAATGTGCTTGAAAAAAAAAACGCAAAGACTTGTGAGGTCAAAAATATTTTTTGAAAATTTGAGGAAGAGGTCATCCTTTGATTCTTGCTTCAATCTTCATCATCTTCCTCATGCCTCTCATGTCAACCATCAAAAATAGCATCCATCCGGGTTAAAAACCAAATTTGGGATGTCAAACCGTAGTTTTTGAATTTGTTGGGGGTTTTTCTTGAGGCCGGAAAAATAGGGCAGCTATTTGGTATGATGGTTAATGGGTTTGTGAAGTTTTCCGGGGTCGGAATGACCTCGAGGGGCCTTCTGGACTAGGGTTTCAACCCGGACTGGACAACAGGTGGTAAAAGGGTGTAAATTGGGACTTCCTGGGTCTGAAAATGGGTCGGGATAAGGATTTGAGGGTCGCCCCTTAGGGTAGGATGGATTGGTAGTAGGAGGAGGGGCGTCGACCACCGAAATGGTGGTCCGACGTAGTGGGGGGGGGGGGGGGGGTACTGCCCTACCTTTGTCGGTGGGATTTGGGCCAAGAATTGAGAGTTCAGGTACCGAAAATTGTTTAGGGAGATGTTCGGTAATTTCAGGTTGTTTTCCGGGCCTGTGGAGATTTGGTTCCGAGGATTTTTGGGTGGAAATGGTTGCGGAAGCGTGGATGGGGCTATTTTGGTGGCGAGGGTTTTGAAATTTGGACAAAAGTTGAATGATGGCTTCTATTTGTTGTTTCAATTCTTCTTTTAATTCTTGATGGCTTTTTTTTTTAACTCATCGTTAATCTCATCTTGCATTCGCGCCATCCTCTTCAGGGCCATTGAGAATGTAGGTCACGATTTGATATTTGACACGAACTGATACACACTAACACCAATGTTTGGAGCAACACTCGCTCTGATACCAATTTGACGTGAATTACACGCCAATGATTTAAAATCAAGACAATATGATTTTTAGAAACCAAGCCTCTTGGCCCAGTGGTATAAGACTGCTACTGGGACCTTAGTGCCCTAATGCGGGTGTGGATGCGAGTGCGGATGCGAATTCGAGTGCGCCAATGCGTCGATTTTCGAAGAACTGAAATTTGAGAGCGCCACCAGTGCGTTTAATTATTTAACATATAAATATATATTTACACATGTTTACATAAATATAAAATTTATAAGCTAAGAAAAAACACAGTTAAAAGTTTTGAAAATTAATTGGGTAAAAAAATCTCGTCAGGGCTTTTATTATTGCAATAAAAAAGAGGAAATCATAAGATTTAGAAGCTAATAAAATAAATGGTTGAATTATTTAAATTAATTTGGTAACAAAAATCATCTTACTTTATTTTAGGACTTTTATTATTACAAAAAAAAAAGAAAAAGCAGAGCATAAGATTTAAAAGCTAAGAAAATACAAAAAATGATTTTCTCATTCTCACATACCTGGTTCCTAATGGAAGCTTGGATTCATCCGGAGCAAGAAGGGAATGGAGTTGAAGTCTTGAAGACCACTCTTTCTTCCAATTACAAATATAAAAAATGATGAATAAAGGAAGGCCACTCATTTAGTTTATGAAAAGAAAAGGAAGTCTCTGACATACGTTTGGTTAAAAAGACTAAAAGCAAACATATGCCTTATAAATAGGTAAAGCAAGCAAAGGATTAAAAAGTCTTTTTAACAAATGAACAGTCAAAAGATGATACAAACCGGGTATTTTCATGTTTGGGTTCGCGTGTTATTGCCTTTGAGTCCCACCGATTTCTCCAACAAAAAACGAGAATTTTTATATTGAAAGCACGCGAACTGTGTATATTAAAAACCGCGCACTCTCATTTGTTAATTCGCGAATTACCACAAAAATCCAAAAGACTTGACAAATTCGCGCATCCAAGGCGGGAGCGGCACTGTCTGTTAGCGAATTGGGGCACTAAGACTGGGACAGTTTTGGGGATGGATTGAGTTTGGTCCCTAGTTCGATCTCCGGCACTGTCAAAATAATGCTTGGCCAGCGGAAGCCACGAATCGCGAATGGGGATTAGTTGAGGTGTGCGTAAGCTGGCCCGGACACCTCATGGTATGCTACAAAAAAAAATATGATTTCTAGAGAGAGAAACAAAAGAGTTATTATATTTCAAGAATTGAAGCTATCTTCAAATAAAGACTACAAAGCTATTTATAGTTGGGTTATTACTTGCTAATCAAGTAATAGCCTAAAATGACTAACAATGATTAATGAAAATAAAAGAATGCTTAATTAGTCCCAAACTTGCTTGGAGGCTAATTAAGGAGAGAAAATACCTAAAAGGAACTAAAAATAGAAATAAAAAGAAAAATAAAAGGAAAATAACAATGGATACCCATCAGATATAAAAATCCCATACTGCTGTGTGCGGTGGTTAAAGTGGAGATAATATCGATGGTGGTAGAGCGAGATGTTATATTGGTATTGAAGCTAGTTCCAATCGGAGCAAGTTTGCTAACTTATTGGATTGTAATAGGCTGGTATCATGATTGATTTGATTGTCACAGAGTTATGTCCCACATTCAGAGGGTGAGTAACGATTCATATATGTAATGATTTGCACACTTCAAACACTGAGATCTTTTTAGTTCCACCAACCACATGATCTTTTTAGTTCCACCAACCACATGTCAGAGGTTCGAACCTTGTTCGCAACAATTTGTGGATATGAGTTGAAATAAAAATCCCATGCCATTCTGAGCGATGGTTAAAATAGGGACAATATCGGTGGTGATAGATCGGGGTGTTACATCGCCCACAAACAATAATTGTATCACTACGTTTAAATGTAAGCTTCGTAGATTTTAGTCATAAATGTGGTGCCATGGTAGTACTGGACTGGACAACTTAATTCCTGACCCCTTCTCTAGCATTTCCCTTCCAGATTTCTGTTGATTATATGGGACATTTTTTACGTTCATAACCTTCCGCTTAGCGTGAAGTCTCCCTTTACGTACAGGCTAGAAAATGGAGTACTTAGGAATTTTTGTTATTTATCAATTTTTTTTGAAGTGTAGCAATTTTAGAAACAACATGTTAACACAAAATTGACGAGATGTGTTCTTGTCTTGTTTAGGTTGGGAATATTTGACATGCTATTGTGTGTGTTTGTGCTAAAATTTTGACACAATTGATATGTTGTAGTGTTAGTAACTGCCTCAGTATTTAACTTAGGTTAGGTAAATAAAAATCAAATTACTTGTCGATTCTATAGTGTAATCTCCATTATTGTAGACACCTCTTGGATGAATTGAATTGTGATTTGAGTTTTATTTTATTTTAGTTAATTTGTGCTTCTTTACATTTCTATTCTTGTTTCTAAACCATTTCATTATCAGAGCTTATAACTTTGACCGATCACTTCAAGCTGGGATCATTCATTGACACACCTCTGCCAAACAAACCTTCTTTCCTTCTCCATTACACCACATAAAGCAAATAGCCCATCACAATTCTTCCCTTGCCCACAGCCAAAACCTTGCTATTATTCTCTCATTGTGTCAACAGCATCCTTTTTCTGCTTCACTTATGTTTCATCGACATCGGCACCAAATCAAAAGAAGAAAGCATTCAAGATCTGCTGCGGGCCCGACTCTGATGGAGTAAATCAAACAAAAGTCCAGTTTATTTGGACAATTTAAAGTACTTCTAATTAAGCACATCTTCCTTATGGCCCAATTTCTCTCGCCTATATTTATCAGCTGATACATATCCAGCCAGCCCTTGTAGCCTCTTTAATCCATATCAAGAATAAAGGCCACTTCTAATTCTTAGCCTAACCAAACTGACCCCCATAGTCTACTTTTGATAACTAACCAGCTGACCTGAATACAATATCCAGCACATATCAAAGTCAACTACCTGAGCCCAGACATTAAACTGTCCTACCTTTAAATCTACTCAAACGACCTGAACCAGTAGGAAAAAAGAGAGGAAATAAGAAAACAGCAGGAAAGGAAATAGTAGAATAATTGAGAAAAAGGTAGGAAAAATAATAGAATGGAAAAAAATATGTAAGATTTCCTAGGTAATATGTCAGATCTAATGGAAAGATTAGAACTACAAGATTTTGCTGTAATAGAATTTGCTTTCACAGCATGCTTAGTGATTTCAGGAGTGGCGACATAAAATATAAAGTTGTTCGACAGTCTGAAGAAATATCTAAAGCGGATGAGGTTGAAGAAGTTGTAGATGAGCCTAAGGATGATATCTGGACCCATTAACTGCTGCTATTTTGGATTTTATAGTTAAAGAAGTTTAAGCTATATTAGAACCAAGATTGAGGCAAACGAGGCTGGGGAAATAATTGACCTACTTCTGGAACAAGTTGTTGAGTCACACGTTGAGTTTGAGGAGTATAAAAGTATACTTGAAGAATACGAAGAAGAGCAAAAAGTAAAGATCAATGAACCGAAGATGATTATTGAAAGTTGTGATTTGCTTGAGTTTCAACATGTTGACTTCACCATTCCTGATTACTTCAATAGTATGCCTGCTGAGACGTGCTTCATATGTTCGTTTTTGTGTCTTATACCTTTGGATTATCAAGATTCAAGGGATATTGCACCACTGCTAATGTTTTTTCATTCTTCGCCACTTTGAAACTCGTGGATGAGTTTCTTTTAATGGTGGAGAAATGATGCGGAACAAAAGGATGCAAAATTGGGTAAAATAGGAATTTAATATTTCAACATGTATTTATTTCATTTGGTGATAATTGTTTAGTTGTGATTGAATAATGATTAGGATTTATTAGTAATTATCCTTTAGTATTTATCTTAAGCTGGGTATTTTAACCCCAGTAGAATTTCGATAGTTTATCTAGCCTCTGAATAAGTGTAGAAGGCGCCTATCTAATAAACTGAATATTGATTTGAGTTCTATTCTAATAACCGCCTCATGTCAAGGTTCTGCCTTGTGGGACGGCTCAGACTGAATTTTAAAACATTGCACGTGAATATAACTTGTTTTTAAGTAGGCGTTAAATACTTAAAATTGTATGTTAACCATTATAATGTTTTCGTTTTTCCGTTTTTTACTGATAATATTTGGAAATTCATGTTTTTTCATTTCACATCTGGTGCCAAATTGGAACTTCAGCAAAATCATGATCCTCCAAGAAAAAAATAATTTTATAAACTGGTTCTCCTAATTTATTTTAGCAATTTTTAACCTTGCTTTTAAAGTAGTGTGTCTTTATTTTGCTGCCTGCTAATTAATGTTTTGATGCAGATCTTACAATGTAATCTAATTCTAACAGATTACTATCTCTGATGCAGGCAATGCAATGCCTTTATGACAACATCTCTTTTGTCACCTGTGCCACCAGATTGAATTTTTCTTGCATTAGGTTGTAGCAATAATGTTGAACTTTTCTTGTATTAACTAGTGAGGCCCAAGAAGAGTGCAATGGTGTTCCATTTCTATTTTCGTTTTTTAATTTATTTATGTGTTCAATCTGTTGTCATAATGCAAATCTGCCTTTATAAAATTTTGGTGACTCTTTGATTATTCTGGTATAAATTTATTTTCTTAAAACATTTGATGATATTATAGAAGCTTGATGTAAAATCAGGACCATTTTCTTTACCTTCAGCCCTTCACTTCTAGTCAGCAGTAAGTACTTGTTTGACAATTGCTTAATAACATTGTGAGTTTTGCTCTCACAGATTCTTATTGGATTTTTTCTTTCCATATAATAACGAGAACTTAGCTGAGTGTAATATGCTCTGTAACAAATTCTGAATTTTCTTTTTCCTAGGGTTAATGTCGAGTTTCCCCTCACTAACATGCAGATAGACTCCAAATTTGAGCTGCGTTCACTGTGCTCATTTTCATTAGGAATACTGAATTACTTTATGAAAAGAGAAGTAAAAAAAATCCGGGAATGGTTTCATAATATTCTTTCTTTTGATGCCTTTCCGCTTTTCTTTGTTTTATTTTATATATAGATATGTAGTATGCTATTTTTGCAGTTAGTATATAGTAAGTGTTTGATTGGGTAATGATAAACCCATCATCGAGGATCCCTGGCATAGTAATATAGTCATTAGTATATTAAAAGAATATGATCTTTGTAAGCGCAGCTAACAGCTTAATGAGATTAAGTGAGACGGTATTTCCTTGCCATTTTCTCTCATTCTTTATTACTTTCTGTCTTCAATAGCTTCCATTGCTGAAATTGTTCAAATGATTGATGCTTCTCGATACAAAGCATTGGAATCTGTATTCAATGACCAAGAAGGTAAGATATAAGCAATAACAGAAAGCTAAACAACCACTCATGATCCGCGTTTGAAAGTCGTATTAACATTAGTGGGCCATCAAGATGTTACTTACAGAATGGACCACAATCTGAAGATACTAAGACTAGTTGGGGAGACCCCTTTCATGCTTGCCTTCGGTTTGGAGACCGTAGTACCTACCTACTGATATCGGCCTCCCAATCCATCTTGTGCTTATTTTGAAATCATTGACTTCATGAGCGCTTGGACTTAGATTTGGCCAACGTGGTACGAGAGCATGCAGTGTTGAGGGTAGAATCTTACTGGCAAAGAACAACCAAGTATTACAATAAAAAGGCCGAAGACCATAATAATCAAATAAGGTGACTTGGTGTTAAAGAAAGTTAAGCAAAGAAGAAATAAATTAGAGGCAAACTGGCACGGATCATTTCGAATTAGTTCAGTTGTTCGATTGAGGGCATAGAGAATCGAGAATTTGGAAATAGAGCCTTTTAGCAATCCATGTAACGCTGAGCACATCCGAAAATACTATTATTAATGAAATGTTGCGACGTAGCTACTAAAACCGTGTTAAAAGAGCATTATGAATCTCAATGAGAGAGAACATTTCAAGCATCCAATTTTTACATTTATTATTGTCTTTACTGGATCATACACCAAGTCCTACGAGATGGACAAGAGGCTAAAGCGGAAGTTATCTCCGGGGGAAGGCTGAGGAGAAAACCTTAAACTTTAGCGTCACACCTAAAAGGAAAGCACGCCTTAGAAATTTTCCTTAATTCAACCTACGAGCAAGTGACCGACCACCAATTCCCCAATGGGATAAAAAATGTCCAAGTATACGACCTCTACCTTGGCTTGCATACTACTACGAACTAATTACTCACATACAACAAAGAAATAAAGTGGGAAGAGGCTCACAATCTAAGAGACCTCTTATTGAAATTTGTTGGGACAAATCTTGTCCATTGGACATATGAAGGATTTAGACTAAGATGTTAAGAAGATCCTTGAAAATGCCAAAGGACATAAATTGATAATGAAGATAATTGTTTAAGGGTGAAGACGATGACAATTAACATAAATATTTGTCCAAGTGTGATGACCTACTAAACATAATGACATGATAAATTTAGATCACATCAAAATTATAAGAACAAAAGAGCATATATATTTAACAGGTAAGTCATGGAAGAAAGTAGGAAAGATAAAATAAAGTCACAAATGCCATAATGTACTTTCAAATATTATAAACAACACGTCAAGGGGAAAAATAGAAAGGTTTATATATATATATATATATATATATATATATATATAGAGAGAGAGAGAGAGAGAGAGAGAGAGAGAGAGAGAGAGAGAGAGAGGCTCCTGTGCACACTAAGTTTGCACAGTGCTGACGCACACTAATTTTTTTAAAGCATTAAAAAATATATTTTTGAGTTGATTTTTTATGTGATATTTAAACATTTCAACGGATCCATGTAAAAAAAAATAAACTTATTTTTTTTTTTTTTGCTATTTTTAAAAAATTGTCAAACTTTCGCAGCTTTTAAAGTGCTTAAAAGTAGTGAAAGTTTGACCGATTTTTTAAAAATAGCAATTTTTTTTTTGAGCTAAATTTTTTTACATGAGTCCGTCGAAATGTTTATATATCACACACAAAAATTCAACTCAAAAATATTTTTTTTACTATTTTAAAAAAATGATGTGCAAACTTAGTGTGCACATGAGCCTGTCTGTCTCTCTCTCTGAGGAGCTTTGGGAGCTGCCTGATTGGTATGTCCAATTGCAGGAATGGAGGTCGGCTTAACCACATGGGCCCTTATACTAATTGGTAGGGGGATGCTTGGCTATAAGTCATCTTAACTTCAATACACTCTACAAAAGTTTATACTTTTCAATAACAAGCTCCTTGTCCTTCTTCGTATTGGTCTTTAGTTCTAGGATGTATCAGGCAATGATATAATAAAATAATTTGCCGCCTTAAGAACATAAATTGATTATGCATTAAAATGAAGAAGAAAATAACTAGATCTAATGAATAGATCTAGGGTTCGGTTCATGATACTTTTGCTGATCTTGTAGATGATCCAAATGAGGAGAAGTATTTTATGTAAAAGATGATGTGACTGGTTTTCTTTTATCTCCAAATCCTAGGACCAAAGTAAGCCTTTTGTGTGGGCACTCCCGGAGATCAAAACTTGATGATTGTGAGATTAATCACTTTCTCTATCCTCATCCCTTCACAAAAATTTGAATAGAGTTTACCTCTCTCTCTTTTTCTCTAACCATTAGTGTTGATGTAAAAAACTAGATCACTCTAATTCTTCAATTACAGATAAATAAATAAGACAAAGATTTTTAAAGTGGTTCGGCTAGGAATAAAGCCTACGTCCACTGTTATGTTATTGCTGAGTATTTGTGGAATTCTTGATTACAAGTTCTCTCAAGAAATTCCCCTCCCCTTGAATGGGATTGATACAAGGTATTTATAGCCTCAAGGCTGTACATGAAAGGTCCAATACATTAAATGATATACATATGAATGGGTAATACATTTAATGCAGCGTGTGCGTCAAGAATCTAATGAATAGTTGAACAGTTGTCCGTCTGATAATTGATGACACGGCCGAGGTGCAGTTCGGACCGCCTTAGTTGCTCGTTGATCAAGAGTTCCTCGGAGTGCTTAGAGTATCTCGGGATGATATAGTTCCTCGGATGGAGTTCCTCGGCATGATAGAGTTCCTCGGTGTATTCTCGTTGCTCGGTATCAACCACGGTTATTCAGTAAATGATCTTCCTCGCTGTTATTGTGCCACGTAGATCGACACGTGTCTTCATACTATTCGTCCACATCAGCATATTAATTTTGGTATCAACAGAAGCCCCCAATGTTTCATATTTCGAACTTTGAGGAGTATGGGACATTCTTTCTCGTTATATGGTAATATTAAATGACCTTCCTGGGTTTTAGGAGCATTGTATTCAAATTTCCTTCTCATTTCGCAGTTTCCGCCTTTTTATAAGCGCTTCGATCTTCGTGCAACTTTTGTCTTTTTAGCCGCCGGAAGTTCAGTAGTTTCTTTTTAGTAATCATTTCTTTCGCCGTTTCCCAATGCAAAGTATTTAAACTCCTTTGGTAACCATACCGTCGTCTACACTTTCCATTTTTCTGCATTCAAGTTTTCTATTCTCTTCCTCTCTCTTGTGTGTTCATCATTGTTTCCGTTCGTTGTCAACATATCTCCTTTCTTTCTGTAAGCTCTTCTTCCTTTCTTCTGCATCTCTTTTATTCAATATGGTTTATATTGTTGAATCTGCTGAGAAATTTTGTTCTGACTTTTCCATTCCTTCTTGGGTAACTCTAGAGGTTCTTTCTGAGCCTTTAGATTACTTTCGATTGGCTGAGGGACATTGGTTCCCCAGTCTTTTCATTGCTGAATGTGGTTTTTCTTTTCCCCCAAATCCATTATGTCTTGAGTTTTGTCAATATTTTGACCTTGTTCCTGCAAAAATAGCCCCCAATTCATGGAGAATAATTAACGGGGTGCACAAGTTAAATCTAACTCATGGGACTCGTATAGGGATCCCAGAAATCATGTACTGCTATAAATGGGCCACTTTAGATAATATTTATTATTTAAAAACTAGGTTTTTAAATAGAGCCCTTGTAGTTAACCTCCCTGATTCAAATAGAGATTATTTTGAGCATGGGTTGGTCATAAAAAATTGGCAACACGCGCCTTTATCTGGGAATGAAGTATACGACGGTCCCAGATGCCCCCCATACGGCAATGGGATAGGTTTATTTTTCATTTTTATTTTACTTATGAAATTGCGTATTCATCATGTTTGACAAAATGTGTGACTGAGATTTATGTATTTATTTGCAGTTGATAGTAAAAGAAAAACTCCAAAAGAGTCGGAAGTGAATATCAAGCATTTAAAACTTATCTGGAATTTGCATAAGACGATTGCAGACGAGCATATTAGATCTGCATCATATTTGCTGCAGTATAAGAGCTACACAACCTCTTATACTGCTCGCCCTGTTGAACCAGCCTCAACACCAGAAAGTTCATCTTCAGATTCTCATATTCCCCTATCTCAGAGAATGGGCAAGAAAAGAGCTCCTCCTGCTCTATTTGGTGAAATTTCTTCTGCTGTTGAAGCAAAGAAAAGTAAAATTGATGTCCCAGAGGGGACTAAAAAAGTAGATGCCAGTTCCTCCAAATTTGCCGAAAAGCCCCCAGTGGCCCCGAGCAAGAAAAGTGCTAGTGCTGATGTAATTACAATATCTCCGACCAAGACTTCTTCCTTGGTTGATGCTGCTAACCCTCCTTTGAAGAGATCGAGGAAATCATCCTCGGTTAATCTTGCTGGAACTGCATCTTCTCTACCCGCTGGTGGTAGTAGTATTTCAAAAATCATTCTTCCGAGCTCTTCAACGAGCTCAGTTATACCCGAGGTTCTCGGGGTTGATGAAAAGATTCCTAGGGATACACTGACATCCCTAGCTGCTCGCCATCTTTCTTCAGTAAATTTCTCATACCTTTAGTCTTTCTTTTCTTTTTCCTGAAATCTTGTATTTGTGTTGACTCTATTGTTTTCCTTATCTTTCAGCTGGTGAATTGTTTCAATACCATCGTGAAGAAAGATCAAGCTATTAAAGCTTCTAGTTCCTCGTCAGATGTTGACGATGCCCTCTTGGGTTTAGCCCAATCTGTGAAAGAATCTCGCCAGCAGTACGTCGAGGAGAAAGCTGCCTGGGAGAAAAAATTGGCTGCAGCTGAGGCTGATAAGATGAAGATGGCTGAAACCTCCAAGAATTTGGAGGAGAAGGTGAAAAGCTTAGAGGTCATTCAGCAAAAGTGCAATGACCAACTGAAGAAGGCAGAAGAAGAACTGTCTATCCTGCGAGACATCAAAATCCAGAAAGAACAATTGGATGTCAAACTCTCCTCGGAGAAGTTGAAAAGAAAAGTTGCAGTTAGGAAACATTTCAGTGCTGGTTGGGAAAAAGGATGGGATAAAGGGATTGCAGCTATGACATCTCAAGTCAAATATGGTGAGTTGAAATACTTCCATGACGGTTGGGTAGCTGCTCTACAAGAGCTAAAAACCCAAGACGATTCTGAGCTATTCCAAAGGCATCTCCCTGGTCCTCCTCCACCAATTGAGGAAGAAGAAGAAGATGAACCTGCATCAGATGAATCTTCCATAGCTGTGGATTTCCCAATCTCTGCTTCTCAACCCTCTGTCATTGAGGACATTTCTTCTATGCCTCCTCCTGCCGAGAAGATTTCTACCGACCAAGCTGTTGTTATCACCGAGCAACCGAGCTCCTCGTCCCAGCCTCCCGAGAAAGTCTTGGGAGACAAGGAAAAGGTGTGAAGTTGTTCGGTATCATTCTTATTTTTTATCATTTGTAATCGAACACTGTAATCCTTTTATGATCTAATAAAATACTTCTTTACTCATCGCCGTTATTGATGATTCTTTGTTGATTGTTGTCTTTTTCTTGTCTTTAGTTTGTTGCTAGAATGGAACTAATCTCTTCTCATGATACCGAGCTGATGCAGCAATGTCACCAATACTATAGGGCTGGTCATACAGACCTTAGTTCTTCTGAAATTGCTGACATTCTTGGTCATGATGCTTCAGAACAGGCGACTGAGGCTTATCGGTATTTGAAAAGTTTACTCGACCGAGCTGTAGCTAACAATATCGCTTATTATGAATTGATTGAAGAGCTGCATTGTTCCTTAAAGGATCTCCAAGGCCAGCACAATAGATCGATGGCTTCATTACACGAGGAATATGAAAATAGATATCAACAACTTTCCTCTGATACAGGTCATAAAAAGATCATTGCTGCATATGACATTAGGGAAAGGACCCTAAAAGGTGAAGCTGAAGGCTGCCGACAAATTGCCGAGATCCTGGAACAAGAAAATAATAGTCTGCAGAAAAGATTGGCTCAATATGAATCTGTTGCCTCCTCTTCCACTGCATTAGTACCAGTTACTGATGAAGGTTTTTCGTTTCTAGAGGTTGAAAACGCCAAACTAAGGCAAGAGTTGGATGACTTGAAAAAGTCTATTATTCCTGTGACTGCTCGGGGACGAGGAAGGAGTTCTCGGGGACGAGGAAGAATCGTCGAGGAGCAAAATTCTCCAGTTGCTTCTCGGAGTCGATCAAGAGTTCTTAGCCGTAGTGTTGAAGAATCTCGCACCCAATCTACTCTGGAAACTCAAGCATTCCAACTGAATATTAAGGATCGTGCTTTGTCTGATTTGTCTAAGAAAAATTTATCTTTAGAAGATCAATTGGCTGCGATGAAGTCTGATCTGAATAATAAAGATGCTCTTATCAAGAACTTTCTCGAGCAAGTAGATAGATTAACTTTCCAATTCCATAAACAACCTCGGGAGTTCTGGAATGCAGGCTATAATGAAGCTCTTTACCATTTGGATGATCGCCTTGAAAATGCTAACAACGAAGGTTATAAGCAGGGATGGTTGAACGCCCTGGGTGTATTAAAATTGGAACAAGGTCATTATTTATGGGATTATCATGCTCCTGGATTGCTAGACTTGCCTGTTCCTCCCTATAAATTGGATATGGCATGGATTCCTGCTCGCTCCATTCCTCGGAGTTTGATCTCTAAATATCTTGGTGATTATAACCTTCATTCTCAAGTTGAAGTATCTCGTCCTGAGCACCTGTTGGACACTCCTACAATAATGAATGTCAGAATGCTGAAGGACATGAACTTTATTAATTCTCCTCTTTGTCTAGAGGATCCTCCTGCTGGCGAGGAACCTGTCTCAAAGGACAAAGGAAAGAAACCAATAGAGTAGGAATCTTTAATGTAATAGTTAGCACATACATGTAACATGTAATACATTTTTATCTTAATGAAAGAGTTTCATTTTCTGTTTTGCCAATAGCTATTTTTCTGTTTGCAAATTATATGGTTCATCAACCAAATTAGAATTTATAATAAGCATAAATTGTTCAAAATTGTTTCCAACCAACCAAGGTGGATAAATAATGTTTGTCGACCAACAACAGTTGATGGGTTTCTATCCCTGACCAACCATACTTGGTTCAATTTTCAAATATAAACATGTGTCCGACCAACTAAGGTCAATACTTTTATCCTCGTCGACCAACTACAGTTAGTGGGTTTTTATCCCCGACCAACCATACTTGGTACAGTTTGGAATATTTTGTTCTTTAAAGAACTTTTTGTAATAATGTTACCTCCCGACAAACATAAGCTGTAATGCGAGAGTATATAAAGTCTTACCAACCGTAGTTGATCATGCTGGTCTACACCTCCTAATCAAAGGAGTAGTAGGGTTCTTTCGAACTTTTTGGCTCCTTGGAGCATGTCCTCCTAACCAAAGGAGGTTGGCTACTTATAGCACTTTTGCTCCGTAGAGCGCTCCGGAGAGCTTATCCTCCTAACCAAAGGAGGTTGGCTACTTATAGCACTTTTGCTCCGTAGAGCGCTCCGGAGAGCTTATCCTCCTAACCAAAGGAGGTTGGCTACTTATAGCACTTTTGCTCCGTAGAGCGCTCCGTAGAGCTTGACTCCGTAGAGCAGTCTTCTTCTTGTCAAGCAGTGTAGTGTTCAACACTAATATTCCCCGAAAAACTTTCAACAGAAAGAAAATGGTGAATCATCCTCGTTTTATTCATAATGAAGGAAATACTTTACATTTTTCATTACTGATAATACTTTCGCAGGTGTTCAGCATTCCATGCATTCTGAAATTCTTCTCCTTCTAGAGTTGCTATTCTGTAGGTTCCAGGTCGAACAACCTCTGTAACTCGGTAAGGTCCATGCCAGTTTGCTTCCAGTTTATTCTGTTTCTGAATGACTTTCTTCAGCACATAATCACCCTCCTTCAAATCGCATTTCTTCACCCTTTTGTTGTAGAACAGAGCTGTTCGTTGTTGATAAGCAGCATTCCTAATGGCTGCCTCTTCTCTTACTTCTTCGAGCATGTCCAAATCCATTCTTCTCATCAAGTCACTGATCGGAGAGTTGAAATTCAGCACTCTATGCGTTGGGAGACCCAACTCGGCCGGTATCACAGCCTCACTTCCAAATGCTAGCATATATGGTGATTCTCCAGTTGCTGCTCGGGGAGTTGTTCGGTAGGCCAATAATACTGATTGGAGCTCATTAATCCAATTTGCTTTAGCTTCACTTAGCCTCTTTTTCAATCCATTTAGTAATGTTCTGTTCGTCACTTCAGTCTGTCCATTGCTTTGGGGATGTCCTGGTGCTGAATGAAACTTCAAAACGTTCGACTGATGACAATAGGCAGCAAATTCTTCATTATCAAATTGTGTTCCATGATCTGTGATGAAAGCATGAGGGAGACCATATCGACAAATGATATTCTTCCATATAAACTGGTATACCTTCTCGTACGTCATATTGATAAGAGGCTCAGCTTCCACCCACTTAGTAAAATAGTCTACTGCAACTACGAGATACTTGAATCTTCCTCGGGTGGTCGGCAGTGGTCCAACCAAATCAATTCCCCACATGGCAAATGGCCAAGGGGAAGTTATTGGTGTTAGCAATGCTTGTGGAGTTCGTCGGATGGAAGAAAAACGTTGGCACTTGTCACATTTCTTGGCATAGGCTATACAATCAGCCCTCATTGTCGGCCAGTAATATCCCTGTGTCATCACTCTTTGTAAAAGTGTTCGACCTGCTACATGAGCTCCACAAGATCCTTCATGGATTTCTTCAATCAATTCTTTCACCTCGGTGGGATGTACACATCTCTGCAAACCTGCCATAATTCCTCGTCTATACAAAATACCATTAGTTAATACATACCGAGCAGCTTTATACTTCAGTTTCTTGGCAGCGAGTTTGTCCTCCGGCAATTCGCCTTCTTCAACATATTTCCTGATTGGATCCATCCAAGATGGTCCTAAATCAAGGGTAATCACATTCGTTGTCAGATCTTCATCTATGCTCCGACCTTCTAATACTTCAATCGGTATGGTTCTTCGCATCTCGGTACGAGTAGCTGATGCTAGTCGGGCCAGTGCATCTGCTTGTACATTCTCCATCCTCGGTATTCTCACCAATTGAATGGCCTCAAATTCTGTCAACAATTTCATCACCTTTGCATGATATTTGATCATTAAATCTCCTTTAACCGCATACATTCCCATCATCTGATACACAATTAATTGAGAATCACTGAATACCATCATTTGTTGTGCTTCCATAGTCTTTGCTAGATTAAGACCTGCTATCATGGCCTCATACTCTGCTTCATTGTTAGAGGCTTTGAATTGGAATCGCAAAGCATATTCCATGTCAATCTCGTCTGGGGTGATCAAAACAATTCCTGCTCCACAACCAGCTGTGCAGGATGATCCATCTACATATAATCTCCATGTAGGTATTTCGTCTTCAAATTTCTTATCTGTCAGAGTTCCTCGATAAAATATCTGCTGTTTTCTTCCATCATCCCCCGGTATCTTTCGCTCCTCGTCAGTCATCTGCTTGTACCCTTTTACCAACCGTGGCTGGTCTGAGTTTGAATATAATGATTTCTCTACATCCACAAGTCCTTTTACCAACCTTGGTTGGTTTGGACCTATTTCTGCTGATCCTGTATCGTCCACAGGTAGGTCAGTAAATGTTTCTGTTGATCCTGTATCGTCCACAGGTAAATCAGCAGGCATCTTTTGCTCCTCGGGGGTATCAGGGTATGTGAACTCTGCTATAAAATCTGCTACAGCCTGCCCCTTCAATGATGATCTGGGCTCATATACAATATCATATTCACCAAGTTCTACTGCCCAGTACATCAGTCTCCCTGATTTTTCTGGCTTATGGAGGGCTTGTCTCAATGGCATATCAGTATAAACGATGATGGTATGGGCTTGGAAATATGGCCTCATTCTTCTGCTTGCTTCAATTAGTGCCAATGCCAATTTTTCTAGCCTTGGGTATCTGATTTCTGCACCTCGGAAAGCCTTACTTGTGTAATAAATTGGCTTCTGGACTCCATTCTCCAATCTGATCAACGCTGAACTGACTGCGTTCTCTGATACTGCCAAATACAAATACAACTTTTCTCCTGTTATTGGTCTGGACAACAGTGGAGGTGCTCCCAAATATTTCTTCAAATCTTGAAAAGCTTTTTCACATTCCTCATTCCATTCAAAGGTTTTTCGAAGTGTTTTGAAGAATGGTATGCATTTATCAGTTGCTCGAGATACAAATCTGTTGAGCGCTGCAACTCGTCCGGTAAGACTCTGCACTTCTTTCTTCGTCGTCGGAGATCGCAGCCCTAGAAGAGCTTTGATCTTATCTGGATTTGCCTCAATACCTCGCTGATTGACGATGTATCCGAGGAACATTCCTTCTCGTACTCCAAAGGTGCACTTCGTCGGGTTAAGCTTCATTTGGTATTTATCCAATTGATCAAAAGTTTGACTCAAGTCAATCAAATGATCAGAAGCTTTCTTGCTTTTAGTGAGCATGTCATCGACATAGACCTCCATGTTGCGGCTGATTTGTTCGGTAAAAACCTTGTTCATCAACCG
This sequence comes from Sambucus nigra, assembly GCA_949130495.1. NCBI lineage: Eukaryota > Viridiplantae > Streptophyta > Magnoliopsida > Dipsacales > Adoxaceae > Sambucus > Sambucus nigra. The sequence continues at coordinate 100,226,353 of OX422208.1, forward strand.
CTGATATGTTGCACCTGCATTTTTTAAACCAAAAGGCATAACATTATAACAATAAGTTCCCCTAGGGGTAATAAAAGAAGTACTTTCCCTGTCTTCAGGTTTCATTTTGATCTGGTTGTAGCCAGAATAAGCATCCATGAAGCTGAGTAGCTCGTGTCCCGAGGTAGCATCCACTAGTTGATCAATTCTGGGCAATGGAAAATGATCCTTGGGGCATGCCTTATTGAGATCGGTGAAATCGACACACATTCTCCATTTGTTGTTTTTCTTCTTTACCATCACCACATTAGCCAACCAATCTGGATATTTTACATCTTCAATGAATTGGGCTTTCTGGAGTTTCTCGACTTCCTCTTGTATGGCTTGATTCTTCTCGGGACTAAACACCCTTCTTCTCTGCTTTATAGGTTTAATCTCCTTATTTACATTGAGTTCATGACATAAGAAGTTTGGATCTATTCCTGGCATGTCTTCATGACTCCAAGCAAAAGTATTTTTCCTATTCTTCAAGAAAGTTATCAACTCCTCTTTTATTGACATATCCAACGATGAACCTATCTGGGTTATTCGTTCAGGATGTTCGTCGTCCAAAATAACATTTTCTGTAGATTCCATCACCTGTCCTTTTACAAGTTGAGATTCATCCCTGGGATCAAGAGTTTCAATTTCTGTACCTTCCTCCACCTGGTAAGTAGTAGTCTTTTTCATCGATCCTTCTAGTTCTTCTTGCTCGGCCGACGAATAATAGCATTCCCGAGCTACTTTTTGATCACCTTTCACCACTCCAACTCCAAAATTTGTTGGGAATTTCAAACATTGATGTACTGTAGAAGGAACGGCTTCGAACTTCTTCAATCCAACTCTTCCCATGATGATGTTGTAGGCCGACTGCACATTCTTATCCATCACAAAGAATCGTATTCTTTCTGTTCGACAAACAGGCCAGGTTCCAATGAATATATCCAACTTGATCGTCCCAAGTGGAAAAACTTTCTCGCCAGCAAAACCCAGAAGGGGTCTGTGATAAGGTTCTAATTGGGATAATTTCAAATTCAAGCTATCAAAGCATGAATAGTACATGATGTCTGCCGAACTACCATTATCTACCAACACCCTTGAAATGATCACGTCCTTCATTCTCATTTTGATCACCAAAGGATCATCATGAGGGTAAAGAACACCTGCCAGGTCATTTTTTGAAAAACCAATTACTAGCTTCTCTTTGTTTACCTTCCTCGGACGATCATCCTCGGCCAGGTTTATTCGCTGAATATATGAGCAAGCTTGAGCCTCTCCGAGATAAGCTTTTCTTTCTGCAGTAAGGTCTCCTCCTCCTGCATCTCCCCCTGTAATAACGTTACAATGAAATGATCCAAAACGTATGGAAAATACCTCTCGTTCAGGTTTTCTTGGCTTCTTGGGAAGATCGGGGTCATCATCTGGATCCTCTTCATGGTCCCTCCTCTTTTTCTCCTCTGCACGACGAGGAGATCTAGATCTCTTTCTAATTCTGTCCTCATTTGTCCTCTCACCTCTGCGATCTACATACTTTGATAATTTTCCTCTTCGAATGAGTGTTTCAATCTCGTTCTGAAGGGCTATACAATTTTTGGTCATATGGCCATGATCTTTGTGAAACTCGCAATATTTGGTCTTATTCCTCATGTCTGGATCTGACTTCAGTTTCTCTGGCCATTTGATTTCCTCGTTATTCCTGATTTCTTCTAAAACATGATTAATACCCATTTTCAATGGAGTATAATTATCATACTTCTTTAGGGCTTCCAACTTTATCCTGTTATTCCTGGAATATTTGTCACCACCATTACCTTTCTGTTCTTTCTTTTTAGAGTTGTCGACCTCCACTTTAACTTCTTTATCCATATTTTTCTTCGCAGTCATAGCCTCCTCGGCATTCATGATTTTGGCCGCCTTTGCCATCAATTCCGACATATTTTTAGGCGGATCTTTGGCCAGAGTATAGTATAGCTTGTTAGGCAACAAACCACTCATCAAAGCAGTGATTGCTGTCTTTTCTTCATAATCTATGACTTCCAACTTCTCGTTATTGAAACGAGTTATGTAATCTCTAGTACTTTCTCCTGATTTTTGTCTAACACTTAGTAAGTGCGCTACTCGCTTTACTGGTTTTGCTCCAAAACAAAAATTACCAATAAACAGCTCGGCTAACTGAACAAAAGTTGAAATCTTACCCCGAGGAAGATTATTGTACCATATCTGTGCAGATCCGGTAAGAGTTCCCGAGAATGCTCTACACCTCATCTCGTCGGGGACAGCGTAGATATCTGCAGCAGCTTGGTATTGCTCTATATGAAGTACGGGATCCGTCTTCCCATCGTACTTGGGGGTCACTACAGGTGCTTTGAATTTCGACGGTGTGGGGAAATCCACAATGGCTTGCACAAAAGGTGTCCCTTGAACAAAAGTTCTCTGTAAGGGGTTCCTCGCCTTAGCCATTTCTCCCAGTCTATCCTCCAATCGTTGAATGGAACCTTTCCATGCTTCATTCCCTTCCTCGGGCCGCTTAGTCCGAGCAACTGATTGCTCTGACGTAGCTTCCTGAGATTTATCTCGACGAGTAATTGGTCGTGATTGTGCAGATCTTTCTCTCGAACCTGGTGGTGGTCGAAAACTTCCTGATGGAGCCCTAGGTGGACTCATGTTCCTCCTTGGTCCTAACCGACTGAAAGGAGACACCCTGCTTAATCTTTCTAAAGCGCTAGTTCTCTCCGGAGAAAGAGAGATATGTTGATCTGTATCCGTAGCCCGTATTGATGAAGTTCGCCCAGGTTGATAAGAAGAATCATTGGATTCCCCATTGCGATATGATCCAATACGTCTGGATCGTGATTGCCCATGATCAGTCCTTTGCCCTGAATGAGTAGGTACACCGCCTTGAAGAGTTTGAAGAAGTTGCCTCATAGATTCTTGCATGGCGGTTTGTCCCTGAGCCAGATTCATCATAATTCCGGCCAGATCTGGAGATGCAGATGGATTTGGAAGATTTCCAGTATTTCCAGCATTTCGATTACTGGATTCTGGATTATCTGCCATTGGTGACAAATGATTTTTATGAAAAACGATAACAACAGTCGTTTCCCACAGACGGCGCCAATCTGTTGATGTAAAAAACTAGATCACTCTAATTCTTCAATTACAGATAAATAAATAAGACAAAGATTTTTAAAGTGGTTCGGCTAGGAATAAAGCCTACGTCCACTGTTATGTTATTGCTGAGTATTTGTGGAATTCTTGATTACAAGTTCTCTCAAGAAATTCCCCTCCCCTTGAATGGGATTGATACAAGGTATTTATAGCCTCAAGGCTGTACATGAAAGGTCCAATACATTAAATGATATACATATGAATGGGTAATACATTTAATGCAGCGTGTGCGTCAAGAATCTAATGAATAGTTGAACAGTTGTCCGTCTGATAATTGATGACACGGCCGAGGTGCAGTTCGGACCGCCTTAGTTGCTCGTTGATCAAGAGTTCCTCGGAGTGCTTAGAGTATCTCGGGATGATATAGTTCCTCGGATGGAGTTCCTCGGCATGATAGAGTTCCTCGGTGTATTCTCGTTGCTCGGTATCAACCACGGTTATTCAGTAAATGATCTTCCTCGCTGTTATTGTGCCACGTAGATCGACACGTGTCTTCATACTATTCGTCCACATCAGCATATTAATTTTGGTATCAACAATTAGGATGTGTTATGCAACTTATTTTCATTGGAAGACAACTTAATTATTAGTCTGGGAACAATCAGGGTTTTTATAGAGTTTGAGTAAAATGGAATTTAAACTCGATGATTGGTTATATTTGTAATTATAACCTTATAAGAAAATTTCTTTAAGACTCTCCAAAGCCCTCAAATTATCAACCAAGTATTATGAAAGTTTTCAAGAGAATTGGAAAGGAGATTTAGGAATTACTATTACTAGCAAGTACAATAATTCATTTGATGTTCCATGTGTAAACATTAAAGAAGAAAATAAAGGAAAATATTTTACCCAATACTACATTACCTCCTATGGGATGTGAGGGTTATTTCCGTATAACCAATTGTTATGCTAGAAAAAAATAGTCAAAATGGGAGACACAATGTTGAGTAATAGGCTCATTGGGAGAAAATGATTACAATCAAAGCCTAGTTTCCTCACTATCATCCATGCAGACAAGGATGTGATTAAGTGGAGGGAAATGTGTGTGATTGGATATTGATGAATCCATTATTGAGGATACATCAATTAGTAATATAATAGTTAGTTTGTTAAAAAGAATCTTTGGAAGCGTAGCTAAAAACTTATTGTGAGAAAGTGAGACAATAATTAGTTTGTTAGACTCAAAAGGAAGAGGGTGGTATAAGTATGAAATGTATGCTTCTTTTTATTTCAACTTCCTTATCATTTCACTCATTATTTATTACTTTCCTTCTATAACCTCCATTAGTTTTCCATGAGAAGCATTATTTATACTAATAAATAGTTATTTTATACTATGTTATTGTCACATTAGTTGCTAATAAATTGAAGAAGGTTAATGAAATCCTCTATCATATTTTTCGTTTCTCAACATGGTCTGTGAAGATATCAAGTGTGATGTCCAAGATCAAACGTGGGGAAGAGGTCTCAAAGTCTAAAAAAATATCAAAATAAGAAGCGAGCAATCTCATCATTTCTGACCCAGACTCCAATAACATAACATGCCCCACAATTCAACAAGAGGAACCCTCGCAGGGTTTCTCCAAAGTCTTACCAAATACACGAGCTTGACCAGACCTCAGTCCATAGAATCAAATTCTGCAATACACAAGGAGGAACGCAAAATATTGGAAGGTCAACAGATAATTCTCATCCATCACTAAAGATTCCATATGTTAGGGAAGTGTCAGAAGAATTTCAACAAAACCTCATTAAATAATAATCCACCTTAGATCTGAGCAGGGATGATACCCACTTAACTAAATCACATGCCTCTTATTCCACTAGTCTTAGGGGTGAGGAACGCTAATAAACAACGCAGAGAAGATTATTTTCTCAATATAGCAGTTGGTGAGAAAACACGCTCATTGTTACACTAACCCCCACTCACCTTATACATTTTATCCTAAAGCATTAAATGGAATATAATGCTCCACAAAATCACCATTACCTGACTAAACTCATTCCTCTAGTAGTCCACCTCTTCTCTATAACAACAAAGCTTATGGAATCACCACTCATGCCTCAAACATCCCATCTCACCAGCCCAAGATCGATGGATATATATATTTGACATTGGGTGAATCAATAGGGATCAAATCCAAGTTACTTATAAGTAGAGTAGAGAGTAAGATAATATTTTTGACATCCGTAAAGAGATTGGACTACTTCTGTTTCTCATATCGTATTTTAGGCAATATCCTTACTTAGGTATATTTGAGTCTTATGAGTCATAAGTGAGTCACAAATGTAAAAACATTGTTAAGAACACTTAATATTAATCGCGAACACATTAATATGATTAAATTTTAATGTACAATTATTCTTAATAAAAGGATCTTGGATCTTTATGTTTTGACAAAATACGTCTAAAAGATAGAAAATAAGACTTACCTTGATCAAATGCATTGATCAATCTTGATCAATTCATCCAGAAATCTCCTAAACATGCTCAATTGGAATCTCGGAATTTCTCTCCCACCTCAGAAATAGTGTGTTATGAGATAACTCCAGATGGTGTAGGGGTCCTTTATTTATAAGGGGAAGAGGGCCGAAATCCTAGTCAAGGTGTGACTCTATTTCAAGTCTCCCACTAATGCCACTAACCATCATGCCACTAACGAATAAGATTGACACAATCTTATAATATTCGTATTTATCACGTTCCTAATTAATTATCTGATATTTATCAAGACCACATAATTGGGAAATTCATAAATTCGGAATTTAATATAATTGAAATTAAATAATTAATTTCGACACTTACTATTAATTTCCAATAGTCTCCCACTTGGTCTTAATAATCCTCATAATTAAATTAGGTACCATAAGGTGCACAATAACTGATAAATATAGTTTGCTTAAATCAAACAATTCACGGATGCGAGTCATGGCAGTTCCATGCTATTCAAGAGCATGGTTCCTTCCATGTACTACAACACCAATGTTTCATTCAACTAAGCCTTTAATATTGGGTATTATAATGGCCTCATTATGTCATTTTGAATAAGGATTATTTCTGTCAACAATAATTCATAATCATATGCATGCATTCACAAAAGACAGAAATAATTGAAATCAGAAACACTTTTATTGAATTCAGGTAATAGTGTCAAACAACTAAGCCAAATAAAAATCATAATTTTACTAATCGAGACCCATCTCTTTGACACGTTCCATAAGGTCTTTGGAGATAGTCCTTTCGTAAAAGGATCTGCTATGTTATCACTCTTACTAATGTGATCAATTGACACTCTTTGTTTCTGAATTTCTTTTTTCACCGATAGGTATTTCATTCAACGTGCTTAGTTACTTTAGGAATACCTAACATTTCTTCATAAAGAAGATTGCAACGACATTATCATAATATTTCAGCGGCTTGATAATAGTATCGACAACTCCAAGTCCCGAAGTGAAATCACGCTGTCAAAATACATAAGTTGTAGCATCAAGCATGCTACAAACTCAACTTTCACAATAGCCAATGGATGGATTGTGTTACACTCCTTCATTATATTGGTTAATAAACCAAAACAAATATACATAAACAAGAGTGAACTTCATACCATCCGTACAACTAGTAAATCTGAGTCACAATAATTGTTCATATTTAAATGAATACATACACCATAAATGTGAGCATTTAGTCCTTTAAGTATTTCATTACTTCATACACAACTTTTAAACCCATAAAATTATTTTGATTATCTACTTTCTAAATCCTTGCTTGTATATAGAGAAAATATATAAACTTACTCCCACTGATCTTAATGTGTATACAAATATACAACTATTAAAAAAATAATGATATTATTTCTTAAAATACGTGATGTGGGAAACTTATGTTTATAAAATGATCTCCTAAACATATACGCATGGTTTATAAGATTCCAAAAAGTAATTTTCACATCCACTTCACGTAACTCTCAATCATAATGAGCTACTAATGTCAAAAGAATTCCATATCCTTACATATAATTGAGAAGGTTCATTTATAACCTTTTCTTCATTAATGGTGATATTTTACTACAATTTAGATTTATGTCGTTTAACTACCATTAGTGTCGCATTTGGTCTTGATGACCCCCTCATACCCGACTTTAGCGCATCAATTGTGTAATTCAACGAGATTTTAAACTTAGTTGTAGTCTATTAGTTTCAATTCTTATGACGTTTGAAAATAAAACCATGTCATTATTTATCCCTACACCAAATTCATATTCATGCAGATACACCACATAAGCATCCAGGATAGTAGACCTTTTAGGATCTTCTTAATACTAGTCCTTATGATTTTATATACATTTCTCTCACGGTGACAATACTATCATTTAGTGGTTGATCATTTATTTGTTCTTTGTTGTTTAGACAATCTAACAATTAAAAGAACAAATATTCAAGAAGGTTATCGGTAATGGGATAAGTACCCTACCTTCCTTTATAACTATATTTCATGATTTTCTACTACCACTAATTTCACCTTTCATAATGAATTTGACTTTAATGCAATAAATACGTGTCAATGACAATTATATAATCTATGTAGGTCCAATTTATGGAAAGTTTATCATAATCTCCCACTTGGGCCACATAGGTCATCCTTATAGTAGACATCATCAAAATTTGTAAGAGACATTACAAAAACTTGTCCACGAAAATTATGAAAAGGAGTATAGGTTTAATTTGGCACAAGATTAAAAGAGTTTCATCAATAACGCTACGATTATGATGCGGGATCAAAAAAATCTTTAAAGAACTATGTCCAAACTTTATTTTGTACAAAACATCAAAAGGAATACCATAATCCTCGAAAAAAAATATACATCAAAAGATTCTTTAGAACATATCCCTCATGATCAAGTCTAGATGAACATTTTCCAAAAAAAAATTGAGGGTTTATGAAAAGAAATGGCGATTTGATTTCCCAAGAACAAAAAAAAAAGAATCTTATTAACATTTCTAGTTTGTTTTGTAAGAAATCCTTGCATCAAAAGTAAATACTTTCTATAACACATTAAGTATAACTTGCAATCTCTACTAAGATGAAAAACTCGTTTCAAATCATAAAAGATACATATTATCTTTATCATTATTAGTCCGAGTGTGCAATATGTAAACAAACTTAATTTGTTTAACCAAATTAAATATGAAATTTTTAGAGAAATAAAATGGGATACAATAATATGTGATAAAATAATGAGATAAATTGTTCACTTTATTAATGCTTTGATTTAACAACACACACATCGATTACATGATAATAAATTGAGTGCATAACCGTGAGTTTTCTTCAGTAGTTACCGTGAAATATCAATTATATGATGCTTGTAAATTACTTTATTGGGTATAATGTTATTTCATTATATTGTACACGATATTTGTGTACAACTTATTTTCACATACTATAATAATGTATGTGATCTATGATGTTCATTCAATCACTCAAAATCTATTCCTTGTAAGGAATAACCTTGCTTGAAGAAATAAACTCAATATACCCCATTAATATATTTACAATTATAAGCATCATGAGTTACTACTACCACCATCTTTATATTTAATATTAATTGCCATTCTAGTTGGGTCATTGTAGTGACACCAAACATGTCATAATATGAATATTAAATTACGTAAAGACTTACATACACAAGTCAATAAATTTTCACTTATTTTCATTAAATATCGCATGATCAATAAACTAAATTATTCATGTTTATGGCTTTCATAAACTTAATTGGTGATATGATAGTGAAAGAAACCATGTCATCTGCGTTTGACGACCATTATTACCTTCCCAAGATATATATCACCACTTACATTTTTTTCAATTATTGTAATCACAATAAATGAATAAACAATAATATGTATGCAACATCATAAAGTATCATCATCCTAGCATTCAATATCATACATGGAACTGTAGGCAACCAAAATTTGCATGATATTAATGCAATAGTCCAATATTTATATCTTCTGGAATGGAGCACTTTAATGAACACCAAATCTTATGTTATATAAATATTACAGATACGCATACATGTTCAAATACCCGTAATACATGAATAATTATATTATTGTCTATTCCTTAATTTGAAATTCACGAAAAATTAGACATAATGTGAAAATAAAACAGACAAAGAGTTTACATGAGATATTGCACAAATAATAGTAAATGGAAGACATAAATCATTTACTTTCGCTTCATCACTTATGTATGAGTAACAAATCAGAAATATTGACCCAAATCATTCATGGTCATACTAATGTACAATACGGTTATAATCACAATTATCATACTAGTGGCATATGTAAATATTTCTTTTTAACATTGATGCCAATTATTTTACATTTACAAAAATTTCAATGTTTATTTGATTTAAATTTCAGCATGTGTTGCGCTTCAATTTATCCTTATAACAAACATTAGGATAATCTGAAATAACTATAAGTATAATATCTTCACATGTAATCTTAGCCTGTATTTGACATTTGATTAAACTGAATGAATACCTACTTATGAGTCTCAAAATTTGCAAGTCATGCATTCAAATATGCATGTATGCAACGAATAAATCTAGTATCCGAACATATGAATTGTAGCCTGTGTTTGGCATTTAATTCAACTTAATGGGAGTACTAGCCTTAGAATAAATAATAATTCTGATTTTCAACCACATGAATCGTTGGCCTGTGTTTGGTACGAGACTCATTAAAACACGAATATCATAATATTCAACAATATGAATCATTGGCCTGTGTTTGGCACGAGACTCATCAAAATATGAATATCAACAATAACGTAAGTCTAATTTCCTACCATATGAAATATGTTGGCCTGTGTTTGGCACGGATATTCAACTAAAAAAGAATCATTAGAGCAAGGTTTTATTACAGTTCTAGATAAAACATACATGAAATATGGGAAAACTTAAATTTTTCAAAAAAAAAAAAAAAAAGAGTTAGTATCATTGAACTGTAGAAAATTACTCCAGAATCTCAAATATTCGACGGAATTCAAAAATATTTTTTCTGGAAGTCATAAACATTATTTATGTAAAATCGATGTCCCCGAAAATATTATACTCAAAACTTAATGTATAATTAATGGTCCAAATATAGATGCATACACAATAATCTAATATTTATAATTAAAGATTAAGGCACTTTCATGTCTTCCCCATCCAACATCATATAAATATTATTGTCGAAACATCAAATCATAATTACATTAGGACCTTTGAGTTACCAAATATATATTATGCACAATAACCTAATATATTGAAATGTTATTGTCAAACACATAATCATACATCTAATATTCAAAATTTTATATTGAACCCTTTCATTAATACTAAATAATACATAACATGAATATTAGAACAACCATGAACATAAAAACAGCCCCTGTGGTAAAAAACATACATAATATTTGGAAAAAATCGTAATTTTTGCCAAAAATAGAAATTTTGAGTTAGCAGCACAGGGATTTAGATAATTACTCCAGGATCTCAAAATAATTTGCGGAATTCAAAAATCAATTTTCTGGAGTGAGATATTGATGTCAACATTATTACCCAAAATGGCAAAAACGCAATTTTAAGGGTCTAAACGACGTCAAAATGCAAAAGTAGGATGGTGCCCATTGTATACAATGGGTTTTATTTATTTCGACGTTTTCAGTCGACCATGTCAGTTTAGTAAAATTCCGAGTAAGTTTTGACCTTTCATTCTAACTAGTGAGTATTGGCGACAGAAGAAAAACGTCATAGAAAGTCTTAGACATACTTTAAGAGCAGATTCAATGACATAAATTAAAACGTCGCAGAAGGTCTCAGGCACATATTTCATTATAGACGAATATAAATAAGAAAAATCATGAGATCTTAAACTTTAGCTCTGATACCACACGTAAAAACATTCTTAAGAACACCTAATATTAATCACGAACTCATTAATATGATTAAACTTTAACGTACAATTGTTCTTAATAAAAGGATCTTGGATCTTCATGTTTTCACAAAATACGTCTAAAAGATAGAAAATAAGACTTACCTTGGTACGATGCATTGATCAATCTTGATTAATTCCTCCAGCAATCTCCTAAACATGAAAAATTACACTCAATTGGAATCTCGGAATTTCTCTCCCACCTCAGAAATAGTGTGTTATGAGATAACCTTAGATGGTGTAGGGCTCCTCTATTTATAAGGGGAAGAGGGCCGAAATCCTAGTCAAGGTGGGACTCTATTTCAAGTCTCCCACTAATGCCACTAACCATCATGTGACTAACGGATAAGATTGATCCAATCTTCTAATATTCGTATTTATCACGTTCCTAATTAATTATCTTATATTTATCAAGACCAAATAATTAGGAAATTCATAAATTCGGAATTTAATATAATTGAAATTAAATAATTAATTTCGACACTTACTATTAATTTCCAACAACAAACACCTAAAGGAGTCAATCAGTTACTTCCTATAAGTTCTTTGTCCATTACAAATACCTTAGGCTACCCACACTACCTTAGCTAAATTCGAAGGCTAGTCAATGTTGTATTATTCATCATTATTCAAATTATACAAGAAATAAGCACATTCAGAGTGTGCGTGGGTACCTCAATAGAGGTATTAAACCATTATGCATCTTTTGTTTTTGTCATTTTAATTGAAAGACTCCTCTTCCTTCCCTTAGGAGGATCATTTAGGGAAGCTACGGTCTAAACTAATGTCATCCACATAATTTTGCTATTCTCAAATCCCACTTTTAGAAATGACAGAGTATCCAATTTTATGTTTCATAAAACAAAATCTGGTCATGTTTTAATAAGTTAAACCTTTCCTTTTTCAACTGATGATGCCAAAATTTGAATGACCTTGGACTTCACCTTGTGTGAAATGCATATGATTCGGACTAAGAAAATAAAGACAATAAATGAATTTGACACAAGTATATAACATAGTTCAAACCAAAGGGTTAGGCCTACATTCACGGACAAATGGTTCCTCTCTCTTATATTAATCAAGGGCCAAAGCCCAAGTTACAAAGATGAGTTACAAATGCTCGGAGGTTAAATACATCGAGGGCCGGGGGTGATAATTTCTAATAGGGCAAGAGATATATAGAGAATTGAAGTATTTGTCATTGAGCTCCGCTTCTGACTTGGATATTTAAAGCCTTAGAGTGGAACTTCTTAGGCTTTGGAGGGAGGAATGCATTAATTATAGTGTGATTGAGATCCATTGACAATCTACTTATCCTATAGCTTATCAAAGCCATAAAGTCTCACATTCTCCAAGGGTGTACCATGCATTAATTGTGTCACCTAGGGCTATAGGACTATGGGTCTCTGTTAAAGTAATATGATCAGACATTTGAGGAAGATTTGCGTCACGAGTGGTTGATAGTGATATGGCTCAATTGAGAATGGATGGGTAATTGGGCTATATTCCATATAAGTAATTGGACTTTATTTCGTATGGGTCATTTGACTCTTGAGTAGCATATATTCTTGGACTCCTGAGGTGGATTGGGCCTTAAGTAAGTCTAATGTCAAATTTATACATATCACCCGCCCGCATTTTTTGTGAGATAATTTTGATCATATAAAAATTTAATATACACCCAACACTCAATGGAAGTACTTGTGCATTGTCAATTGAAGGAACAACATCAAAATATCAAAAGTGGAGTTAAGATAATATGTTAGTCTGAGGACAATATTTGAGAAAAAAATTAGTCCGAGGATACTGTCTGAGGTTTAAGTAAAAAATGATCTTAGGATTGAGTTAAAAATAGTCTAAGGATAATGTTTGAGGAACGAGTAATATATAATTCGAGGAAAATATCTGTGGATTGAGTAAAAAAATCCGTTACGCAGAGTTTCAATAGGGGGTTGAGCTGAGTTATAAATCTACTTCCGATGTTTTGGTGGACTATGTCCATGACATAGCCCTCCAACATTTATAAATTTACACAAGTCTGTGTCCACGGACATAGTCCACCGATAATTTAGGAGTAGATTTATAACTCAACTCGACCCTTTATTAAAACTCTGCGTACTGGATTTTTTTCCTCAGTCCACAGACATTCTCATAGGACTATTTTTAGACTATTTTGACTCAGTATCAGTCCTCAGATATTGTCCTTAGACTATTTTTAACTCAATCCTCAGATTATTTTTTACTCAATCCTTAGACAGTATCCTCAAACTATTTTTTTTGAAGATTTAAAAACATTGTGTATATCTTTTTCGAGCATCAACAAGGGAACTCGATCGACTCAGTACCAGACCCAATTTTAAACATGTATAATACAACACATAAATATTGTTTTTAGTCTTTTCATGATTTCTGTGTTCACCTCTGAAATCTCCTCTATAATCTTGAAGGAACTCCTGCATTTTGACCATATTCAATCATATTTGGTTCTAGATAGTAAATCATTTTGTAGGCCATAAAGAAGTTCAAGAGTTGATGAATTAAATTTGGTGTTTTATAAAAATAATTTGATGTTTGGCAAAAAATTGTTATTCTACAAAAAATTTGGTGTTTTGCAAAATTTTGGTGTCTTGCAAAAGTAATTTGGTGTTTTGAAAAAATAATTGGTGTTTATAAAAAAAATGAGTGTTGTATTTGGAATAATGGCATATATTTTTGCTTTTAGGAGGACCTTAAGTTTGTGCACCATGTTTGTGGACTGTGACGATTTTGAAAAGGGGGATTTTGGAAATTTAGTCCATCCCTATATTTCCAGTTGGAATCGCCCAACCCTTTGATAAACCTCATTATTCAAACTTTTCCAAAATATCTTCTGCTGTAAAGGTGACCATCTCCGTAACACGGTCTAAAGCTCTCAGTCTCAGGAATAAATATAACTTCCCAGAGGGCGTGATTCTTAGAGCTCTGGGGATGAATGAGAGGATGTGATGCTCCTTAAGATATGGTGAGGTTTGTATGTATGCTTATGCTTTAGAGGCAATACTCTGTTTTTCTTTTTCACCATGTGTGAGAGAGTTTATGCATTGCGTGGATTTAACACCAAAGGGCAGTTAGTGCCTAATACTTGGAGATTTATAATTGTAACTTTTGTTTGTTCTAATCAAGTGACTGGTAGATACGCATCGTCCCAAGAGCTACTATACATATACCGTCTTGGGCATACCCCTTTTGATAAGAGTGCAACTTTGTAAGGGTGGGTATCACACAATTATTCTAAGGAAAGATGGATTCAGATAAATCTTGAAAAATAGACTTTTTCTTTATTTATGAGGATTGGGAGTACACTGCTGGCACTCCTCTTGGAGAGAGGGACTTTAGTGTTCCTACTCTATAGAATATTCCTAAAGTTTCATGAGGCAATATATTCTCTTTATAATACGTTTCGTCTTGAAGATTCATTTTCATTATTGCTTAGTTTTGCTCATATTTTTTTGTATCTTTCAAATTGCGAGATCCTTGATTTTCACTTCCATGATAGAGTGACTTCCATACAAGATGCATGGCTAAGAAAGGGCGAACTTCTTTTCATGGATGAGATTTTATATGATGCGGTCATAGGCTCATGCTGGTGACCGTGGAATTGCCACCAATTTACCTCCCTATGATGGGTCTTTTTGTCCATGTAAACACATCGACCAATCATTTTCCTGATTTTAATATGTTTACTTAACTTGACATATCGTTCATCTCCTTTATTTTAAATAACCATTTCCTAGTAAAAAGAAAATTAGCAAAGCTTTTGATGAGGAAACTACCTTGGATAAGGGAGTTAGACCATCTATTTCGAATTAACCAAGGAGAAAAATGCCCAAAGGTCTTGCCTTATGGGTTCCCCCCAAAGTTGGATATGGACCTCTTTTTTCACTGATGACTTTATCCGTGAGAGAGATCACTACCGATGCCGACACCGCGGTTGTTAAAATCTCACTTTCTCGTGCTAAAACCATGTTTGAGCAAGTTGTGATGGAAAATAATGTCGTGGTGCTAAATGTGGAAGAAGGGGGAAAAGTTGATGGGGCTATTTGGGGTAATATTGGAGCAGTTATGATTGCATATCACAATGAAGAGGTTTTGGCATCTTTGACATTGGAGTTGGCTAAGTCGTGTAAACAGGTATCACACTTATTAAATGCTATGTTGGATCTATCCGTTCTCTTCTTATAATTATAAAATGAATGAATATATTATTTGTTGCAGAAACTCTATACGAAAGCACCCTTAGTAGCCCTAAGTTTTGTTGGAAAATGATCCTAAATCATGAGGGAGTGTGAGGCAAAAGATAAGAGAGATAAAGAAGTCCAAATAAATGCTTATAGAAATGCTTCAAAAAATCGATTGGTATAATTTAAGGCGAGCTTGAGAGTGAGAGGAAAAAATAGGCAAGGAGGATACCCTTCTTGGAAAAGTTGATACTATGAAAAATGAGGTTGAAGACTCCAAGCATTGTGAAACCGAATTAGGGTCAGAATTGATTCAGGATAGGAAGGTTTTGAGAGTGGTAGAGGATGATCGGGATAAAGCACGTGGAAAGATTTCGGAGATTGAGACCTTGATCCATAAAGTCAGGAAGAGTATTGTGGACGAGTTGATGGAGTTTGACCACTTTTAATACCTTTTGGGAGAAGCTTTTGTTGATGGATATGACAGTCTTAAGGCTTGCATTCAGGTTGATCATCCTTCTGTCTTTTGTGATGCTTATATTGCTCATGAGGATCCCTACTTTGACATTGATCAATCCTTCGACAAAGTTTAAGAAGGCTCAAGTGATGGGTTGTGAGATTTTGTCAATCCCAAATATTTTGTGCCTAAGCGATGGGTTGTGAGATTTTATTTATCTCAAATGTTATGTGCCAAAGACAATCTTGTGTAACACACTAAGTTGAATGCTACTTTGATTGATTTTTTACATTAGAAGATTATTACTTGAGGTCTTATTTTAGGCTTATATGTGCCTAGCCCATACTCTTACTCATGTTAAAAATATGTTATTATTGGGAAAAGTACTTAGCAAATAGGGACCTTGGGGTCTTAGCCTGAATAATAAGTCAATTGAGGCAGTGGGGACTTACCTTATTTTATGAGTCATTTGATACAAGCAATAAGCTAATGTGATTATTTGAGACCTTGGAGCCGTATCCTAAGCATGGAACTTGGGCCCTTTAGATTGTATCCTAATGTGGTAATTTTAGACCTTTGGGTTATAGCCTAAGTATCATACTTGGGTATTTAGCAAATAAATAGAATTAATTTAAGACTAAAGAAACTTTTCCTTTATATATGGAAATTTAATGCTTGATTATTACATATAAATGTGATAAAAGAGTGTCTCCCCCTATTAATATTATTTTTTGATATGTTCAACATTCCAAGGGTAGGGGAGATCCGTTCCTTCCACAGTATTTAGATGATAGGCTCCTATCCTCGTCACCTTGGTTACCACATAAGGTCCTTCCGAGTTGGGACATAACTTTCCATCTTTTGGGTCCTTAGTAGCAAATGTGGAACTCCTAAGGACCAAGTCTCCCATGGAGAAACTCTTGGGGCGAACTTTTTTATTATAGTACTTATCCATCAATTGCTTGTAGGCTTCTTCTCTGACTTAATCATCCTCTTTATCTTCAATATGATGCAATTCAACCTTTATTTTCTCTTCATTATCACTGTTAGTGTTGGGAGATGATGTCCGATAAGATAGGAGACCAATTTCAGTTGGTATGAGAACTTCAAAGGCTAAAAAGAATGATGTCACCCATATTGGGCTTCGTGCAGTCGTCCAGTACGCTAATAAGATGCTAGGGAGTTATTCTTCTCATTGAACTTTTGACCGTCTAGCCTATTCTTTAAGCTTTATATGATGGTCCGATTGGTATTCTTGACTTGACCATTCGCATGTGGGTAGGCGGGTGATGAATAATGATTGTGGATTCCCTTTTCTGAACAGAATTTTTGAAACGTGTCATTGTCAAACTGAGTGCCATTATCGGTGACGATCACCCTTGTGATCCTAAACTTATAAACAATTGATTTCCACACAAAGTTATCAATCTTATTTTCGATTATGGTGGTGCGGGGTTCTGATTCCACTAATTATGAAATAATCTATTGTCACCACTGCAAATTTATTGAGTACGAGGGAGAAGACCTACTAAGTTTATTCCTTAGTGAGATAATAGACAGGGTAATCTTATTAGGACTACATCACTTGGTGGTTGCCTTATGACATTAGAGTACCTTTGGCACTTGTTGTATTTTTTTACAATTTCATGAGTATCCTTAAGAATTGTAGGCTAAAAATATTCCTACGTTATCACACGATGAGTAAGGGACCTCATCCCTGGATTCCCCCCACGTATTCCTTTATGGACCTTTATTAGGGCATAATTATACTCTTCTGGGTGAAGGTACCTTAGGATTGGTAAAGTGTAATCTCTTTTTTAAAGGACGTCGTTAATGAGAGTGTAATGAGTGGTCCTGTAATTGATCTTCCTAGCCTCTTCTTTCTCCTTCGATAGTGTTCCCCTTTCTAGGTGGACTTGAATGAGGCCTATCCAATAATGACAATGATATATTGGACATGTGAGAGGAGGCTCCTCTTGGACCTCAGTGGACTTTTGGTCCATGAATTCCACACAGATGGAATTGGGATTTTCTTCCATTGTAGTTGATTAGGCATTGATATTCCATATTTATCCCCTTAATTTCGTATTTTTACTGTCCCAAACTTTGCCTTATCCCATATTTGTGTTACTAACCTTTTTGGTGAGTATTTTGTATGTTATATATTTCTCTTATGTTTTACAGGTAAATCATGCAATTGGATGGAGAAGAAAAGTCAAAAGAGTGAAATAATTACGAGAAAGGAAAGTCAAGGGCATATTGATAATTTTTTAGCGAGAATTTAGAGGAGGACCCAACATAAAAGTTTAAGATCTCGAAGTCACGAGAATCCTAGAAGAAATTTCACCTTAACCTGAGCTACGCTGAAGAAGTTACCATCATTCGAAGTTGAGAAGAATTTCGAGGGCAAAACTGTAATTAAGAAAAAAAATAGGCAAAGAAGGCATATTTAGGTAGAAAACCTAATCGAACCGGTTCGGTCAGTGAATCAGTTTGGTCAGTAAATTGGTTCTCCCTAATGGGTTCGGTCATGGTTTTGGTTCGGTCCTAGATGAGATTTATTTATCCCATCCTAAATTCTTGCTAGAGTAATTTGAGTCTATCTAAAGAACTTTGGAAGAATTTTGGCATATGTTTAAGGAAAATAGGAGTCTAATTAACCTAGTTAGAGACATTTTTAGGCAACATATGAATAAGAACTAATCGGAGAACAACTTTTACATCTTTCTTCATCAATTCAAGCAAGATCCAAACTTTTTTCGATTTTCTTCAATTGAAGTGATTTATCTTGCATTCTATTTGTTTTCTCTAACTTAGTAATAATAATTCATCTAATCTTTCTTATTATTTCAATCATGATTACTTGCACTACAATGATTAATTGCGTAGAGAATAATTCCATATTTAGCTAAAATCATAGTGAGTTGGGAAACATGAACCCTACCTAGGATTTTGATGTTAAATATAAATTTCAAAATAATTGTATGATTAATTAATAGAGTTTAGTGACTTTTATTGTTACTAATATTATACATCTCTTAACTCCGTTTGTCGAAAGCAACCAGAATGTTTGAGAATACAATATATGTGTTGGTAATTCTATCATTTGCATTGATTAATTTGTGAACTAAATAAAGTGCGGATTAATATCCACACATGTTTAGTGATTCAAATTAGTTAATGTTTTTCTTTTCAATTTTTTAAATAGTTTCTGATAATTTTATATTTAGCGGAAAATTTCTACGGTTTGTGGGATTGGATCCCAACTCCATTTTTCTCAAGAGTTTCAAAACCAAAAATTTCAAGTTCTTGCTTTTTCTTAGTTTAATTTGCAACTGCCTAGTTTAATTTACTTAGAGAAATAAAAATTTTCCCGAAAAGCAGAAGTCAACTTTTCTTTCTTTCGTGAGTTGAAACCTAGATCTTAGAAGTCGAGTGTACTTTCGGCAAATGTCTTATGACTTATTCCCCGAGGATTCTACCCCGGCTTACTGGGTATTACTTGAGCGATCGACTTGTACTTGACCCATAGGTACACACGTAGCATACACATTCTACGTCCCGTCAAGTTTTTGGCACCGTTGTCGGGGTGTAGGTAGACTGTAGGTTAGGTCGAATTGATATATATTTGACTCTAAATCCTAAAAAGCCAAAAAAAATTAAATTCCAAAAATCCCCCTCAAAAAGATCCTAAATATCCATAAAAAATTCTAAATATTAAAAAAACTATTCTCTCAAATCCGTAAATGCAAAATACTCACACTCAATCGAAATCCTGAGCCAATAATAGAACTCCCTCCTTCTAGCAATAATACTCCAAACACTCCAAATTTCTAGGTACCACCTCCTACACTGAGTAGTCACACAATGAGTCAAACATCTAGGAACTCCGATGAGGATAATGATTCTTTAAGTGCGAGTGCGATGTCGAATAACGCTAGTTTCAAAATGGGAGAGGGTGTGATGGCGTGCCACCCTATGTGAGACCTCTTATACCTGGAGTGAATCATCACTCCGGGATGCGCTATATTCTAGTATACTGCGTGGCACTTTAACTTTAGGAACGATATGATTCAAATTCTCCCTAGTTTTCATGATACGGAGTCAAAAAAGCCTTATCTCCACATTAGAGAGTTGAGGAGGCGTGCGAGATGTTTAACGATCAAGATTTCACCCAAGAGGTCGAACGTCTCAAGATTTTACCTTTCTCACTTAAGTATAATGCCAAGAATTGTTTTCAGTTGTTAGCACCGAACTCTATCGCTATGTGGAGAGACATGAAAGAAAAATTTCTTTAGAAGTTCTTTCCCGCTCACAGGACCAACTCTATTAGAGAATAAATCCAGAATTCAGGAAAAACGATAATGAGACTTTTGATAGATGTTGGGAGATGTTCAATGAGTTAGTTAATATGTGCATACATCATGGTTTTGATAAGCGGAGACTCATCTCCTACTTCCATCATGGGCTTAGTCTAAGCTCAAAGCAACTCGTTGAAACAATGTTTCGGGGAGAGTTCTTCCGGTTAGATGCGGATGATGGTGAGGCCCACTTTAAGTATGTCGTCGAGACTACTCAATATTGGGACACATCGGATCCAAACACCCAACCCAAGGATATAATCATGTACACAACTCCTTCCTCGTCCGGACTCTACCAATTGGACAAGGAACACGAGTTGAAGCTCTAATTAACCAATTATCCAAGCGACTAAAGGACGTGGTAGAAGCTAGGGGGATAAATATATCCAACCTATCTTGAGCTATAAATGAGAAGATTTTTGCAATTTCTGAGATGGGACGGGAATTCTTTTAATCGCTCGTGGTGGAAAAATCCCAGTATTAATTATGGGCAATCGAATGCGGCGATGAACCCAAATCAACATGT
This sequence comes from Sambucus nigra, assembly GCA_949130495.1. Lineage (NCBI taxonomy): Eukaryota > Viridiplantae > Streptophyta > Magnoliopsida > Dipsacales > Adoxaceae > Sambucus > Sambucus nigra. The sequence goes on from OX422208.1 coordinate 100,247,086, forward strand.
TTCCCAACAACCTCTACCACTCCCCCTTATCAATAAGTGCCTCCTTCCGTGCCTTATGTTATTCCATAATGGAAGAGTCTCGAGAACACTCTTTCTCAATTGATGCAAACTCAGTCAGCGATAAATGCCCCAAATGCTCAACATTTTGCTGACTTAAAGGCATCGTTTCTAAGTTGGAATACTCTTGAAGTGTACAAGAGAAGGGGGAGTTTTTCGTCCAAGGACAACGACCTCATCAAGGTGAAAGCTGTGTGAGCTATACTCCCGATGAAAATCTAGAGCAATGTCAAGCGCTAACCACTCTACGTAGTTAAAGAGGTCTTGAATTGTCACTTCCTTCACATAACGTGCAGAAAGACAAGGAGGTTTCTCCAGGCATGCAGGAGAGAGTGAAAAAGAAGACACCGGTAGGCTCAAAGTAGTAATGAAACCCCTTATAGCTTCCCCATATCATCAATGATTGGTCCCTCTTCCTAAAGGGGCCTCTCGTGATGATATTTTTGACGTGTTTAAGCAAGTGAAGTTAAGCCTACCTTTTATTGAGGCTATAAAGAAAATTACTGCATACAATAAGTTCTTAAAGGACTTGCTCACGGTAAAATGAAAGTTAATGTTGAAGAAGAAGGTTTTTCTTGCACAAAATGTTAGCTCGGTACTTTTGAGAGACCTCATTCTAAAGTTAAAAAATTCGGGATCCCCCACCATTTTGTGTATTATTGGAGATAATAAAATAGAGAGATATTTATTAGATTTAAGGGCTAGTGTCAACAACCTACACTATTACATCTATAGGAAGCTCGATTTGGGAGATATTAAGCCTAACAAAATTCCTCTCCAATTTGCGGATTGTTCCGTGAAGTTACCCCACGGAGTAGTTGAGGACGTGTTTGTCCAAGTCGACACTTTTTACTTCCCGATATATTTGGTCATTTGGGACACAAATTCCTCCTCCCCATCGAGTCATGTTATCGTTACTCTTGGCCACCCTTTCCTAGCCACGGCTAACGCATTGATTAATATGCATAGTGGGCAAATGCAACTCACGTTCGGGAAATTGACTCTTGAAATAAATATCTTCAACATCACCAAGAAATTGGGTGATGAGGACGATTTACACGAAATGGATCTCATCGAGGAAATAGTACACTAATAATCTTAGGGTAATAAATTTAAGGATTCATGTAAGGTGTGTTTAGTGAAGACTATCGAGAGTGAGAGAGAGTATTCGAAGTTTGATCGAGAGGTGAATATAACGAGGGAGATTCTAATTGATAATGAAGTCAGGTACATTCAAGAAGTGAATGATGTCACTACCCCACGGGATAACGACATAAGTGGTCTACGTGCTTGGCCACCTGATTTGCTATTAGATATGAGTTTTGAAAATTTTGAGAAGGAATTTAGACAGATTAATGAGGATCTCACTATTGAAGCTCAATCATTATTGAACTCATTTTGTCACTTAAATGAGAGAAATTGTAATGATAGGATAAATCAATTCCATCTTTGTGAATGTGCACCCAATCCTTTCGAGAGTATGCTTAAATATGAGGTTTTATCTATTAGTGATGAGATGGTGAAAAAAATCATTCCAACATTTCCACCCGGTGATGCATATTTTGTCATAACACATTGTTCTTTTCCAACACGTCCACCCTTGCCATTTAAGTATTTGAATGAGATCAAGGACATCACTAGAGTATCATTCGATTTGGAGCCCGATTTATTCATTCTTGAGTTTGAGGGAAATTTAGGCTTAGCGTGTCATTCAGAATTTCTGTATGATAGTGTCTTCAAGTCTGGCCATTTATGCTATAAAGTGAATGTGCATCTCGACAATTTCACTCACCGGATTCATTATGTGCCTCCATGTGTAGACTTTGTCTATTGGGTTGACTCCCAATTGTTCAGACTTTTGATTTATGATATCGGGGAAGTGCAGATAATTTTATTATTGGACCCCGTATACGGGGATGTGTAGATTTTCAGAGATAGGTCGTCCCACCCCTGATGCGTATGGGGTGAGTTATGTTGTATTTAGGAGTCGTGTGAGTGCATAGAGTGTTTAGGAAAAAGTCAAGTGTGTTTTAGCAAGATAGGAATTAAGTCGGTTTTTACTATGTAGTTTCTTTATTTTCATCGAAGTATCTTTACAAAAAACTATGTAAACTTCTATCTCTAGTTAAGAAGTCATTGTTTTAGACGTTGTGCCAGTGGATGCTCGAGTTGGTGAGCCATAGATAGTGGGCATCACCCATGTAAAGGAGTTAACTATGGCAGAGAGGTAAGGGAGTGAGATCGGAACTACCAGTATTGTTTGAGTTATATATGTTTCTTCGCATTTTAAATTTTGTTTCACTACACCAAATCTGTCGAATTGTCACGGTCATTGACCTTGACAATTCTGGGGGTGATAACTTTTGTTGTCATGGGCGTGTTACGGTCAATGACCTTAACAAGTTTTGTCACGATCATAAACCGTGACAAACCCGTGACATTTAATAAAAAATTGTCGCGGTCATTGACCGTGATAATTCTGGGCAGAATTGAAAAAAAATCTGCTGGGCAGTATGGCCACTGCCACTGCCCAGCAGTATATTTGTAACTGTTATAGCAACGTTGTACCTTTTCAAACATCATATAACCAAATAAAATAGAGATAATGCAAATATACATTTAAAACAATATGTATCACGATATAATCCAAATATAGTTCAAATGTAACAACTTAAAATAATTTAATTCAAATAATATCACTACATGTCTGGGGTAAGGTTAGCCCTGAGGAGGTGAGTAGGCCACACGATATACGAATTGACACACCCAGCAATATACATCGTTCCACATTGTTCTCGCAACCACAATATGGAATTCTCCTTCCCGGGTATCATATGCGTGACGAGCACCTTGGACTCGATGTCTTGAAGCGAACGTCCATGAACTGGCATACCCTGGATGGTATTCGGGTCCCTAAACCCCCGCCCTATCCGCCGGACATCCAATATGTACAGTATAAACACGCTCGGCTAACCAAGTATCGACATCAGTCGGTGGAAGGGAGCCAAATAGGGGACTGGATCATCAAAATCCGCACGTGTCGGCGATGAAGCAGCGAGGTCCACATCCTCATCCTCCTGCACCTCCTCCTCCACCACCTTCTCCTTCCCTTTCCCCTTACAGTTTCCTCCAAATGAACGCCTCATGAATGAGAACATATCTTGGATCGTCACCTCCAAACGGGACAGCTTCGCGTCATGCGAGTCCACCGTTCGAGCCAACCCGGTGTCGCTCGTCTCCAATCCGATGATCTTAGATTTGGCCACCCGCGAGCTCACCCGCCTTGTCCTCTCTCTGTGATCAACACCAAGAACTTGATTGAGTGCGTCTGTGGACAAAGATGCCCTGTCGGCATCAAACTGCGACTCATGCACTTTCTTAAGCTTTGCCTGAAACGACAAAAACCACATGATTAGTAAAATGAGTAAATAAAAAAATTATAACGTAATTAATAAAAAGTAAACTGTTGGATTACTTACAATCGTGGCCGTAACGCTCGGGGACACCTCCTTATCCTTCCCCTTCTTCGTCCGAATAGCCACATAAGTATCGAGCCTATGTGGCCTACCCCCAGGGCCACTCCCTGTCCCCTGAAATAAAATAAAGCAAAATTAGTATCGGCCCCGCAAAGTAAAATAATGAAGAATAATATATTTCTGTAGTTATAGAAAAATTAAATCTTACCATCATCCTATGCTCCACCTCGGCGTAAGACGTCTGGTCGGAGTAGTGCACGCCCATCTTTTTTGCCCAATTTTCCCTCCCCAATTGGCTAGATGCCAATTGTCTCTCCCAGATCTCATTGTCAATGAACTTTTTCCATTGTGCCAATGAGATCGGCTCCTTCGGCGGGACGAATTCACGCATTCGGATAACGGACTCTCAGGTCTTCCCAAAGTACCAGGTCTTCATATTTTTCTTTCATGTCTTGTGTTGCTCCCTCAACTGATCCCAGACGGAATTGCGTAGCTTTGGATCCAGACTGAATTGTTCCTGTCTAACAAATATAAATATAAATATAAATATAAATATAAATATAAATATAAATATAAATATAAATATAAATATAAATATAAATATAAATCGAAATCAAAATTGAAATTGAAATTGAAATATTCATATAAATATAAATATAAATACATTACCTGTAGTGCCACCCAAATAGCTAACTTGAGCTCATTTGGCACCTCCCTCCAACTAGTGTACCCCGGGCCGATGATCGTCTTTACCAGCTCGAGGGATCTCGCTAATATCCCTGTCTTATTCTCGATGGCCATCCCCAATTTGCCATATTTGGGGAGCCTAGGGGCCGAGGAGCCATCGTCGCCTCCGCTACCACCGAGTCTAGACGACATCATCATAATCAGCATCATCATCCTCGCCTTAATACCTGAAGGAGACATTTTCTGTAAAAAAAAATATTGTTATTAGTACAAATCAAAATGAATTAGAAGAAGACATGCAAATATGTACAATTATTACAAATCCAAATGAATTGTTACTCTTTAACACCTCAATTTTGAATTCCAAAATAACAGCATCTAGCTCATAATATGTACAATTACTAAAAATCCGAAACATCCTTACCTCCACCCCTATTGCCCACACACACGCACACTACACAAGAGTGAAAATGATAAAGTGCAAATCAATTAAAAGCATTAAAAATGGATTGATAAAGTACAAATTGGAATATTTATTACAAATTGAAAAATTGTTTCAAATTCGGGTTATCATAAAAAATGGATTGATATTCGATAGGAGCAGCCAAGTCATCCACACTACTATTTAGACGCTTTGGCGTGTGTAGGACAATTGACCACGGCTCGTTATTGATAGACTCCGAGTAAAACACTTGGTTAACCTTTTGAAATACCCAAACAAATGGCTCATCGCTCACGTGGTCGTTACTCTTCAACTTGGACAAGTCATTAATTTCACTCGTTAATTTCTTCGACATCTTTATGCGTGTCAAATAGATAACGAGCTACTTGTTCATATTGCAAACTCGTTAATTTCACTTGTTTTACCATCACATGACAACCATCATCGACGAACTCATCAGTGTCATCAACGCTGGTCGATTCAAGCATATATTCCCGAGTATATATTGATGATTCCACGGTGATGTATTCCTCTGTAATTGATCCTGCATTGTATTGCGTATTCTTGACGTAATCTTTAAAAACTGTGCAAACTAACCATGGTATGTAATGTTGTTTGATCTTTCTCACAGCCAGAGTATAACGGTTGGGTCGCCTTAAATTTTAAACTTTGATAGTCATTGTCAAGGTTTATCGTGATATCTTCACGAGCACCCAAACCTTGTACATCATCAGTAACCTCATTCTCCTATGCTTCATAAACTCCGTACGCATCATCAACTAAATCCTCTAATATATTATGATCTACTTCGTCCCCTTCTACATCTATCCTACTTGTTGAAGGTTGTTGTGAAGGTTGTTCGGGGGATAAAAGGAACTTTCAATTCACCGTGAAAACTCCAAAATCGATAAATATCTTGCATACCCGATCTTAACAAATGCAGTTCAACTGTTTTCCACTCAAACACCTTACCATTCTTACACCTAGCACACGGACACAGAAACTCTTCATCATTATGACATCTCTTTGAGTATTTCACAAATTCATTAGCACCTCTGCGAAACACATCCCCCATTCTAGTTGTCTCACCCATCCACTCTTCATTATACAAAGTAATTTTCAACAAAAGTTAAAAAATCCCACCTCCATATGGACAATAATCCAGTGGTCATGCCACTTTTAAAATTAACCAACCTAACATCGATCCACTCTAATCCAATCGCAATGGCAACAACAAATGTGTATCCCGTACTCCTTCTAATTCGTCTACTCAATTAATTCTTTTCATCAATTAAACTGACAATTAAAGTATACAATTATTAATTTACTAATTTACAATGAGGGGCAATCCTACTTGCATATGAAAGGGGCACTAATTATTAATTTACAAAAAAAATTAACAACCAATCAATATTAAATCAGTCAATTCTTTTATAAGGGGCATTACAATATGAGAGGCAATACCTAATAAACCAATAAAAATTTAATTAAAAAACACACACACGCACATATACACACACGACCCCACCCCTGCCCCCTCCCCCTCCCCCTCCCCCCCCGCCCTGCCCCCTCCCCCCCACTGTCGCTACCCACCACACGCACACACATACACATACACATACACATGCACACATACACATACACATACACACACACACATATACACACACACACGCATATACACCCCCTCCCCTCCCCACAACCCTCCCCCCCACACGCATATATACACCACACACATGCACATTTACACACACACATATACACACACGCACATATACATACACATATACATAAATGGAGAAGAAATAGATAGAGAAAACGTACCAAAGTTGTAGAGAGAGAGTGTGTGCAGTCGCTAGAGAGAGAGAGAAATGGAGGGAATTAGAATCGGTGGGAAAAAAAGAAGGGGAAGGATTTTTTTACTGGCAGAATTATCACGGACATGTCACGATCCTTGCCCATGACAACTTTATAGGATTGTCATGGACAATAACTGTGACAAGAATTTATCACGGTTAATGATCGTGACAAAAAATGCGTATTTTTTTTATCACGGTCATTGACCGTGACAAGGCTAGCCAGTTGAAGGGTGCCAATTAGACCATTTTGGTGTAGTGTTTGTTTTATATTTCACACTTTTTCTTTTCTTATTTAAATTTTAGTCCTTTTTTTATTGAGAACAATGCAAAAGTCTAAGCTGGGGGTTACAAGTGTGTCTTTTTAAACTTCCCAAATTTTAAAATGACCAAAAGAATTGAAAATTTTCAAAAATATATTTTTTTGAAATAATTTAAAATCCTAAAAAAGTCAATAATTTTTGTTTAAAGTCTCAATTTGTAAAAATCCATTGCACTAAGTCGAAATCGATCAAAAACAAAAATTGAGCGAAAATTGTCGATTTATATGAATAAGTGTGGAGATCTTAACCAACTGAGAATTTTGTGGCTATTCTCGTTTTCAAGTAACTAAATCAATCTAAGTTAAAATTAACACAAAAGTTCTTTCAGTGATAAATTTGTCATTGATCTCTAAATCTTTGTTTGATTGGTTATGAAAAATAAGTGAAAATATTATTTTAAAAACGTGCTAAAAATATCTCAAAAATAAAAATTAATCTCGAGATGCATATGGTAATTGGATTAGTAATTCAGGCATATGAAGTTAGGCCATTGTTTGTTCACCCAAAACTATTAGCCATAAAAAGTAATGAAAAGTATCCTTTTGAAAGCCAACTCGAGTAAAAAAGTGATGCCCCTTTTCGTTTGTTAATCCAAAAAACTCAAATTAGCCCGTTGTTGTGAAAGTCAAAAAATTCATAAATCAAGTCCAAATGGTACATAAAAGGGACAGAAAAATAAAAAAAAATGCTAAAACAAAAATAAAAATAAAAGTGAAAAAATATGAAAAAATAGAAGAAGAGAAAAGAAAAAGAGAAAAATGAGCAAAAGATAGAATAAGTGCCAACGGACAATTCATAAGAAAATTTTCCAACTCTGAAAATTTCTCAACATTTCCATTATTACCCAAAATACACTTAACCCAAAAAGGTCCTAAACAAGTCCAAATAATAAAGCCAATTACAACGTGGAGAGCTAAAATAGAAAAATATAATAAAGAGTCAAAATAGTGTGAATAAAGAATGACGTTCTTCCATTTTCCAAATACTGTATTTCGTTCATGAGATCATATTCACCATAAAAATTTTCATCTTTCAAACTATATGCGTGAACACGTGTCCATTAAATTTACTCTAAATATCATGCACACCGAGAGAAAAAATCACAATACAAGTGATTTGCTTATGAGAGCATCCCGTGAGAAATTGAATCAAAGCGAATTTTTGGAAAGTAACATAATGATCAATTGGTGGAAGTTAGTAGTTAATTTTTGGCTTTGCGCACACACACTACTAATTGAGATTTATCGAATAAAAATTTGATTTGATTATTTTTTGGAGTTTAAATTATACGGTTTAAATTATTTTTATACTTTCTTTGAGTCATAACATGTGGTACAAAATGAATTTTATGGGTAAATTCACTGCAAACCCTCACAAGACACCACTCGTTCTATTAGGGTAACTTAGGAGTTTAACGACTGGTTGCGTATGCTAAATGCAATCGCTTTCCCGTGAAAAAGGTATTCTATCCTTTAATCGTTTGGAGGAATTTTCAGACCCCATTGCATAATCTTTACATTGCTCGGGACTAGCAACGTTCTAAGTTAGGGGGTTTGATTAGGCATAAATATATCATATGTATCCCTATAATTTTGGTATTTTTACGGTCTCGAACATTGCATTTACCCCATATTTTTCTCATATTTGTGCTACTAATCTTTTTGGCAAGTATTTTTATTTTTTTTATTTCTCTTATCTTTTACAGGTAAACCGTGCAATTGGATGGATGAGAAAAGTTAAAACAGTGAAAGAATTATGAGAAAGGAAAGTTAAAGGCAAATCGGTAATGTTTCACTAAGAACCCCAAGGAGGATCCAACATATTTGAAGAGCTTAAAGTCATGAGAATACTGGAGGAAACATCACGTCAATCTGAGCTACGGTGAAGAAGTTACGATTGTTCGAAGTTGAGAAAAATTCCGAAGGAAAAACTGTAATTAAGAAGAAAATAGGAAAATAAGGAAAAGTTAAGAAGAGAACCTGATCAAACTGGTTCGCACTTATGGGTTGGTTATGGTTTTGGTGCGATTAATGGGTTCGGTCCCATATGGGATTTTTTATCTGTTCCTAGATTCTTGCTATAGAGTAATGTGAGTCTATCTAAACCACTTTGGACGAATTTTGGCATATGTTTAAGGCTAATAGGAGTCTAATTAACATAGTTAAAGTCATTGTTAGGAAACATATTATCTAGAACTAATTGGAGAAAAATTTACATCTTTCTTCATCAATTCCAACAAGATCCAATCTTTTTCTGGTTTTCTTCGATTGGATTGATTTCTCTTCCATGATATTTATTTTCTCCATTTTGGTAATATTAATTCATCTCATCTTTCTTGTTATTTTAATCATTATTTCTTGCACTACAATGATTAATTGAATAGAGAATAATTTCATTTCCTACTAAACTCATATTGAGTTGGGGAACATGAACCCAATGTAGGATTTTGATGTTAAATATAAAAATTCAGAATAATTGTATGATTAATTATTAGAGTTTGATAATTTTTATCGGGACTAATATCGTAGATATCTCAACTCCATTTGTCAAAGGCAATTAGAGAATTTAAGAATACAATATATATGTCAGTAATTCTATCATTCTCATTAATTAATTTGTTGACTAAATATTGTGCGGATTAACACCCACAAATATTTAGTGTTTTGAATTAGTTTATGTTTTTCTTTTCAATTGATTAAATAGCTTTTTGATAATTTTATATTTAGCAAAAAATTCTTACGGTTCAGGGATTGGATTTCAACTCCATTTTACCCATAAGCTTTCAAAACCAAAAATTTCAAGTTCTTTCTTTTTCTTAGTTTAATTTGCAATTGCCTAGTTTCATTTACTTAGAGAAATAGAAATTCTTCCAAAAAGCAAAAATCACAAATTCTTTCTTTCGTGAGTTGAAACCTAGATCTTAGAAGCCAACCTTACTTTCATCTAATGTTTTATTACATATTCCTCAAGGTTTTGACCCCAACTTACTGTATATTACTTGAGCAACCGACTTTCACTTGAGCCGTAGGTACACACGTAACACACATAATTTGCATCACGTCAAAGGCTAGCTTTTCAATTGTGTTTGGTCTCTCTTTGTCTATCCTCAAAATTCTTATGATCACTATATTTTTACACTCCTTAATAATATTCTTGGATTTCCCCAAGTAGGAATACAACTGTTCCTCCCTAACTTCATATTCTCCTACGACTTGGTTCACTATGAATTGATAATCACTGTGATCTTTAGATTGTTCTTCACCAAACACCTTGTCCAACCTAAACCCTTCTTAAAATGCTTTATATTCGCCCCTTTTGTTAGAGGCCTTAAATTTGAACTTGAGTGCCTGGTCAATTACTATGCCATCTGGTGCCTCAGTAATTACGCTTGTTCCACCTCCCGACTGGTTAGAGGATTCATCCACATATAATATCCCAAATGGAATATTTGGATCCAAGGTTTGAGAACCTAAACTTTTGGTTAGTTCTTCCTCTTCTCTTGCTTTCTCTGGCATGGATTCTCCCGTGGATATGAATTTTGCACAAAGTTTGTAAGGGCCTATTCTATTAGAGAATTCATTGGCTTATGTTCTATGTTAAACTTACCCAACTCCACAAACCAAATCATTAAATTCCTTAAAGTTTTTAGTTTATGAAGTATCCGATGAAGAGATTGGTCATCACAATGATTCGATGTCTTTAGAAACAAGGGCGTACCTTCCTTGAAGAAATTATAAGGGAAAACTCTAATTTCTTCATTTTTGGTACATGGTTTATGCTCCTTAGAGTGTTCGACTTGTGTATTATATTGGTCCTTGAACTCCTTCGTCATCCTTAACCAGTGCTGAGCTCATGACCCATGGTTATACTGCTAAATAGAGGTATGGATCTTCTCATGGATGGGATATGAAATGAAATGTTTTAGTACCTAAGTATTCTTTGAGTTCATTTAAATCTAGTTACATTGATCATTCTAAATACAAGTCTTTCTCAGGACCTTAAAAAATAGGAGACACTTGTTTGTGGCACGTGAAATGAACCTGTTAAGTGATTCCACCCTCCTTGTGAAGCTTTGGACTTATTTCAAAGTCCTTGGGGACTTTATATTGATAAAGGATTATATCTTCTCTGTATTGGCTTCTATTCTATGCTTTGGAACCATAAAACCTAATAAATTTCTACCAGACACTCTGAATGCGAACTTGGTGGGATTCGAGCTCATCTAATATTGGAGGAAAATGGAAATGGTTTCATTCCCTGATGCAATCATAGGCAATGAGACTCTTAATTAGCATGTCTTCGATATAAACTCCCATGGTCTTCCTTATTTTCCTTTCTAGTATTGAGTTTAACAACCTCTGATAGTTTGCTCCTGCATTTTTTAGATCAAACGACATAACTTTATAATAATATATGCCTTGATTAGTGATGAATGATGTTTTCTCCTCATCCTATTCATCCATCCTAATTTTGTTATATCCATGGTTTTCTTCCATGAAGGATAACAACTCATGACCTATTGTGTCAGCTATAAAGATATCAATCCTTGGCAACGGGTAGTTGTTCTTAGGATAAGCCTTATTTAGGTTCGTGAAGTCCACACAGAGTTGCCACCTGCCAGTTGGCTTCTTCATAAGCACCATATTTGAGAGCCATTTAAGTTAGTGCACTTACATAATGAACCTTGCATTAAGAAACTTATCCACTTCTTCTTTATATGTTTCATTTCTTTATACTACAAAGGACCTCCTTTTTTGCTTCACCGACTTGTAAGCTGGATCTACACATAAATAGTGGGTCAAAATTATTGGATCCACCCCAACCATGTCTGTGTTACCCTAAAAAATTACATCCTTATTTATTTTGAAGAACTTCAGAAGTGATTCCTAGAGGAAGGGGTCAAGTTGGGATCCCACCTACACTGTGCAGTCTGGATCTTCTTTATTTGGAAGAACTGCTTCCAATTCCTCATTAGGTGTCCCATGTATCTTGAGTTGGTCATCTCTAGGGTACATACCATCTACCTCGAAGGTTTCCCTTCCTATTTTCTACTTTATTTATGAAAAGTAACATTCCATTGTTTCTTTTTTATTGCTTATGACTTTCCCAACCAATTAGCTTGAACTGGGAAATGCAGGGTCAGGCTATGGGTACACAAGCATGCCCTGATCGAATTTAGAGGGGGAAATATAAGGATGATCTTGCATATTGGTGGTCTGGTCATGGTGAAACTTTGTAATGGTTTTCTATCTAAGGTCACATTAAGTTCAATGTAAATTAATGGATACTCCTTTTCTCCTGAGATACCAACCGAAGGACCTCTCATTGGTTGAAGGATTTCCTTAGTCAAACTCATCCTTTTAAATGCATCATAAATATATATGTAGGATCCATTTCTCGTGTCTATTAACACATGATGAATTAGGTGGGATGCCATAATTATTGTGATAATAAAAGGATCATAATGTGGATTATAGATATCACCCGAATCCTCCTCGGAGTAGGATATTATGGTGAGAGTTATGAAAGAAACTTTACCTTATTTTATTGAATTTGCTTATGAACATTTTGGAGACCTTCAAATTTTTTTGAGGTGTGACTTCCAAGCAGCTTTCTCCTCCTCCTATAAATCCTCCAGTGGTAACGAACAACTCTATTACCATGGCTTTCACTTTTCCATCATTAGCTCTGTCTGGATTTGGAGGACTTTGCTGCAAATTTCTGGGAACGTATTGCCTCAGGTTCCCCTATAAAATGAACATTTAATCTCCACTTTGATCGTGATACATTCATTAATTTCATGGCCATGGTCCCGGTGGAACCTATAATACTTTTGTCTATTTATTTTCTCATCTGGAGTCCTTATTTTGACTGAAGCTTTAAAGAGGATGGTGCCCTCCATTTGAGGAACGACTTTCGCTACTGGATTTCTAAATGGAGTAGCCTTATGGAATGACGGAGGTCCAAATTTCTCATTTTCTTCTTCTTCTTCTTCTTCTTCTTGTCTACTGCCTGGGTTTATATGGGTGTATGTAGGGGGTGGATCTCTCATGTCCTCTATCAGCCTTTGCCACAACCCTTGTGAGTTCTATATCTTACATATTTGTTTACTTTTATATCTCACCCAAGGGTTGGGACATATTGGTTTGAGGGTTCGTGGAAAAGGCCACAATGCACCTGGTGGACTGGATTTTAGTTGTGAAGGCAATAATGGCCACTTGACCAGTGAGATCATCTATTTTGAGAGATTATTCATTTATTCTTTTCACACAGTCTTTAAAGGACTCCCTCTTTTTTTCTTCATATTTAACAAGTAGGTTGGGGTTTTAGGAGATGAAGTGCGCTACAAATAGGTTGTTGAGTTCCTTAGATGATGTGATATATCCAAATGAGAGTTTATTATACCACTTCCTTGTAGATCCTTTCAGTATGGTGGCAAAGGCTCTGTATTTTATGGCATGAGGGACCTCTTGCAAACTTGTTATCATATTATACTATTTAATGTGGTCAACATGATCTTTGGTCCCATAGTAGCTCTCAAGGTTAAAGAGTTTGAACTTCCTGGGTATAGGACACTGACGCATTATTTCGAAAAGGTGGACTCGAAATATAAGACAAGTGCGTTGACATTTGGGGCTTAAACTCAATAACATTTATATAATCTCAATTTGTTTCTTATTTCTTGACAGAACGTCTCATCCCTAGCATTATCAACCGGCATGTGAGCTGTTGTCCTAGAAGGTCAACCTCTCTCGGACAGAAATGCGAGTACACAAATTCTTAGACGGTACCTGAGGATGCTTCTTATGTAGGATTTTTAATCTGGAAGGTCGTGGTCTTCTAGAGGAATATGAAACACTTTAATGGATGGGTACCCATCGCCCTTGCTAGGGCCCCTCCACCTCATCCATTCTCTCTGCATAGTTTTCCTCTCGTGGAGTACCTTGGTCATTAGGCCCTAGTAGTAGTTCCGCCAGCTAGGCTTGTAGCGCAACTTGGTTGTTGAGAATTTATTGCATGCCTTCAAATATTGCTATGGTATCCGTAGTTAAGGAATCCAACTCATTAGTAAATGGGGGATTTAGAAAAGTATTAACTATCTCCACAAATGATGCTAACTGAAGATGCCAAAATATAGATGACCGTGGACTTCACCCAGTGTGAAATGCGTGTGAGTTGGACTTGGAAAATAAAGACAATAAATATTTTACACAAGTATATAACATGGTTCATACCAAAGGGTTAGGCTTATGTCCACGGACAAAGGGTTCATATCTCTTATATTAATCAAGAGCCAAAGGCCAAGTTGTAAGTCTGAATTATAAATTCTCGGAGGTCAAATACATCAAGTGCCAGAGGGTGAGCATTGCTAGTAGAGCAATAGAGAGATATATACAATTAAATTATCTTGTCCTTGTGCTTCACTTTTTAATTTAGTATTTATAGCCTTTGAGTCAAACTGATTGAGCTTTAGGTGGGAAGAATGCATTGATTGTAGTCGTGGGGAGCCATTAATGATCTTCTCATTTGATGGCTTATCAAAGCCGTATATACTCACCTTCTCTAAAGTCCTACAATGCATTAATTATGTCACCTGGGGCTATGGGTCTCTGTGATAGTGTTATGGTTAACTATTGAGGAACATTTGAGTCACATGTGGTTAATGGTGACATGGCTCAATTGGGAATGTATGGGTCATGGGATTTATTTTGTATGGGTCATTGGACTTTATTTTGTATGGGTCATTAGAATCTTGAGTTTCATGTATCCTTGGAATCCTGAGGTGGATTGATCCTCGAATAAGTCTAATGCCAAATTTATACATATCATCAACAATGTGATTTTTGGGAAAACAACACCTTAAATTATTAACAATAACTTTCAAAATTAATTCTTACCATTTCAGGTTGAACTTTATGAATTTCATGTATATATATAATAACCCTTTAAAGGCATTTCAACAATATATTGAAGGTATCTTAATCTTTTGTAGAGAAATTAAACTTTTTGTCAGAATTAGTGCCTCATTTTAGGAGGAATTCTTATCTTAGTTGCTCGTCAATATATTATTAACAAACCAGGGTGTATTTAGATTAGGAGAAAATTGAATAACAAATGTGAAACTAGAAGGCATTTTAGGGGATGGTTATTTTTCTCTTTTAAGTATGAATTTAAATCACACATAAGAGGTACTAAATATTTGTTCTTTTTTCAATTCATTAAATGTCTAAAGACTATATTTGCCCTTGAATATGAACACTAGATCTGAATATGAATAAACACATCATTTTAGAATTTTGTTTTAGATAAAAAAAATACAACTTTCTTCGAATTGAAGGCATATCAATATAGAGATCGAATGGCCGGCTATGTCGGAGGGGAATAGACTACTAATAACTAGTTGGTTATATAAATATTGTCCAACCCGCGTGACTTAATGATGTCAGATACTTAATTTTTTTAACTGTTTCTCTCTTAATCTTTCACACACAAGTGAGAGATATGGAATGATTTCTTTATTTCAATTAAAGATAGTCTTATAATAAAGACACGATCATAGATACCTTATAATGAGTATATATTGATAATTAAACAAATAGTAACCAAGACATATATCGAAAAATAAGAAAATATTGCTAGATCTATCTTTATTTTATCTATTTTTGGGTGAATGAGTGAAGGTCTTGATGTTAACAACTATGGTGTCAGACATCAGTGATGGCAAGGGAGGACATCTATAGAGAGATAGAGAAGAGATAAAGTAAGTTAGATAGATATAGATGTCAACAACTATGGTGTCAGACATCGATGGTGGTGAGGGGGGACACACACACACACACACACACACACACACACACAGATATATATATATATATATATATATATATATATATATATATATATATAGAGAGAGAGAGAGAGAGAGAGAGAGAGAGAGATAAGATTCTGAAGTATATTCATTACCAAACCAAAAGGAGAATTTTCAAAAATACTATAAATATGATCTTTTCTCATAAAAATCTATTAATTATGAAACTAGAGAGAGAGAGAGAGAGAGAGAGAGAAAGCGGTAAACATGCTACTAAATAAACATCTTGAACTAAGACGTTTAATTAATTTTAAAATGGTGTTATTGAAAGCACCCAAATTTGTGGGGTTTATTGTATATAAGTCCTATCTACTTGATCAATGATTAAACAAGTCCTGTTAACCTTCAATCCACTTTTTATATTCTAATAAATTATATATATATATATATATATATATATATATATATATATATATATATATATATATATATATATATAATACTATCATATCACAACATCATACTTAATTAATGACTAAATTTACCATATTAAACTATCAACACACCAAGATTTATCTCATCAACTTGTCAACTTCACCTATTAACCCGATTTTAGTTATTCTCTTAAGCATGACAAGAAGTTGTTGTTAATTGATTTCTTATACTCTCGCTCTCCACCCATTGCAATTTCTGAAAAATCACCGCCATCATCACCTATTCCAAAAAAGCTTCCACCTTATTTACAACATTAGGTGATGATCAGAATCATCATATCGTTGAATATATCCCATATGAGGTACTCTATAAACCTTTTCCATTCCCTTTTGAGAGAGGCAACCTGTAATTGGTTTTCTCAACTCAAACATGGGACCATAAAAAAATTTATTGACGTGGATATATCATTTATGGGTCACTTCATCGAGGATAAAATGATGCACAATATGGATACATTCCTCTTTAATTTTATGAAAAAATTAGGGTAGACCCTACAAGAGTACACTAGGAGGTTCAATCTCGAGTCCCTAGGGTAAATGAGATCAATTATATGATTTGTATTGTATCTTTTATTACAAGTTTATCATATAATCATTATTGACATCATTTAATAAGTATTCACCTCCATCCATGATTGATTTATTCAAGAGAGATTAAAATAAAAGATTGCATAATTCATTGTCTCAATGAGATTGTAAGGGCCTCTACCCATACCCCCAACCTCAATAGGGAAATAGGAACTATGTATTCTCTTATCTGGGATAGAGCTCATCTGAGAGAGATGATGCTCGAAGGTAAGATAGGTGAGTCTTTTTAGTTGTGGAATTTAAATATATACCACTAGAGCCCAACCCACGAGGTCACTAGAAGATAAATTTGAAGTATTTTTATTTCCACAAGGACCATTGGCACAACACCATTGACTTATTCTGCTTAAAAGAGGCAATTGAGGAAGTCATGAAATAGTGTTGACTCAAGCAATTTGTGGCTAAAATAGGTAGACCTCAAAATGAAGGTAATAAGAAATTGACGTTAGTTAAGTTAATAAAATTTCTGGCGCTTTATAGAAGGTGGAAACCACCTCTGCATGAAAGTTACACTTAAGAGAGGTCAACTAGTTTGGCCTCATGATTAATTACAATGCTGAGTTCAAATGATGATTTTCCTATAAGTTGACCTCACTAGAGTCCCCCCACCTTATGATGACCCTCTATTAGTTACCATGGTAAAGGTTAATTCAAAGATGAACCATATTCTTCTTGATATAGGTTGTTCAACTGACATCGTCTCTATGTACACTTACAAAGCCATGGGTATTGACGCGACTAAGAATGTGTCTCAAAAATGCGTACTCTCTAGGATCAAGTGCAAGCCTGTCGCTCAATTAAGAATCCGATAAGTCAAGTATCGGTCCTCAGGGAAATAGGACAAACGAGTTGTAACGACGTTGGACAGACGAAGGAACCCTAACTCTGACTCTAAAGAAAAGGGAAAGGTGATTTAATTGTTGGAATAACTACAACTAGATTTAATTTTGAAAAGTGTTAACTAATTAACTAAAGTATGAATGGAATGCAACAATTCTAAATTACTTGAAATACTGATGATGATTAAACTAAAACTTGACCTATATGATGAAAAAAAAGGACGGGAATACAATCCCCCAACCCTAGAGTATTAATGGTATAAAACTAATCATAAATTTAAGTGATTAATTAGACCCAAACTTTTGTACTCCCAAGCATTACATATATGAAGTTCAAGCTCGCACCATACATAATCAGAGGACGAGTAAATCGGTATTCCGATAGTTACACCCAAATTGCATTCTGAAGCATCCCGGTTACCCTGAAGCAAACGAGATCCAAAGATCTATAATTGTCGCGTTTCTATGCAATATGGTCGTAGTAAATCATTAAATTTAAAGGATTAATTTTATACACATGTAACTACCACATCAAGTTGAGTTCATGCATCCCGACCTTAAAAATCTAGCCGAACATATGAAAACTTGAAGACAACACATTTGGAATGAAAGAAAACATTTTTAATACTGAATGAAGATGAAGAGAATAAAAAATACTTACTGACAAAAGAATTACTGCAATAATAAAATAAGGAATTGCAAGACATTTACTTGAATTGCAACTGGAATCAAAACTAGGGTTTATTGTTCTTCTTCTCGAAAATTGATTACAAAGCTTCCCTAACGAATCAGAAGCCTCCTCCTAATGTTTGGGAGGAGTTACAATTTATCATCTACGAAATATAAGAGTTTGAACCAAGTAGGATTCTAATTTTTACAAGTGGATAAGTTCGGATAATCAAAAATAGTTACGATCCTGTTAAGGGGTTTGGTTCTATCTTTGACAACCTTTACAGAGAATTATTTAAGCACCAAATCGGTTCTTTATTTCCTCCCTTCGGTTCAGTTCCATCTTGTTAAATCTTCACAAGAAGTTTTCCAGGTGTAGGATTGGTTCGTTATTTCCTCCCTTCAGTTCGATTCTGTCTCGACAGTCTTTATAGGAACTTTCCCAGGATGGCATTGGTTCTTTTTCTTTCCACTTAGGATCGGTTCCATCTTGTTAGCTTTTACGGAAACCTTTCCTTCTTGTACTTCTTTGAAGCTTTTGATACGAAACTCAGATTAAAACACTGAACACCTGCGAAATAGATGAAGAACACACGAAACTCGATGTACTCATTAAAAACTTGTCAATAGTAATGATATGATGTGAATCCACTTGAACTACACTTTACGGAGCGATAAAAGCCTCTAAATTAAGGGGATAAATGGGAAGAATTTATGCCTAATCAAACCCCCTAACTTAGAACTTTGATCTTCCCGAGCAATGTAAAAGAATCAAAATATGGTCTAACTCAAAAATGGGATAGAATACCTCTTTCGCCAGCGTGCGAATGCATTTAGGGTATGCAACAAGCCTTTAAACTCCTAGGTTGCCCTAATAGGGTGAGTGTTGCCTCGTGAGGGTTTGTAGAGAATATACCCATAAAATTCGACTAAAAGAAAACTCAAAATACGTAAAAATTGTATAATTCAAACTTTTCCTGAAAATAGTCATCATCAAATCATGTTCAGAAGTCTCGAATCATAGTGCGCGTGTGTGAAGCCGTAAATTTAACCGCGAATTTCCACCGATTGACCATTGCGTTACTTATCCGAAAATTCGTTTTGATTTTAAAAGCTCACGGAGGCTCTCACAAATGAATCACTTGAAATGTGGCTATTCTCTCGGTATAAGTGATTTATAAGAGTAAATGTGGTGGAACCAAATTTACGGACACAAGTAGAAAGACGGAATTTTATGGTAACCGGATCTCATCATCGGATTACGGTTAAAAGAAAGCGGGAACATTGCCTCTAATTCACGTTTTTGATCTCTTTTATTATCTTTTTTGTGTCTTTTCTCTCCACGCGGTAACCAATTTCGCAATACTGGACTCGGTTAGGACTTTTTCGGGCTAAAGGTGTATTTGGTAAAATGAGAATGGTGCGGGAAATCTTGAATTGGAAAATTTTCTTATGATGTTCGTTAGTGCGTTTCCGGGCTTTTGCTCATTTTTTTCTTCTTTTTCTATTTTTTACGCTTTTCTTTTCTTGCTATTTTTGTTGAGCATAGCTATTTTTTTCTTGCCCCTTTTTTTGTACTTTTCTATACTTAATTTCTGGGATTGTCCCCTTTTCACAATTCCGGGCCAATTGGGGTTTTTCGGGTTGTCAAACGAAAGGGAAAAATTGATTCGGCTCAATTTGGGTTACAAAAGGGATAATTTTTCGCTACTCTTGCCAATATTTTTGGGTGACAAACGAGGGCCTACTTCATTGTCCAAAATACTAATTGCGTTACCATATGCGTTTCGAGATGAATTAAGTTTAGAGATCTATTTTGGCACGTTTTTCAAGGCAAAATCACACAGATTTTCCATAACCGATCAAAGTGAAAGAATTGAGATCCTTGATGACTTATTTGACGCTGAAAAGAACTTTTGAGTTAACAATTAACTTGGATTGATTTATAAATTTCACAAAAATGAAAGGCTCGAATCTCACCGGGGTTGTTAATCTCCACATTTATTCGTTAAGTCGCATACGTTCTCTCAATTTCCATCTTTGGTCAATTTTGGCTTTGTGCATTTTGAATTTTAAAACTTGATACTTTAAACCGACTTTTATGGATATTTTTGAAAAATTTGAATTCCAATTTTTATTTATTTTGAACAAAAATATATTTGGGTTTTTAAAGATTTTATGATTTTTTGAAATTTATGAGCATTTTTGAAAATTTATGAAGTTTTAGAAATACGCACTTGTGTCCCCCCCTAACTTAGACTTTTGCATTGTGCTCAAGCAAAAAGGACTAAAATCTAACTCAAAGCGAATTGAAAGTGCGAGAAAATAAAACAAACAAATGAAACAGAAATGCAGCATTTTTATAGATAATTAACATCTGAGTTACAAAAGGTAGGGAAGAACACACAACCAACAATGTTTAAACAACCACCACAACCACACACAAACATATAACACAAATAAGGGCTTCATTGGGGCGGCGGATTTGAGGGCCCGGGTGCGCTGGGATCGTAGGGATCATAGAAGAAGTTGGGGGGTGGTCCACCGAAGTTTAGCTTGTATAGATGGGCTTGGATTTGATGCATCATGCTTGTGTTCCGCCGGTAGGCCTCTTGATCCCTTTGATAGGCTTCTTGGTCTCGGTTATATTGGATGATGAAATCGTTAAAACGGGATTCCACCGCTGCAAGGCGCCTATCAAAATCCGCACTCAGGGGATTGAAAGCCGAATCATCATCCTCGTTGTACTCTTCTTCTTCAGCCCCGCCCATCTCGACGTCCACATCCTCGGGCTCTTCAATTGGGATCTCTTCCTCGGCCTCTAAATTAATCGCCTCCCAGGCTGCTCGAATGGAATCCCTTTGTTGGGCACTTCGAGAGCGTGATACCTTCCTAATGGGCTCAGGGAGGCATGGGAAATCGTGAGGTGGATGGATACCAGCATCGGTAAGGAGGGAAGTAATGAGACGGGCATAAGGGAGGGATAACGCACCTTTTTGCTCCTAACTCGTGTAAATGATATCAGCGTAAGGCATGCGGGCTAGATTTAGGGTGAAATTTAGGTCAAAAAGGTGGTACATGAGTGTCGCTTGACGAGGACGCATCGCCGAGTCGTTGGTGGTTTGATGCAAGGTGGCGCACACTATATGGAAGGTAATGCACGCCTTATCGTTTAGGCGGCCCACGGGGAAGGTACCCCGTTCCCAAATATCGTTGGGTGCGAGCCGGTCGATGCATTGTTGTTTGGGAATGGCGGGGGCATTGGTTGAATAATCATAGATTTCCGGGTGGGGGACGCCCTTGTCAGCAAGTTTGGGGGCGAGGATGGCTAAGGAGAATGGGATGGGGAAGCTATCGACAAAGGCTTGGCACTCGAACTCGCCCGTGCGGAGGAGAGAGCCATAGAAGGATCGGACTTCATCCTCCCACACGACATTATGGGGTTCTTATAGGTATTGCGTCCACCCCCTCTGGCTAAAAAGGGTGGTGACAGAGCGGGGCAGTTCGGCCCAATTGACAACTCGCTCAATGTGTAGTTGGTAGGATAAGCTGAAGAAGCTTTCGCACCATACGCGCTCTATGTGGGAACGATATTCTCTATTGCCATTTAGCAGAATCTCGGTGGACATATATTTTGCGGGAAGAACGGGATTTTCCATGGGGAAAGCTGGGAATTTAGGAGATGAAAGACTAGGGTTGTAGAGATGGAAAGTAGAGTGGAGGTGTGAGTGGAATGGTAGGATAGATATGGTTTTTATAGGTGGTTTGGAGTGTTTGGTGGAAGGATTTTTGGAGGGAAAGGGGAGTGAATGTTTTGGGAGGAAAAGGGGGAAGAATGGAGGGAAGCGAGACGATAAGGGGAAGGAATAAGCTCCTCGGGAAGAACCAAAATCGCAGAACCCGAACCAATCCGGTTCAGGGACGATTCGGTTCGGTTCTGGGGATTTTTTATTTTGTGATTTTTTAAAACCGAATCGATCTGGTTTGGGGATTCGGTTCGGTTCCATTTTTAGCGAAACCCTCTTCTCAGACTGCTGCACTCGAATCCTAACCCCTCTACTTTTTGGACACTTTCTCACTTATTCAACCACTTGGATTTCTCGACGCCCTTGCGAAGTGCGTGTTAGAATGCGTGATCTTAACCCTAACCTCACATAACCTACCTACGGACTCAATCTAATCTACCGAAGCACAACTACTATACATAAGAAATCACCCCATACGCATCGGGGTTGCGACGACCTATCTTTTAATCTCATTCTCCCTCGTAAATAGGGTCCGACAACCAAACGGTGTTGAATTCTTCCACACGTCTCTAGATATGGCTTTAGGCATTGTCCATTAACCTTGAATGTATTTCCCCTTTTTAAATCGTCGAATTCCACAGCTCTATGAGGGAATACATTCTTCACAATGAACGGGCCGGACCATCATAACCGCAACTTGTCGGGAAATAGATGAAGCCGAGAGTTATAGAGAAGCACTTTTTATCTGGGAAGAAACTCTTTGCATCGAATAATGTTATCGTGAGCGAGTTTTATCCTTTCTTTGGAAATTTTTGTGTTCTCATACGCATCATTGCGTATCTCTTCTAACTCGTTTAGTTGAAGCTTGCGAGCTTCACCGACTTTATCCATGTCATAATTCCACTTCTTAATTGCCCAATATGCCTTGTGCTCTAATTCAACGGGAAGATGGCAAGGTTTGCCATACACAAAGCGGAACGGGGACATGCCGAGTGGATTTTTATATGTGGTACGATAGGCCTATAGTGAATCGTTCAATCAAAGTGACCAATCTTTCCGAGTGGGATTGACGGTCTTCTCGAGAATGTTCTTGATTTCCCGATTCGCTAATTCGGCCTGCCCATTCGTTTGTGGGTGATAGGTCATTCCAACCTTATGAACGACGCCATACTTTCTCATGAGCTTCGCGAATGGCCTGTTGCAAAAGTGCGTGCCATTATCACTAATTATCGCTTTCAGAGCACCGAAGCGGGAAAGAATGTGTTCCTGTGGGAACCTAATCACCATTTTTCTATCATTTGTCTTAGTAGCTATAGCTTCCACCCATTTAGAAACATAATCTACCGCAACCAGGATGTATAGGAAACCAAAAGATGGGGGGAAAGGGCCCATGAAGCCAATACCCCAGTAGTCAAAGATCTCAATAATGAGTATCGGGGTTAATGGGATCATGTCTCGTCGTAAGATTTGCAATAATTGTTCACATCCCGAAAAATTATGGGCCAATAGAGGCCGCATTGAAGAATCTTAGTGGTCGTCTCTTTCGTCGAAAAGTGGCCTCCACAAGCTTTCGAATGACAAAATTGGATGACTTTTGGGATCTCGTCATTCGGTACACATCGTCGGATGATTTGGTCGACGCAATATTTAAAAAGGAAAGGATAGTCATAGAAAAACATGCACGACCAAGTGATGAGTCTATTCTTATCTTGCGGTGTCCAATCGGGAGGGACGGCTCCCGTGACAATATAGTTCACTATATCCGTAAACCAGGGAAAAGAAGAGGTGGCAAAAAGTTGCTCATTCGAAAAATATTCGTCTATGGGTGTGGGATCACTAGGCACATCGAACAAAAGCCATGATAAGTGGTCGTAAAAGACAGTTTCTACTCCTTTTTTGTCTTTACTGGAGAGATTAAACTCTTGTAAGAGTAGGATCCACCTTATGAGGCGCGACTTTGCGTCTTTCTTCGCAAGTAGGTATTTCAATGCCACGTGGTCGGTGAAGCAAGTGATGAGAGAACCGATAAGATAGGACCGAAATTTATCAAGAGCAAAAACTACCGCTAGAAACTCCTTCTCTATAGTGGAGTAATTGAGTTGTGGTCCGGTAAGATCCCGACTAGCGTATAGATGACATGAGCCTTAATGTCTTTTCTTTGGCCCAAAACAACCCCTATCGCATAATCGCTAGCATCACACATAAGCTCGAATGGTAAGGACCAATCCGGAACTTACATGATGGGAGCGGGAACAAGCATGGTTTTTAGTTTTTCAAAAGTGCTATGGCATGCTTATGTCCACTCAAATGGGGTGTCCTTCATAAGAAGGTTTCTTAAGGGTCTAGCGATGGTGCTAAAGTCCTTAATGAATCGTCGATAAAACCCCACGTGACCCAAGAAGGAGCGCACGTCTTTGAGCGATTTTAGTGGGGGTAGATCGACTATGACATCTATCTTAGCTCTATCAACTTCAATCCCCTTGGATGAAACTATGTGGCCAAGAACTATTCCCTTAGTGACCATAAAATGGCATTTCTCCCAATTTAGCACTAAGTTCTTCTCCACACATCGGGTGAGTACTTTTTCTAGCTTTTCCAGACAAAAATCAAAAGAGGTGCTAAAAAGGGAAAGTGAAGGTCATTTTCTCCTGGTAAAGTACATCTACCTCAATTTAGTTATATCCAAAATAACCATCAAGGAAGCAATATTAACGGTGGCCCGCTACTCTCTCAAGCATCTGATCAATAAATGGCAAGGGGAAATGGTCTTTCCTAGTTCCCGCATTGAGTTTTTGGTAATAAATGCAAATGAGCCACCCGGTGGTGGTACGTTGGGGAATTAGCTTTACCTTAGCATTCTCAATAACTATCATGCCCGACTTCTTTAGGAAAACTTGAATAGGGATCACCCACTTGCTATCCGAGGTTGGGTAGATAATTCTGCATCTAATAACTTAATGATTTCGGTCCTCATCACTTCTTTCATATTGGGGTTTAGCCTTATTTGCATTTCTCTCGAGGGCTTGACATCCTCCTCGAGGTGGATCTTGTGGGTGAAAATCAAAGGACTTATCCCCTTCAAATCAGCAATACACTAACCGAAAGCACCTTAGTGCTTCCTCAGAATCTTTAACAGTTTACCCTCCTGCTCTTCGTCTAGACTAGAGGAGACAACAACAGGAAATGTCTCATCCTCTCCTAGGTGTGCATATTTAATATGGGAGGGTAGTTTCTTCAAATCGAAGGTCAGAAATTTTTTGCTGGAGGGAACAATGCGTGCCTCCCTTGGCGGTAACTCCTCGAATCGAGAAACCCAACTTACATCTCTCGCGTCCTCGTCCGATGCTCACTCATCAACTCTCTCAACTCCTCAACTTCCCTTTTGAATTCAGTATACGTCCCCTCACTCTCGTGGCTCGACACTAAACAGGACCCTAGGGTATCTCCATAATAATTTTCCTCAAAGTACTCCTCTACGATCTCATCGATTAGGCTCACCGCGTGAAGATCATCTTCTTCCCCCGTATGTTGGGCTATATGGAAGATGTTAGTCTCTAAGGTCATGTTCCCAAAGGTGAGTTGCATCTGCCCATTTTGAGTATTGATAATTGCATTGGCCGTAGCTAAGAATAGGTGCCCAAGAATGATGGGAACATGATTGTTTGAGGCGAAGTAGGGTTCCGTGTCCCAAATGACAAAATCTATCGGGAAGTAAAAAGTGTCAACTTGAACGATCACGTCCTCAACTATACCCCTTGGTATCTTCACAGTTCGATCCGCTAACTGGAGAGTGATCTTTGTGGCCTTAAGGTCACCCAGATCTAGTTGCCTATAGATGGCGTAAGGGTGGATATTGACACTTGCTCCCAAGTCAAGTAAGGCTTTTTCAATTTTATTTTCTCCAATGATGCAAGAAATAGTGGATGCACCGGGATCTTTGAATATTAGTGGGAGATCATTAAGTATAATGGAGCTCACATTCTGTTCTAGAAATACGTTTTCCTTTACCTTCATCTTCCTCTTCACCATTAACACGTCTTTGATGACTTTTGCATAAGCAGGAATTTGCTTAATGGCATTGAGAAATGATAAATTTAGCTTTATTTGCTTTAGCATATCTAGTACTTCATCACGGGGGTTCCCTTTGTGGGAAGGAACCATCCTTTGAGGAAACGATGCCGCGGTGGGTGGTTTAACTACTACCTCGGGCTCACTAGTGTCTTCTTTATCCCTCTCTTTCAAGGGAACATCTTCGACCTCTTTCGTGCCGGGTGAAATCTCCTTGTCTTTGGTTACGTCGTGTGGGGGAGGTGATAAATCAACGACTCTCCCGCTACGAAGAGTGGTCACAGGTTAACATTGCTCCTGATGTTCTGTCGAGGTGGAGCTAACACTAGTTTGACCTTGGGGCGGTCGTTGGCCATGGGCAGGAAATTTTCCCTTCTCTTGGATACTCAATGATGATTGCATTTTTGAAATATTTGCATTTATATCACTGATCATGCGATCATATCTTGCATTGATTGCATTCTGGGTATTGATAAATTGGTTCATCGTATCCTCGAGATTTCTCCGCGGTGGAGTGATATATGCCCCTTGAGGTGGTGGTGCTTGCACATGTCCTTGCATGTGTGGAGCTTGTTGAAAGTGCGATGGTGGAGGAGGGGCAACATGTTAATTAGGATTCATAGAAGCATGTTATTGCCCATAGATAAAACCAGGATGGTTTTTCTATAAAGGGTTGTAAGAATTCCCGTGCGGTGCACCGAAATTACCCTTGAATCCTCCTATACCACTTACTTGCTCTTGAAGCATCACTTTGTGCGGGTATTATCGGGCATTCCTCTATAGAATGACCCACCTCACAAATAGCACACACCTTCTTGACGGTGTTTGGGATGGATCCAGTTGGTCCTCTTCCACATACTTCAAGTATTTCTCGCATTCCTTTCTCAAGTAGATCGAGTCAGTTGTCCATCATGACATTCTTTTCCACGTGAAATAGGTCAGACATCGATGGAGTGGTGGTCTCTTGGCAAGTTTGATTTTGAGGACTAGGGTCAGATGTATCCCAGGATTGGGTAGTATCGACAACTTTCCTCAGGTGAAGCTCAGCATCATTGGCGTCTAAGTCGACAAAGGGACCATCACACATAGTCCCAATGAGTTATTTGGAATTCATATTCAGCCCATTATGGAAGAAGGAAATGATTTACAGTCAAGTCCATGATGAGGGCATGATTAAAATGTTCGTAACATCGATCGAATGACTCATTTTCTAGTTGTCGAAATGTTTGAATTTGAGCCTTGATGGAGTTCGTTCGATGTGTAGGAAAGAATTTCTTGAGAAATTTAGATTGTAACTCATTCCATGATAAATCGAGTTTGGGGGTAAAGACCATAGCCAGATATTAGCCTTATCCTTTAGCGAGAATGGGAAGACCTTGAGGCGGATTACATCTTTTTTTCAAGTTTAATTGCTAAGGGTCTCGCACGCCTCCTCAAATTCCATGATGTGGAGATATGGTTTTTTTGAATCCATTCCATGGTAAGTGGGAAGTATTTGGATCATCCCATTCCTAAACCAAAATTGCCCTGCATTATACGGGAGTAAAATGCATCCCGGAGTGACAATGCGCTCGGGATATAAGAGCTCTCTCAAAGGACAATACAGGGCCTCTTCCTCACCGACAACTGCACTACCGTGTTGTGACATGTCTCTCTCACTCAAAGACTCTGTGTCCTCACTGGGTATACTCGGAGCGTGTTCTGAAGTGTGTCCTAAGAGGGAAAATGGAGTGTTATTTGCAATTGAGTGTGACGGTGTGGGAGGTGGAACCCAGAATTGTGGAGCGTTAGGAGTGTGAGGGCTATCGGGGTCGTACTCAACTATCCGGTTTTTGTGAGTGTGGGTTAGAGTATCGTGGGGAGTTGGAGTGAGTTCAGAATTTTGCATTAACAGGCTTATGAGAGATGATGAGGAATATTTTTGTGCTTTTAATTTTTTTTATGCTTTGGATTTTTTTGAAATTTTTGGTCAAAGCTTTAGATTGACTTGATCTAATCCTAAGTCTACCTAAGTCCCCGCCAATGGCGCCAAAAACTTGACGCGACTAAGAATGTGTCTCAGAAATGCGTACTCTCTAGGCTCAAGTGCAAGCCTGTCGCTCAAGTAATAATCCAATAAGTCAAGTATCGATCCTCAGGGAAATAGGACAAATGAGTTGTAACGACGTTGGACAGACGAAGGAACCCTAACTTTGACTCTAAAGAAAAGGGAAATGTGATTTAATTATTGGAATAACTACAACTAGATGCAATTTTGAAAAGTCTTAACTAATGAACTAAAGTATGAATGGAATGCAACTAGTCTAAATTACTTGAAATACTGACGATGATTAAACTAAAACTTAAACTATATGAAGAGAAAAAAAGGACGGGAATACAATCCCTCAAGCCTAGAGTATTGATGGTATAAAACTAACCGTAAATTTAAGTGATTAATCAGACCCAGACTTTAGTACTCCCAAGCATTACATATATGAGGTTCAAGCCCGCACTATACATAATCAGAGGACGAGTAAATCGGTATTGCGATACTGACACTCGAATTGCATTCTGAAGCATCCCGGTTACACTGAAGCAAACAATATTCAAATATCTACAATTGTCGCATTTCTACGCAATATGGTCGTAGTAAATCATTAAATTTAGAGGATTAATTTTAAATACATGCAACTAGCACATCAGGTTGAGTTCATGCATCCCGACCATAAAAATCTAGCCGGACATACGAAAACTTAAAGACACCACGTTTGAAATGAAAGAAAACATTTTTAATACTGAATGAAGATGAAGAGAATAAAAAATACTTACTAACAAAAGAATTACTACAATAATAAAAGAAGGAATTGCAAGAAATTTACTTGAATTGCAATTGGAATAAAAACTAGGGCTTATTGTTCTTTTTCTCTAAAATTGATTACAAAGCTTCCCTAACGAATCAGAAGCCTCTTCCTAAGGTTTGGGAGGAGTTACAATTTATCATCTATGAAATATAAGAGTTTGAACCAAGTAGGATTCTAATTTTTACAAGTGGATAAGTTCGGATAATCGAGAACAAAACCGATCCTGTTAATGGGTTCGGTTCGGTTCTGTCTTTGACAGTATTTACAAAGAATTCTTCGAGCACCGGATCGGTTCTTTATTTCCTCCCTTCGGTTTGGTTCCATATTGTTAACTCTTTACAGGAAGTTTTCAGGTGTAGGATCGATTCATTATTTCTTCCCTTCGGTTCGGTTCTATCTTGACAGTCTTTACAGGAACTTTCCCAGGATGGAATCAATTCTTTTTCTTTCCACTTAGGTTCGGTTCCATTTTGTCAGCATTTGCAGAAACCTTTCCTTCTTGTACTTCTTTGAAGCTTTTGGTACGGAACTCGGATTAAAACACTGAACACCTGCGAAATAGATGAAGAATATAGGAAACTCGGCGTACTCATTAGAAACTTGCAATAGTAATGATATGATATAAATCCACTTGAATTACACTTTGCGGAGCGATAAAAGCCTCTAAATTAAGGGGACAATTGAGAGGAATTTATACCTAATCAGGTATTTCCTTTAAGGACCTACTACATATTATGACTCAATATGTAGATTTCAATAAAGAAAGGACCTTTTCACTGGGATACATTAGATTTATCCTTATTATCGGAGATAAGTGCGTTATAGTTGACCTACCCTCAATATATAATGTCGTCGTGAGAAAACTTTACCTTAACCAGCTAGATGAAATAATCTCAACAAGAAGAATGTTGATGCACTTACCAACCCCCTTTGTGGTAGGAGAAGTTCATGAAGCCCATAAGAAAGATTGATAATGTTATCATCATGAGTGATGTGAAAAGGTCTTTAAAAGGATCCATAAGCACTCATCCTGGTTATGAAAACTTAGACAAAGCCTAGTTGCATCTAAAATCATGACAAGTAGTCCATGACCTTCAACACATATTTTGAGCTTAGAGGTAGAGAAGTTGGAGGCTAAAAAATCCCTCTGAATAAAACTCTAACCAACATAGTGAAGTAGTTTCTTAATATGTCGTGAAGTAGTTTCTTATACACATATCGTGAAGTGGTTTTTTAAAATGTCGAGTTAAAATCGATTTAATTAATAATTAAGATTTAATCAAAATTACTGTATTAGCCTTTTAATTAATTATAACACCCCGCTAAATTCTAGCGTCGGCCGCCACCAAAATTTAGCCGAGAATTAGTAAATTAAATATCATCCTTAGCATGTGACAGATATGAGACATCTAAAATTTTAATCCACAAGATAAATGATTTAAATCAATCCCAAACATCAAGAACATCCAATTGATTTAACAAAAAAATGCGATAAATTCCATCACATGCAATCTCCGAATATCTCAATTATTACAATAAGTAAAATTCAACTGAAATCTTAAGACAACTTTGGAACCGAAAGATCCAATAAAATCCAAATATAGTCTCATAATAAATACGACTGAATAGGAGAAGAATCTAACTACTAAAGTAATAAAATAGCTCTAGTTGCACTTCAAAAAGATTTTTAATAAATCCTATGCAGCTACTCCAAATAAATCCTGAAAATATTAGTCAACGCACGTGTCAGAGCCAAAGCCCCGAGCATGAATACCGGCTACTCCTTTCAATTAGGATCCTTAAACCCAGATAATAGTGCTACATATATCAATCATAACAATAGAATCTTTTAATAGTGCCAAAGTACCCGTAAGGTTTCTTTCAAACGTGCCACACTAATATTATATTAGTTAATCCATTTTTCCAACAATTTTAAATTAAATTAATTTAACTGTGAAGATAATTTATCAAGATACACATCCCCTCGTCATAACCACGCACTCCAATATGATTTTAAATTCCCAAGTCCCATTATGTTAATTTACTTAAATTTACCAAATTTTATTATTGTTCTCACATTTTTTTATTATGACGGTCCTACCGTCCCGGATGATAATTTCCACCAAAGCGTCACACTTTCCCTTGTCACTCGTCCTCTGACCCGTTTAAACTGTCGGCCCCGACACATGACAAGGTTCCACTCACACACACATCCCCTTGTCAAGTCCGCCGTCTGAACCGTTTTTATCCTGCGATCCTCGCGATATGACAAGGTTCCACACACACACGACATAAATCGCCGAACAGTTTACGCCAATAAATTTTAATACCCGTTTTAGTCCTGCGGTATTAATTTCTTAAAATTTCTCATACTCATTATTCAAATTAATTTCCCCCACCCTTAAAAGCGATGTGAAAATCCTCAAAATACCCCTTAGTCCCAAATAAGGTTTCCAAAACACAATTTCGTCCTATCTTAAGTAAATGAAGATTATAAAAATTTCACTCCCCCTAGATATGAATCCTAGGTTATCGTAAAAATGGTATCATGTAGAGAATTTTCCCCCACCCCAATTTATATAACCCGCATAGACTCGTACTAACTAGTCTCATACCTAATTATCATAAATCGCAACTAAGGCCCACTTACTAGTCCCATACCTAACAAGTGTGCTATAACGAGGGGTGAAAACCAATTACCTACAATACCCAATGTTCCCAAGATATTTAAAACTATAATATTACATAAGTGGCACAATCAACAATTTATAATAATATTCTCAACAACACTAAATTCCCAAATAAACGATTTCAATTCTAAATAGGGGGAAATCAAGAACACATAAATATTATGATTTTCCGAATCATGATTACACAAAAGTTCCATCTTAGCTATTATTTTTCTAGCACAAGTAATTTAGTTAATTTAGGATTTTTACATAAAATATCTAAATTTGATTTCTAAGGGCTCCTCTGCATGTATATTCCCATAACATAACCAACTACCTAAATACAATCCGAATAACAACAAAGTTATAATTATTTGGTATCATTAATATTTATGCAAAAACAGTCTGTAAATTAGTTTCTAAAAATATTATGTTCATAATTTATTTTAGAACACATGAGTTAAATGGAGGCTACAATCAAGACACATAACACTAAGGGAAAATAATAGGATAAACATGCCTGTGATTAAATGTAGAAATTGACTAGAAATTCGATTTCCTGTTGAAAAATTGAACAAAACCTCCTCTTGAATCAACTTGGGATAGATTTGTTTAAGTGTCCAATAAATTCTCCATAATTGCAACTCTAACTCCAAAATATAAGCTCCAAAATTTCCTTAATCTATATACTTCTTGAGTGGTTGTTTTGGAGTGTAACTATGTCATAAATATGAAGTTTTGGTAAGGAAGAGCTACGGATTTTCACAAGTTTTTGAGAGTTGTGAGAGTGTGAGAGTGATCAAAATCTGATTGCTTTCTTCTCTCATCAACCTACATGGTTAATACATTATATAACCCCATAATTCATTAGTTTATTCATTAATTAACTCCAAAATTATTACACTCATCCAATGTTGAGGAGATTATTCAAAGGGGCTGGTGAGGGAGTTATAGACTAGGGGTTTAATCAATGGATGGCTTAGGATTAAGCCAAAATAAAAATAAAACCCCAAATTTATTAACATTTTTACTAATTTTACAACTGAAAATAGCTATAAAATAGGTCTAAATGATGTTTTTTGGAGATGTCGAAGAAGAGAAAGTTGCTCAAAATTAAATTGTAAGTCGATATGAAATTTTTCAGAATTTTTCGAGTAATTTTATTTTTTGTCAAAAAATAATAATATTTTATTTTTTTATTCATTTTTTTGGACTTTTGACCCCATGGCACTCTTAGGCCTATTTTTAGCATCCAATAAATATGATAAGATTATTTTTAACCCCAATAAAACGTCCTACAAAAATCACGCAAGTTTGCGTCCTGCGCGACACAAGTTGACAAAAGTCGCGTTATATTAACTATGACCGTGTCACAATCATTCTTTGAAATTTTTGCATCAAACTTAACCAACATACTAATTAGGACTTAAATGCACACATTATGAGAAGTAATTAAGGAAAAAATGAATATTCACGTTGCATGGTGGGTCGATTGATCGACCACGCAGGTATTATGACACTGCTCGCTTAAAATGACTTAAGGGATAAAATCTTTTAAAATCAATTAAAAATTTATTTTAACTCCGTTTTAAATTTCGCTTTAAGTTCTATTCTTCTAAAATCAAGACCAACATATTTAACCACTAAAAAGTATAAAATTCAAAAAAAAAATTCTCGAATTTTTCAATTTTATTTTAACAAAATACCCATTTAAAAATCCGGATTGTTACATACTTCCCCTCTAATAAGAAATTTCGTCCTCGAAATTTAGCAAAACTAAGTGCACACCAAAACCAAAGTTCAAGAGTTTACCATAACGTACTATAATTAGGCTCCCATACTCCTAATTCTACACAAGTGAAAAAAATATGAATACTATACAAATAACACGTAACAAAAATATTTTACGTAGCGATCCTCTATTTAGTCACGTCATGTCCCCTGTGGTGCCTGCTCCTCTCGAGGCTGAAGTAGGTAGCACATCACATAACCAATGTTGGTTGGTGCTGCAGCCGCTCGCTGTGCACCAGATGCTGCTGACGTTGCTGACGCTCCCTGAACGCCTATCGCCTCCAGTGTTGTTGGTGCTCCCCGCGCTCCGGGCGCTACCGGTGCTAGAGGCCATTGGCTTTGCTAGCCCTGAGTAACTTGACCCTGATGGCCCTCTCTTTTGAAACAGTTATTCGTTCTATGTCCCACTTTCCCACAAATGAAACAAGTACCTTAAAAAGGCTCCGAACTCCTATTCATATTTTTCTCCCCCTGACGACCCTGCCTCTGGTTGTCCTGGTGAATATTATTATTCTGCTATCCTTGGTTCGGCCTCTGCCTCTTCCAGGCTTATTCATTGCGACCCTTGTTGTTTCCTCCCTAACCCTCTGTCTCTTTCCTTTTTCCCAATTTCTTCTGATGGTTTGTTTTCTCCTGCCAATGTAACATCGCGACATCCACTACTTGGGAGTAAGCAGTGTATGCCGGATTTCCCAAAACCATTTGCCTGATGGGCCATGACAACCCTTTAATGAAGCATTCCATCCTTTTACTCTCAGTATCTACCTCATCCGGTACGAACATAGACAAATTGGTGAACCCTTGTTCGTACTCGACAATTGATTTTGAACCTTGGTCCAACTCTAGAAATTCTCTTTTCTTTGCACTCCTGATAGCATATGGGAAGTACTTATTGTTGAACCTAATTTAAAGCTCAGCATAACTCAACTGATCTCGCTCCTCTGGTGTGGTGGTGCTCTCCCACCATTGTAAGGCATTCGCAGACAACTTGAATGTCGCTAACATCTGCTTTTGCACCTCCGTGCATTTCAATAATCTCAAGTGTCGCTCCATGTCCCTTATCCATTGGTGAGCGACCGTGGGATCGGATCCTCCGACAAAGGTAGAAGGATTCTCCTTGTAAACACTGGTCCTCACTCTGTCCCAATTTGAGATGGGTGGTCCTTACTGTTAGGGTCCTAACGTCACCCCTCTCTGTCTCCTAATTTTAATACCGGCCACTGTGGCCTCTCGCACAATTGCTGCTAGTGCCTCGGCATCCAGAATAATCTGCCTCTATCCCTCCTGAACTGCCGGAGCAGAAACAGACTCCTCTCTCCTACTACCATATCTCCTAGTGTTCTTCATCTGAAAAGATAGGAACAACCATCATGAGACTCAGAAAAACTAAGAGTACAAATCATCGAAAGGAAATCAAAGATAAGCAACGTGGAAGCTAAACAGACTCATAACCTACGAGACCTAAGACCATGCTCTGATACCATCTGTAATACCCCGCTAAATTCTGGCGTCGGCCGCCACCAAAATTTAGCCTGACATTAGTAAATTAAATATCATCCTTAGCATGTGCCATATATGAGACATCTAAAATTTTAATCCACAAGATAAATGATTTAAATCAATCCCAAACATCAAGAACATCCAACTGATTTAACACAAAACTGATTTAACACAAAAGTGCGATAAATTCCAACACTGGTGCTGAAGTCAGCTTATCTTTCAGCTCATCGAAAGCTAATTGACAAGCATCGTCCCAAACATATGGTACCCCCTTGCGAGTCAGATTCTTCAATGGACCTACTATCTTTGAGAAACCTCGGATGAATCTCCTGTAGTACCCGACTAACCCCAAGAAACTACGCACTTCCGTCGGTGTCGTGGGCTGTACCCACTCCCTCACTGACGACACTTTATTCGAGTCAACCGATATCCCCAATT
The DNA here is from genome assembly GCA_949130495.1 of Sambucus nigra. Classification (NCBI taxonomy): domain Eukaryota; kingdom Viridiplantae; phylum Streptophyta; class Magnoliopsida; order Dipsacales; family Adoxaceae; genus Sambucus; species Sambucus nigra. Next base: position 100,282,378 of record OX422208.1, read on the forward strand.
CTGACACAATATGTCCCAAAAACTGCACCTCCCATAACCAGAATCCACACTTCTCGTACTTAGCATACAGCTGATGCTCTCGTAGAGTCTGAAGAACCTGCCTTAAGTGCTCAGAATGCTCATCCTCAGTGTGTGAATATATCAGGATGTCATCTATAAAGATGATGACAAACTGATACAAGAACTCTCTGAACACTCGATTCATCAAGTCCATGAATACGACTGGAGCATTTATCAGCCCAAACGGCATGACTCGGAACTCGTAGGACCCATATCTCCTTAAGAAAGCAGTCTTTGACACATCCTACTCCCTAATCCGTAGCTGATGGTATCCTGATCTTAAATCTATCTTCAAAAAGAAGGTTGCTGCTCTCAGCTGGTCAAACAGGTCATCAATTCGAGGCAATGGATATTTGTTTCGTATCGTGACCTTATTCAGCTCCCGGTAATCCACGCATACCTTCAGTGAACCATCTCTCTTCTTCACAAACAAAACAGGAGCGCCCCAAGGTGAGGTGCTCCTTCGAATGAAGCCTTGACCTAATAGTTGCTTTATCTGATCCTGTAACTCCCCCATTTCTGCTGGAGCCATACGGTATAAAGCACTTGCTATCGGTCGAGTATCCGCCATCAAGTCTATGACAAAATCTCTCTCTCAACTGAGGGTAGGCCCAGTATCTCCTGAAATATATCGAAATACTCACGAGCGTCTGGGATCGAATCTAACGGAATCATGACCTCCTTAGAGGTATCCTCCTCTATATAATACAGATGAGGGAAAGACCCTCCCTATGGGCGAGACATCGCCATAAAAAACATATCTTGCCTCGGAATAGCAAAGATAATACTCCCACCAAAACAATATATTATGGCTCTGTATGCAGCGAGCCAATCCATGCCAATAATAACATCGTGCTCATGCATCTCTAAGACTAACATGTCTACTAGTAAAATTAAGATACCAATATCTACTCCCACACGCGGCATATAAAGAAAATCAACGACCCATTCCCCAGTGGTGAGTCTACGCATGTCACAGTACTCTCTACTGTGGCTAATAATCCTAAGTCCTTTGAAAAATGAGTTGATATAAAACAGTGTGTCGCCCTAGTATCAGATAAAACTCGACCCATAGTTCCATGGATAGGAAACATACCCTCAATCGAGGGTGGTGACTGAGGAGATGCCGCCTGGTGGACGTTGTAGACACGTCCGTACTATAACTGCCCCTGCTGTACTAGAGCTGCTGGGATGGCTGGTTCCTGAGCTGGTGCTGGGAGGGCGGATGGAAAGAGTGGCCTATGTGGATCATTATGGGCACCCTGCTGCTGTGGGGCTCTATCCCCCTCTGGACAATCCTGGCACCTATGGCCATTCTTGCCACATTCGAAACATCGGCCCCTGAAGTTACCTCCCCTCTGTCCCTGCTGACCATGGACCTGTTGGCCGTTACCACCCCGCCATTGGCCTTGCTGAAAACGCTATTGGCCCTGATGGCCTTGCTGCTGACGGTGTTGGACCTGCTGATTAGACTGCCCTGCCTAAATCCCCAAATCCCTATTTGGAGTCACCTGATCGGAATCTCTTGGCAGGGTCCCCCTGATGGGAACTCTGCTCATTATGACGTGTCTATCCCTGGGCTACCGGTGTCCCACCAGTACTACTGCCCCTGTCCTGCTTTGCTGGCTGGACTCTCCTGCTCGTTTGCTTCCTTACAGATGGAAGCAGTGATCCTAACAGTGTAATAACGCAGCGTTAAGTACATCCGTGTAGGTACTCAGTGATAGATTACCTATGAGGTGCTGATGGATCCTCCAGGCCAATCCATCCATAAACAACAGTATCTTCTTCCCCTCTGTGGGTGCCTCATTTGGCACTATAGTGAGAAGTCTAGTGAACTCCTTCTCGTACTTAGCAACAGTCATATTCTCCTGTTTCAGATTCAACAACTTTTGCCTCATCTTAGTCTGCATGGAGAATGGAAAGTATTTACGGTCAAACCGCGCCCATAATGATTGAATCGTGATAATGTCCCTCTCCTCCAAGGTGGTGGTGGATTCCCACCACTGCAAAGAGGTTCCCACTAGCTTAAAGGAAGCCAACAGCTGTCTCTGTACGTCTGTTCACTCATACATGCGCAGATGCCTCTGGATATCTTTCTTCCATTGGCTGGCGACTATGATATCCGAACTACCTGATAACTCCGGGGATGCGACTTCTGAAAGGCATCCCTAACCCGCTCCCATGCAGATGGAAGCTGTGCTGGTACTAGCGCCACTGCCTAAGACTGGGGTGGAGCCTGCTGCACTACCGCTAATACGACATTCACCGCCTGAGCAATGATAGTGGCTACCTCAGTTGCATTCATCATTCCCTGAGCCGGAGCTGCTGGCTGCTCGGCGTGGGCACGTCTGTCCTTGGGTACGCGTCTCGGAGGCATCTGAAACGAGAAGGAAGTTTATTAGTCTACAGTTATTAGCAAATCTCTAATAGCTGAAGACGTAAGTGTAAATGCAAGAATACAACAATCCTAAAAATAGGGCTCTATATCAAGAACGCTAAGCTGGAAGCGAAAAGAAGCCGTACAAATCCTTAAGGACACTAGAATCTGATGCTCTGATATCACCTGAGACACCCCGCCTAATTAAATACCGGGTGATCAGTCCTTTATTAAATTATAATCAAGGTGAACGGTTGGTTCATTCTTAGCATCACTATCGCAAAATAAACTTTTCAATTTAAACACCCTAAATAATTAAGCTAAGTGTCAAAACCGTTTAAACCATTATTTCCATTTTATTAAATCCAATTATGAAAACCTTTAATCAGTAAGAATTTAAGAATCACACAATTATTAAGACTAAAAATGATCATCCAAGAAAATTAAGCATCTAAATAACTAATACCAACTTTAAAACCATAAAGGAAAACCATCCTAACAGAAATGAAATCCGAAAGAATAAAATACTAAAGATAAATGAACATAATCTCTGACAAATCCAAATGAATAAGGAAATGGGCGACACGTGCCCAACTAATTAGAACTGAAATAAGAGTGGAATCAACAGCGAGGTCGTCTAAGCGAATGGCCTGCAACTCCCACATAAGCTTCAGCACGTCCTGTCCAAAGAGCCTAGGCATGACGCCCCTGTGGCTGGGCACCTGTAATATATATATATATATATATATATATATATATATATATACAAGAGAGAAAAGATGACAAGAGATAGGTCAGAGCCCGATTGTAAAACAGTTTAAATTTAGTTAAGCAACTATTTAAAATGCTTATCGGCTAATACAACAATCATGTTAGTAAGCGACACTCTCTTGAGAAATTCTCACCTCTCACCTAGTGTACACGCCTACCGCACTATTAACCCCGAAAGTTCATTTCTATGTAAATCTCCCATAAGGTTTCCTGTTGACGATTTCTGTGGCTAAGATAATTATTTTCCGAGAATAAGGTTCGCACAGCTATCTCATTTCATTTTAAAAATATACCAGTGTTGTCACAAGATTTCCAAACACTTATATTAAAGTCAGAGTATTGATTCGTTACTGAACTAATTTTTATACACAGATGAAAGTTCCCAGTTTCATGCCTATATATATATATATATATATATATATATTAAATCACTCATATAATATATATACTATCGGCACCCCACATAAACTTTAGGGTGCTGGCATACTCTGCTATCAAGTCCTCGTATCACTCGTACTAAGGGAAATACTAGTTCGGAATCACTCTCGAACTGTATTAACTCAAAACACATACAAATGGAGGCGAAGCATAGTTCCAAGTCACTAAGAGGTCAGCACATACCCTCATGTCTCTTAGGACCGTCTGACTATCAATCAGATAGCCTGTACCTAGGATTCCTATGTTCTAGGGTACAAGTCAATATCCCCCATAAAGGTCCCATCGAGATAAGACCGTCCTGACGCGGTAACCTCCGTGATAGCAAGTAGCGCGGGCATGATTTTTATACACATATTGTATATGCACAAAAACAATCATATATATACTACTATTCTCGTTTCTAAATTAGGTACACCCATGACCCATACTTATGATATTCATTCTTAGTACACAATACTCGATTATCCCCTATAACGGGCTCGTTTCTTTTATTCTTATTTATAGATTATTCCATACTTACTTCATATCACTCGTAGTATTTTATCTCCCTATGTATAATTTCAGTAGGTACTCTCTTATCTTCTAACGTAACTTCCTTACGAGTCTCACTCCTTTAGTTACACGTTCCCATAATTTCCTATGTGTATATTACTCCCCGTTAATCCTAACTTCGTCTTACATTAAATACTCACTTTTTACTAAGTCCTACTGGTCCTCTTTATGTCCCAAAATGTTCTAACAATAATGCTCAAAGGTTACTACTCATCTTAATCGGAATAAAATTTTATAAGAGGAATATGAGTTTTCCAGGAGGGGTCGATCGATCGATGGAAGAGGGTCGATCGATCGATCGATGCTCTTTGGTCGATCGATTGATCAAGCAGTTATGGCGAAACTGCAGAAAATCCAGTTACGGAAATCCTTCTCCAAACTCAACCAAATCAACATATTTATTTCCCAAACTCCCAACAAATGAAACTACAAGTGTTATATACCCAAATACATAATTTTCTACATAAAACATGTGGGCTTTCATCAAGTATAACGATTCAATTGGGTAAAATCTACATAAACTTCAAGAACCCTAATCTGTGAACCTTAATCGGAATTACATAAACTTCAAGAACCCTAACCAAATCGACCATACGAGTGACTTATAATTTATTCACTTTTAATAATACTAATTTAATCCCGACACGACACCGACGCGTCCCGATTTAATTACCCAAAATTATCAAATTATATACTCGTGATAATTTTAATAATTTCGATTATACATATTACTTTATACGTTAAGTAATATCGATTATACATATTACTTTATCCATTAAGTAATATTCAATATAATCCCAATAATTACTAACTCTCATCGTGCTAGTAAATATTTAAAATAATTTTCGGATTAATATTAAATTAATATCTCAAATTAAATTTAATAAATCCCTAAATTTAAAAGTCATAAAAATACGGGGTATTACACATAGTTAAAAAGACAATATCATAACAATGGATAAACCTACCTATATATCTCTTTACTTCTAGTTAACATCCTTTACTCGTAGTTCATCCTAAGAGGGGATTTACTATTGTTCCAACCATTGTTGTTGTTGCTCCTAACACATACCCTATAACCCGTTGGAGGATTTTTAAAATAAGTGAGTAAGAGCTTTGGGAGTAAAAGCTTAAAAGCTTGTCCCACATTGGAAGTGTGTGGAGAAAAGTGGGAATCTAACCCAATATAAAAGGGAGAGTGTCCCACATTGGAAAATGAGTAAAGCTAAGTGATACCCACTAAGCTATAAAATGAGTGGGCAACCTTTGAGTCCCACATTGGTAAACTATTAAGAAAGTGTACACTTAATAAGTATAAATGGAAGATGAAGGGTTACTTCATCTAGCATTTAAGAGGCTATTCAAGAGACCTCCAATACGATGCAAAGCACCGTACGCACACGCACGCGAGCACGCGCTTGTGTACGGGGAAGTGGGCTGTAGAGGCGCTAGTGGCGCACTTTGCACTTCGCATGCCACATGTCTGCAGTGGTAGCGGGTTGACGGGATTCGTCTGAGTCGAATCACGGTATCTCGGGCGTTCTCACTTTTTGGTGGGTCCATGTAAAACCGTTTCGGTATTACTGTACATGTTCGAAAATGGTTTAAGACTGTTGGTAATTAATAGTCATACCATTTCAGAATTAAGTAAAGATTGTTAAAACTTAAGAGTCATGACTCCTGAGATGCAGCCTTTCATTTCCTATAAATAAAGGCATCCTATTTTGAAATTGCACATAATTAATATTAACCCAGTTCCGAATTTTCCAACCCTTGAAATTACTCTCTTACAATTTTCAGGAGATATAAATTATATTATTCTGTTTTGTGCACATAAACAAAATAAGAACTTGATTGACTGTTCTTCGCTGCTGCATCCAAAGGGTGTCTTCAAATATACAAGTTGCTGACAGTGAAAGTTGCTTCATTGTATCTTGAGTACGGATTTGTAGATTCCTGTTTGTATACTGAAGTTATTCGTGTGGGGTTAATACTGTATTTAGGAAAGTGACATCATGCCTTAAAGTTTTCTAGTATCTATTCAGAAGTCACATTATTGTATTGAAGTTTACATTACTGTGATATATAAATAACTCCATTTCTGTATTTGCATTCATATTATCCAACCATCTAAATACAGTAATCCAGAAATGGCAGACTCTTCCAAATCACTTCGATAAATAACAGAAGGCTTTTTCAAGTTGGACCGTTTTGATGGTGGTAATTTTTTGCGTTGGCAGAAAAGGTTCACTTTCTTTTAATAACATTGAAGATTGTGTATGTCTTGTCACAATCGAAACCAAATGAAGAAGAAGTTGAAATCGTGGAACAGACTAGGCAACGCACAAAATGGGAGACCGATGATTACTTGTGTCGTGGTCACATTCTCAATGCACTTGCTGATAATTTGTTCGATTTGTACCAAAATATTGGGACTGCGAAAACTTTGTGGAAAACTTTGGAAACCAAATATCTTATGAAAGACGCTACAAGTAAGAAGTTACTTATCGGTCAGTTTTTAAGCTTTAAAATGCATGATAATAGGCCCGTACTAGAACAATTTCATGACATCCAAAGCATCTTAAATCATTGCAAACTGAAAAATTTAAATATGGATGATAATGTAATTATTTCTGCCATAATTGAAAAATTCCTCCTTCTTGAAAAGATTATAAGAAAGAACTCAATCACAAAAAGGAAGATCTTTCACTTGAACAATTAGAGACTCATTTAAGAATTGAACAAGAGTCTCGAATTCTAGATAATAAAGAGGAACAGGAAAATTCTGTTTCTAAGGTCCATGTGGTGGAGGAAGGAAAGGAGCAAAAATATGGCAATCATGGAAAGAATAACAGGTGGAAGAATTTTTCAAACAATTCTAAAGCAAACAAAAAGAAGAAAGGAAATTATTTTCATTGCAATAAACTAGGTCACTTCAAGAAGGATTGTCGTGAGTTCAAGAAATTAAAAGAAAAAGGAGGATCATCAGACACAAAGGAAAAATTTGCTGCTATGATATCCGCGGCTTATATGCTTGGAGAAGATAACTCATGGTGGATTGATTCTGGTGCCATAAGGCATGTATGTAAGGACAAGAGCCTATTCTCTGCCTATGAAACTATGGAAGGAGATGTTCTCTATATGGGAAATTCTTCAACTGCTGCGATTAAAGGCAAAGGGACAGTGGATCTCGAATTCACTTCCGTAAAAATCCTTAGTCTCACTAATGTTTTTCATGTTCCTGATGTTAGGAAAAATTTAGTTTCTGAAAGTATTCTTAACAACTTTGTCTTTAAGCTTGTATTTGAGTCAAATAAATTTATTCTGACTAAGAGTGGTACCTTTGTAGGCAAAGGCTATTTGTATGAGGGCATGTTTAAGCTCAATATCAATGAAAAAGATTATTCTCCTTATATCGTTGATTGTCTTTCACTATGGCATTGTCGTTTAGGACATGTTAATACAAAGAAAATGCATTTCATGGTTAATTTAAATTTAATTCCTAAATATGAGAATGATATGAACGAAAAGTGTACAATATGCATGCAAACAAAAATAACAAGATTGCCTTTTCCAAAAATAGAAAAAACTACATCTTTGTTGCAATTAGTACATAGTCATGTTTGTGATTTGCATGGAGCACCTACTAGAGGTGGTAGTAAATATTTTGCTACATTTATCGATGACTTTTCAAAATATTGTTACGTATATCTTTGAAACTCTAAGGATGATGTGCTTAATATATTTAAGATATAAAAATGAAGTTGAAAATCAATGTGATACTAAAATAAAATGTCTTAGATCTGATAGAGGTGGTGAATATCACTTTACTCAATTTTGTGAAGATATGGGTATTACACATGAAGTTACTGCACCTTATACACCATAACAAAATGGAGTAGCAGAAAGAAAAAATAGGACACTAACTGAAATGGTTAACGCTATGCTTTCTTATTCTGGTTTACGTAAAAGGTTTTAGGGAGAAGCACTTTTAACTGCGTGTCATATTATGAATAGGATACCTGTTAAAGATAATAAGAAAACTCCTTACGAATTATGGAAGAATAGAAAACCTAATTTAGGTTATCTTAAAGTTTGGGGTTGTAGAGCTATTGTAAGACTAGCTAAAACTAAGAGAAAGAAATTAGGAAGCAAAGGAGTTGAGTGTATTTTCATAGGTTATGGACAACATAGTAAAGCCTATAGATTTTTGGTTAGTGAACCTAATGGTTCTGTTGAGGTAAATACAATAATTGAATCGAGAGATGCAATTTTTTATAAACAAAGGTTTTCTTCTATTCCTAGAATAAATAATGAAAAAGCTTCACAATTACCTGAAACTTCACCAGTAGAACAAGAAGAGATTAGAAAAATTCAAAGACCTAGAAAAGAAAAGGGCTTTGGTCCTGACTTTGTAGTCTATCTTGTTGAAGGAACTAGAGACACACCTTGTAATCAATTTTATTTAACTCTTAGTGTTGAAACAGACCCACAAACTTATAGTGAGGCAATTAATTCGGTAGATTCAACATTTTGTAAAGAAGCTATAAATGATGAAATGGATTCAATCATGGGAAATAAAACCTGGAAGTTAGTAGAGTTACCTCTAGGATCTAAACCCATTAAGTGTAGATGAATTTTTAAAAAGAAAATAAAAATAGATGGAACAATTGATAAATTCAAGGCTAGATTGGTTGCTAAAGGTTTTACACAAAAAGAAGGAAGGAATTGATTATTTTGATACCTATGCACCAGTTGGTAGAACATCTACTATTAGAATTTTAATTGCATTAGCATCTATATATAATTTTGAGATTTATCAAAAGGATGTGAAAACTGCCTTTTTAAATAGTGAAGTAGAAGAAGAAATTTACATGGAACAACCTGAAGGGTTTGTTATGCATGGACAAGAAAATAAAGTATGCAAACTTATTAAGTCCTTATATGGACAAAAACAAGCACCTAAACAATGGCATGAAAAATTTGATAAAGTCATTATTTCTTATGATTTTAAAATTCATGAATCTGATAAGTGTCTTTATAGTAAATTTGCTAATGGTAAAGGTGTGATCATTTGTTTATATGTAGATGACATGTTAATTCTTGGTACTAATTTAGAAAGCATTAATAATACAAAGAGTTTTCTGTCTTCTAAGTTTGATATGAAAGATATGGGTGTAGCTGATGTCATATTAGGAATGAGAATAATAAGGAAAGATAAAAATATAATTCTCACTCAATCTCATTATGTTGAGAAAATTTTAAAGAAATTTAATCAGTTTGATTGCACACCTGTTAGTATACCTTTTGAGCCACAACTAAAGATAATCCCTAATACTGGTAGAGCTATTTCACAATTGGAATATGCACGAGTAATTGTTAGTTTAATGTATGCCATGACATGTACCCGACCTGATATTGCTTATGCTGTTGGTAAATTAAGTAGATATACTAGTAATCCAAGTTTATTGCATTAACATGCTGTCAATAGAATATTAAAATATTTAAAAGGAACTATGGACTATGGTATATAACTTATAGTGGATATCCTTCAGTATTAGAAGGGTTTTCTGATGCCAGTTGGTTAACTGAGCAGGAGGATCATTCCTCAACAAGTGGATGGATTTTCACTCTTGGTGGAGGAGATGTTTCTTGGGGATCAAAGAAACAGACTTGTATAACTGACTCTATAATGGCAGCTGGATTTGTGGCAGTAACAGCAACTAGTAAAGAGGAAAAATGGTTAAGGAATTTATTAATTGAAATTATCAAAGAGTGCGCGTGCGTTCAATTAAGGAAATTATTAAACTAAATTCAGTTTTCCCAAATTAAATCCTAAACATGCATCTAAGTGTGATTGCATAAGATGAAATCATGCAAGAACATTCAAACACACATGTGAGGAAAAATCTCCCAAAGCGGCAAAACCTTTTATTTTCACCATAATATTATAAGATACGGTTACACGGATTACAATGAAAATATAGTGACATAGAAATACCCGCAGGCGTCGGTTCAATAGTCGGCGACTGGAATCTCCCTCAGGAGCTCCAGATGAGCAGCAATGAAGAAGGAAGACGACTTCTCTACAAAGGTTGAACAAACTCAAGGTTTTGTTCTTGTGTTACAAAAGGATTCACAAAGGTTTGGCAAAGATGGGTGAATCAAAACATGAGTCTTGGGACTAAAAAATATGAAGACTTGAGGTGATAGAACTCTCAAAAACGTCTTTGCAAGTCTTGTAAAATAACTCCCCCGAAGTTGGCTTTTATAGGGAAACCAATAAAGAGTTTTAAAAATCTGAAACTCTATCAGCGTCAGGTACGCCGAACCGGTTCGGCCTTCGGTTCGCAGAAAATCGTTGGAACATGGGGCTGAAACACTTAGCATTTTTCAGGGATTTTTTCTCGGAATATTCTCCATTTTCAAGGAGCCATAATTTCTTCACCGTAGCTCAGATTGAGGTGCCGTTTCTTCCAGTATCTTCGTTGCGGAGAGATATTAAATTTCTAGTTGACCGAACCTCCAAAAGGTATCTGTAAAATTACTAAAATTCCCTTGAACTTCCATATATTGCCTTATTTCACTGTTTTGACTTCTCTTGCGTACCACTTGCATTAAGTTCCTAAAATTGTGGAACGAGAAGTCATTGAGGAAGATGTGGGACATATGATGGAGATTTTGAATGCTTGATTCCCGGAATTCAGATTAAGTCCGTCGTGTGAGATCGTGTATAGACATGCCAAATGTAGCGGCATATGACATACACAAATGTAAGATAACAGACATGACAAAAATGTCCTTACAAATCTTCCTTATGTCCATGCCGGTACATACATAAAAATCCTAATTATCAAATAACAAATTTCCTATACAAATTTACCCTCCCATGAACCCAAAACTGGGAAGATACAAATGAATAAAACTTTTCTCATCAGGGTGTGCAATTCAGTGATCATCAATGTAGTACCTACACACATGAGATAAAGCAAATACCAAGTGACATATAGAGTTTGAAATGAGATAAACATAGATAGCAGTTTATGATGAAAGCATACGTCAAATATCAAAATAAAAAACTCCCCCATAATATGATAATTCTTCTCCCCCTTTTATTATGTCCCCAAATAGACAGATATGAGAAGTAGAAATAAATGCAAATGGAGAATGTCACAGGGTAAAAAAAACTTCTATATTTGAATTTTTCAAAATTTTTCACACAAAATATACAAACAAAGAATCACACCATGAACGAACACAAAATAACCAAGTCGATGATAGCGTAAATGAAAGGGTGTGATCAAATTCGATAGGAAAATCAATGCATACAAACATGACATATGTGCACGATGAATATCGGATACTCCTAACGAATGAACTCAAAATCTTCCTTTGGTGTAAAAAGATGGAAATATGAAACATTGACTCAATCAAATTAACAAATCAAAGCTCAAAGTGATTTCCACACCAATAACATCCAAAACGATTTAATGCTTTTTCAGGACTTTCAAGGAAGTGCAAACCCGTTTAAATTCTCCAACCAAACTCCCTCAGATTTATATTTTGAATAGAGGTAATCTAAATTCTCAAACTTTGGAGAATTGATGGTGAAACCTAATGGTCCATATTTGGCATGAATTGCTTTTTATTGCCTTTAATTTTTTTCGGACTCTTTTAACCTCTTTGGACCCCGGATAATAAAATTCCTCCTTTTTTTTAGGTCCAATTTAACGGTGGCTTAGTATTCGCAAAGGCTAAATGAACCTTTCGCAGCCCTTCCCCATTTTTAAATAAACACGCAGTCTCACCAAACGGTTTTAACATGCATTCCAATCATGTCAAGTTTTATCGCATATTGTACGTTGTATATACAGAATTGAGATGGAAACACTCAAGCCAATATGTGATAGACAAGTACAATAATAAAATAAATCCGTGCATGTGTGCAATAAAGGAGATAGGAGTCAAACATGTAGAAAGATATCATTAATTACATCTCAAAGACTCCAAATGATGTAAAGCACATGGATGCAATGATGTAGCGTCTCAAATCACCATCAAACAGTCACATGGATAAATGGAATGAAATTTATGACTCGGCTATCGTAATTGCTCATCCATAAAAGGTGCAAAAAAAAATACAAAAATCCTTTTGTTCTTTTCTAAAATTTTATAAAAAGAAAATCTATTTGGATTTTTTTTCAAAAAATAGAAAAAGCAAAAAAGTAATGCAAATGATACAAACTAGCAATAGGAAGCATATGATATGAACATGAAAAATCATCCTATCCTAGACACAGACCAACCCCTCAATCAACTGTGCAAATCCTTAAAGACTTCCTAAGACTCTCAAATCTAAGGGCATCTAAAGGTTTCGTGAAAATATCGGCTGACTGACGGTCGGTGGGAAAAAAACTCAGGGATACGACTTTTCCCTCAACTAACTGACGTATAAAGTACTCGCATATCCTGATGTGTTTTGTGCGCGAATGTTGGACTGGATTGCGGGATATGTGTATTGCCCTCGTGTTATCACAGGAAATAGTCATGGTGTCCTATGAAATCCCATAATCTTCCAACATTTGCTTCATCCACAAAAGTTGCGTGCAACAACTCCCGGAGGCGATATACTCAGCCTCCCCAGTGGACAAAGAGATGGAGTTTTGCTTCTTGCTCAACCAGGAGACAAGAGCTGAACGAAAATAGAAACACCCACCAGAAGTGCTCCTATAACTATCTACATCCCCGTCCCAATCGACATCCGAATAGGCGGACAAACGGTCATTGGTATCAAAGGAATACCAAATACCATATGAGAGAGTCCCACTCACGTATTTGATAATACATTTTAGAGCGAGTAAGTGTGACTCTTTCAGGGACGCTTGATATCGCGCACAGACTGCAACACTAAAGGCTATGTCGGGACGACTGACAGTCAAGTAGAGAAGACTACCTATCATACTCCGATACAAGGTTTGCTCTACGTCCTTGCCTAAAGTGTCCTTACTAAGCTTGATAGAAGTACTCATAGGTGTACGTACATGATTAGCGGAGTCTAAACAAAATTTCTTCACTAGGTCTCTAGCATACTTGGATTTAGACCTGTCAACGGGTCGGTTTGGGTCGTGTACGGGTTACGGGTTACGGGTAACGGGTCAAAACACCCTAACCCATACACGACCCCTTAAGCCTAACGGGTCTAATAACAATACCCAAACACGACCCGTTAATATTAACGGGTACACAACCCAAACCGTTAACACCCGTTAATATTAACGAATCATTTTGGGTCGAAATGGGTAACGGGTTGGGTGACCCTATAATACCCGTTAGTCTTCAATACTTTAAAAATAATGGGTTTTAATTGTAATTTTTATTGGGTATAGATTGGGTGACCCTATAGCACCCATTAGTCTTTAAAGATTTAGAAATAATGGGTTTTAATGGTTATTGTTATTGGGTACGGGTTGGGTGACCCTATAGTACCCGTTAGTGTTAACGGGTGTTAACGGGTAGAAACGGGTTAAAACGGGTACAGGTAAATTTCCAAACCCGAACCGTTAGTGTTAACGGGTTTACCGTGTCAACCCGTTAATGACCCAAACCCAATAAGGGTAAACCCATTAACTTATAATTTCGTGTCGGGTCGTGTCATGTTAACGGGTTATCGTGTATTTTGACAGGTCTACTTGGATTGGGAGATGAACATCCCATCCTCTAGCTGACGAACCTGGAGACCAAGGAAGAAAGTAAGCTCACCTACCATGCTCATCTCAAACTCACTTTTCATCTCCTCCTCAAAGTGGTGAGCATGCTGAGAGCATGTTGATCCAAAGACTATGTCGTCCACATAGACCTGGGCAACCAAAATAGCACCGTCATCTCTCCTAACGAACAACGTCATATCAACTCCCCCTCTCTTAAAGCCACAGGCTAAGAGATAGGAAGTAAGCCTCTTGTACTAAGCACGGGGTGCTTGCTTCAAACCATACAAGGTTTTCCTTAGATAGTAAACATGCTCCGTGTGCTTAAGGTCTTCAAACCCTTTTGGTTGTTCCACATAAACCTCCTCCTATAGAATGCCATCTAGAAAGGCACTCTTGACATCCATCTGATACAACTTGAAATGCAAATCACATGCGATGGAGAGTAGTAAGCGGATGGACTCAAGCCTCGCAACATGAGTAAATGTCTCCCCAAAGTCTACACCCTCTATCTGTGTGTAGCCTTGAGCAACCAACCTAGCCTTGTTTCTGATTATGGTACCATTTTCATTCATTTTATTCTTGAAAATCCACCTGGTACCTATCACATTAGTCTCACTAGGTTGGGGGACTAGATCCCAGACATTGTTCTTTTTAAACTAAAGCAACTCATCTTGCATATTAGATATACAGTGTTCATCCTTGAGTGCTTCTTTGTGATTCTTGGGCTCGACTTTGGATGTGTAGCAAAAGTGGCTAATGACGTTCTCTAGCTGAACACGAGTTTTGACCCCAAGAGTGGGATCGCCTACAATAGAGGCTGGGTCATGACTCTTGCGAACCCAAGCAGGTGTGTTCCCTAACACAGGATTAGGGTCCACAGAGTGTGGGTGAGGGACAAGTAAATCACTGCCAGAAAAGTCCTCATCCTCACACTGAAGGTTAGGATCAATAATTATTGAAGGTTCGTCATCTTGCAGGTGATGTTTATTGACTCCATAACCTTGGAGATCTTCAGGTTAAAGACTCGCTCTACTATTCGATGAATATCCTAGCAATATTCCCTCGTCTCTCCGAGAGTCAAACTTTCCTAATTTCTCCCTATCTCGTAGGATGTAGCATTTACTCACAAAAATACGGAAATATGCAAGGTTGGGTTTCTTGCCAGTCCGTAATTCATAAGGCGTCTTAAGTGTGTGTGGATGTAGGTAAACCTTATTCATCATTAGGCATGCAGTAGACACTGCCTCTGCCCAAAATCTCCTAGCAACTCTACAACCTAGAAGCATAGATCTAGCCATTTCCAGGATCGTCCTATTCTTTCTCTCAATAATCCTATTTTGCTAAGGAGTCTTCACAGCAGAAAACTCATGTTTGATCCCAAGGATATCACAATAAAGATCTACCTTTGCTTCCTTAAATTCTGTGCTGTTGTCACTACGTATCCTATTAATAGTGACTCCGTTTTGGTTTTGCAGGACACGACACTTGGTCATTAAAAACTCTACAACATCGGATTTCTCTCTTAAAAAACCTATAATCGAATATCTGGAGAAATCATCCACCATCACAAGGATATACTTCTTACCACCCAGACTCTCAGTACGAGTAGGACCTATAAGATCCATGTGAATCAACTCAAGTACACGGAAGGTGGTAATGGAATGAAACTTCCTATGGGGGCTACAGATTTGTTTTCCCAACTGACAGGGTTCACAAACCGTGGAAGTCGGCTTTCCAAGAGATGGTAAGCCACGTACTTGGTTCTTTTTAGTTAAGCGAGTTAAATCTCTAACGTTCACATGACCTAGACGTTGGTGCCACAGATCCATAAGAGGGATCATGGCGCTGTTGCAGACAAGTGAGGATGTGGGCACAATCCCATAGCAATTATCCTCGGTCCTCACCCCTCGCACTAAAAGTTTATCGGCTTGATTATAGACATTACACGCGTCCCAGTCAAACTTTACGACAAAGTCAGCGTCGCACATCTGACTAATGATGATAAGGTTTGCTTTCAAACCTTTGATGTACAAAACATTCTCTAGCCTAGGAAATCCTGGTAACTCTACTGTACCTCATCCTACAATGCTATACTTTCTCCCTTGTCCAAAGGTGACTCTACCATCCTTATAATCCTCATGGTAGGTAAAAAATGAGGCATCACCTATCATATGTCTGGAGCACCCACTATCAAAATACCACTGTGAGGTATTTTGTGCTTTGAGAGCGACATGAACAACAAAGGCTTTCTTATCTTTCTTAGGTACCCAAGAAGTGGTAGCCTTTTGTTTACCCTTGTTGTTGTTGGTTTTAGTCGGGAAGTGAGAAGTATTCACTGACGGCAAAGACATCCGTCGAAATTACTCCATCAAACTCTGTGATGTGGCAGCTAAAAACCCAACACACTCTCTCAGACTATCAAAATCATCAGTACGATGTGGTGGAGAAGTAGTACGTCATGTCCAACCCAAACTATGGAAAAACTTCCTGAGGTGGCCTTTTCTTTTGTAGTACGTACAGAAGAACGCAGTCTTAGGCGGACATGGGTTTTCTTTTCTTGGTCAAACTTTCCTACGTGGTTTTTGACGATGGCCATATGGAGTTGTAGTAAACTCAGGAACTGGTCCAGGTGAAATTTGGGACGTGGAGGCACCATCATAAACAATTCCCTGCCTATCACCAAAACCTAAAGCGGGGCCGAGGAGCATCTTTCCTATCTTCCCAGATTTGTCCTTGATTTGAACCTTGACTTCCCGTGCTCGCTCAAGATCAAGGGATTCAAGTTTGATCTGCGTCTCCAGGGAGGAATGGAGCTCACTCGTAAGACTAGACACTTGTTTAGTCAAATCCCCTTTTACTTTCTCAAAAACACTCTCTATTTCTCCAAACAGTCTCTCTCTCTCTAAACAAACTCTCTTTCTCAACATAGGCAGTCTCACTCTCTCTCAAGGTGGTGCAGGTGGACGACTGTCTCTCTCTCAATTTTTCTAAATCTTCCTCTAGAACGGTGATTCTAAGAACTAACGTTTTGTTATGTTTTTTAGTTTTAAATGACTCATTATATAACTCGGCATAGGTGCGTTGAAGATTACTCTCGCTCTCACTTGCATCATCCTCCCCCTCACTCACATCGCTCTCACTGTCGAGGTGTCCCTGTGAAGTAGAATCCTCATCATCGTGAGGAGTACTCAAAGTGCTCACATGACTAGCCATGAATGCCGTGAAGTTACACTCATGCGGCGACTCATCTCCAGAGTCCACCGACTCGACCTCACTGTCATCACTAAGGGTAGCATTAAGGACAACTTTGCCATTTTCTCTGTTCAGCCTAGTAGCACACTCAAAAGCTCTATAATCGTTACCGTCGCACTCAAAGCATCTCTCACTCTCTTTCTTAGGAGGATCTTTAAAATCTTTTTGATTTTTCTTTTCAAGCTTATTTTTCTCAAACTTCTTTTTATCTTTGAAATTATCATTTTTCTTGAATTTGAGAATTTTCTTGAAATTTTTAGCAAACAGGACCAAATCATCTAAATCAAAGTCACACTCAGAATTTGACATATCTATATCTCTTTTTCTAGATGACTCCCTCTTTCTTTCCGACCCCTTACTTTTTCTCTACTGGGCATTAAGTGCACTTCCCTTATCTTTAGACTTGACAGATTTAGGAAACATATCAATTTCATACGTTTGCAAGTCTCCTACAAGTTCCTCCAATTTAAGCGTATTTAAATTACCCATAGAATTTAACACAATGACTTTAGGGATAAAATGCTTAGGCAGTGATCTAAGAATTCTTTTAACAACTCTAGCATTAGGAATGCGTTCACCAAGATCAAAGCTTGTGTTGACAATATCAGACAGTTTAGCATAAAATTCATCAAAACATTCAGTCTCAAGCATGGTGATTGTTTCAAATTGAATTGTTAAATTTTGCAGTTTAGACTCTTTCACAGCATTAGTTCCTTTATGGGTAAGTTGCAAAACATCCCATGCCTCTTTTGACGTGCTGCACGTCATTATCCGTTTGAAATCAGGTGTGACCGATCCAGAAATAACATTTAAACCCTTAGAATTAAAAGATGACCATTTAAATTCTTCTTCAGTCCAAGTAGTATCAGGTTTTAAACTAGTCACGTTATTGACAGTGATGGAGGGAGGTGTCCACCCTCTTTCAACCAAAGTCCAGACACGTTCATCAATGGCTTTTAAAGTAGATCTCATGTGGGCTTTCCAGTATGCATAGTTTGTCCTGTCAAAAACTAGCATTTTATTATATAATTTCTCCATTATGAACACGCTCTTTTTCAAAAATCAATTTTTTAGAAAATTGATATCATAGAAAAATTTTGCGGAAAATTACACAGTAAAGTTGTGTAATTGGCTCTGATACCAATTTCAAAGAGTGCACGTGCGTTCAAATAAGGAAATTATTAAACTAAATTCAGTTTTCCCAAATTAAATCCTAAACATGCATCTAGGTGTGATTGAATAAGATGAAATCATGCAAGAACATTCAAACACATACACGTGAGGAAAAATCCCCCAAAGGGGAAAAACCTTTTATTTTCACTATAATATTGTAAGATAGAGTTATATGGATTACAATGAAAATACAGTGACACAGAAATACCCACAGGCGTTGGTTCTGTAGTCGGCGGCTGAAATCTCCCTCGGGAACTCCAAATGAGCAGCAATGAAGAAGGAAGACGGCTTCTCCACAAACATTGAACAAACTCAAGGTTGTGTTCTTGGGTTACAAAAGGATTCACAAAGGTTTGGCACAAATGTGTGAATCAAAACATGAGTCTTGGGACTCAAAAATATGAAGACTTGAGGTGATAAAACTCTCAAAAACGTCTTTGCAAGTCTTGTAAAATAACTCCTCCGAAGTTGGCTTTTATAGGGAACCCAATAAAGAGTTTTAAAAATCTGAAACTCTATCAGCGTCAGGTACCACGAACCGGTTCAGGTGTATCACGAACCGGTTCGACCTTCGGTTCGCAGAAAATTGCTGGAACATGGGGCTGAAACACTTAGCATTTTTCAGGGATTTTTTCTCAAAATATTCTCCATTTTCAAAGAGCCATAACTTCTTCACCGTAGCTCGGATTGAGGTGCCGTTTCTTCCAATATCTTCGTTGGGCGAGATCTTCAACTTTCCAGTTGACCGGACCACTGGATGGTGACTGTAAAATTACCAAAATGCCCTTAAACTTCCATATCTTGCCTTTTTTCACTTTTTGTCTTCTCTTGCGTACCACTTGCATTAAGTCCCTAAAATCGTGGAACGAGAAGTCGTTGAGGCAGATGTGGACACGTGATGGAGATGTTGAATACTTGATTCCCAAAATTCGGATTGAGTCCGTCGTGTGAGATCGTGTAGAGATGTGCCAAATATAGCGGCGTATGACATACACAAATGTAAGATAACAGACATGACAAAAATGTCCTTACAAATTCCAGTTTGGCCAAAATCAATGCCTCCAATATCTATACACTGTGATAGTGAGTCTACACTTTCCAGAGCTTATAATAAAGTGAACAATGGAAAATCTAGATATATTGGACTGAGACATAATTATGTGAGACAAATGATTACAGATAGTGTAATCACAGTGGATTATGTAAAATCAAGTCAAAGTTTAGTTGATCCTTTTATAAAAGGTCTTGCAAGAGGACTGGTGTCTAAGACATCATTAGGGATGGGACTAAAACCCATTAACAATAATCACTCTTGATGGAAACTCAACTTGATACTTGATATATTCAAGTCTCAAGTTCAATGATTAATTTACATCATACGACGTGATTGTAAGCACTACAAAATCAAACATCCCAAGGATAAGTGCTTAGAACATGTAATGAAACAAAATTTATGGTAGGCGTCAACTACAAACATCTCATGTTCAGCCCTACAAAATTGTTTCATAATGTAAAATAACAAAATTGAAACATGTATTTCTATAAAAATTAGAAAGCACTCAATATAAAGGATTACCACAATCACCATGTGACTTTGTATTGTTCTGAAAGCATACGAGGATGCCAAGTCAACCAACGCCTCCACATAATTAGCATACTCATTATAGGGAACAAACGAAAATGATCCCCTCACTCTATCATCATAATAATTAAACGATTGAATAGGTCAAGGCCCTACCATAGTCCTAACAAATGAGCGGAGTAGCAAATAAGACATCAATCACGAACTGGTTATAAGGTATGTCTCCAACCAAAAATTCCTCACAATATACGCCAAATACGTGCTCCATCTATCTCCCTCTCTCAGCGTGGATGCGAGACCCTTATGGGTTAGCAGATGCATCATCGGGATCAAATCAATACCTCAAGAATGTTGGTGCAACTCGTGATCCCCAATGTAGAATATATACTCATACTCAGAGTAGGATAAATATCAGACGCAAAACCACACTAGAGTCATATCGTGCTTGCATTTAGGTTGGATATGTCATTGTATGCCTCTATGTTGATGATATGCTTATCATGGGTAGTAACATGGAAATTGTCAAAACTACAAAACAAATGTTGAGTAGTAGATTTGACATGAAAGATATGGGAATCGCCGATGTTATATTAGGAATTAAAATTTCTAGAACATCGGATGGACTTATATTATCTCAATCTCATTACATTGAGAAAGTTCTTGAAAAATTCAAGAAGTATGATATTAGTCCTACCAAGACACCTGTAGATGTAAATTTACATCTAGCAAGAAATAATGGTGAAAGCATATCTCAACTAGAATATTCTCGTATTATCGGCAGTTTAATGTATGTCGTGAACTGTACGCGACCGGACATAGCATACTCAATAAATAAGCTAAGTCGATTTACGAGTAATCCAGGAAGAGATCACTGGAAAGCAATATTGAGAGTTTTGGGCTATTTAAAATATACTCAAAACTATGGATTGCATTACTCAAAATATCCAGCTGTTCTTGAAGGACATTGCGATGCAAATTGGATATCTGATACAAAAGACTCTAAGTCTACGAGTGGGTATGTGTTTACCCTCGGAGGTGCATCCGTATCTTGGAAATCCTCAAAACAAACGTGCATTGCTAGATCGACAATGGAATCTGAATTCATTGCACTAGACAAAGCTGGAGAAGAAGCTGAATGGCTTCGAAATTTCTTAGAGGATGTTCCAAATTGGTCTAAACCTGTGCCCGCAATATGTATACATTGCGATAGCCAATCAGCGATTGGAAGGGCACAAAATCACATGTATAACGGAAAGTCACGACATATTCGTCGTAGACACAATACCGTTAGACAACTTCTCTCAAACGGAATTATCACAATTGACTATGTAAAGTCAAAAGATAATATATCGGATCCACTAACGAAAGGTTTAAACCGAGAGCAAGTTAAAAGATCATCGAGAGGAATGGGTCTAAAGCCTATAAATAAATAAGAATCAATATAGTGGCAACCCAACCTAGCTGACTGGAGATCCCAAGATCTAGGCTCAATGGGCAAACCGAACTATGTTGTATTCAGTAAGCACTGGAGGATATTTAATCCTATCCATTCCAAAGATGAGACAGTGCATATCTGCCGCGAAATTAGGATAAGTTATGCTTTTAATGACATCTATATCTTAGTACGTCTAAGTGGGGTATTGCAGAATACTCTTTATGGAAGTCACCTACGTAAGTAAGAAGGGGGCCACTTCTATGAGAATAATGAAAGGCATATTCTCTAAAATACTTGCGGAACCAAGTGGTGTTCACGGCCAAAATGAACACAAACGTGAGAACCAACTGTGTTGAAGAATTGTTGTGTGAATACTGTTGTCTAGGTTTACAAAAACGGTTGACGGTTCAAGGACGTGAAGTCTACTGATTAACCAAGTAAATCCGATAGTATATCACTAAGGAAAGTTCAAGGCCACTGGGCTACTTCTCCCGATGCAATAAGTCTTCAGTTTTACTCAACCAGTGTCTGCATCTGCATCAGCATCTGTTTTGTTTTATTTATAGCGATATATCATTCATGTGGGGGATTGTTGGAAAATTGGAACTTAAATGGGTATTTAAAGCTGTCCAGATTTTTCTGGATAGATTTTTGAGCAACTTTGAGCTCAAATTTAGGTGGGACCCACACTACGGAAATTGTGGGACCATATACGAACGCGTTCACCTCCGCAAGGAGATTAACGTAGTATATTCATATGTCCAATTTCAATAAGTTATGAATGATAATTATGTCCCCAAAGTGACTCACAAAGCAATGAAAGTTAATGAATTGGGTGTGTTTTAACTCTTGTCCCACATTGGAAGAGTAGTGGAATTTTGATGAGTTAATAACACCCCAAGTATGGACTAAGGCTTGGATGCCTTG
Organism: Sambucus nigra; assembly: GCA_949130495.1. NCBI lineage: Eukaryota > Viridiplantae > Streptophyta > Magnoliopsida > Dipsacales > Adoxaceae > Sambucus > Sambucus nigra. The sequence goes on from OX422208.1 coordinate 100,304,655, forward strand.
GGGGTATCCCAACTCTTTGAATGGGAGATGACCTAAGCTATGCTCGGGTTGACTTTCGGTCAAAAGTCCACACGCGCGCGCGCGCGCGTCAGTCCGTCCGGCCGTCCGGCTCGGCTCGGTTCGGGCTCGAGCTCGGGCTTGGGCTTATAAAAATTCTTTAATTTTTGGGCCGAATCTAATTAACTTTCTGGGCTTTAATTAATTAATTACGGAATTAATTAATCTTTAATTAACTGATAATCAGTTAATTCCAAGAGTCAGCAGTTAACCAAATTAACTGCTTTGAGAGTTAATTTCGGTTTTGACTGTTCCCAACAGTCAAGACTTTTACTATAAATAAAATGTTTCCCCCTCAGTTTTTACTACTGAAAAAATTAATCCTCCAAAATTCTGAAATTGCTACTGCATTATTTCTTCTGCCCAGAAAATTATTTTCTTCATTTTCTGCATTGCATGTTCTTGGTTGTGTTGAGTATAAACACAGATTTGAGTTCGTTGAAAATTAATTATTGTTGTGCTGCATAATTAATTGGGAAAATCCGTTCTATCTTGGGAGACTATATTCACAAACCTCGGAGCACATTGAGGGAATAAATTGTCTTAAGGACACTGTGAGATTCACAGGGCTCGGATTATTTCTTTATTCTTGTTTAATTTCTGCAATTTCATGTAAGTGTTTCATTTCTGTAATTTTGTTGTAATTCTGTTTTAATTCTGTTTTAATTCTGTAATTATATTATTTTCATTATTCTGTACAATTGTTATTTATAAATAGTAGACATATAACTCCCATGGATTATATTCCACCTATAAAGTGAACCATAACATGTCTGAATAATAGTGCATAAGTCAAAGCACAAATAATAAAAAATGAAAATCCTTACCACGTCATCACATATGCCAATCAATGATGTCTATGGAACTTCCCAAGTAATCATCATATAGTTGCATCAATTCTCCAACTACCTTAAGTGACAGGGAAGACCCCGTTAGGACCATCAAGACCTCACCTGGAGCAACACTTTGTATCACACCTTTTTTATCCCACATGTTGATACCAAAATTAATATGCTGATGTGGACGAATAATACGAAGACACGTGTCAATCTACGTGGCACGATAGCAGCGAGGAAGTTCATTTCCCGACCAACCATGCTTCTTTACGAGCAACGAGGATACACCGAGGAACTCTAGCGCACCGAGGTACTCTAGCACACCGAGGAACTCTAGCGCACCGAGGTACTCTAGTTCTCCGAGGAACTCCTGATCAGCGAGCAGCTATGGCGGTCCGAGCTGCACCTCGGTCGTATCATTAATTGCCAGATAATCAACAGTTCAGATATTCATTGAATGCTTATATTCTTGACGCGCACGCTGCATTAAAAGTATTACCCTTTCACATGTATATCATTTAATGTATCGAACCTTTCATGTACAGCCTCAAGGCTATAAATACCTTGTATCAAACCCATTCAAGGGGACCGGAATTTCTTGAGAGAACTTGTAATCAAGAATTCCACAAACACTCAGCAATAACATAACAGTGGACGTAGGCTTTATTCCTAGCCGAACCACTTTAAAAATCTTTGTCTTATTTATTTATCTGTGATTGAATAATTAGAGCAATCTAGTTTTTTACATCAACAGATTGGCGCCGTCTGTGGGAAACGACTGTTACTATCGTTTTTCACAAAAATCAGTTATTATCAATGGCAGATAATCCAGAATCCAGTAATCGAAATGCTGGAAATACTGGAAATCTTCCAAATCCATCTGCACCCCCAGATCTGACTGGAATTATGACAAATCTGGCTCAAGGAAAACCGCCATGCAAGAATCTATGAGGCAACTCATTCAAACTCTTCAAGGCGGTGCACCTACCTATTCAGGACAACGGAGTGATCGTGGGCAATCACGATCCAAACGTACTGCGTCATATCGCAATGGGGAGTCTAATGATTCTTCTTATCAACCTGGGCGAACTTCATCGATATGGGCTACGGATACAAATCAACCTATATCTCTCTCTCCGGAGAGAACCAGCGCTTTGGAGAGATTAAGCAGGGCGTCTCCTTTCAGTCGATTAGGACCAAGGAGGAATATGAGTCCACCTAGAGCTCCATCGAGAAGTTTTCGGCCACCATCAGGTTTGAGAGAAGGATCAGCACAATCACGACCAGCTACTCGTCGAGATAAATCTCAGGAAGCTACGTCAGAACAATCAGTTGCTCGGACTAAGCGGCCTGAGGAAGGAAATGAAGCATGGAAAGGTTCCATTCAGCGGTTGGAGGATAGACTGGGCGAAATGGCTAAGGCAAGAAACCCCTTACAGAGAACTTTTGTTCAAGGGACACCTTTTGTGCAAGCCATTGTGGATTTTCCTACACCATCGAAATTCAAAGCACCTATGGTGACCCCCAAGTATGATGGAAAGACAGATCCTGTACTTCATATAGAACAATACCAAGCTGCCGCCGACATATATGCCGTCCCCGACGAGATGAGGTGTAGAGCATTCTCGGGAACTCTCACCGGATCTGCACAGATATGGTATAACAATCTTCCTCGGGGTAAGATTTCAACTTTTATTCAATTAGCCGAGTTGTTCATTGGGAATTTTTGTTTTGGGGCGAAGCCAATAAAGCGAGTAGCACATTTGTTAAGTGTTAGACAAAAATCAGACCATGGAACACAATTCGATAATGAAGAATTTGCTGCCTATTGTCATCAATCGAACATTTTGAAGTATCATTCAGCACCAGGCCATCCCCAAAGCAATGGACAGACTGAGGTGACAAACAGAACATTACTAAATGGTCTGAAGAAGAGGTTAAGTGAAGCTAAAGCAAATTGGATCAACGAGCTCCAATCAGTACTATGGGCTTACCGAACAACTCCCCGAGTAGCAACTGGAGAATCACCATATATGCTAGCATTTGGAAATGAGGCTGTGATACCTGCCGAGTTGGGTCTCCCAACGCATAGAGTACTGAATTTTAATTCCCCGGTCAGCGATTTGATGAGAAGATTGGATTTGGATATGCTCGAGGAGGTTAGAGAAGAGGCAGCCATTAGGAATGCTGCTTACCAACAACGTACAGCTCTGTTTTACAACAAAAGGGTGAAGAAATGTGAATTAAAAGAAGGGGATTATGTGCTAAAGAAAGTCATTCAGAAGCAAAATAAGTTGGAAGCAAACTGGCATGGACCTTACCGAGTTACAGAGGTTGTTCGTCCAGGAACTTACAGAATAGCAACTCTAGAAGGAGAAGAATTTAAGAATGCGTGGAATGCTGAACACCTACGCAAGTATTATCAGTAATGTAAAATGTAAAGCATTCCCTTCATTATGAATAAAGCGAGGATGTTTCGTCATCTTCTTTCTGGTTGAAAGTTTTTCGTGGAATACTAGTGTAATACACTATGCACACAAAAAGTGCTCTAAGGAGCCAAAAGCTCTAAGGAGCCAAAAAGCTCTAAGGAGCCAAATGCTCTAAGGAGCCAAAAAGTGCTCTAAGGAGCCAAAAAGTGCTCTAAGGAGCCAAAAAATACTCCTTTGGTTAGGAGGCGCTCTAAGGAGCCAAAAAGTGCTCTAAGGAGCCAAAAAGTGCTCTAAGGAGCCAAATGCTCTAAGGAGCCAAAAAGTGCTCTAAGGAGCCAAAAAATACTCCTTTGGTTAGGAGGCGCTCTAAGGAGCCAAAAGCTCTAAGGAGACAAAAAAAATACTCCTTTGGTTAGGAAAAACAAAATATTCCAAAATACACCAAGTATGGCTAGTCGGGGATAAAGACCCATCAACTGTAGTTGGTCGACAAACATTATTCATCCATCATGGTTGGTTGGAAACAGTTGGAACAATTTATACTCATTACTTTATTATTAAGTGATTGAACAACCTTGATACTTGTAACTTTTTATTAAGTTGCTCAATGAACAATATTATTGTTATCTTTTTAATAGATACATATGCATAAGTGTAAAGTGTTTGATAAAACACGAGATAATACCAATACAGATTTACAAACAAAAGTGAAGTCTTTCATTAAAAATTCAAAATAAGTTACATATTACATGTATGTGCTGACTATTACATTAAGATTCCTATTCTATTGGTTTCTTGCCCTTTGCTTTTGAGACAGGCTCTTCGCCAGCAGGAGGATCTTCCAAGCAAAGAGGAGAATTAATAAAGTTTAAGTCCTTCAGCATTCTGACATTCATTATTGAAGGGGTATCCATTAGATGCTCTTTATGAGATACTTCAACTTGGGAATGAAGGCTATAATCACCGAGGTATTTTGAAATTAAGCTGCGAGGAATGGAACGAGCTGGGATCCAGGCCATGTCCAATTTGAAAGGTGGCACAGGCAAGTCAAGTAGCCCAGGAGCATGATAATCCCATAAGAAGTGCCCTCGCTCCAATTTTAACACACCCAGTGCATTCAACCATCCCTGTTTATAACCTTCATTATTGGAATGTTCAATACGAGCATCCAAGTGAACAAGGGCTTCATTGTATCCTGCCATCCAGAATTCCCTTGGCTGTTTATGGAATTGGAAGGTTAATCTATCCAATTGTTGATGAAGGCTTTTGGCAAAAAGATCCTTATTACGCAGAGCAGATTTCGTCGCTGTAAGTTGATCTTCCAAGGATAGATTTGTCTTGGACATTTCTGATAGGGCCCGATCTTTGACGTTTAATTGGAATGCTTGAGTTTCCAAAGTAGATTGGGTACGAGCCTCTTCAACATTGCGACTAAGAACTCTTGATCGGCTCCGAGAAGCGACTGGAGAGCTTTGCTCCTCGGCAACATTTTGAGCAGCTCTTCCTCACCCCCGAGAACCTCTTCCTCGTCCACGAGCAGTCCCAGAAACAGCAGATCTTCTTAAATCATCCAGTTCTTGCCTTAATTTGGCATTTTCGACCTCTAAGAAAGAGAAACCATCATCAGTAACGGGCACTAGAGCAGTGGAAGATGATGCTGCAGATTCATATTGAGCCAACTTTTTCTGTAAATTATTATTTTCTTGTTCCAGGATCTCGGCAATCTGCCTGCAAGCTTCAACTTCACCTTTTAAGGTCCTTTCCCTAATATCATATCCAGCAATGATCTTCTTATGGCCTGTTTCAGAAGAGAGCTGCTGGTATCTATTTTCATAATCCTCGTGCAACGATGCCATTGTTGCATTGTGTTGATTTTGAAGATCCTCTATGGAACCATGAAGTTCCTCGATCAGTTCGTAATACACCACATTATTGGCCACAGATCTATCAAGTAAATCCTTCAGATACCGGTAAGCCTCAACTGCTTGTTCTGAGGCATCGTGACCAAGGATGTCGACAATCTCTGATACACTTAGGTCTGTATGACCAGCTTTATAATATCCATTGCATTGTCGCATCAACTCAGTATCAGGAGCAGATATCAATTCCATTCTGGCCAAAAACTAATAAAGAAGAGGAAGCAAGAGTTAATAAATAAAAGCAGACAGAGTATCAATAAAGAAGAGGAACGAAGATGTATTTTATTAGATCATCAAAAGGTTACATTGTTCGATTACAAGAATTGAAATATAGAAATGATACCGAACAACTTCACACCTTTTCCTTGTCCCCCAAGACTTTCTCGGGAGGCTGGGACGAGGAGCTCGGTTGCTCGGTGGCAACAACGGGTTGATCAGCAGGAATCTTCTCGGCAGGAGGAGGCATAGAAGAAACGTCCTCGACTACAGAGGGTTGAGAAGCAGAGACTGGGTCACCCATAGCCATAGAAGACTCATCTGAGGCAGGCTCATCTTCTTCTTCTTCCACAATTGGTGGAGGAGGACCAGGGAGGTGTTGTTGGAATAGCTCAGAATCGTCTTGTACCTTCAACTCTTGCAAAGCAGCTACCCAGCCATTGTGGAAGTATTTCAACTTCCCATATTGGACTTGGGATGTCATTGCAGCAATCCCTTTATCCCATCCTTTCTCCCAACCAGCACTGAAATGTTTCTTGATTGCGACCTTTCTCCTCAACTTCTACGAGGAGAGCTTCACATCCAATTCCTCTTTTTTGACCTTGATATCTCGCAGGGTAGATAACTCTTCCTCTGCCTTTTTCAGCTGGCCATCATATTCCTGATGTTTAACCTCTAAACCTTTTACTTTCTCCTCCAAATTCTTAGAGGTTTCGGCCATTTTCACCTTCTCAGCTTCAGCCACAGCTAATTTCTTCTCCCAAACAGCTTTTTCGTCAACATACTGTTGACGAGATTCCTTTAAAGACTGGATCAAACCCAACAGAGCATCCTCTACACCTGACGAGGAGCTTGAAGCTTTAATAGCTTCATCCTTCTTCACAATATTATTAAAACAGTTCACCAACTGAAAGATGAGAAAAATAGCAAAGTCAATACAAAATGCAAGCTTTCAGAGAAAGAAAGAAAAACCAGAAGTATAAGAAATTTACTGAAGCAAGGTGGCGAGCAGCTAAGGATGTCAGCATATCCCTAGGAATTCTTTCATCAATACCATGGACCTCGGGTACGACCGAGCTCATTGCAGAACTTGGAAGAATGATGTTTGGAACATCAGTACCACCAGCAGGTAGGGAGGAGGCAGTTTCAGCCGGAGTAACTAAGGATGATTTCCTCAATCTCTTCAACGGGCGGTCAGAACCTTCAACCAAAGAGGTCTTGGTCGGAGAGATTGTAATTACATCTACAGGAGCATTTTTCTTGCTCGGAACCATTGGGGGCTTCTCGGTAGCTTTGGAAGACCCAGCATCCACTTTTTTAGTCCCCTCTGGGGCATCAGTTTTGCTTTTCTTGGCCCCAACAACAGAAGTAACATCATCAAAGAGAGCAGGAGGAGCTCTTTTCTTACCCATCCTTTGACTTAAAGTAAGATGAGAATCTGAAGATGAACCTTCTGGAGTTGAAGCTGGTTCAACAGGGCGAGCAGTATAAGAGGTTGTGTAACTCTTATACTGTAGCAGATATGAGGCAGACCTGATGTGTTCGTCTGCAATGTTCTTGTGCAAACCCCAGATAAGTTTCAGATGCTTGATATTAACCTCTGATTCTTTTGGAGTTCTTCTTTTGCTATCAACTGCAAATAAATACATAACGAGATATCAATCATACATTTTGTCAAACATGATGAAAGCATAATTTCATAAATAAAATAAAATGAAAAATAAACCTATCCCATTGCCATATGGAGGGCATCTGGGACCGTTGTATACGCCATCTCCAGCTAAAGGGGCATGTTGCCAATTTTTTATAACCAATCCATATTCAAAATAATCCCTATTTGAGTCAGGGAGGTTAACTACAAGGGCTCTATTTAAAAACCTAGTTTTTAAGTAATAAATATTATCTAGAGTGGCCCATTTATAGCAGTACATGATCTCAGGGATCCCAATACGAGTCCCATGAGTTAGATTTAATTTGTACACCCCATTAATTATTCTCCATGAATTGGTGGCTATTCTTGCAGGGACAAGATAAAAATATTGACAAAATTCGAGACTCAATGGATTTGGTGGAAAGGAAAAACCACATTCAGCAATAAAAAGACTGGGGAACCAATGTCCCTCAGCCAAATGAAAGTAATCTTGAGTTCCAGAAAACTCTTCCAAAATTACCCAAGATGGGATGGAAAAATCAGAACGGAATTTTTCAACAGATTCAATAACATAAACCATGGTGAGTAAAAGAAGAAGGAAGAAAAAGCTTACAGGAAGAATGGAGAGCTGTCAACAACGAACGAAAACAAGGACGAACGCACAAGACTGAAAGAGAGAATAGAAAGCTTGAAAGCAGAAAATTGGGAAAAGTAGAAGACGGTATGGTTACCTAAGAAGTTTAAATACTTTGCATTGGGAAGCGGCAAAAGAAATGATTACCAAAAAGAAACTATTGAACTTCCGGCGGCTAAAAGGACAAAAACTGCATGGAGATCGAAGCGCTTATAAAAAATTCAAAAAAAAGGGCGGAAGCTGCGAAATGAGAAGGAAATTTGAACACAATGTTCCTGAAACCCAGGAAAAGTCATTTAATATTGCCATATACCGAGAAAGAATGTTCCATACTCCTCAAAATTCGAGATATGAAACATTGGGGGCTTCTGTTGATACCAAAATTAATATGCTGATGTGGACGAATAATACGAAGACACGTGTCAATCTACGTGGCACGATAGCAGCGAGGAAGTTCATTTCCCGACCAACCATGCTTCTTTCCGAGCAACGAGGATACACCGAGGAACTCTAGCGCACCGAGGTACTCTAGCACACCGAGGAACTCTAGCGCACCGAGGTACTCTAGTTCTCCGAGGAACTCCTGATCAGCGAGCAACTATGGCGGTCCGAGCTGCACCTCGGTCGTATCATTAATTTCCAGATAATCAACAGTTCAGATATTCATTGAATGCTTATATTCTTGACGCGCACGCTGCATTAAAAGTATTACCCTTTCACATGTATATCATTTAATGTATCGAACCTTTCATGTACAGCCTCAAGGCTATAAATACCTTGTATCAAACCCATTCAAGGGGACCGGAATTTCTTGAGAGAACTTGTAATCAAGAATTCCACAAACACTCAGCAATAACATAACAGTGGACGTAGGCTTTATTCCTAGCCGAACCACTTTAAAAATCTTTGTCTTATTTATTTATCTGTGATTGAATAATTAGAGCAATCTAGTTTTTTACATCAACACCACATATAAACATAAATCCTGTACTACAAATAACAATAATAATAAATATTGATTTTTTTATTGTTCACAAAAGGATGATATTCCCACAAGTTTTATTAATGAAGCAAAATGTGGAAACATAATCCTTTCACATGTAATACATCCAAAGAAGAGGACATTAAAGCCATACCTTCTATGAAAATAAGAAAAAAAACAGTTCCACTTGAACCTTTATACACCAAATTATGTAATTGATTATGAGCTAACCACCACAAATTTAACTGTTGATTATTAACCCCTCATTTATAACAACTTATATGCCACTTGATTTCCTGCCCGTGATAAGCCACAAAATTCATTTGGGAAATGTAGTTTTTTTCAATATAGGTGTATGTATCTCTATTCCTTTTCAATTAAACCACTTGGATTTTAAGGACCAACGAGGGTTATAGGAATTATCATGCATGCAATGTACACCTGCTAGAGAATCTATTTATAACCATAAATTGTACCATTTTAACTTCCAAGACATTTCAATACCACTAATGACAACAAGAATTTTAGCGTAAATATCACTCTGAGTGCCAACATTCTTGCAGAAAACCCCACAAACAAGCCCTTTACAAATTCTTAACAAATCTCCAATAGCTGCATTAACACCCAAGGAAATGCCGTCAATGTTTATTTTTATCCATCGAGGAATAAAAAGGTACCATTTGACTTCCTTTAAGATAGGAGCTTTCCTCAATTTATCTTTAATATTGAAAATTTGGAGAACTTTGATATTATAAACCTCATTCTCTATGTGACCTGATGCAAAATTGCCAATGAATCTCAACCAGAGTTTAAGTTGTTGAATACAACTAGCCATATAAGGTAATTTATCATAAAAATTCTTTGATTCCTTAATATTAGTATGATTTCCACTTGATCCAATATCATTGGAATCCAAATTTCTTTTAACGGGAAGTTGAAATGGACTTTTAGGTCATTATTGCAGAAATCCACAACTAAATTTTGGATAACACCTTTTTTGAAAGTAGTAAATAACCAATTCTAGAGGTTTGTAGAAAATTGACTTTCTATAAAGAAGATTCATTACTGAATTTGCACATTTCACACTTAGAAGTATATACACATGCCCTCGTGATTTTGACCGTACCTGATAAGCACCCAAAAGTGTTTAAATAAAACTCAAAACAAACGATTTTTAATTGCTAATTATCGATAAAATTGGTCTTATATGCGTACATGTCTTTGTTTTAGGTCAAATACCTCCTGCTGAGTTTAAAGCATAAAGTCAAGGCAAAATACGGTACAAATGCGGTTAAATGAGGTAAACCCCAATCCCCGTACCATTAACCTATCCCGACCAAGTCCAGTCCATCCCTAACCTGTCCTATAAATGTTCAATATGTGTGTGTGGTATTATTATTATTATTATTATCATCATCATCATCATCATCATCATCATCATAATTATTATTATTATTACTACTACTTAGCTTGTGTCATTTTTATATGTCTTTTTTTATTTTATTTTAGGATCTTTATTTTCAGTGTTTTAATATTTTATATAAATATTATATAAAATGTTCGGGTCGTCATGTTAGTGTCAGTATATATTTAGCTATATTTAACATTTGCTTTTCTTATATTTTTAGTGTTCTTTATTTTTTTTTTATTTTCTTTTTACTTTTATCTTATTATGAGTCTTTTATATTTTATATATGTGTTTATATATATATATATATATATATATATATATATATATATGTATACTTTATTTTATAATAAAATACCACCTCAACACACTCATTACTATCTTACACTTTACACACACAAACACACTACCTAGTCTACACTCACCCACACCCTAACATCTCACCCATCATCTTTCCTATCAAGCCTGTCTCTCCCTCTCACCTCCATTGAAACCCAACCTCCGTAACCAACCTTCAAACCGAACACCTTGACCCCCTATCATGGCATCCTCGCCCCATATCTACCCACTTCAAAACTCGTCGCCTCCGACCCTTTGTAAGCCCGATGAAGACCACTCTGCCCCGAACTCCCCCTAGCCAAAATCGAACTTGCCCGTATGCTTACTCCCATACGCGCTCCTAAAATCAGCTGCTACATCGAACCCGAAACTCGATTCCACTTACCCACCAACCTCAAATTACCATTACCTAGGGTGGAAAATCGTGTTATTGAGTCGGGTTCAAGACCAACCCGATACGACATGAAATGTTTTTTAGTGACACGAACACGACACGACACGACATGATGTCGTGTTATTTTTTATAACCCGAACACGACCTGCTTCGAACACGACACAACATGATTGACACGATTTTAAATTTTGATATGATTAAAATCTATAACACGACCCGATTGGCACGGCATGACACGACACAATTATATCAAAATTTATAAAAAATATTTTGTATTTTTTCGATTCATGCTTTCTTGTATTTGTACAAAAAAAATAATTATATCAAAACCTAATTGCCCACGACAGATTAAATTAACAATTTGAAAAAAAATCCATAATATGTAAAAATTATATAGTAAGCATGCACAACTACAAATTACATCACAACTTATGGAATAAAAAACAACAATATTTTTCCATTTACTAAAAAAAACAACTTTGTAATAAAAAAACAACAATGTTTTTCCAAAAAAGCCATTTTTTTGCATTTACTAAAAAAAAATAACTTTTGTAACAAAAAAACAACAATGTTTTTTTCATAAAAAATAGCTATTTTTTTTTGCATTTACTTAAAAAACAACACCTTTTGTAATAAAAAAAATAGCAATGTATATTTACCTTGAACATGTTTTTTGTGGTTCGACTTAGTACGGTAGCATTTGTCTTCACGTAATCAACTTTCTTACATCCATCTACCATTGTACTAGAGGTGTTCTCGTTGTACTAGAGGTGTTCTCGCCCATAATAGAGTTTCTCATGTATTCACCAAAAAGATCAAACAACTTTTCTTTAACAAGACGACTTTGATAATTATTGATACCATCAAGTTTTTGGTAAGTTAACTCAACATATAGAAATTTGAGACAAGGATTCAAAATTGCGCCCATTGCCAAAAGCAAATTATAATCCGGCCAATTCTTGGAAAATTTCTTATACATTTTACATGCCATTTGCTTTATAAAGACATCCAAACTTTTCATTTATTCTCTTAAAGTGAACTCAACCATGGAAACGTAAGTAAAATACAAGTTAGCCGTAGGGTACTTGTTTCCAGAGAAGATGCACATTACTTCATAGAAAACCTCCAAAAACTTTAAAAAAAATCTCAAATTTTTCCCCACTCCGTTTCATTTGGACAATACAAAAAATTTGAGTCACTTAGTGCTAAATGAACAAATGCACGACGATAAAATATATCACTCTCTATCATTATAAATGTTTCATTCCACCTAGTAGGGACATCTTGACGTAATCCTCTCTTTGTATCCCAATGAAAAAATTTCACACATTCCATAAATTTTTCTTTTCTAACTTGTGAGCCTTTAACATACTTCACACACTCGCGCACCTTTTCCACTCCTTCATCTATTACCTTCAAACCATCTTGAACTATTAAATTTAAAACATGAGCACAATATCGAAGATGAAAATAATCACGCTTACTTAAAAGTGACCCTTCGTTATTTAATTGACTTTTTAGAAATTCAACAAATGTATCATTGCTTGATGCATTATCCAACGTGATAGTGAACAACATCTTCTCAATGCCGCACTAAGACAACAGATTAGAAATCTTTTCGATTAAGCAAATACCATTATGTGGAGGTGGCATCATGAGAAAATTGAGAATCCTTTTTTGCAATTTCACTCCCGAAATCTTTCCGGCTCAAATTTGGAAGAGCGCATCCCACGAGATTGATTCATCAACATTTGGGATACGTCATTTTTATCCCTCCTTGGACACTTTTTTATATGTTTTCTCAAACTACCTGTCCCATTCTTAGAAGAACACATGTAAATTTTTGAACATTTTTTACATTTGACTCTTTCTTTTCCATCATAAGAAGGTAAAAAAAATTCCATACCTCAAACTGACGTTCCCTACATTGCTTAACTACACCCCCTTTTGTTTCCATCTCTAGTTTCACATCAACTTCAACAACGTCATCACCATAATCTTCGCAAGAACTATCATCCCCACTATCAACCTAGAAAAAATCATGATACCATCTAAGACAAACTAAAAAAAATAAACAACTTCAAACTAATAAACAAAATAAATCTAACAAAATAAAATACACAATTATCTCATTTTCATTTAATTTATTCTTAAGATGTTCTGAAAATTTTACCATTTTCTTCTCCCCAACTTCAAATGATTTTGACCTTTTTTTTCTCATTTACATTAGACAAGGTTGATTTTGAGTTCATGTTGACAATATAAATCGCGTTGCGAACCAAACGAGAACTGCCAAATGAAAAAAAAATATACAAATGTCAGTCCTAAAAAGAAACAAAAAGAACAACCCGCATTTAAAAAAACAAACAAAAAAATAAAGAACAGCCCCACATTTAAAAAAATAAACAAACGGACAAATAACTGTTAACATGTTAAAAAAAATACTTGCCAAATGAACAACCCCACATTTAAAATAAAAAGAAGCCCCACAAAATAACTATTAACATGTTAAAAAACCAAATACCTGCCAAATGAACATTTCATGTTCATCGAAAATGAATAAGAAATACATGTTCATTGTGGTAGCAACACATTTCTTGTTCATTGGGGTTAAAAAAACAAGTTTATTGTGAATAAGAAATGTTTTGTTAAAAATTATATTAACTTGCAAGGTATTATTAATTGAGATTGTTACAAATACACAACAACAGAGATCGTTACAAATACACAACAAGGTATTAACTTGAATCCCCTAATTTATTAGCATGACAACATTATAATAACACCAAAAATGAGAAGAAAAAAAGGAATGGAGATAAAAAATGGAGATTGAAAAATGAACAAACATACCGAAAATGGAGGACAGAACCATTGAAAATGAGATTAAAAAAAAAAGAAAGCAGCGCCAAAAATGGGATAACACCAAGATGTTAAGTAATGGAGAGCACCAAAAATGGGAGAACTGACCCGGAACCGCCGAGGATAGACCGACATCAAAAATGGGAGAGGAATAGAACAACCGAGATGTTTTGTGGAGAAGAAAGAATAGTCATGTGGAGTTAGAAATGTTTTGTGTTAGGTTTGGGTTTTCTTTGTTTTGTGGTAAATAGAGTTGAAATATTTGTGGATTGGGCTTTTTAATAAAATCCCAATCATTTTTTTGAACGGGTTTTTATTGGGGTTAATAACGGGTCAATAATGGATTTTCAATTGGGTCCACAATGTGTCTTAACGAGGTCACTATCGTGTCTTTAACGGGTCCAATTCGGGTCAATTTCGTGACCAAAATTAAACATGAACACGAAACGACACGATAACAGGTACAGTAACCCAGACCTGAACACGATAAGCCGTGTCAATTTTGTGTTAATTTCATTCCATGTCATTTCGTGTTGTCGTGTCGTTTCCAAAATTTCCACCCCTGCCATTACCAAACCAGTCTCCAACCGATCACCATACATGAGTCTAACTCGGCCACTGCTCCCCTTACACCCAAGAAAATCCGGCTGAACCTCCATTCCTACTAACCAGCGAACCAACCCGATGCTACTTCACCCAGTTTTGAATGCACCTGCCATACCCGAATTGACCCATGAACATTACCTGCTACAAACTTAACCTGGAACTAACTCTCACATCCCCCTATACCCACCTTGTAACTAAATCCAGCCACTCTGAACCTCCACCTTCTAACCCAAAAACCACTCCAAACCCGAAACCTAATTACTTGTTCCCAAATCAAACAAACAAACAAAAATCTAGGTAGACTTCTCCCCATTTCCTTATACCCGATTTTGCCAACACCCCAACTAAAATCCAAATAAAACCAAAAATTAACCAAGTCGCCACGTGTGTTTTAAAAGGCTTTTTACCCCTTTCCCAAAAACTACCCTCATTACCTCACACACATCATGCACAATTAAAAACTCCCAAAGTGCCCCTTAGCTTCATGTGCCATGATATATAACCATGAAGTCTCATTCATTTAGAGACCTAGAAGAAGCTAGTAGAGAATACCATAGAGAGAGAAATTTTATTTTAGTTTCAAGAAAAAAATAAATTGCTTGATTATAATTTTATTGAGAGAAATATATTTGAAGTAATTCATTGCAATTGAAGTCATTTTGGGTTTGATCTATTCCTCTCTAGTTCATCTCGTTTAATCCTTGCATGTTTTCATTTGTTTATTCTATGTCTTGGATGATGATTATGAAGGGCTAATTTCCCATTTAAGGGATGAATTATATCCCCCATGAATCCAATCAATTTAGTTTGTTAATTTTAATATATATGATTTTTTTTATTAGTAAATTTAATTCATACTCTCATTTGATTTCCTTTGATTTACTTTGATTAGCGCCCAAAATGCCCAGTCAACCATAGCATGTCCCTATAAATAGGACCCCCGGGTAAGGTCAAGAGAAGACAGAAAAATCAAGTTACACCCTTACTTTGACAAAATTGTACCGGAGCTAGTATTCTCTCCCCACTCTCTCTCTAAGTGTCAAAGTTCTTATCTCTTAACTCCCATCATTACAACCCTTATTCTCAGGATCTCTCTAAAGGAATAAAAGAAAAAGAAAAAGAAAAGAAAAAGGGGATAAGTTACAACTAAAGAAAAAAAAAATGAAAAAGGGAAAAGAAAAAGAAAAGGAAGTGGTCAAGTAGCAGCCCAAATCTCGGACAAAAATAGAGAATGGGTGACCGGTGGCCAAATCGCGGTCAACCGCGTGTAGGGGAAGGGGCACACTACCTATGCACCAAGGCAAAATAAGTAAACCTGGTCAACCGGCGGCAGGGACGGGGTCGAACAGTCGCGCTAGCCAAACCCACATCCCAGCACTGATATTGACCTCAAGCCGAGATCACCACTCCTAATAACTGATGCGATTTTGGACCAGCCTATGCCGAAACCACCATACCCATATGCCAAAATGCCAAAAAGCTCCAAAAACCATCAATGGTGGCAAACACCAAACCAAGACCCATTCTGACAAAGCACACAAGAGCCATATGCGTTTTTACATCAAAATCCATGCTCAATTTCGGACCCAAGCCCCGAATTTCGGACCAAACCAAAAATCGAGCACAAACCCGAGCTATCTCCAAATCTCCATTTGTGTTTGGTATTTGTTGCAAAAGTGGGTATAAAGAAAGGGACATGGGGGGTATTAAAAAAATTGTTAGTATATAAATAAAATATTTAAATTAATTAACTTGTAATTATTCCCCGATTAAAGGTCCCTTTTCTTTGTTCGAACTCCAATTAGAGCATCGTTTGCGATCACGCAAAGCTGGGACCGAGAGCTACAACTTCCGTGAAGACTTTGGGAAAAAATTCCAAAGTGTGAAATGACGATAATGCCCCTGAACGTGCAAACTTTGACGAATCTTTATCGGAATGCGCTCAAACTTCATACTTTGCACTTTAATACCTACAAACACTCAATAATACCTCAAATAACGTGTTAGCATATAAAACAGGGGTTTTCTGATTAACGAGCATAAATATAGGCATTAAAGTACCCGAGGGGGCTAAAATGCATAAGCTTGAGTGTAATAAAGTGTAATGATTCGATACGAATCAGATACTCTCTCTGATTTATCTCCATATTCATTTTATTCTTTACCTAAATTTAATTTATGTGGGGGATGAAAAATATTGTGTTTTTACATAAATTAATATTTTGACAAAAATTAATATATTGGTCAACCTTGAGAAATTATAAAAATAGGACTCACACTTTAAATCTGGTAGGGCCAAGTATGTACGCATTTCTTTTATCAATACGAGTCACATGATATATTTATTTATTAAATACGGACAAATGATTAATAATAAATTTGGTTCAAAATGTCCCATTTATATATAAAAATTATTGAGAATTTTATTTAATTTATTCAGACAATTTTTTTGTGAATTGTTGTTAAAGGTTGTGATTGTTCGCTATGTAGTGACTATTTTTCAAAACAGTCACTAAAGGTCATGACTGTTCGACACTTTGTTTCTTCTAAATACAAGACTTGTATTCATTTTAAAGAAGATAGAGAAAATATTTTTAAATGCTTTTCATTCCTAATCGAGTCAGAGAGAGTGTTAAACATAATTTGTTCATAAGACATCCACATTAAAGTGCTTCTTATGCGTATGGAGACACTTTCATCTTAGGAGGCAGATGATCATTGTTCATTACTATAAAACCGTAATGGGAGCGCATTTTGTCTTAAGGAAAGAGTGTCCAACACTCGACTCAATCATTTTCTTCGTTCGTAATGTTTTATTCATATAATTTTATATTGCATAAATATGATTGTTTTATCATTTAATTTGAAGAATATGATTATGAATAACATCAACTCCTTAAAACACACTAATGAAACATCCTGTGTGGTGTGTATGTCCAACAACAACCTTTGGATCCTCAAGAAAATGATCTGAAAAATAAAATTAGAGAAAGATCATCAACGTTGTGTAGCATCTAATACTTAATAAAAAAACTACCAAGATGTTTGTTGACCCAAGGCACATCATCAGGGCCGATTCTGAGATTGATAAAAATTAATAAGGCTCTGTGCAAAAATTATAAAATATGACGCTTTTATTTATATTGATACAAAAAAAATTGAACCCTCAACATATAAATAATAATAAATAGACTAGCGAGGATCGTGTACAATCGTCCACTTGGCATATAATGACGACAGTTCCATGCCATCCAACATTAACTTATCACGAGGATACCCTTGTGCACATCATACATCTCTAAAGTATCGTAGGCCTATCTAAACACCAGAGCAGTGCCATTTAACACAAAGTCGTATTATTCAAAACTGAGGTAAACACATTATTCTTCATAAAAATTACCCATCACCTGTCCTTTCGCATTCGTTCATCCTCCCACCATTAAATTTGAGATTCAATCACACAATCTTATAGGCGATCCACGATTCTTGGGTTTTACGATCAACAAATCTTGTTGGCATCCTCGAGTCATGTGAAATCCTTTATGTAAGCCCATTCACCCTTATGAGGTTAAGCTTGGGTGGGTCTTCATACCTCATTCGTTGGTGGCAATGTTTCTAGGGTTGTAATTCCCATGGATTATCATGAGATAAAGACTCTTGATTATTAGGGTTTGGAAGGATTTTGAAAATCTAATTATAGTATATAACTAAAATTGATAGCGGAACCAGGTGCCAACATTTGTCACTTCCACAAGAAGACACGTGTACAATTTTAATGAGTCGAATTAAGTTAATCCCTTAAATCTTTTTGTATTCCACATAATTACAAATTTAGAATACTTTAGTTCAAAACTTTTCACATTTCAATACACCTCTACTAATTTATGACTCTCCAAATGATCCGTCCCTCTCATCTCTCTTTACAATAAAACCATTTTCCCAAGTCATCATAACATACGAAGAAAAAATTAATCCTATGAAAAAACTCCAATATATGAGCTCTTCCAGTTGCACCTATTCTCCAAGGTACTCTTTTTATGCACCATTGGATATTTCAAGTCCTTTTCATATAATTTGCCAACTTCTATTTTCATTAATGATTGTAAGCCTTTCTTTGCTCATTGAAATTGTTTTAATTCCTTTAAGACAGATCTAATTTTATGCCACTTTCTAATAATTCCTTTCAACTATTAAATTTTGATATTCAACCATCAAACTCACTTAATTTATGCATGAATACTTAATTGTTTCTTTTATTTATCTAAAAAACAAATTAGGTTCATCACATTCCTCTCATCTCTGTAATTCACAATTCACCCTAAAATATCATTTGCTGTTAGAGCATCCTAATGGGTATGTTCAAAGAGTATAAAAAAATCATAGGTTATGTTATATTTGGAGACTGTTATGGCATTTAACATTCAAATTTGCACTACCATACCCTATAACCCTGACACATCTTGCACCGCATGGCTTTATTTTTCCAATTGTTCGAGAGGTTAGTCGTCAAACTCGTAGAAATGATTAATTTAGCTATTTAGCTATTTAATTTGTTTAAATTACTGATTCTATATTTCTATTTATTGTAAATTTAATTTTTATACATCAGTTGGTAAGAAAAGGGTTTCAGTGATATCATTGTATTTGAAGAAAACCATAACATAATTGTTTTTTTATTAGTTTTTATTAGTATTTGAAGCAAATTACAATTTTTATTTTATCTTGTAGGGTTATGTTTGACAAATTTCTACACGTAATAATTTTTTTATGATTACGAAAACACAATTTGGTATTTTAGTGTATATTTTAACAATTTCATTAAAAAACGGAGACATCGCGGGGTTTGCATGCTAGTAAGAATTTATCTTTGTAAGAAACTAATGTGTTATTACAAGTCTTCTCTTCTGACATTTATTCCATGCCGTGTGACATGACATGGTTCGCTTCAACTGTTGCGTCGTACAATATACTTCCCTTATAAAGGAGTATCAGACTTGCCTCATCCATGAGCTTGTCTCAGGATTAAAATGATTCTATTAATTATGCATATATTTTTATTTGGTTTATTACATTATATTTGTTATCACAATTGAGTTTCACAAGGATGATTGCGGTGTCTATAATGCTTGCCCCTAGATATAGGGATTTTGAATAATCTGGATGAAGTCGAACATGGATATTCACCTGCAGGATTTAGTGTTATGGCAAGTGTCCTTGCCCAAACTAGGTCTTGAGTTCAAGATACGTGAGCAGTCTCTCTATATATGGGGTAAGGTCATCCGACATTCGCATATCCTAAACCCTACAGTTAAGCGGGATCCTTGTGCACTCGATATGACATTTTATTAATGAAATGATAAGTCAAACACCGACCTATTAAAAGGGCAATCTAGGAATTTCTTAGTCATGTGTCCAACTAGATGTGCTATACCAATCTATTCTCCTCTAGAATTTCATAATTTATGCTTGGGACTTATGGACCTTATGTTCCAAACATTATTTCCTCACATTTTATAGAACAATATACCCACCTCAAGCGCATGCATATTCATGTCATTTTTTAAATTATTTTATAAGCCATTATATGTTTATTAACAAAGATTTATGTTAGGAGAGGGTATCTCATCATCCCACCTTTTAAAAGGGTGACAAGACAACAATGACCAAGACCAAAACTACTTATATGAAGCAATAAGAAGTAAGAAGGGAACACCAACCCTTCCTGGAGATCACTCTAAAATATTAACAAAACCTAACTCAATGTACTCAAACAATGAAAATTCTTGGTCTGATGTGAAAGAAAAAGAAAACATAATATGCAGGATTATCACAATACATTTAAAAATATTTCGAATGAGAGGAACGATGAACGGAACACTTTTGATCCATTTTGGAAGAGGAATGGGAATTGATGTGAAATGCTCATAAATGAATTATTGACACATTTTTTTTTCTCTCATCATTAATTTTTGGAAGTATATATATATATATATATATATATATATATATATATATGAGATAATTATGAGGTGAAGCTTTAATATTAATTGAGAACGTTAAAAGGATCCGATTCTACTACATTTCTTTAGAAAAAAACACATTAAAAAATATTTCCCAAATTGATTTACAATGTCTAAACTAAAACAATAAAGGAAAAAATTAAGCCAGTTACCGTATGTTACAAAAGACGAATGGTTTTAATAGATTTTCTCGATAATTAACAATTTTGGAGAGGCGTAAGAGAGAGAGAGAGAGAGAGAGAGAGAGAAAAAAATGTTAGTCTGGTCTATTGTGTGCTTCTTTCCCCATAGAGTAATTCTAGGTTGACACAAGATTTTAACATATTTTACTTGACACACTAGTGTGTGTGTGTGTGTGTGTGTGTGTGTGTGTGTGTGTGTGTGTGTGTGTGTCTTTACTGGTTTGTGTTTAATGTCTATTAATTATCATTTAAGACACGAACCAATACAGGCATGACATGTTACTATATCATATAAAATGTTTCGCATAGTATTTCCCTTTCTCATAATATGTGGAGAGGTGCATATTCCATTTAGTTTGCATCGCGAGGTGGTAATATGGCAATGTGACTTGGATGGAGAACTCTACATAGTTTAAATTTTAAGAAATCATTTTGACCTAAGGCTTATGTGATAATCGCATATTATTTTTAATCTCATTATCATTCACCTTATTGGATACAAATAAGTAGTAGGTACCACACCACACAAATGTATGCCTGTGTAAGACTATCTATATAAGATTTCCATTTCACATGACAACCTCTAAATAACATAACTTTCATTTGGAATAAATCATCTCCCAAAAATAGTGAAGTATAAAATAAATTTTATAGTTAATTTTTATTATGTGTAAACCTTATGGATTTTCTTTCCCTATTTCTGCCAACAAAACCCCAATACTCAGACACCAAGGATAAAAAGTGATATTGTCAGCGTTTGGCAACCCTAATCTGAATATGAAACATCAAGAATTAAGAAGTACCAAATAGTGTTTGTATTTTATAAGATTAAGAGACTGACGACTATATTTTTCTCAATGATTATGAGGTATAATTACATTTGAATCTGAACATTGAATCCATACCTAAATAAATACATCCATTTGAAAGTTCATTGAGACATCAAAACAAGCATGTTTTTTAAATTCATATTTTAGACTTCAAATTCAAATGAAAACACAAACGCGGACTATATAGGATTTGTCAAGAGCACTCACTAATTTGTCTCAAATACAACTTATTCCTCATAACTCATATAATCCTTTACTTTGTTCCCAACACCACAAAACATATCACTCATCAACAACATATAATCTCTTAATTTTCGTTGCATGACATTTTTTTCCATTTTTTCAACTCTAGTATTTTCTGATCTCTTTAACTAAGAAAACTAACCTAAACTTATTAAATCAAATTCCACCGCATACCGCCACCAGGTAATATCTCTTGTGCACACGAGCCTCCATTTTCTCTCTCCATATCGTCACCTTATGACATCATCATTGTCATCAGCACCGTCACTGCTATCGCTATAAATATCTGCACACATGTTTCCAGATTTATGTTCGATTTGCATTAATATGTCCACACGCATGCACACACACACACACACACACACACATATATATATATATACAGCCAGGCTCTTATGCGGACGCAACTTGCAGACGAATTTTTGTGTGTGTTTTTTTAAATAGAAAAAATCAAGTTTTGACTTTTTTTGTGGTATTTAAACATTTTAGGGGATCCGTGTGGAAAAAATCAGCTCAAAATGAATTGTTTTACTATTTTTAAAAAATCAGCCAAACATATATTAGTTTTTAAGAGCTTTAAAACTGACATATGTTTGACTAATTTTATAAAAATAGCAAAACAATTCATTTTGAGCTGATTTTTTTATAGGTGTCCCCTGAAATGTTTAAATACCATAGAAAAAAATCAATTCGAAAAATGCTTTTTTGCTATTTTTAAAGAATATGGAAAAATTTGTCTGCAAGTTAAATCCGCAAGTCGCGTTCGCATTAGAGTCGGCTTGTATATATATATATAGGGAGAGGATCACAAGTGGACCCAAAAATCAAACTTTTTAATGGACCTTAACAAAAAAAACACCTAACAACCCATTAATTATAATTCCTATGGTGTAATTGGTCCGAGTCAGTGGCAACGGACACGCGTGTGACCTGAGACCCCATTACCCCCTACCCCCCACCGCACCCCCTATCCCCACCATGCAGACCACTAGTTAAAAAAATATGTTACTAGAATGTTTACTCGCTGCCATGGTGGGGGTGGGGGTATGTAAAAAAAATATTCGATTGACACGTGTGTTCGTTACCGTTGGTGCGGACCAATTACACCATAAGAATTAAAATTAATGGGTTGTTAGGTTTTTTTTTTAAGGTACATTAAAAAGTTCGGTTTCTATATTCACTTGTGATTCTCTCCATATATATATATATATATATATATAAAGAGAGAGATATAAAGATTGAGGTTATGACTTAGTTAGAGGTCATCATCGTGGTTGTGGATTAGGGTTGAGGTTAGATATTTAAAAAATGTGGGGTTAAAAATAAATTTTTAACTATTCATATAAGATTGTTGTTCCACGATAAAAACATCTAAGTACTACAAGTCCCATTTGGAATTAATCATTTTCCAAATATCAAAGTATAAAATAAATTTTTAAGTTACTTTTTTGGACTTCTACAATTACAGATTTTCATGCCCCTTTGCCCCCGAAACACTCTCAAAACTCATATGACACGGATAAAAAGCAATATTGTCATTGCCAGGCAACCTTAATATGGTCGCTCCACACAAATGGTACTCCCTTATGAGTCAAGTTTGTCAAAGGATCGGTAATCTTTGAGAACCCCTTGATGAAGTGATGGTAATATCCGGCCAACCCTAAGAAACTGCAAATCTCGATCGGTGTTGTGGGCTGCCCCCACTCCCTCACCGCCCATACCTTACTCGGATCAACAGCTATGCCCCTGTAGGACACAATGTGTCCAAGAAATTGTACCTACCAAAGCCAAAATCCACACTTACTAAATTTGGTGTACAACTGATGGTTCTGTAACGTCTATAGAACCATCGTAAATGCTCAGTGTTCTCTATCTACGTACGCGAGTAAATAAGGATATCATCGAGGAATACTATCACAAACTGATCCAGAAACTCCGAGAATACTCCATTGATAAGGTCCATGAATACTCCAAGCGTATTAGTGAGCCCAAATGTCATCACCTAAACTCGTAGGATCCATACCACGACATGAAAGCGGCCTTAGGAACATCATCCTCCAGAATATGCAACTGGTGATAGCCTGACCTCAAATCGATCTTAGAGAAGTACGTAACCCCTATCAACGGATCAAACAAATCATCAATCATAGGTAACGGATACCTATTCCGTATCATCACCTTGTTCAGCTCCCGATAATCCACGTACAAGCTAAGTGAACCATCTCACTTCTTCATAAATAACACTGGAGCACCCCAAGGTGATGTACTCCACTGAATGAAACCTTGACCCAAGAGCTACTAAATCTTCTCTCTCAGCTCCCGCATCTCTGAAGGAGCCATACGATATGGTGCTCTGGCAATCGATCTCATCCCCGGTGCTAAGTTGATGACAAACTCTATTTCCCAGCTCGATGGCAAGCTGGGTATGTCCTGGAATATGTCCTCAAACTCCCTCACTACTGGAATCGAATCTAAAGGTACCACTAACTCCTATGAGGTATCCTCCTTAATAAAGTATAGGTGATTGCGCTATCCTCCCTCAGGCAGAGGCATCGCCACTAGGAACATCTGCTGCCCTGGGATGGAGAACACTATAGTCCTCTCACAGCAATCTACCATCGCTCGATAACTCACCAACCAATCCATGCCTAGATTCACGTCGTACCCTTATATATCTAACATTAGGAGGTCTACTGCTAGACTCAGTCTCCAAATCAAAATATCGACTCCTCTACAGATTGGATGTATCAGCGAACCACTATCCATCGGTAACTCGACACACATAAGAAGACTGTCGGCTATCTCTAATAAACCAGCGGCCCGTGAAAATCTAATATTAATAAAGGAATGTGATGCCCCAGTATCAAACAGAATCCTACCCTCAAGCCCGTGAATAAGAAATATACCCTCTACTACAGGCGACGCCGAGGTGCTGGAGGCATCCGTATATCCCAAACGTTATTGTAACGAATTTTTTAAATGGGTACTTTTAAATTAATTTTTGAAAATTCAAGGAAAATAAATTTTTGGATTTAATTATTTTCAATAATTAAATATGTTGAGTTTTAGTTTTGAAAGGTGGGATTTTCAAACGGAAATTAATTTGGATTTAAAATGAGGTTTATATGGAGTTTTTAAGTTTTAAACCTCATTTTAACGTTTTTCCTGAAGGGTCCATAGATAGACCCAGGGAGTCAATCGATCGACTATGCCTAGATTTGAGTCGGCAGATTTATTTTAAAGAGTTGGAGGCTTTACAAATTCCTTTTCTCTTATATAAATAGAGGTCATGGGTAACCATTTGTGAACCAACTTTTATCATCTCAATTATGCAGTATCCCTTTATATTTCCTCTCCCTCTTTACACAAACCCTAGCCCCTAGTTTATTCAATGTTCAACCTTAGATTTGTAGGCCTATTTAGGGTTATCTCGTGTTGGGGCTAGAATGTGATTTGAATATTTTTGCGAGAGGAACGTGATGGTGTGATCAGATTTTGAGGCTGAATTTATATGACGATTCGTATGATGATTGAGGTACAGGACTTACACAATATGCTCCTAAATTCTCTCGAGAGTATTTCGTATGTTTTTTATGTCAATTTCACTCATGATTGAATTGTGATATTTATTTGAAATCTAAAAATTATTGGAATCTATAATATTGTGATTAGAGCATCGTGTCATGAGATTTTAATATGGCACGAAGAATGGACATCCGCCAATAGTCCCACAAATTGGTATATGGCTTTGAGATGCCTAAGAGAGGTGAGGTGAGGCCTGGTGACCCATTGATGTGTTGTTGAGAAATTAATATTAATATAATGCTTGAGTAATACATTTGCTTTGTATATGCGATTCGTATTGTTGCGATTTATTCATCCTTCTAATTTTTTTTGAGCATCTATTCTTGTCATACTGTGTACTTCCTCATATTTTCTTTTAGTTGGCAAGTTAGCGTGGATTGGGACACTAAGGCATATTTGGAGGTTTATTTTAGAGCATGGATTTGGAAGATATATTTTTTTGTATAAATTAGTGGTGTAATTTTTGTTAAAGAATTTTGAATTTTAGAGAAACATTATTGTAATTGCTATTGTCAAAATAGAAGAATTATGGATTTGTTATATTTAAATCGTGGAATTTAGATACTCTATACTTATTGTTGATGGATTTAGTTTAGTTTTGTCGTAGTAGCACGCCGCGTGTCTTTTTCGAACGCGCGGGCTGTTACAGTTATATACATGCCCGTAGTTCATCTGACCTTGCTGCTGTTGTGGGGTTAGTGCTGGTGCTGAAGCTATCAGAGCCTGTTGCCCCTATTGGGTACCCTGCCAATGTTCCCTGTCTCGCTATGGACAAGCTTTAATCTTATGACCCTGTTGGCCACAAGTAAAACACTGGCCCTAGAACTATCTCTGCCCCTGACCCTATTGGTCCTGACGTTGGTGACGCGACTCAGAAAGTGTCTCTAATGTGCGTTCACTCTAGGCTCAAGTGCAAGCCTGTCGCGTTAGTAATAAACCCGACAAGTCGGGATCGTATCCTCAGGGAAATAGGACAATGAAATTATAACGACGTTGTATAGACAAGAAAATCCTAACTCTGACTCTAAGGGGAAAGAAAAAGTGATTTGGTTTGTGGAAGAACTACAGTAGATGCAATTATGAAATTATGAAAAGGTGCAATTATACTAATTTACCTAAAATACTGATGAATACTGATTTAAAATTTTAAACTATGTGATGAGAAAAACGGGAAGGGAATACAATCCCCCAGTCCTAGTGTATTGCAGATATAAAACTAATCGTAAATTTAACGGATTAATTAGACCCAGAATTTAGTACTCCCAAGCATTACGTATATGAGGTTCAAGCCTGCACCATACTTAATCAGAGGACGTGTAAATCGGTATTACGGTAGTTACTAGGGGTGTCCGTGGGTCGGTTCGGTTCGGTTTTGGACCACAATTTAGATCGAACTGATCGGTTCGATTTTGGAAAAAATCAGACCGAAACCGAACCGACGATGAAAAAACCGCCGGTTTCTGTTCACATCGGTTTTGGTTCGGTTTCGGTTCGATTTTAACCAATTTTTAATTTTGGTCGGTTTTTTATAGGTCGGTTTTCGGTTTTGATCGGTTTTGGAGGTTGGTTAATGATTTTTGGATATAAAAATAAAGATATTTAAGGGTTTTTTAATATATAATATTGATGTCGGTTCGGTTCGGTTCGGTTCGGTTCGAATCGGTTTTTTCTTTGTCTAAACCGACAATCGAACCGATATTGTCGGTTTTTTAAATCCTTAAACTGCAAACTGAACCGGGCTAAAAAACCTCCGGTTTTGGTTTGGTTTGGTTCGATTTTCGGTTCGGTCGATTTTTTTTTTGCACACCCCTAGTAGTTACACTCGAATTGAATTCTAAAGCATCCCGGTTACCCGAAAGCAAACGAGATCCAAAGATCTACAATTATCGTGTTCCTACGCAATACGGTCGTAATAAATCACTAAATTCAGAGGATTAATGTTATACACATGCAACTATCACATCAGGTTGGGTTCATGTATCCCGACCTTAGAAAATCTAGCCTAGCATGCTGAAACTAATGCAAACAATCTTTGAATTGCAGAAAATCATGATTAAACTAAGAAAAATTAGTAGAATGATGTAGAAAGGAATTGGATTGAAGAAAATTAACTCTTAATCTTACCAAAGCAGTAAAAGCAGCAATTAAGAACACTTGTAATCACAGAATTCTGAATAATCTTTACTATTGGAATTAAGATTGTAATCTACCTTCAAAACTAGGGTTTTACAGAAAGAATTGGAAAATTATATTAATTCTCTATTCTAAAAACGATAAAAACTCGGGTTTATATACCCTACAAAAATTTCAAGAGTTTTAGGTGTACTAGGACTCTCAATTAGAGAAAGATAAAATTTCAAAGCTCGACAGCCGGACCGGTCCGAGGCTCCTGTGGATAGGTCTGCCTGGAATGCGAATCAGTTATTTTTATTTTCTTCCAGCTTCAGTTTTCCTTCGATCCTGGGTTCTCTGGAATGTGGCAATGCGGACCGGTTCGGTCCTCCTGCGGATCGGTCTGCCTTTGACTTATTTTTTCTCAAACTTTGACTGCTCATATCTTTCTCACCGGGACTCCGATTGAGGTGTCGTTTCTTCCTATGTGCTCATGAACTTGATATCTTCAACTTCTCTTTAGGTGCCTCATCCTAATTCCAGGTAAAACTACACTTTTGCCCTTTTGACTTTCTTTCTTTTCTTTCTTGATACTTCCGGTTCCTTTCTTTCGTTATTGACATTAAATACCTGCAAAATTAGTACGAAATACTAGAAACTCGGTGTACTCGTTAGGATAAGTCAGTAGCAAGATTATGAGATAAAATTAAATTGATTACGTTGTTCGAGTTGCTAAAAGTAACTAAATTAAAGGGATAAATTTGGAAGAATTTATGCCTAATAAAATCCCCCTAACTTAGAACTTTGCGCGTCCCGAGCAATGTAAAAGAATCCTAGCAAGGCTTAACTCTTGAAAAATATTTTATTGGGATAGAATACCTTTTTCGCAGGCAAGCGATTGCATTTAGCGTATGCAACAAGCCTTTAAACCCCTAGGTCACCCTAGTAGGACGAGTTGTGTCTCGTGAGGGTTTGCAGAGAATGTACCCACAAAATTCGACTCAAATAAGATTCAAAATACGCAAAAATTGTCTAATTCAAACTTTCTCAGAAAATAATCATCATCAAGTCATATTTACAAGTCTCAAACCGTAGTGTGTGTGTGTGCGAAGCTAGAAATTTAACCGCGAATTTCCACCGATTGACCATTACGTTACTTATCCAAAAATTCATTTTGATTCAATTTCTCACGGAATGCTCTCTCAAACGAATCACTCGGAATGTGGATAATCTCTCGATATGCATGATATAAAGAGTAAATATAATGGGCGCAAAGTCACGCAAACAAGCAGAAAGACAGAAATTTTATAGTGATAGGATCTCATCAACGGAATACGGTTTTAAAAAGGGGAACATTGCCTCTTATTCACGCATTATCTCTTTTATTATCTTTTGGTGTATTAGCTCTCCACGCGGTAACCAATTTTTCAATTCGGACTCGGTTAGGACTTTTTCGGGTTTTACGGTATATTGGGTAAAATGAAAATGGTAAGGAAGGTTTGAATTGAAAAAGTCATTTATGATGTCCATTTGTGCTTTTTCCGGGCTATTGCTCATTTTTTTCTTCTTTTTCTTTATTTTTTTTCTGTTTTTCACTTCTTTTCTTTTCTTGCTATTTTTGTTGAGCATATCTATTTTTTTTGCCCCTTTCTATGCACTTTCCGGACTTAAATTCTGAATTTTTTCATTTTTCGCAATTTTGGGCTATTTGGGTTTTTAGGGTTGTCAAACGAAAGGAAAAAGTTTATTTGGCTCAATTTGGGTTATCAAATGGATAATTTTTCACATCTTTTTATGGCTAATCTTTTTGGGTAGCAAACGATGGCCTACTTCATTGTCTGAATTACTTATTAATTTACTGTATGCGTCTCGAGATTAATTTAATTTAGAGATTTGTAGCTCGCTTTTTAAGGAAATACCACACACGTTTTCCATAACCGATCAAAATGAAAGGATTGAGATCCACGATGACTTTTTAGGCGCTGAAAAGAACTTTGAGTTAACAATCAACTCGGGTTGATTTATAAATTTCAGAAAGATGAAAGGCTCGAATCTCACCGGGTTTGTTAATCTCCACACTTATTCGTCAAGTCGTCAATTTTCGCTCAATTTCCATCTTTGGTCAATTTCGGCTTTGTGTATTTGAATTTTACAACTTGAGACTTCAATCCGACTTTTAATGATATTTTTGAAAATTTTGAATTCCAATTTTTATTTATTTTGAACAAAAATATTTTGGGGTTTTTCATAATTTTATGATTTTTTTTTTTTTAAATTTATTGGCATTTTTGAAAATTTGTGAAGTTTTAGAAATACGCACTTTTGACCCTCCCTAACTTAGACTTTTGCATTGTCCTCAAGCAAAAAGGACTAAAATCTAACTCAAAGCGAATGAAAAGTGCGAAAAAATAAAACAAATAAATATTTAAAATGCATAAAGACACTAAATGACCCTAACACATGACTCAATAATACACTAAAAATCACCCCATACGCGTCGGAGGTGCGACGACCTCTCATCTATCCACAAACTCACTCGACCCCACTCACGGGGTTCAATGCTCTCCTCGTCTCTCCCGTCTTCATATCGTAAACCAATAATCGGAACAAGTTGGGACCTCGCCCATAGATAAAGGATAGACAAGCACACTCATCGTGACTAATTGGAAAGGGATCCTCGTGATGCTTACTCAAAGCGTGGCCTGCGTCCATCGACTCGGAGGGAACAACTAAGTTTCTTTCCATTTTTGGAACGCATGGGTCATGCTCTAGGTCGGATGAAACATAACTTTTCTTTTCACTCACCTTCGGGACCTCTAGTGGTATCGGTGGATGGTCACAAAGAAGGAATTCATCGATTTTATCTTTACATTCGCTTTCTTCTAGGTGACTACATGAATCCAATAGAGTTTGGATTTCGTTGTTAAGACTCTCATCCACCGGACCGAATTCTTTTTCAAATTCGTCCATGCTCATGTCCCCTAGCTCTCTCTCTCAAGTAGTGCCTACGTCCTCCCTTACTTGCTCTATCCCTAACCCCACCATTTTTCTCTCTTATATCCGTTCTCTCTCTCTCTCTCAATCATGGTATAAGTTCCCTCGCTCTCATGACTAGACACTAAGCAAGATTCTAAGGCGTCTCCACAGAAATTTTCCTCAATGTGCTCTTCTACGATCTCATCAATTAGGCTCACTGCATGAAGATCATCTTCTTCCCCCGTATGTTGGGATATATGGAAGATGTTAGTCTCGAAGTTCATGTTCCCAAAGGTGAGTTGCATCTGCCCATTCCGAGTGTTGATAATAGCGTTATACGTAGATAAGAATGGGCGCCCAAGAATGATGGGAACATGATTGCTCGAGGCGAAGGAGGGCTCCATGTCCCAAATGACAAAGTCTACCGAAAAGTAGAAAGTGTCAACTTGGACGATCACGTCCTCCACAATACCTCTTGGGATCTTTACGGTTCGATCCGCTAACTGGAGGGTGATCTTTGTGGGCTTGAGGTCGCCCAGATCAAGATGCCTATAGATGGCATAAGGGAGGATATTGACACTTGCTCCCAAGTCAAGTAAGGCTTTTTTAATTTTATTTTCTCCAATGGTGCAGGAAATGGTGGGTACACCGGGATCTTTGAATTTTGGCGGTAGATCATTAAGTAGAATGGAGATCACGTTCTGTGCTAGGCATACATTTTTCTTTACCTTCATCTTCCTCTTCACTGTTAACAAGTCTTTGATGACTTTTGCATAAGCTGGAATCTGCTTAATGACATCGAGGAAAGGTAAATTTAACTTTACTTGCTTTAGCATGTCTAGCACATCATCATGGGTGTTTCCTTTATGGGAAGGAATTAGCCTTTGAGGAAACGGTGCCGCGGTGGGTGGTTTCACTACTACCTCGGGCTCACTAGTGTCGTCTTTATCACTCTCATTCAAGGGGACATCTTTGGCCTCTTTCGTGCCGGGCGAAATCTCCTTGTCTTTAGTTGCGTCGTGTTAGGGAGGTGATAAATCAACGACTCTCCCACTACGAAGAGTGGTAATTGCGCTACATTGCTCAGGATGGTCATGGGGTATCGAGCTAACACTAGTTTGACCTTGGAGAGGTCTTTAGCCCTGGGCAGGAAACTTGCCCTTCTCTTGGATACTCCACGTTGATTGCAACTATGAAATGTTCGCATTCATGTCATTCATCATGCGCTCATGCTTAGCATTAGTTGCAGTCTGGGTATTGATAAAGTGATTGATCGTATCCTCGAGACTTCTTCGCGGTGGAGGGATGTATGCTCCTTGAGGTGGTAGTGCTTGCACATGTCCTTGCATGTGTGGAGCTTATTGAAAATGCGGTGGTGGAGGATGGGCAACATGTGAATTAGGATTCATCGCAGCATGTTGTTGCCCATAGCTAAAACCAGGGTGGTTTTTCCATGAAGGGTTGTAAGAATTCCCATGCGGGGCACTGAAATTACCCTTGAATCCTCCTATACCACTTACTTGTTCTTGAAGCATCACTTTGTAGGCGGGTATAGTCGGGCATTCCTCAGTTGAATGACCCGCCTCACAAATCGCACACACCTTTTTGGCAGGGTTTGGGATGGATCCAATTGGTCCTCTTTCATATACCTCACGTAGGTCTCACAATCCTTTCTCAAGCATATCGAGTCGACTGTCCGCTATAGAATTCTTTCTTAAGCGAAATAGGTTGGACGCTGATGGAGTGGTGGTCACTTGACGATTTCAATTTTGAGCATTAGGATCAGATGTATCCCAGGATTGGGTAGTCTCGGTGACATACCTCAGGTGAAGCTTAGCATCGTGGGCGTCTAGTTCGACAAACGGACCATTACCCATGGTTTCAACGAGTTCTTTGGAATTAAGATTTAGCCCATTATAGAGAAAACAAAATGATTTGAGCTGTATCAAATCCATGATGGGGGCACGAAGTAACTAGCTCATTGAAACGCTCGTAACATCGATGAAATGGCTCATTTTCTAATTGTCTGAACGCTTGAATTTGAGCCTTTATGGAGATTGTTCGATGTGGTGGAAAGAATTTCTTGAGAAATCTAGATTGCAACTCCTTCCAAGATGGAATCGAGCTTGGAGGTAAAGACCATAGCCAGGTCTTAGTTTTATCTTTTAGCGAGAAGGGGAAGAGTTTGAGGCGGATTACCTCTTATGTGCAAGTTTGATCATTGAGAGTATCGCACACATCCTCAAATTCCCTAATGTGGAGATATGGCTTTTCAGAATCCATACCATGGTAATGGGGTAAAATCTGGATCATCCCATTTTTAAAACGAAATTGTCTGGCATTATACGGGAGTACAATGAATCCTGGAGTGACAGTGCACTCGGGATTTAAGGTTTCTCTCAACGGGCAGTATGGGGCCTCTTTGTCACCGACGGTTGCACTACCATGTTGTGACATCTCTCTCTCTCTCTCTTAATGACTCGGTGTCCTCACTTGGTGTGCTTGAAGCGTGCTCGGAAGTGTGTCCTAAGAAAGAAAATGGGGTGTTATTTGAGATTGAGTTTGACGGTGTGGGAGGTGGAATCCAGAACTGTGGGGCGTTAGGAGTGTGAGGGTTATCGGGGTCGTACTCAACTATTGGATTTTCGTGAATTCGGGTTGGAGTATTATGGGGTATGGGAGTGAGTTCAGAATTTTGCATTAACAGCTTATGAGAGATGATGATGGATATTTTTGTGCTTTTTGAATTTTTTTTATGTTTTTGTATTTTTGGAAATTTTAGGTCAAAGTTTTAGATTGACTCGATCTAATCCTAAGTCTACCTAAATTCCCGGTAACGGCGCCAAAAACTTGACGCGACTCAGAAAGTGTCTCTAATGTGCGTT
Source organism: Sambucus nigra (assembly GCA_949130495.1). Classification (NCBI taxonomy): domain Eukaryota; kingdom Viridiplantae; phylum Streptophyta; class Magnoliopsida; order Dipsacales; family Adoxaceae; genus Sambucus; species Sambucus nigra. The sequence goes on from OX422208.1 coordinate 100,337,818, forward strand.
CACTCTAGGCTCAAGTGCAAGCCTGTCGCGTTAGTAATAAACCCGATAAGTCGGGATCGTATCCTCAGGGAAATAGGACAATGAAATTGTAACGACGTTGGATAGACAAGGAAATCCTAACTCTGACTCTAAGGGGAAAGAAAAAGTGATTTGGTTTGTGGAAGAACTACACTAGATGCAATTATGAAATTATGAAAAGGTGCAATTATACTAATTTACCTAAAATACTGATGAATACTGATTTAAAATTTTAAACTATGTGATGAGAAAAACAGGACGGCAATACAATCCCCCAACCTTAGTGTATTGCAGATATAATACTAATCGTAAATTTAACTGATTAATTAGACCTAGAATTTAGTACTCCCAAGCATTACGTATATGAGGTTCAAGCCCGCACCATACTTAATCAGAGGACGAGTAAATCGGTATTACGGTAGTTACACTCGAATTGAATTCTAAAGCATCCCGATTACCCGAAAGCAAATGAGATCCAAAGATCTACAATTGTCGTGTTCCTACGCAATACGGTCGTAATAAATCACTAAATTCAGAGGATTAATATTATACACATGCAACTATCACATCAGGTTGGGTTCATGTATCCCGACCTTAGAAAATCTAGCCTAGCATGCTGAAACTAATGAAAACAATCTTTGAATTGCAGAAAACCATGATTAAACTAAGGAAAATTTGAACTAAGGAAAATTTGTAGAATGATGTAGAAAGGAATTGGATTGAAGAAAATTAACTCTTAATCTTACCAAAGCAGTAAAAGCAATAATTAAGAACACTTGTAATCACATAATTCTGAATAATCTTCACTATTGGAATTAAGATTGTAATCTACCTTCAAAACTAGGGTTTTACAGAAAGAATTGGAAAATTATATTAATTCTCCGTTCTAAAAACGATAAAAACTCGGGTTTATATACCCTACAAAAATTCCAAGAGTTTTAGTTGTACTAGGACTCTCCATTAGAGAAAGATAAAATTTCAAAACTCGACAGCCGAACCGGTCCAAGGCTCCTGCGGATCGGTCTGCCTGGAATGTGGATCGGTTCTTTTATTTCTGGGGTGGATCGATCCGGGGCGAACCGGTCTTTTTATTTTCTTCCAGCTTCGGTTTGCCTTCGGTCTGGGGTTCTCTCGAATGTGGCAATGCGGATCGGTCTGCCTTTGATTTTTTTTCTCAAACTTTGACTGCTCATATCTTTCTCACCGGGACTCCGATTGAGGTGTCGTTTCTTCCTATGTGCTCATGAACTTGATATCTTCAACTTCTGTTTAGGTGCCTCATCCGAATTCCAGGTAAAAACTAAACTTTTTCCCTTTTGACTTTCTTTCTTTTCTTTCTTGATTCTTCCGGTTCCTTTCTTTCGTTATTGACATTAAATACCTGCAAAATTAATACGAAATACCAGAAACTCGGTGTACTCGTTAGGATAAGTCAGTAGCAAGATTATGAGATAAAATCAAATCGATTACGTTGTTCGAGTTGCTAAAAGTAACTAAATTAAAGGGATAAATTTGGAAGAATTTATGCCTAATCAGTTGGCCCTGCTGGCCTCCCCTAGTTCCCTTAACCCTGACGGCCCTGAGGAACCTGCTACTGCTGGGGAACTTGTTGGCCTTATCTGTCTGATTTATGCCCACCATATCTAAATTTCTTAGTAGAGTTCCCTTGATGTGAATTCTGCCCTTGTTGGACCGCTGCCTCCTGGTGCTGGGGTGGTGCCCTACTACCATGACTCCCCCTGAATTGCCTTGCTGGACAGTCTCTGCTCCTCTCTTGTTTCCCTTCGAATGGAAGCGATAATCCTGACAGTGTACAAGTACGGCATTGACAATGTCAGTTTAAGTCATCAACGCAGGATTACCAATCAAATGTTGCCTGATCCTCCAGGTCAACCCATCCATGAACTTAATATTCTTCCTTTCCTCGTTGCTCACCTCGTCTGTCACAAAGTTAACTAGACGGGTGAACTCTTCCTCGTAGTCAGCTACTGAGCGGTCACCCTGACATACCTCCCCTAACTTCCTCCTCATCTCTGACTCAACTGTTGGCAAAAAGTACTTGCGGTTAAACCGCATCCAGAACTCCGAATAGTCATCGAGTCTCTCTCCTCAGCGGTGGTCACTGACTCCCACCACTGAAGGGTTGCCCCTGCTAATCTGAAGGTGGCCAACATTTGCCTCTATACCTCACTGCAATCTAATATGCGCAGATGGTGTTGAATGTTCTTCTTCTATTGGCATGTCGCCACTATATCCGTACCGCCCTGAAATTCAGGTGGGTGTCCCTTCTGAAAGGTCTCCCTGATGATATGCCAAGTGGGTTGCTCTTGTAGGGCCTAAATAGCTGGTGCTGAGGGCTGTTGTGCCTGAGGTTGAGGGAAGTGGGCTTCCATGGCCCTCGTAGCTCTCTTAACAGCCTGTGCCACTATCACTGCCACCTGAGTAGCAGAAATCATCTATGGTGGTGGTGGTGGTGGTGGTGGTACCTACTGCTCCTGAGGGTCCTCCCTAACCTCGTCTCTAACTATTGCCCTCTCGGATCACTCTTTCCTCGACAGCATACTGAAATAGAATTAAATTGTATAAGTACACAGTTTATATAAAAATCTAATAGTAGAAGCACGATATCTCAAACACGCAAGGATAAAACAACAATCCTAATAATAGTGCTCTATATCAAAATAATGATGCTGAAACTGTAAAAGTTGTACAGATCCTATGGACACTAGAACTTGATGCTCTCATACCATCTGTGACACCCCGTCTAATTAAACATCAATTGATCAGGCCTTTCTTAAATTAAAACAGGTTTCTCTTATGGTTTATTCTTAGCATCAGTGTCGAAAACTTTTTAATTACTAACCGCCTAAGTGAAATTAGACCGGTGCCAAATTTTATCTTTCTTTAAAACAGATAAATGAACAATGAGGAAAACTAAATTAAACATTCACAATATATAAAAGAATACGGGTTTGTCGAATAAACCATCGGCTAAAATCCAAAACCAAATACTCCATAATAATAAAAGAACTAAAAGACTAAAAATTGTCAACAAACAACATGTCCATACATGGAATATGAAATGAGATCCTACACTAGATCTGAATAGAAGAATCGTCTAATCAAATCATGTCAGCATCCACAATGCTACAGCTCTGAGTCCCTGGAATGAAGTCACGACTGGCGTCCCTGTGGCTGGACACCTAAAAGGTTTTGAAAATATTTTATAGCAAGTGTTAGTACATAAAACGTTTTGAAAATATTTAGCAAGCGTTTATTACATTAAAATCCGGTTATTGATTACACATGTTCACGTACGCTCTCTCTTGAACTTTCCTCACTTCTCATCTATAGTGCACGCCTAACGTTCTATACTTAGCCCACCTAGCTATATTACCCAAGTTAACTAGACTAAAGTATTCAACTGAACTTATCAACATGCCTAAGTTCTTGTACCGCCCATACAGTACCTTAATTTATTAAAATCTCTAATATGTTAATAATCAACATAAGTGACATCCTCACATGTTATCTTTTAAATCACTCAATTAAGTCTCTCTACTTAATTTATCATTCCGACATACACAATCGTAATTAACACTCACGTATGTTATTAGCTGAATCGTATAATTAAGGTTCTCGACTTAATTCATCCTTATTAGATGTACACCATTTAACTGTCTACTGTCACACATAAGCAAATTAATCGTACTATATAGATTTCACACAAAATATATACAAATAAATATATATCTCACTATAATATCCTCTTATCACACATTAAGGATTCATTGGTTCGGATGATCCTTCGATCCCAATTTATCATGTCATTCACATTGGTCTGGATAGCCCTCAACCCCAATGTAAATTATATATATATTGGTTTGGATGTTCCATCGACCCATATATTATTTATGTTCGATTTTAGTCCGGATAGCCCTCGACCCCAAATCGAATTCTCATGTATTGGTTCGGATATTCCCTCGGCCCCAATACATCTAACGTACTTTAGGTATTCACACCACCTAAGTATTCATGTGATATCTATTCACACAGCCTAGGTATTCATTCTTATACTTAGTATATTCTTTTCATATAATAACCGGACTACATATCTTTACAAATTATCCCACTTATCGTATTCACACAACTTTAAGGGTCCTAGTTACCCCTTTATAAATTTCAGTAGTTAAGCCTAACTCACTCTAATAGTCTACTTCATCAATTCAATTCCCAAACTCCCTGTAATTCATTATCTTCCTCTCGAATAAATTACGACACAAAAATCAACCCAATTTCATTCTCATCTTAATCATCTCAATAAGACCAAACCATACTCCCATCATGAGCCTACTATAATATTTTAATCTCTCAATATTACTTTACCAAAGTACTCAAAAATATCACAACAACGATTTAGGGGTTTAAGGCAAAAAGGAAAAAATTTTAATTTTCTGGGTAACCGAATTGATTCGCCTTACCCGAATCGATTCTCCCTTGGCCGAATCGATTCGAAATGGTTCAGATTTGGCTACTTTGTCTTCTTCAAGCGTTTTTCACCATTAATATACGTCTGAACCTCATGAAACTTCACCAAATTTTAAACTAATCATTCCTAACCATTTTTACATTCATTAGGATCAATTCCAACATATTTTTTACGCCAAATCATCACAATAATTAATTAAGAATGGATTAAATTATAAAATCCTCAAAAACCTAGGTTTCCATGTTCTTCTTCAATTTTTAACATAAAACCCAGGTTTAATTCGTATTGATAATTACTCATCTACTGATTATTAATCCTCTACATATATGAATCAGATTACATGAAATCCCTACCCATAACATGCATCAAAAATAACTTTTTATTCCAAGAATATGTATTATCATCAATTCATGAAACCCTCCTAACATGGGTATTATAACTTCAAAATAATTGCAATAAACAACTTGCATCTAGGTTTGTAGTGTCTGAAATCGTGGTGTTGTTGATGGATTGATGATTCTCCCTTCAAATCTTCACTCCTTAGATGCTTAGGATGCAAGATTAAGGTCCAATCCTTCGAGAACAACTACTAAGCCTTGAAAATTGGTTTCCCTCTTCTCTCTAATGGCTTCCTTTGGGTTTAACTGTTTCTAACCCTAACCTCAAGTCTTAAACATCAGATATAACACTTAGGATTTCGTTGGTCCCTTAACCTCAATTTTTCAAATGACCAAAACGCCCTTAATAGGTGCTGATTTGGTCTAAAATTGACTGAAACCCAAATATTACCCCCGGATACACTTTTTTTACTATTTCGACCCATTCAGGTTCATCCGTGACCTCTAAATTATCCTCCAGGTCACTAAAAATATATTTTCTTTCTCAACCTCCAATTAGCCTACACGCGACTCCCGGTTGAGATAAAATAAAATACACACATATCACTCGCTATGCCGTATCACACTAATTATCACTTATTTACTATTCACACTTAGTAAATATTATAACATAATATTAATCAGTATCTATCTCTTGATTAATATTTAATAATCACATTTATCATTTAACCACATTAAATTACTTCACTCGCGTAATTTAAATAAAACGTATTTTCTCAATTAATTCCTGAATTAATTAAATTATACATACGCAGAAATACGGGGTATTACAGATACATTAAAAAAACTTACAAATTTAACCTCTCAGTTAACAAACGGGGATTGTGTATCTCCAAAAGAAACACGACTCCAAATACCTGTAGTCCAATGTTGTTGTCTAGGGTTCTTTGACGAAGTCATCATCGTAATCAGGCTCTTCAAGGTGTTCGCAGGGGAACTCTTACGTAGGGGAATCTTGGAAGGTATCATTCAGAGGTGGTGCTTTCTCCAAATGTTTTTCCTTCTTGTTTGAGCTTTCTGCCTCATACAACTTTCTTGTGAAAAAAATAAAAAGAAGAGGGACTATATGTATGAAAATTTGCTCGAGTGATGATAAAACTTGTATCTTAATAGTGGGTACTCAATCATATTTATAGGCATTCAGATTTAAAAGGAATAAAAAAATCAACATCATATTAAATACAACATATTTCTCATGTTTTCGAAAAGTAAATCTATTGTTAATTAGTGTAAAAAAATTAATGCCAAGATTAAGATAGTATTTTGATGCCAACTGTTTGTTTGACAATATGCAATGATAAGATTAATAGAGTAACGGGGCTTGACTTGATAATAGACAATGTTATTTCATATCGAGAACTTAATGCGAGGTGTGTACTTTTCATGTTCCATCTAAATAAAATAAATTGCATCAACCTATCCTCATTTTAGTTGCTTTAACATTGTCGTTAATTAGTAATTATCATTGTTCTAAAAAATCAGCCTAGGCTTGAGGCTTGGGAGAAACCCTCCGCCTTAAGCTTTTTACGCCTTATTCTTGGCAAAACCCTTAAGGCACACTTTTTTCTAAAAACAACAATGCTTTAGTGAAACGATATCGCCTTTTAAAGAATTTTTTTACAAACCGGACCATTATCTCATCCAAAATAATCAAATAGTATTTTAATTTGCATATATTGAGACATATTTTTATGATATGTACAATTTTAGTATTTTAATAGCCTTGTTATGATTAAAAAATATTGAAATATATTAAGGGCCCGTTTGGCAATCCAATTCCTACGCTTGGAATTGGAATTGAAAGGCCAATTTCAATTTCGTGGAATTGAAATTGGCCTTCGAATTCCAATTCCATGACTTGGGATTGGGTTGCCAAACATACCATAAGATGACGTAAACGCCTTTTTACACCTAAGGTTCGCCTAGGCTTCTAAGGCTTCTAAGGCTTAAGGTCTGGCCTTCACCCCTCGATCACACCCCGCGTTTTTTAGAACCTTGGTAAATATTAAATAAATTAAATAGAAAACGCAGTTAATAATCACAGTTTCAACAAAAGAAAATAGGGTAAGTTGAAATCGTGGTTGCTAACCACGAATTCAATGAAATCGCTATTAAAAACTGCAATTTCAACGTAAGCACAATTCTTAATAATTGATTAATGATTCACTTAAATTAACCTCAATTCTTATTCGGTAATTGTGATTTCAACTTAAAAACTCGGTTGTCAACCACGACATTTAGAAGTGCATTATTTTTGTAAATGTATCGAAGAGTGCATTATTTTTGTGTATATATATAAATAAAGTTCATTTTTAAAATAAAAGACCTCAACATTTAGGGTACTAAGGGAAATAAATATGGACTTTAGAGGTGTTCCAAAGTTTAAAAGAGTAAGGTTTTGACTTTCTCAAAGGTTTACAAACGAGTGAGATAAACGGTGTTATTACAATGAATACACACTAGCAAACAATTTCACCAGCAAGTAAACTTGCAACTTAATACAACCCATTAGTGTCCGTTTGATTGACGTTGATTTGTTTTCCATAAAAAAACACGTATTTATTTAAATAAGGCGTTGGTTAGTCTAGTCACTCAAGCATGTGAATCCATTTGTTTTATGAAAGCAATAGTTACAAATATAAAAATTGCTTCTTAGTTATTATCATTTCCATGAACCTTTCTTGTCCAGCTCCCAAAGAATTGATTTCCATAAAATAAAAATAAATAATTAATTAATTAAAAGTCTGAAAGACCTAATCACTCCTTTTTTTTTACCACGCATTTCCCATCTTCTTGTAAAAATGAACTTTCTTTCCATCATTTTCCAACTTTGTTATCAAACACACCCTTAATTCCTATTTCCCAGGATACTTTGAACTTAAACTTGAGTTAGCAATCCTCAACAGACCTATTAACCCCACACGAATGTATCACTAAGTTCAAATTTAACAGATTTGTGTTGTTATAATACCTTTCTAGGCTTTAGTCCTATTTAAAATGTTTTAGTGGGCATCAATTTTATGTGTTTTTCAAAATGTAGCAAGTCTTATAACTGTCCATATTCGCCTCCAACCACCCTTCTTCATGTCCTTTAAAAATAACACGTCCTCTGAAATATTCAACTACCACTCAGTATGATGAACAAATAAAAACAAAATTACATGGAATCAGATGCAAATAATTATCATATAAGGAACTAATTTTGTATCCCCATATTGAATCTACATCAATTACTGGTTTCAGCTGCTAAATACTCTTAAAAAAGTGATTCTACACACGCACAAACATGACACGACCCATTGTTAGAAAATCAAAATTCTAGGGAACCAAACTTTAATTATCTTCCAAGTTCATAACACACAACGTATAGGTTCGAGCAAGGGTGGTTACAACAGTAACGAATCTGAATCCTATATGAATAACCAACCTTATACTCCCGTTGTGCCAAATTAAGAATCTACTATCCCTTTTTGGACTGTCCCAAATTAAGGGTTCATTTTCCTTTTTTGAACATAATCAACGAACCAATTTCCACGTTAGTGAATAAGAGGTAATCTTGAGCATTGATCCGAGTGTATCCTTAATCTAATACAAAATAAAAACATGAACTCTTAATTTGGAACGGAGGGAGTACGAAAGCTTGTCAAAAAACTTTATATAAAAGAGGAATCTCCAATGCACATAATATACGAACTAAAATAAGAGAAGAATGTATATACATATAAATAATATATAGGAAAATTTTAAAACTAGAGAAAACTAAAAGAGGAAAAACTAAATGAAGCAAGTTAGCAAACAAAATATAAGTGAAAAGGTGTGAAACAAGCCCTTATTTTCACATGCTCTTTCTCGGCTTAAATTTGGTAATGTCAACCAAGTCCCCAAACAATTAAACCTCGGGCTTTGAGGGCTTTCCAGATGGCACATAAGATGGAGTGGTGGGCTGATAAGAGGACTCTCTGTTGCTCACAGACAAGCCCGACATTCTCTGCTGAAGAAGAAACTGATCGTTTTGTTGCTGGCCATAACTGTAGCCATATCCATAACCATAGCCTTGCATTTGATTGGCATACATTTGTTGAGGATAGGTTGGCTGAGGTAGCATACCCATTGGCTGGACTTGTTGGATTGATTGAGGATGCAAGCCCACCTGATGATGGGTGTAGGTGCCTTGTACCTGATCGTTGCCCATAGTTGGGGATCCATTAGGGACTTGTTGAGAATGAGTAATAACCACCTGAGTAACTTGCACTGGTTGAGGGTATTGGGGGATTGCTAGAGGGTTGGTGTTGTCTGGTGGCTGAGCTTCCCAGGGTGGAGGTGGTAAACCGCTACCTTGAGCACCTGCCCAACGACACAAATTTTGAAATCTTTACAACCCCAAATGCAAACATAACCGCATGAGCCCTCCACATTTGCATTCTCTGAGAATTTTTTTACTCGGTATAAAATTTTCAACAAAAAAAATCTGGGGGAAAGTGAAATATTTTCAAGGGAAAAGTAAGTCAAAAAATGAACTATGCATATATGTGTGTGTGGTGTGTTGCTCTGTTGGAAAAAATTCTTCGTTCGGTGACTTCTCAAAGACAAAATAATCATGATTTTTTGCAATAAAATGCATAGTTATGGGGAGTTTGCATTGAAACTTGGTTTTTTATTTGGGTGGGTGGGTTGGGGGGGGGTATACTTGTGCGAATAGAAAAATATTTCACCCTGAACTAAAAGGGGCCTAAGAGTCGTGAAGTTAGCAAATCCTTGAAGATCAGGTGAAAAAACTTCAAAAGTCCAAATATATGGCTGACTGCTGATTGTACCACTTAAGCCCAGTTTGATTTCGGTTAAAATGATTTTCATCACCGTAAAAATATAAAAAGCATTTTCATATATTCAAAATTAAAATTCTTATATAAATTGTAAAGAAATTCAGACAATATAATTGTGTAATTTTGGATCAAATAGAGAACAAATTTAAAATCTAAATAAATGAATTTTTTTTCAAGATTTTACTATTTACTTGGGATGCGTGTGATCACCAAGTTAAAAAAATACTTTATTTTTGGAGAAGTTGTAAATATAGTTGAAGAATAGATAAGTGGCTTTGTCAAATGCTGTCTTCCATTACCGGTTTTCCATAAAACTCAATTCTTACCCACTCCCAAGAATTAGATTACATAATAAATCGGAAAGTAGCCAACATCTCACCATATCACTGATCTCTTTTTCCATTATATCTTCAACTTCTCATAAAATTTTATCTGCTTTCAATCTTTTTAACTTTGTTACTAAACGCACCCTTAAATAAAATCAGTAATTCACCCTGCACCAAACGAATCCTTATGAAATGCAAAGGTAAAGGAAATCTTCCAAACTTTGTATTTCACTAACCATAAGCCGGTGAAGATGGCTGCTGGTGGGCTGTCTGACCATTCCAGGCAGGCTGATCATAATGAGATACCACTACCACATTGGGAACACTTCCATTTGGGTAAAACGATGGTTGTGGAGATTGAAAATTTGGTTGGTTCTGCAATTGCCCAACAGGATAGGTAGCTTGAGCAGTGCTGTTACTTTGTGAGAACATGTCTACAAGAGCTAGGGCATTCTGCGGAGAAACAGGAGCAGCTGGCTGAGGTTCCCCCACAGGAACAATAGCTAGGGAATTTTCGGCATCAGCAGTGGGTGAGCTAAAGTCGTCACCGCTTAAAAGATCCACCATTTTAGGATCAGCCTTTGTTGAAATTGTTGGAGTGTTAGTTGAAGGAAATTTTGACTGTGTTCCAGCACCAGCATTGGAGGTAGATCTGTAAAGAAATTTACGCAGAATTTTAGAGATTCGAAGTACTCAATCATGCAAAATAAATAATTAAAGAACTTGTGAACTTCAATACTGATTCAATTATCACCATATTAGATTAATATCAAAACCAGACTTGCAAACTTGTTATAATAATTAAACTTTCAATCAAATGCTAAACCTACTAAAACTAGGAAGAAACAAAAAAGATTTGTTCATTTTGATGGAGGAAAACTCAATGAAGCACCTAAAAGGTGTGAAAGATTTATTAGCACTTGACATTTAGCAAGAATTGGGCAAACATAATATAATAAAGGTTAAGTGCACAAAAACGCTTGAACCTCTGTGATTTGTGCATGAAACGCTCTTAAACTATTTTTAATACAAACAAAAATAAAGTTGTTTGCACTTTGCGGTCCAGAAGTTCTTCGTAATTTATTTTGGGGTCCAAAGTTTTCAATATTTGCACATTGGGGCGCATTTTCATGAAACTCGAGTGACCAAAAAAAATGGCACAAAGAGACTTGCAAAGTGCCCCAAAGTGAAAAAGTGAAAACTTTAGACCCCATAGTGCATCACGAAGAACAACTAGACCCTATAGTACAAATAATCCCCAAAAAATCATGAACATTTGATTTGTTGCAAAACAACCCTGTATGTGTCGCCAAAAAGTGCCCAGTAGGGGGTCTATGCACCAATATGTGTGTAAGTTAGGACAATTACGGGGGGGTTCTTGCAAAAATTGCATAGTTCAGGTGGGTTTTTTGCACTTTCTAACATGATAAATCAAACTCGTAGTAAAAGTGATTATCAAGATATTCATCAAATTCATGTGGTTAATTCAATAAATTTATGTTTTATCATGTATAGTTACTGCACAAAATCAATTCAAATAAACATTGATTACCTCACATTAGGCTGTTTGCTGTCTCCTGTATCAATTAACGGAGCATCAACAGCTACCAGATCTAGAACAGGTTCAGGCTTGGGCTTCACCACGACAACAGAAGTTCCCGAAGCAAGTGCTTCATGCTTGGCTAGTAGTCGCTGCAAGTCATCATTCAGTGCTAATCCTTGACACAGCAGTGATTCGTCCCTGCAATAGGTACATGAAAATTACCACGGTGATAAATACACTGAATAATATCCCATTTCCAGCTGCCATTACCAAACACAGATATATGAACAGAAGGAAAATCTTTGCTTTTACATAATTTTCACTGTCTTATATGCTACTCATATTACCCATTAAAAAATTATAATGAATAAACCGATCAAACACACAAATGCATCGATACAAGAAGGCGAAGCAATCACAATATTGCAAGCCAAACTAAAGAAACACATCTCATTAATCCAACAACTAACTACAAAGATCAGCCGAGGACTTCTTTTTTGAGCATTACTTAACTTGGTAATTAAGATAGCCCATACCTACTGAAGTAGACTCCAAAATACAAGAGCAACATTATTCTAGCTAAATTAAGACAGATAAATTACAATTAAATGCTTTTTTTTTGGACCCCTCCATTCTGTTCACCCGTGTATACATCACTTATCAATATATCAAATATGTTTATAACGCATGCATGCATTCTCACCAAAACAGAATCATTTCCATTTTTACCACATTGATTGACAGGTTTCCTTATGGGTGTTCACTAGTTATCAATTGCTTGTATATTTTCTCTTAGAAGGCCACCTCATCTTCCATGGATTTGCCTCACCCCATAGCTTCAGAAATACATTTTAATTCTCATCCACAATTAGGTGGGTGGATTTTTATTTATTATTTTTTTTTTATTTTATTTTTTTTTTTTGTGGGGGGGGGGAGGGGGGGGCATTAAAATAAGAAGATAAGCACCGAATTCCATAAGAGAACTGTGCAGTGGAATGTAATACAAGGCCTTACGTAGTTGAGTTAACAAGGTGTACCACTCTTTGCTTGTACGTACGACACTGCTCCACCAGGTCAACAATAACCTCCTGCCTAAGCCCCTGCCTCCATGCGAATAAATATTCATTTAAACAATGAAACAACAAAAATTGTAAAAAGGGAAAAGTGTAAAAGATAAACATCATATTTTCAGCTAAATTCAATTCTAAATGGAGTGCATCAGTGGAAAATCTTGCTGATTTTGAGCATTTTTTGCTCCCAGATCTAGCTCTTATATTATATCCATCTCGCATTTTCAATTAATTAGTAGAACATGCCACAAATTTATATACAAATATTTCATATTTAATCTACCTTACTGCACAAAGGTCTTATTAAATGTACCTCTTTGTTTGCTGGATCAATTGCACTCAGCATTTCAGTAAGGACATCCATAATACCACGTGCATTCTGTACTTCTGTCAAGCTAAAAAATGATATGTTGATTAGAAACTGAAGACAACCAATCTAGCAACATAAATCCCGCAAAAGTTGTATGAAAAATGCAGTAGAGCAAGTTGTAGCATATTAACATAGTAGTTTTTTATGCAGATTCTGTATTTCATTCTTACCACTGGAAATGCATGCAGGTTAGATTATCAGATAAAACACGAATAACGTGAACAAAAAAAAATGACAACACCAGGTAATGTGGCTCTTCAGGGCATGAGCATGCATAGCATGGCCTCACATTCAGTTACTAACTATGTAGCAGTTTGTAAAAGATGGGCAGAAGTAAAATCTAACAGTCAATGATCAAATAATATCTGTTGTAAGTCAAGCCTTGAGCAGTACTACTACTATCCACACACACACATAGAGAGAGAGAGAGATGTCCAATTCCTGATCTCACCTGAATGGGAAGACCGGAAAACCATTTCCCCATTACTGAGCAATGTTCCCCCTTAGGAGGGTTTCTGATCATGTCAGTGCCCTTCCAGATTTAACATTATAAGCTTGCAAGTAGAGGGAGTGTGTATAGAATCAAGGATTGATGCAATTGGTATGTATAGATGGGTACAGTAGGGCATGCCTTGTCTAGGAAGCTAAAGAGCTTCTTCTAAGTCAAGGATGGTTGACTGATTCAATCTTCGAGTGGTAAGGGCATTTTCTGAACTCAACCAAATGTGTTCCCTTTTGACGCTAATTCTGATCATGTTCCCTTTGTATATCCCCTACCAATCTCTGATCATATCCACAGATCTCTGCCTGTAACGTCATCTTCCCATTCTCAAGCCTTCAACTATCTACTTGTAGAGGGGGTTGCATCAGAAATCAAACGCTCCCCAGACACCTCAATCCCTCAATTCTTGAACCACAGATCTCTTGATCTCCAGATCTTTCGAACCCCAACAATGGAACTTGAATCGCACTTTATCGAACAGCAGTTTCAGGTGTGTGCTTCTACACCTTTGAGATCTATTAGTTCCTCGCTTGAGTTAGGTAGAACTCAAAAGCTGAGGTCCCAGTCGATAGCTCTCTTCCGAGAGTTTCTCGTGTATATAGGTTAAAGGATAGAGGATAAGGGTTCGTTGGGCTCTCTTTAGCCAATCACGACTTCACGAGAGAAATGGCACAATTTTCACCCCAAAAACAATCACCACAGCCAGTTTTGATATATCAGCAACCACCGTCCCGATAAACTCTCAATACTACCTATATTACCCCTTTTAACCATCATGACTAACCTACACTGAAATGACAACCTACAAAGATACCAACCACCTTTCTATCACATCACCCCACAAGCCATGCCTTGTTCGGATGCTAATCTGATAGCTTATCACGTCACATTTAATGCACTGACTTCCATGAAAATGCTTGTCACTGTTCACTGACCGAGATCAGTGGAACAGATCATTCCCCATACCCCTATAAATAAAATAGAACCGCTCCCTTATTTACTACGGAAAAACTTTAAACCTACCAAGAACTTGCTCAACCACCATTAAATCAATAAAACATTTTTTGAACCCTACTCCCCAACCGTATTAAGGTTGTCTCACCTTTCTCTATGAAGAACTGCTTGTTCTCTCGCCCACTATCTCATTACTCCCGCGTTCTCCATGGCATCGATGTACGTTCTTTAAGACAGGTTATATCCTGGCTCTTGAACTCTCTCGATAACCTTCCCATATATAATCACTACCCACCTATGGAGAACTTAGTCAGCAGAAAAGATTGATGTTGAGCGTGCTGGACCAAACCTATTGACACACCACTTTGCGATATCATAACACCACCACCAGATGCCCAGCCTTCTAAGATGACCCAACAAACTATCACTCCCCAAAACCTCAACGTTGCCTTTTCAGCAATCCTGGAGCAAATCGAAACCGAGCAGCAGCTCCGGACATGAACCCAATTTTCTAGCAGCCCCAAACACGAACCCAGTTTTCTATTTTGATGAGCACCTTCATACTTCAAGGAGGGGCCATGGACGTTATCCCCCTAATAGTATGAAAGGACCCCATGATAGACTTCAACAGAATTACGGAAAAATGAAGAGCTTTGACATAGTCTTTTCAGAGTCAAACCGTCAGATGTCGTATTTATACAACAGGACGCTAAATGTAAAGGCCATCGTCAACGACCAAAAATTCCCCGGGTCGCTCCTGGATGACGGCATTTCGATAAACACGTGCCCATGGCCTCATTTTACAGTAGAGATACACCAAAACCAGAATTATGGGAGCCCCATCATGTATACAGACTCAACAATGATAAAAGAACGATGGGTTTCGGTAAACACGACAGTCTAGTTGGGAACTTGAAGTTTACAATTGAATTACACATAGGGGGTGTGCACGGTTTGGTCGATTCGGTTTTGGAGTCTATTTTCCAGCCGAACCAATGATCTCAGTTTTGTTAAGTGGAGGACAGACAACCGAACCGACTAGTAGGAAAACCATCCGTTTCGGTTCAGTTTCAGTTTGAACAAAGTAAGAGTTAAAGTTTCAGACCAATATGTATAGAAACTGAGAATTGCATCAAATTTGTATACAACAAAAAAAATTACAAACCACATCATTAATTACAAATGACAGAGGAATCAAAAGTTGCACATATTGAAATCAAATAACAGATTGGAGCGAATATATGCATAGATGTACAACCACAATTACATACCTGGATTATAAGCCCTACATACTTCATTCGCCCATAGCTTTGATTTAAGCCCAAGCGTACAACACCTTTGATTCAAGCCATAGCTTTTGTATATCCCCACATTTTATTCAATCCCTCACAATTTTTGTAGTCTATAATTTTTGTTGGGGTCTGGGAAGAGAGAGAGAGCAGAAAGGGAATGGAGAAATGGTCCGAGATGAAAAGGGAGAAAGCCAAATGGGAAGGTTTCAATGTGTCAAGTCTACTACGAATAAATCATAATAACATATTAGATCAGGTCGAATTGGTTGAGTCGATTTAAAAACTCAAGCGATCCGGGGCCAAACAGATAAAGGTCAGTTTCATTAAACTAAACCGCCGGCCGAACAGGCTTCAAAAAAAATGTCGGTTTCGTGCCGGTTCGGGTCGGTTTGCGGTTCAGGCGGTTTTATTGCACACCTCTAATAAATATGCAAAGGATTCGGGGTTTAGTGTTAGAAAATGGTCTGAATCGAAGAAGCCAGGTAGTGATGAAATTGTTAGAAAAGGGTATGTATGTTATAAACAAGGAAAGGGATCGTTAATTGCGAATGTCGATGCAGTGAGACGGCGAGGGTCGGTAAAAGAAAATTGTAATGCAAAACTTGTCGTTGTATTGCCAAATAAAGGTGTTTACCGTATAGAAAAAGATGCCCAATGGGGTCCAGAATGCAGTCTTCTCAGCATCTCCTTCGCCCATTTCTATCTGGTTTGCACCCGAAGTAACTATCATTAAGACTGCATTCCGTGCCCCACCATAGCGTCCATCAAGCTGTTGATATTGGGTAATGGAACCTTGTCTTTTTGTCACGACTGAATTAGGTTATGATAATATACGAAAATCTGATATTCACTGTTCTGTTCTTTTGATACAGACAATATTAGATACCAAATGGGTTAAGAGATGGATTTGATGAAACCTCGCCAACAACTCTTTTTACTAACTCGGGCTTGAGAGACCTCATTGTTTGTCCAATTGATGGTACGTTAGGCCTCACATTTAACAAGTAGGAACCAATCTTCAGTCCATTAGCCAATCTTCCCCTGTATACATCATTCTCCCCATCTTTGAAAAATGGAAAAGCGCGCCCTTGAGTGTGAAAGGAAAATTGTAAAAGTTTATGCTTTCGAAAATACTGGGCTCTTAATTATTTTGGAAGCAATCTAATATACACCCAATTTCTTGGCCCAAAAATTACACTTTTAAGACTTAATGCTATATCTAAGGGATTCTAATGTAATAAAATATATTTCACAAAACATAACTTCACTTTCCTTAAATTGTCCCAGCAGATTCACACAATCCCAATAAATAAACTTGTCACTACAATCAAAGAGGACTCTTGTTATACGCAAAGCAACTATCCTTTCCCATAAAGAAAAACTAACAGTCCCGTCTTCACGCATTCGATTTGTCCCGCGCTTTGGGCCGCCGGTGTAGTTCGACACCTTGTCGGAAATCCTCTTAGCATTTACTACTATCCCAAATATTGATGATAGGAGTTGGTCGCCTTAGTGATGGATGGTTGCGGTTGACTTCGCATGGAAGAGCCAACGACAGTCAATTGTTGGTTGAAGATGGTGTGAGGACATTTGACAATGTCAGGAGAGGTGATGCCAGAGATGGTAAGAGAGGACCAACAATGGCAATTATGGATGTCGCCTTGTCATTTGCACTGTTTCGCTCAAGTGTGACAAGGAACCTATCAACAAATTTGGAAAAACGGTAGAAAAAAAGTTGTGCCTCAACTAGTGTCATCAATACTCTCCTCATCGTCGCTCCATTAGTCATCTTCGAGAGTGGTGACAATTGGAGCGGGCACAGTAGTGACCGGTTGTTGAGAGCAATGGCAAAAAAGACAGCGGCCAGATGTCTACAGTTGTACCAACCGAAGTACCGATCGTTGTCTATGAAGGCCAGCATAGGGGAGGGGTAGTACGTCGATGATGGTGTACAAAATGGTGCGTGGTGGGTCGGGTAAGCCATGTAGGTGGTTGCCATGGCGTGGGTATAAAAGAAACAACAGAGCTCCCAATTGTATCCTGTTAAATTCATGATTCATATACCACATCCGAAGGTGAAAGTCACTCTTATACCAATTTGATGTGGACGCGAAAGCATTTACAATAACAACCAATAAACAGGATTTTAACATATATAGGGGTGGGGATAGAGAATATTCATGTGATACTCTAATTATTCATTACATAAGGGCTATATTCCCGTTTGTAACATACTACTAATAGCTATTCATGGGGATGTTCTTTAAAGGAAAATTCCCTTATCCTACTAATAATAGAACACTAAAAAATAAAGTACATTAATTTTCACTCAGTCCACGGTCAATCTTCTCATGTATACATCAATGTGACATAAAGTACAATACCCCCCAAACGATCAAGGGTCAATCTTTATCCGGACGATAAACACCAAAGGAGAGTCAAATCTCGTAATCAAACCAATGGGTGGAGAATATTCTTTGAAATTTATCCACTTGCCCCATACTGAATGTTGGTAGAGAAGCCCCTCCATCAATGTGGTGGTAGCGAAGCTCCTTCATCAATTTGCAACCACAAGAGTGCAACACCAACCCAGTCTCTAAACAAGCACCTCGACGCACTCGTTACTAAATCTAAAAAAATCGACATCCCAAATGAGTCAAAAATCCTCACCTTCTTCAAAAGAACGATCCATTTCGCCACTCTCAAGATATTTATGCACAAAAAAACAAACGACTGAGAACACCGATCCTCAAACAACTCGAGGAACACCCAAGGGAGAGAGATTCAATCCCCCTTAACACCTCTAAAACTTCCGAAGTCTATTAAGGAGAACAATACCAAATACAGTTCCCAATGGAATCTTGGCAATATGTATAGGACTAGAGGGAGCTAACTCAAGGATGAAAGAAAATTCACAAGAAACATTGTGAGGCAAACGTCATCAACTCGATTAAAAAATAGAGAGGGCGGGATACTAATAGCCCTCTATGAACGAAGATGTGTCCAAATTACATATACATTGCGCAAGTTGCTACAAAATACCAGAGTAGGAGGAAATAAAGCCGCCTGGGTTAGCAGGGGACTAAAGGAAACCATTTATCGACTAACTAAAACACAAGAGCACATTAAAATCAAAAAGGAGTCGAGTGGCATTCAGTGACGAGCATATCGATGCATAATCACTCAGGAAGGATTATATCGCAAAGGTATAACCAACAACTCATGAAGTCCTTAGCGGGCCCCGATAATTAAGAGATAATGAAACTTACTCATGATACATCACATATTAGAGCCGGGAAGCTATATGAATATCAGGCTTGATGGGGCTAATATTGGCTAACAATGAAAGGAAATACACTGAAGTTTGTAAGAAAGTGCAAATCATGCCAAAAGCACGGTAACCTCATCAACACACCCTCCATGCAACTCCGTACCTCTCAACTCCTTATCCATTCAACACCTATAAATCAAATGGGCCTGAGGTCGTGACACTCCGATGGCCAACGAAGTAGTTAATTCTATCGGAGAAAATATTATTTACAAATTCGGGATCCTAAAAATCACACTCTCCAATAATGGAACACCATATGAAACGAAGTAAATGCCCTAACTTGAAAATACCACATCAACCACCGTCACTCCACCGTGGCAAATCCAAAGGGGAATAGGAAAGACAAATCAACAAATTAAACTCACAATAACATTATATCAAAAATGAAATATGATTTCCCCGGAGCATAGAATGAAAAGCTAGAACTAGTCCTTTGAGCATATCAAAAAATCAACGAGGTGCACCGATTTCACTCCTTTCTCTTTGGTTTACGAGGTCAAAGCGATACTCCTAGTCAAACTGGCAATCCCATCAGCATGAATGGCCCTACAACACAAACTACTTCCCGACTACCAAAGATAAAACAAAGGAGAAATTCTTGGAGAATACAATAAACTAACCCACACTTATAAAACTTACGTAAACTACACGTCAATGGTCAAAAATATAAACCAAACTAATTTTTAGAGAGAATCCAGAGATTTCTTATATTCAAAATGGAGTTTATCTTCAAATGAAGATTACATGGGTATTTAAAGGGGAAAGGTAGCTTAGGCTCTAAGCTACAACTCTTATTACAAAAATACCCTTAATAGCCTTTGCTACTCCCACCTCCAAATATAAAGCAAAAGAAAATACAATGACATAACAAAATAAAAGAAAATAACAAAAAGAAAATAAAATACTATAAAACCTTAAAATGGGACCCATTTCCATCAAAAACAATTATGAAAATCTGGCAATCTAAAGAAGGGAACCTAAACCTAAAGACGACAATGCACATAATTTGATAGAAGTCAGCCCCACAGTTCACACCCAATTGGTAGGCCCTTACATAGTCAAATAGCTAAGAGGTAATAGGCACAAGCAAACAACTGTTTAAAAAGAAAAATCATCACCACCGATGATACTGGAAAAAAAAAGGGAGTGGCAAATCCAACTAAAGCAAGAAGTAAAAAAACACATCGCTGGGAAAGAGGTTGGGAAAGGTCAAGAACGTTATGGAAGCATCATGTTCGAAGAGAATATATAACATATAAACATTCAAAATGTATATATATAAACATGAAGGGAGCGCATTTCCAAGAAATGATCTGAGATCACACTCAAAGCTTCATTTAATGGAAGCACCACATCGCCATAAACAACCATGCTAAAACTAAAGAGTATAGTATACTCATGAGCCCCAAGTTTTGTTAAATTGTCTGATTCCGGTTTCCAAAACATTTAAAGTTTGCTCAAAAAGATCTCCGGAAAGTTTCACCAACGTTCAAGATCTTAAAACCGACTCTTCATCCTCTAGTCACAATGATCACATGTTTAGGATAAAGGTAAAAATACATAGACAGCATAGCATTCACTTAAACATTAAGATTAAAATCCATTTTTTTTTCAAAAACCTATACTTTAGTGATTTACCATCACCAAATGCCATAGTAAATTTTTGCATTGAAGCTACTTTTGAAACAGTCATTTGTGTGTAAATACCAGAGTACTCACTGCAGGGAAGCTTAGCTTCGTTGGATGCAAATGGACTGCGATTGCTTTGGTAAAATCTCTTATTCAAGTCGCGACTTAGCTTCGCTATAAGTTCAATTCAGCGAAGGATTACTTCGTTTCAGCGACCTTTCACAGGTACCTGAATCACTTTTCTCGAATATATATTCTGGACCACCCCGTGACCAAAGATGAGTAATGATTCAATTCAACAAAGTTCCCAGATCGCCTAATCTAAGATTAGGCAGCTTACTATTGGACTTTATATCTCACATACTCTCTTACATCTTAAGGGAGTAAGGGATGGGATGTTGTAACTTCTCATGGTTTTTTGAGGTAACCCATTAAATTGGACTATGATAACACTTATTGCTCTTTGTTTAAAAAAATTCCTCATCATTTTTTGAGAGCAATATTTTTAGAGAAAGAAACTTGTGTTCTTAAGCTTGTTCTTCTTTTCAAACCATAGAAGAAACTTAAGACACTTTAGAAAAGGAGCTAAAAGGTCATAAGACTTGGAATCAAGAGATCCTTCTCTATAAAGCAGACATTTTCTAGTTAGTTAAAGAGAAAAATTGTGTATCGTATACCAAGACAGGAGATCGAGATCCTCATCGTCATTGTAGAGTTCTCCGGTTTGCTATCCATTGATGGAAAAAGGGCAAGGTGTGAGTTGACACAGAAGGAGTGTATTACATTATCCCTTTGTAAGTCTTTAACAAGTCTCTAGTGAGATTGTTGCTTTGTCCCGAGGTTTCTCTCATTAGTGGGTTTTTCTCCTCATATATCCGGTGTTATGCGTTGATTTACATTTTTCGCATGATTAATTGTTCATATGCTTAAAGAAGATTAAAAATTGAAGTGTATGGTAAATATTGTCACATAGACTTTTAGTTTGTACTCTTTGTTATAGCATGATTAAAATTTGAAAATTATTTTAATTGGTGGTTCTCCGTTATGATACGCACTCTCAAAAACAAGAAGGCATCCAAGGTAACAAAGAAAAAACAATTATTTTGATTCATACCTACATCCCAATACATAGCCATTTAAAAAATGGCAGAACAAAAAAAAAGTAAAGGCAAAAGTGCATCAATCCTTCAGAAATAGAAATCCCCCAAATTCCCAAACACCTTGTCAAGAGAACCGACACCAAACTCCTCGAGACTAGGAGATAAACTCTTAGTGGCCTTCCGAAGTTCCTCCCAATCAGCCTTCTCATAAAGAGACTTGAGCCAGCCAAGATTGGAATGGCTCGTTTCCATGTCATCAACAAAAAAAAACGTGTTTCTGCACATCTCCATCGGTAATAGGCAAATGAATATTCCCATTTTCCATCAGCCCATTCGAAAGATTGGTAAAGGCCGAAACTTTAGGGCCTTTGGTATACCACTTAAAATCCTTGAAACTCTCAGGATAGGATTCCAAAAACTCGGCAACAGACTCGAAAACAGGAAGAGGAAACTCAACATAGTGACAAAAGGGAAACCACTGCACCAATCAACCAGATTCTCAAAACTCAAAGAAAATAAGCTAGCCGCAGAAGAGAAGGGCACCTCAGATGAACCAACATCTGTCTTTGGTCCACTACATTTTCCACCAGTTCGATCCAAGTTGATACATTCACATTTCTTTTATTATGAAATAGTCAGAGAGACGAGAAAAGCACCGACTTACGCTACACACACACTAATAATTAAAAAGAATTTTCCAGGTAACCTCCTTAAGACAAAAAAAAATATTAAAAAATAACCGAGAGCTGTACCTCAAGGTTGGAAACTCAGACTCTGCAGAAGACTCAGCTGCTTCTTTCCCATGTTCTGGATTACGCAGATTTTGTGGATAAGATGTCAGGGGCTGTGTTTGTGGTGGAGTAAAAACAGGAGCAGAAGACTCGGATCTCTGAGGGAAAACTGCCCCCATACGCTGAAGCAAATAAAGCATATATGAGTCAGTGAACTTAACAGGAATAGCCAAATGAGAACAGAATCACTTTATATCTCACAAAAGTAAAAATAATGGAAGCAACAACAAAATGATGAAGGCGAATTAGAAAATAACACATCAGAACATTAGGGCATGTTTGGTGGATAACCTCTTCTGTTTTTGATGGATTTTTTGAGAAGGCCTGTCTTTGTAAAGTGGTTACTCTTTTTTGGTAACCCTATACGAGTTTGCAGTCCACGAGCAACTTTCTAATGTTTGATTATTCCCCTTCATGCAGGTTTTCTAATGTATTTTACTTATCTAAAAAATAGTATCATATATAATTTGAACATATATAATGCATTATTATATATTATATATACACACACACAAAGATAAATGTATTTAAGTGTAAAGAATACGCATATATGGAGTATGGACTCTCTAATCATCTCAACATATGTGTAGTGCTCCTGTAATACTAAATGATTCTTCAGCTTACATGCCTTTTGAAGTTCCTCCCAATACTATAATATACATATAGTATTGCTCCTGTAAGCACCCAAAGTAAGGACTCAAATAAGAACCAGGTTTTTCACCATTACATGCATATTAAATACGTTCTCTCTAATCATCATTAAATGCATCTAATGGTGAAAAACATGGTATTTTTCTTTACAACCATAAAGAAGCATTATTGTATACACATATATGCTAAACACATAGTTATTTTCATTCCCAGGAAATGTTTATCAAAAAGTTCACCAAAATATATAGAAAGGTTTAAATATTCAAAAACTTACCAAAGGCTTCTCGGAAACACTTTTTTTGTTATAATTATTGGAAACACAACCAAAAAAGAGTCCGTAATTTGTTCTTAAATCATCTCGTGGAACCTGAATAAAAAAGGTAACAAAAAAAATCAGTACAGAAAATTCTTACCAACAACTCCTGGTACGCTGCAAAGTATTGTGGATATCTTGCCCTCGGTCCTCCAAAAGCTTCGTGCCATGTATCTATTAGAATCAATATCTTCTCTTTTACATTAAAGTCAGGCTACAATTGAGCGAAATGACGTCACGAACAGTTTTAACAGGAGATACAAATGACAAAAGGGAGCAAACATATATTTAAGTAATACTCTGACCTTCTTTCTCACTATTTTCACCATCTCATGGAGCACATCTCTCTCAGCTACATGCATATGAACAATGTCCCCACAGTTCTTTACGATGGTTTCCAGTAGCTAGAATATGGTAAACAAAGTAACATTAATTGAGTCCAGTGTCGGAGATAAAAATTTTAAGAATATAAGAGAATTTTGAACTTTTTATATGGGACCCAGAACTCTGAGGTTATCAAAGAGTTTCAATCAAAGTTCTGACAGTACATCATGTCAAGTTAATCACTTATAGAATGGATATGAATAACTCGTCTCTCAATGACTCAGAAACCCAGGTAATAAATGTGAAGCATTCATAATTTAAAAAACAGAAAAAGAAAAGTATAATATCTTACAACACCACCATGTCATCCTTGAACAAAATATTATGAAATGATGGAAACCGTTACACTCGTTCAAAATATATAATTAAAAAATAATTTTTAGAAAAATATATCTGATTGTTAAAATTAAGCCTAATTGTGAAAGGCAATATGAATGCAGCATGACGGGCAGAGAACAGGCAAAGTAAACACCAACTTTGTGATGATTAAAAGGAATTAAGTTTTTCCCCAAGCTTACTGTAAGGGCGAGAAGTTGGACTTTGGCATGCCTACTTCCAATACGCTTTTTTATGCCTTTTACAACATCCTTTGCTTGCCTGGAGAATCAAAATCAGGTTAATTGTACCCACCAAAGTTATAAACCAAATGATCAGTGTCAATTATCAACATGTATTGTTTGAATTTCACATAATAGCAGATTATAACAATTTTGAAATCCAACTTGATATACACAAAAGAGTAAGAAGCAAGTTCCTTTCATTACGGTTACAAAGGGTAGAACTAAGAAATCCTCTCGTAGAGCCTAACTACTAACTTTCTCGTACACTAGTCACACTACACTTGGTCAAACACAACCAAGAAACAAAACACCAAAGGAAAATCTCCCAAATCCCATGTTTTCATACATCAATATCAATGTTAAGTGATTACAAAAGAGGACTGAAGGTTTATTTATAGGCTAATACTACCTAGAGTCCTATTTGTAGCAATAAACATTAAAGATAAACAAGGAAAGAGTGACATATATCCTATTCTAGTACACCCCCTAAAATAACTTTTAAATAATAGCAACTAGCTATAATGCATCCTATAAAATGAGCAATTAAATAAAACAAAAATAATGGAGATTCGTGTTTACCCCCTCTTTTATACTTGGTTTTGTGTTACCCCCAAATTTTTCTACAAAATTGTGTTACACCTCCACTCTCCCAAACTGCCGTTAGCCAACCAAAACGTTAGTTGAACATTTGACCATGTTATCTTTAACAAGGTTTTTTTAAGAACTAATTTTAGCAATAATATTATAACAATACAAAAAATTATCAAAAAACAACAATTAGCCATTGGTATCTATGATTGATACTAATGAGGTTATTTTAGAGTTGGCCCCCATTATTTTTCGTGAACCAATGACTCCTACAAGTTGATTATCATGGCCTTTGACACCATTTTCTAACTGATATATTAAGCTAATGATCAAATAGTGAGCCAACCCTAAAGTTTAACGCCTAAAACCGCCCAAAAATAAATTTCTTGGCATTTGAAATTGGAAATTTAAATTTGGGTCAATTAATGTATAGTCCTCAACATAAATACATATCTTGAAAAAAAGACATTTATTTTTAATTTAACCCATTTAGTCCCCCTCAAACACACATTTACCCAATACTCTCTTATTTTTAAATGTTCGAGCAACCATTCGTCGATTGACCCTTTAAATTTCAAACCAGCGAAAAAGCCAAAAAAGAAAAGTTTACATAATCAGAATATTTAGATTTTCAAAATGTTTTTAATTTTATATGACTTTTGGATATTTAAAAAAATTTAGATATATGCAAGTCCAAAACAAAATTATTATTTTTTACTCCTCGTATTATTAAGTACCAAACCCAAATTACAGTTTTAGGCATTAAATGGTGAGCATATTGCAGCAAGAACACAAAATTGTTGAGATGGCTAACTGACTACTAACTTAACGAGTTCATAAAAAATGGTAAGCCAAGTCAACACATGTAGGGATTGGACTGCGATCGAACCCAAAATAATCGTACTTTTTTAGTATTTATGATATGTACAGAAGTGGGACAAGTTCGTGGATTTAAGGATATTTTTAATGGTCAATTGATGAAAAGCCCCTCAATATTTTTTTAATTAATGTTTAGTCCTAACATTTTTATTTTTTTCCCAAAAAGTCCCTCATAATATAAAGGGTCAATTACTGTATAGTCCCCAACATAAATACATAGTTTGTAAAT
This sequence comes from Sambucus nigra, assembly GCA_949130495.1. Taxonomy (NCBI): domain Eukaryota; kingdom Viridiplantae; phylum Streptophyta; class Magnoliopsida; order Dipsacales; family Adoxaceae; genus Sambucus; species Sambucus nigra. The sequence continues at coordinate 100,364,058 of OX422208.1, forward strand.
AAGACACCTATTTTTAATTTAACTCATTTACTCCCTCAAACACCCATTTACCCAATGTTTCTTATTTTTAAAGGTCCGCGCTAGCAGCACCCCACACCCCACCCCTTACTTTCGAGGCTCCAGCGATCTCCGCCCCCCACCAGAGCTCCAGCTGTGGGGTGGGGGGAGCGGGGTGGAGGGAGGAGAGTAAATGGGTTTGTGTGTATCCTTATTTTGAGTGATTTTTGTGGTGAGGGACTTTTTGGAACAAAATAAAAGGTTTGGACTAATCATGCATAAATATTTGTTTAAGAGACTAAATGGCTTAAAGCCCTTACATAAAACACTCGCAACACTCGGTTTTCTCCTATCCTAAAACCTTATGAAAAATTTGTCAAAAAAATTGACAAGGGACTTTTTGAAACACAAAAAAATAAGGTAGACTTAGATGCAAAATATAATTAGCTCCTAGGGACCAAACATTAATTGTCCCTACTTTTAATTGTAAATTATTATTTCTTTTTACGGAAAAAACACCGTAAACTCTGAAGTTAAGGGTAATTTCCAATCCTTACCTCAATGTTTCAATTGGCACCATAAACCCTAAAGTACGCTAAGTCACTTGAACCTAACTCCATTGAAGAAGTCTAACGAAAAGATGACGAGGGTGATGTATCCAATTGAACTAAACAAACCAACTAAATATCACCAGGTGGCAAAAAAAATTATCTATCTTTGATTCATTAAAAAAACAAAAGAAAAGAAAAATAATAAAAAAAAGGTGATGAGACTCCAAAACATGCATTGGCTTCTTTTTTCGGCCTTCCTTCTCCGCAGAAGTCACCGTTGCACCACCTCTCGCTCCCTCTTTCTCGATATGCTTTCTCTCTTCTTCCACTCTAATCCTCTCTCTCACTACAAAGTAGTTTTTTATCAGATTTGGAAGTGACTTTGGGGTCGATCGATTTGGTTTTTTTGGAAGGTGATTATAGTTGAATGTTGGAAGTGTATATTGTCTTCAAAGGGATAAGTCTTTGTATTGTTATAAAGGACAGATCATGCAACCACCCACCAACCCTAGTTTGTATATTGTTGGTTCTATCTCACTATAGAATCGTGGATGAAACTAGGATTCGAAATTTGAGGTGTATTGTGTGAACAAATTGGAGTGATATTGGTTTTCTAGAAAGTTAAGTTATCTTCTCAAATTGTAGTGATACTGGTTTAAGGGAGATTTTTCTTAATTGTGGTAGGAAGTTTGTATATGTTTTATTGAACTGTATTTTGCTTGTGTGTGAACTGTAAGTCCGCATATCATAGTGATTCCGCACTAGCTTTATGTGCTAAAATATTTTTGTTCTTGAAACCTAGCCCGACCTGAGTATAAGTTCAATAAGTCGTTGAAAGGTGGTACTCTTAAGTTATTCACCCAAATTGTTTCAAGTATGGAATGAAGATGTCGTTTAAAGTCTAGTACTTATGATGTTTAATGCATCTTTACTTTATGTCAGATGCCTAAGAGCATAGGTGTGATTTCCAAGAATTCATCCCTCTTTCATCCCTCTTCTGTTTCTTTTTCTCTTTTTTCCTCTCATTTTTACCTAAGAAACTCCCACCAACTTACACTTTGCTTCTGTAAAACCCTTCCTAAAGTCTAAACCCATCTGAACAAGAAATAAAATCTCTTATGGCCTTTCTTACAATTTCTAATTCCCAATATCATAAGTTGCTAACCTAGCCACATCACACCCCAAAACCTAATGTAATATTAAACTTTGTTCCTATATAAAAAATTTGGAATAAAAGAGACCTTAGCTTCACATACACGAATATTATTGGTTCAACTATAAAATTTACTTGCAAAGTATTTCTAAAGAGTAACAAATATATAATATCATTTCTCGAGTAGATTTTAAATGATTTTGCACCCAAATGGTGGAAGTTCAAAGAATTAGCCTCAAAGTGTATCTGAAGCAGGAGCATAAGACATGAGCGTCATTTTTATTATTCTTTCTTATTTGTCGTTTTTTTAGCCTTCTTTTATCCCTATATAAATAGCCTTAAGAGGCTCCTCTTGTAAACACTTTTCACTATTGGTAATGAGAAGCTAGCGAGAGAAATTGAGAATTTTCATGCCTTCTTCTTTTAGTTGTTGTTGTGTAGATTAAATTTCGCGCTTTCACATCTTTTCTCTACATCAAATTGATATAAGAGCTTCGTTTGTTCTTGGATCAAAGATGTTCATTGACAATTGGGATTCAGATTGGTCTGACCAGGATGAATTACAAAATAACCCCAAACACGTTCATAAAACCCTAACCCTAGAACAACAAGAAACCAAAAACCCTATTCTAACAAATCCCAATACAAAATCATCATCTACCGCGGCTGCCAAAAAAAAACGAAACCACCGGAGATTGTCGTGAACCAGCCGAGGCCACCGAAGACTGCCTGAATAGCCGTAACGGTTATCGCCGACCTGCTCGATCACCGCCAGCAACCCCGCTGACCCCCCACGTGATGCGGCATCCTCTCCACCTCTTCCGACCGTAAATCACAGCCCAAACCTAAATTCCCATCCAATTGTTCCTACTTCCCAAGAAACCCTAATTCCTAATTCTTTTCACAATTCAAACCTAACCCTAATCCTACTACACCTAATTTGACAAAGAATTCCCAATTATCCCCCAACACCCAAATTTCTTACCACACACTCATAACCCTAACCAAACACCCATGGATCCAAACTCGAAACCCAACCCAATTTAAAAAGGGGTTTTCTCACTGGGCATCCTTCCTATTCCATCCCATGTCCCATTATTCACCGCCCAATCTATTTCTAGGCGACAAGATTCGTTTTGCCGTACTCAGGTGTAGCTCATGGAGGTTTCTACCGCGTATGTGCATACTTTGATGATATCGACTTCAGTGAACCCACAATCACCCCCACCTAGTGATGATGCGTCAATCCTCACAAGCATTTTTTTTACCCGTTGCACTGCTCGGGGGCAATTATATATGGTAATTATTGATGGGGAAGCTAGCGATAATTTGGTGGCACAGGAGATAGTGGATACACTGAGGCTACCCACAGAGTCTTTGACAACCCCGTGTCGTATTGGGTGGTTGGATAGCGGAGCCACACTTGTCCCTAGCCGACAGTGCCGAGTAGCTTTTTCTATAGGAGATTACCATGATGAGATCTTGTATACCGTGGTAGATATGAGAGTGCCATCTTTTGTTGGAGAGAGCATGGCAGTTTGATCATCGCAACATGCATGATGGTTGAGCTAACGCATATTCATTCATACATGAGGGATGGGACTTTCTTCTCCGTCCCATGAGGCCATTCCCGATGTCGCGACCTTCGGCTCTGGTGGTCTCATAGGAGGAGCTAGCCACATAGGCTACAGAGTCAGGGTTATGTTATGCCCTTATCAGTCCCATCACCACTCCTGAGAAGGTCATTTTCCCAGGTGCAGAGCCTTTTGAACTCTTATTTTGATGTGTACTCCTCCGAATGAGCTTCCTCCTCTCCGGAATATACAACATGCTATTGATTTTGTCCCTGAGGCACAGCTTCCCAACCTACCCCTTTATCATATGTCGCCTACGGAACACGTGGAACTATAGAGACAGGTCACTGTGCTGTGTGACAAACGGTATATTCGAGATAGTATATCCCCTTATGCGGTACCAGCTCTTTTAGCGCCAAAGAAGAATGGGAGTTGGCGGGTGTGTGTTGATAGCCGGCTATTAACAAGATCACCATGAAATACCGATTTTCCTATTCCTCGGTTAGCGGATATGCTAGACCAACTCCATTGCGCTCGAGTTTTCTCCAAGCTAGACTTGAATAGTGGGTACTATCAAATCTGCATGAAATCAGGAGACGAGTGGAAGAATGCTTTCATGACGAAGGAAGAATGATATGAGTAGACGGTGATGCCTTTTCGCCTATCCAATGCTCCTTCTACCTTTATGCGGGTGATGACTCGGATTTTACGCCCTTTAATGGGTAAGTTTGTGGTTGTGTATTTTGATGATATCTTGATTTATAGCCGGTCGGAGGAGGAGCATCGTGATCATGTGGCTTAGGTTTTGGTCGTCCTATGAGCAGGTTTTCTTCTTCCTCACATTGAAGAAATGCGCCTACATAGTACCTTCGGTAACTTATTTGGGATATGTGATTTCAGGCGAAGGCATGCGAGTGGACGACGCCAAGATTCAGGCGATAATTGATTGGCACCCACCCATGTCAGTATCCCATGTCCACAGTTGTCATGGCCTGGCAGAGTTTTACCGGCGTTTTATAGCAAGGTTCAGTACTGTCATGGCACCTATTACGGATTTGATGAGTACTTCATCAAGTGTTGAGTTTAGATGGACAGTGGAGGCGGATAGGACCTTCAGACGCGTCAAGGAGTTGATGACGACAACACCTATCTTATCTTTACCTGATTTTGATTAGTTATTTGAGTTGTCTTTTGATACTTGCAAGACGGGGCTGGGGGCCGTTTTGAGCCAAAATGGGAAGCCAATTGCCTTCTTTAGTCAGAAGCTGACTGGGGCCGCCCTCAGCTATTCGACATATGATCGGGAGTTTTATGCGGTGGTAAAGGCAGTGAAGTTTTGATCATCTTGTCTCCTACATAAGGAGCTCGTCATCAAGTAGGATCATGAGGCCCTCCATTTTGTACATGGTCATAGGCGTGTTAGTGATAGACACACCAAGTGGAGAGCCTATCTCCAGAGGTATACATTCCATTTGTAGTACAAATCATGGAAGAAGAATCAGGTTGCTTATGCCCTTAGTGAAAGGACGCATGCTTTGGTGACTCTTCGGAGTCAAGTTTTTGGATTCGACGAGGTCCGTGATCTTTACCCAATCGATGTGGAGTTTTGGCCGATTTTTGCAACCAGTCAGCACGGCAACGGCGCATCGGGGAGTATTTAGTGCCAGACGGGTTTTTACAAAGGGGGCCAGCCTTATGCATTCCATCTTCTCTTCGCGAGAATATTATTTCAAAAGTCCACAGAGGGCGATTAACAGGCCATTTGGGACAGGCGCATACCCACGCGATGCTGAGGGACCGATTTTATTAGCCGACGATGAGGAAGGATGCCAACGCCTTTGTTCGGCGTTGCTACACTTGCCAGAAGGCCAAGGGCCAGCACACCGATGCCAATCTGTATACCCCATTACCGATTCCCGAGAGACCGCGGCAGGACGTCTTGATGGACTTTATCATAGGACTTTCCTGTATATTTAGTGGTCATGATTCCATCTGTCGTGGTGGACAAGTTCTCTAAGATGTCCCACTTCATACCTTGTACTCGCACGACTGATGCTTCTCATATTGCTTCATTGTATTTCTCCGAGGTTGTTTGTCTCCACAGGGTTCCCATAGTATCACATCTGACAGGGATGTATGTTTTACTGTTCTAGCGCATATTGTGGCAGTTCTTACGGACAGAGTTATAGTTTTCTACAGCCTTCGACCCTCAAACGGACGGCCAGACCGAGGCGGTCAATCGGAGTGTTGGTGACCTATTGCGATGCCTGTCTTCCAAACACCCCCCGGCGGTGGGACATTGTGATAGCACAGACCGAGTTTGTCTTCAACAATGTCGTCAATCGCTCTACTGGCCTATCTCCTTTTCAGATTGTATTGGGACCGTCACCTACTATTCATATAAACCTTGTTGAGCTTCCTCTACCGGTGCCTACTTGCCTTTCAGTTGAGGAGTTTGCCACCCGTTTGACTTCCATCCAGGCCGACGTTCCTGCTCGCTTAGAGACTACTTATGCCTCCTATAAGAAGGCCGCAAATGAGCATCATCGTTTTGTCTCCTATCACCCCGGTGATTTGGTCATAGAGTACCTCCAGAAAGTGCGGCGACAAGGTAAAGGCAAAAACTTCTCATGCGACGATTTGGCCCATACCCTATTGTCCGAGCTTGTGGACCGAATACTTATAAGGTCGATCTCCCTGACGAATTCCGTATGCATCGCACGTTCAATGTGGCGGATCTCTCTCCTTTTCGAGGCACACATGCTCCACCGATTCCCATCCCTCCCGTCACAGCCCACCCAGTTCGACCTCATGTTGATCGTGTTGAGGGGATTCTCGATTTCGCGTCTATCTCCTCATCTTTGGGTGATTATACACGCTACTTGGTTCGTTGGGTAAGTCGACCCGAAGCCGAAGACTCTTGAATTACCGAGACGACCCTGCAACACATTGATCCGGATTTCTATCGCCAGTATACGGAGTATATGGCATCTTTTCATGGGAGTGAGAGTGATGCAGGAGCATAGGACATAGGCGTCATTTTTATTATTCTTTCTTATTTGTCCTTTTTTTAGCCTTCTTTTATCCCTAGTATAAATAGCCTTAATAGCTCCTCTTGTAAACACTTTTGACCACTGATAATGAGAACCTAGCGGGAGAAACTGAAAATTTTCATGACTTCTTCTTTTAGTTGTTATTGTTGTGTAGATTAAATTTCACGCTTCCGCACCTTTTCTTTACATCAGTATCAAGTTTGATAGTCCAGAGCCTAAGCTTCAGTAATACTGACGTAATCTACACGTCAATGGCTAATATGGAATAACAAACCCTAACTTTAAAGAGAAACAAATGATTTCTTATATTTCAAAATGGAGCAGTGTCTTCAAATGAAGACAACAAGGGTATTTAAAGGGGAGGAGTAGCTTAGTCTCTAAACTAATAATCTAATTATAACAATGCCTTTAATTGCCTTTTGCTACTCCTACCTCTAAATACTAAACAAAAAGAAATACAAAGACAAAATAAAAGAAAAGAAATGACAAAAATAAAATAAAATGCAATAAAACCTTTAAAGAGCCTATTTCCATCACTCTCCCCCTCTTAAAACCAAGCTCGTCCTCGAGCGTTCAAAAAAAAAATTGGAACTCGTGAGGAAATTTCAAAAATGGTGCCAAGAAACTGGTGGGGGTCAAAATTAATTTCTAAAACTTGAGGGGTGCCCATCCTGCATATTTCGTCTTCTCCTCTTCGTCCCACCCAAATCAGCCTTAGATTCCACCTCCTGGGTCAAAGACCAACGTTTTGGAGCATTTAGAAGATGTTAGGCTTGGAGTTTTGACTAGGGTAAAATCCTAGGGTTTTGGGGTCGTTTTGGGGTTTAAAGGGGTGGGCGAGTACCTGTGTGGGGTTGGGGTCATGGGGGTTTGGGTTTTGGTCTGTTTGGGTTCGGGTGGGGTTTTTTGGGGTTGGGTTCTCGGATTTGGGTCGGCAGCAGGTTGGGATCATAGTTGCTAAAGGCGCGCCTAGGCGTGCGCCTAGGCTCCAGGCTCACTAAGGCGCAGCATTGGTGCATCGCCTCGCCTCACCTCACCTCACCTCAGGCAAGGCACCTTTAATAAGGCGCACGCCTTATGCGCCTAGGCCCCAGACTCAACATGCGCCTAAGGCGCGCATTGTTAAATTTAATCTAGAAAATGCTCCCAATATAAGAATGGATCAATTAATATGTTGACATTACGTATTTTCCAATGAATTATGGAGAATTAAACCATTTCCCACCCAAAAACTAACCAAAGTCGAGCATAAGTTGTGATGAAGGTGTATCATTCTCACTAGTCACTACTTAGGCAAAAGGAACAATAAAAAACTCCAACATTGTGGCATCTCCGATTGATTCATTTGTTTTAAATATATTAATATCTTTGCTTTTGTTGATTATTTGATAATTAAAATGTGAAATAAATTTCTATATTTGATTATATGTGTTTTTCCCTATGGTATAATAGATATATCATCTTATGTGTCTCTTTATAACCTTGCATAATAGTAATTTATACTATTTTTCAAATTTTAGATCATAAAATAATCTTCTTATTATATATATACAATTTTTGCATGTCTTGTATAACGTGCGCCTCACTTCGATCGGGCGCGCCCCTTGCCTTGCGCCTAGGCTCTAAGGAGGCATTGGCGCCTTGCGCCTTAAATAACTATGGTTGGGATTTGCTGGGTTGGTTGGCGACTAAGGGGTGGCTCGCGGTGGGGTCAGCAGTGGGTTGGGGTAGTTCTGGGGTCAGCCTCGGATCAGAAGTGGAGCGGGGGAAAGGTTTTCCTGGGTCGGAGGGGTGGGGCTAGCTGCCGAGGGTAGGGAGGCTAGGAAATGGGGGGGGCAACGGGGTGGGTAGGGTAAGGGTTTGGGAGGGGGGCAGCAAAGTAGGGGGGCTGGGGTAGGTTGGGGAATGGGGGTGCTAGGGTTTTACAACTTAGAAAATTGTTGCATTATGGCTTCGAACATTTCATTTTGTTTTCTTGATGTCTCTTCCATTCTTTGTTTCCACTCTTATTGTTGTTTGGATCTTCTTGGAGCCATCGAAGTAGTGTACGAATTCGATAAAAATACACCGATACACCACCACCAATGTGGAGTGACACCCGCTCTAATACCAATTTGACGTAAACTACACATCAATGGCTAAGAAGAAATACCAAACCCTAACTTTAAAGAGAGAAAAAAACAATTTCTTATATTTCAAAATGGAAAAGTGTCTTCAAATGAAGATAACAAGGGTATTTAAAAGGGAGGAGTAGCTTAAGTTCTAAACTAATAATCTAATTACAACAATGCCCTTAATTGCCTTTTGCTACTCTTACCTCTAAATACTAAACAAAAAGAAATACAAAGACAAATAAAATAAAATGCAACAAAACCTTTAAAAAATGCCTATTTCCATCAAATACACTGTGATTTAAAAGCAACTCAATCCGTGCATGGAAATTGGAAAGACAAGGTCATGGTGTTAGTTTTATATCATTCCAAACCAAGGCAACCTCAAGTGCAATTGATGTGTTTCTAGCCAACCTCGAGTTCATGCTTCCTTTCCTTATATCTATTGTGGGTACATCCATAGATACTATTGATACATCACCAAGTATCCACAGTATCTATACAATTCTCTTGTTATTGAGTTTGAATCCTTGGATGAGTTTATATACTCCTCATTTTGTCTATTTAATCATTTTTCCCATTCCTTCATGTTGGTCACATGAAGCCTATAGATACTGAAAACATCTTGATGAAGAATGGCAAAAGCTAATGGAAATTAAAAGAAATTTACAAATTATTAGATTTCCGGTTAATAAAAAAATGCGTTATACGTTGGAGTACTTCGATATTTTTATCAATCTGCATACTAAAAGTGTTGATTTTTGAAGTATACAATAATAGAGTACACTTTCAAGAAAAATTGAAAGATTGAATTAATAATCAAGATGATGGATAATTGAGTAAAAGTCGACATTTGAACAAATGAGATAAATGAGCTATGAGTTTAGAGTTTCATCATTTAGATTCGTGGCAAATAATTATACACCAAGTTCATGATGGGATTTCAGCATAAGAAGTGTGCTTATAGACCAAGCATTAAACCATAAGTTCATGATAGGATTTCCTCTCCATCCATATCTCTAAACCTTTATTCATCACAGCAACAATATTAAAAATTCAATCCTTCGCGAACCTTGTCAGTATCTCAAATCAACTTGTGTAACCATATCTAGGCACCCGTTCCTTTCACAAGATTAGTATCTTGCTCCTTGAGATTCTTTTACTCTCTCAATAGAAACCCATAAAAAGAATAGGTACACATTTAGCATAAACTCTCTGGCTAAGCCTCTTGGGGCGAGTTGAGTAGAAATTCATCTCTAATTTCCTTTTCTAACGTCAACATTTTCAATAAGCCCCAAACATCCTATCGTTTTTCTTCCTTTTTTCCCATTACATCAAATTTCTAATACAAATGCTATCATCTCAAACAGTAGAATCCGTGTTTCCATACCTCTACCCCAAGGTACCATTCCCTCCCCTTCAACACGCTCTTATCACATGGTTACTCTAGTTGAGCGCCAGTAAATATAATCCCATCAACATATCTCTCAATGTCATCCACTAAAAGTACTCCATTCGTCCCACCTTACAAATTCCTATTTTAAACTAGATCATTTTAAGGAAAAAATAATTTTTTAAATTTATCTTCCTATGAATTAAGAATCCGTTTGGGATTCGACACATAAAATCAGATCACTACTCTACTCCGTTAATGTGGGTAATGTTAGGAAGGGTAACTTTAGAATTTCACATACTCCCTCCATCCCGAATTAAGAATCCACTATTCTTTTTCGGTCATCCCAAATTAATAGTCCACTTTCCTTTTTTGAACATAATCAACGAACCAAGTTAGACAATAACGAACAATTGTTGATCAAAAAATGGATAACGACTCTTAATTACTTAATTTGGGCGGAAGAGAGTATTATACAAAGCATGAACTAGCTATCTTCCATTATGACTCCATACCCATTTCTCTAGTCGAGCCACAAACAAACAACTAATTCAAATTCACACGCAATCCTCTAAATTTCGATGAAATCTTTTCTAAAGGGAGTTAAATTTCCTTTTTTAAACTCGGTTCATTTTAAGTATCTCAAATTTTCAAGCCCTAAAACTAGAAGACATAAGAAAAAAAAATCAACATTGAATAATTATGTAGCGTTCCAACAACGAAAACAAGAAGAATTGAATTGATAGATGGAAATAGATAATCATACGCGGGGTCGTGATTGCAAATGTCACAGATCTCGAGGTTCATAGCCCAATCTGGACCGATAAGCATGTCGCTCGTGGCCCTTTCCACCATAGAATTCACCATTTCGATTCCAAATTTAACCCTAAACAACAATAATGAAAATAAACAATCTGTAGAACACTTAATTAAACCTTATGATTCTCTCTCTAAAATCCCTACTTTTCGATAGTTTGCGCTTTTTCTGTTAGGATATATATAGGTAATGACTAATGTTTTTGGTTTTAAAAATCAAAGACGAGGAAATAAATTTTTCACACGTGGACGTGGTGGTTTATTGTGTGGTTACGTACTGAGGCGGTCCTCACTTTATGCTGTAGGCGCTTAACCGACCATTTTCATCCAACGGTCAAGCCCTTCTGTTTTAGAATCCACTACACTAATTTGGGGTTACCTTTGAATTTTTTTTAATACCAATTGAGACTTATTTGTAATAAAGTTTAATATCTATGATATTTTTATAAACTATATATATATCCAATATGCTCATATTTTTAAAGTTCTGTGCCACCCCTATTCACCCCAAATTGGCGCTCCAGATGATCCCGATCCCATTTATCCAATCTTATTTTCAAAGGTCCGCGCCAGCGGCCCCCCATGATACTTCGGTGGATCGAAAGCCCTTTTATTCAATAGTCTCTTATTTTCAAAGGTCCGCGCCAGCGGCACTACATGCCACCCTTACCCACCCAAATCGGAGCTCTAACGAAGGTCGTTGAAGCTCCAATAATGGTGGTAAGGATTGGATACCGCAAGCGCGAACCTTCATATATAAGGTAATTTTGAAAAAATAGGGTTTGGATCCACCATATATATATATATATATATATATACTGTGTAGTCTTAACTCAGTAAATGTCTGTTTGTGAAAATGTTATATATATATTGTGTAATATTAACTCAGTAAATGTTACTGTTTGTGAAAATGTTATATATATAAAACTATTTCATAAATATATTATCACAGTAAATGTTGTTGTTTGTGAAAATGTCACAAATATAAAACTATTTCATTTTCTGGTGTATACAATAAAGTTTAATATCTATGACATTTTTACAAACTATATATATATATATCCAATATGCTCGTAAATTTTTAAAGTTTTGTGCCACCCCTATTCACCTCAAATTGGCGCTCCAGATGATCCCGATCCCATTGATCCAATCTTATTTTCAAAGGTCCGCGCCAGCGGCACCCCATAATACTCCGATGGATCCAAAACCCATTTATCCAAAAGTCTCTTATTTTCAAAGGTCCGCGCCAGCGGCACCACATGCCACCCTTACCCACCCCAAATCGGAGCTCTGACGAAGGTCGTTGAAGCTCCAACAATGGTGGTAAGGATTGGATGCCGTTAGCGCGGACCTTTAAATATAAGGTATTTTTGAAAAAAGAGGGTTTGGATCCACCGGATGTGTATATATATATATATATATATATATATACTGTGTGGTATTACCACAGTAAATGTTACTGTCTGTTTATGAAATGTCACATATATAAAACTATTTCATATTCTAGTGCATACAGTAAAGTTTACTGTTTGTGTAAATTTTTTTCTTTGAAATTTTATAGTCTTCATGGATCTTGTTTGATAGATCTCGTCGAGCAGATTTCAAAAATAGTAATTTTGCGAAAAACGGATTTGTGAATCAAAAGTTATGATCATTTAAAGATTAAAAAAAAAAGTCCAACCACTTATGTAACTTCCTCAAGGAAGTTACGAATGGTTGGTTTGAAAAGGGTAAAATTGTGAAAAAAATTCCTAAAAAGTTGGAATAGGACCTATGAGATTATGAAAAAGTCAATAGGACTTATAAGCTTGTTGACCTAATAAATGGGACCTAGATATAATTTGCTCCAATGCTTAATGCTAGAAAACAAGTAGTGGTAAGGGTAACACGTTATTTCATTGGTCAATGGTGTGAAAAGTAATATTTTCACAACTCATTAAAATGATTAATAGGTTTTCAAAATGATTTTGATAGTTAACCATCTTATTTTTTATAAAAGAAAACAATCGAATTTTTAAAAGTTCATAATTTTAAATTAACAAATTCAAATTTGAAATAAACTCGTTAAGATCTATCAAATAATAATCACATTTAATATTTTTTGACAAAAAAATCAAAAAAAATTATTGCTTTTATAAAACCTTCATTTTTCTTAGAAAACTTTATTATTTAGCGTTAGCAATGGTGTCGCTTGTGCAGAACAAAAAATAAGAGAGAGAGAGAGAGAGACTGTGGTGGGGTGGGGTGGGGTGGTGCGATAGAACTCGAGTTCTAGTTTTTTCCTTTAAGAAATTTTAAAATTATTTTTTTTGACATGAGCTTTTACTTCTTTCGGTGCTTGATTTTGGTCAATTTTTCTCGTTATTCATGTAAAAAAATTCACCCATTGAATCCAACCCAACATTGTTTTCCTTTTTAAAAGTTGTTGCATCATGAGTGATATTTCAAGTATTAAGGGTTGGTTTAATCCACATGACTCTCACACTCCATAAAGTTCATAAGGAATAATTCAAAGCTAGTCCTATTTATTGGGTCAAAGATGCACCAAATCCCATTGACTTTTTTTCAATACACCAAGTCCTTTTTCATTATAGGATACATATATTTAGACAAATATATCCTCACATGTACCCATTTTAAATCCACTTACTCTCTCTCTAAAAATAAACACATAATCTCACACTCTTTCTCTCTCTAACAGCCCCACTTCCACCTCCACCCCCACCCCACCCCACCGGAGACTCACCGAAAACAGTCCATCGAAAAAATTCGTCGGAGGCCGCCGGAATTCTCGCCGGAATGTTTATCTCTCCTTGTTTCTCTCTCTCTCTCTTTGTCTATTTCTTTATTTTTTTTGGTCCGTGCCAACGGCACCATCACCCGAGCTAGAAAAGAAGAGGTTTCACTGGAAAAAATGGAGGTTTCGCTGGAAAAAAAATGGAGGTTTTACATAAACAAATAAATTTATCTGTTTTGATTTTTTCGTCAAAAAATATCGAATATGGGTGATATACCCATATATACACAAGGCCAGGCCGAGGACACCCTGTACCTGGATGGGGTCGGGGTGACCTCATCATCAGGCTCCAGATGACCCCTCAGGGGCTAACCCTTCATCAGGCCCGGACGACCCTTCAAGGGGCCGACCCTTCATCAGGCTCCAGACGACCCTTCGAGGGGCCGACCCTTCATCAGGCCCGGACAACCCTCCAAGGGGCCGACCCTTCATCAGGACCGGACGACCCTTCAAGGGGTCGACCCTTCAACAGGCTCCAGACGACCCTTCGAGGGGCCAACCCTTCATCAGGCTCTAGACGACCCTTCATCAGGCCCGGACGACCCTCCAAGGGCCGACCCTTCATCAAGCTCCAGACGATCCTTCGAGGGGCCGACCCTTCATCAGGCTCCAGACGACCCTCCGAGGGGCCGACAGTACGAGGCCTAAATTGGGCCTGACTCACTATCAGAAGGAACTTTGCCCTCGGCCTCGTGTTACAGGCCGAGGGTGACGTCATCATAGCGCGTGGTTTGGGAGACGCGTGGAACAGTGCGCATGAGGCTCACAGGACACGTGGAAGACCGTTACAATCGAATCACCCCCTCACGTGAGGGAATATTATGTCATCATTTGACATCTACAGGTGTCAGCAAGAGATTGGCTAAATCATCATTCACATGCACCATGCATACTTGGGGGGTATACTACACCCCCCAAGACCTATATATACTTGTCACCTACAACCCTACAAGGAGAGGAACAGATGGATCGAGAGATGGATAATTGTAACCCTAACAAAAACTCTGCTTGTACACACAGTAGAGAGAGAAAGTGAGCTTATGTGCATTGTATCCAAGGCCATTAGTGCCCATACTTAGTGGATCACACACTCATAGTGGATGTAGGCCAAATTGGCTGAACTACTATACATCATTGTCTTATTCCTCTTATACTCACCTCCTTCTACGCACTTATACACTTACATCTCAATGGCTGTCATGGTTACTACTGTTTGAGCTCATCATCACTTATCTGGTGGTGCTAAATCCAAGCATCATCAGTTTGGCGCCGTTTGTGGGAACGAGAAGACGTCTCTTCCTTGAATACAGCTTGACCTCACTGGGCACTCTGGTGGTGAGCCAGTCCTCCCCCTGTGTGGAGATGTTTCACCATTAAAAGAGACCCATTAAGGTTCTTAAGCATACAAACCTTCTTCAGTGCAGCTCTTCATAGCTCAAACACATGGCACCAGAGGATGCCACCGCCACCACTTCCCCCACCGGATGATGGGGGAGGACCCAGTTCCAGTCAGCCACCACCTCAGTCTGAGATGGCTGATGTGGCGGCAGCCTTGAAGTCTCTGGCAGCGAGCTAGCGGATCATGCAGGAGTAGTTCACAGCTCTGAGCGAGAACATACTAAGACCACCAGGGGTCTCACCTGAGATAATTACTCCGGCAACAGCTCCAGGACAGCATGAGGCTAGGGGACCACCCCAGGCGCCACGCAAAGACCCGCCACCCCCTCGGCGGCGTAGGGATGTTGCTGACCCCCGGCGTCTGTGCCTGGGGAGGCAAGGAAACCCTTGCCCTGAAGACAGGTATGATGATCTGGAGGGGGAAGAAGCCCCCATAGAATGCTGGGAGCCGTATAAGGTCTCCAACAATACCGTACGACCTCTCCAGGAGAGCAGAGGGAAGTGTGGAAGGCAAAATACTGACGATCGCCCCAGAGGCTCTACTTTCGATCGCCTGAGCAGGGGATCGGACTTTGAGAGGCTGGGGCCAGTGAATGACCTGAGGGAAAAATTGTCTAGATCAAGGAGTGCAGCGAGGTCCAGAAGGGAGGCGGCTGATGGCCGACCCCATGGGGGCCGGCCCATAAGACGGGACGACGGCCA
This sequence comes from Sambucus nigra, assembly GCA_949130495.1. Classification (NCBI taxonomy): domain Eukaryota; kingdom Viridiplantae; phylum Streptophyta; class Magnoliopsida; order Dipsacales; family Adoxaceae; genus Sambucus; species Sambucus nigra. Next base: position 100,379,603 of record OX422208.1, read on the forward strand.
GGGGGAAGTAAACAGCCGACGCAGGCCGGCCGCGGCAAAACCCTACGCCCATCTCGAGGAAGCAGCAGGGGATAACATCGGCCAAGCCGACCCTACGAGGCCCTGAAATGACTCGATCCAGCGGTTGGAGGATAAGATTGGCGATATACTAAAAAGTCGAGACCCTCTTCAGAGGGGATACACCATAGGCTCACCCTTTATGGCGAAGATAGTCAACTTCCCTACGCCATCAAAGTTCAAGCCACTTGTGGTCACACCAAGATATGACGGGAGCACCAATCATGTCCACCATGTTGAGATGTATCAATCAGCAGCAGACATATACTCTATCTCAGATGAGATGAGGTGTCGTGCCTTCTCTGGTACCCTGACTGGGGTTGCACATGTCTGGTACACGTCTCTCCCAAAAAACACCATTGAAAACTTTAAGCGGTTGGCAGACCGGTTCATCCACAAATTTTGCTTTGGGATGAGGCCACAGAAAAATACCACACACCTGCTCTATGTTAAGCAGGGGAAGAATGAGAGTCTAAGAGACTACATAGCCAGATTCAACAAAGAAAAGTTAGAGGTGGAAGACTATGAGGAGAGCATAGCTATGACAGCCCTCATCGGAGGACTCCAAAAGGGGAAGCTGTTATGGAAGCTTGCTGAAGACCCTCCGAGGACGATGGCTGAATTGCTGTCAACAGCAGGAAAGGTGATGAACGCCGAAGAGGCGATGGCCACAAAATATGAAGACGAAAAAGGAGGCGCTAATGGGGGTAAATACCCTAAGAAGAACAAAGAGGGGAAGAAGAGGTCTACGGACGACAAGTTCGCTGGTTACACCCCCCCTAACGGTCAGCTGTGAACAGATTCTTAATGAGATAAAGAGTGACCGGTCTCTGAAGTGGCCTGAGAAGTTGAGGGCAGCCCCCAACAAGAGGAATAAGAACCTGTGGTGTGAATTTCACCAAGACCATAGCTACGTGACAGACAAATGTTTCGCTCTGAAAGATGAGATTGAGAAGATGCTGAAAGAAGGGAAGCTCAGAAAGTACGTCGACAGAGGTGCCTTCAAGAGGGGCCGAGGGGACGACCCCAGAAAGAAGCGAGGCGATGAATGTAGAGAAGGTCCTCAAAAAAGAGGGGACGATCCTTCTGATGATGAGGACGACCCTGACCTCCCGCCGAGAGACGACCAAGGCCCTACTAAGAGGCTTAATATAATCTCGCTCGGAGTGGGAATGATCTCCGGGGGTCTAGCAGGAGGAGGGTCTGAGGTCGCTGACAGGAAGGCCCATGTGGCTGAGGCCAAGGCAGTGACGAAGACGGTACACTCTCTGGAGGTCAAGTCAGAAAAGAGGAAGAAGGTCGATATGGACACTCTGATAGTGGGGTTCTCGAGAATGAACTTTAAAGGTCTCCTAGCCCCACACGACGACCCACTCGTCATCACAACTAGGGTGCACGGGTGTGAGGTGCCGAGGATATTGGTCGATGGGGGCAGCTCTGCAGATGTAATGTTTTGGTCGTACTTCAAAGCCTTAGGTCTCAGTCGTGCTAGACTCGTCCCATACCATCATCCATTGATTGGGTTCAGTGGGGAAAAGGTTCATCCCCTTGGAGTGTATGAGGCCGATGTCAGGATGGGGGACGAGTGGCCGAGATGGCTTACCAAGAAGGTCAGTTTCTTTGTGATGGATGAACATGTGTCTTCGGCCTACAAAATCATACTGGGGCGTGTGGCCCTCAAGGGGTTTGAAGTTATGTCGTCTACGGTCCATCAAATGATTAAATTCCCTACCCCTTATGGGGTGGGGGAAGTTCAGGGAGACCAGACGACAGCGCAAGAATGTTACTACAACTCCGCTGAAGAAAGAGATGCACACAAGAGGGCTACAACCACTTACAATATTGATACCCTAGACCCCAGGGATGAGACGAAGCTAAAGAAATGAGAGGCTGCGAAAGAGGTAGAGTCCATCATCCTCGATGAGGATGACCCGGAAAAAACTGTCCAAGTCGGCAAGTCTCTGAAGCCTAATATCAAGGAAGACCTCATTAAACTGTTGAGGAGAAGACGAAGCGTCTTTGCGTGGAGTCATGTAGATATGCCGGGGATCGACCCTGAGATTATGTGCCACAAGCTCAATGTGGTAGAGGGAGCAAAGCCGGTAAAGCAGAAGAGGAGAATCTACTTTAGAGAAAAGTATGAGGTCATAAGGGATGAGGTCAAAAAATTAGAAGACGCTAAATTTATCAGAGAGGTCATCTACCCTGAATGGTTGTCCAATGCAGTCATTGTCCCAAAGGCCAACGGGAAGTGGAGAATGTGTGTGGACTTCATCGACCTCAACAAACACTGTCCCAAAGACAGCTTCCCTCTCCCCCGCATTGACCAAATGGTAGACGCTACCGCAGGCCATGAGCTCATGAGCTTTATTCGGGGTACAACCAGATCTTCATGAACCCTGAAGACTCAGAGAAGACAACCTTCATTACGGACAAGGGGACATACTGTTATAGGGTCATGCCCTTTGGCCTAAAAAATACGGGGGCAACGTACCAACGCCTTATAAATAAAATGTTTGAAGACTAAATTGGGAAGTTTATGGAGGTCTATATAGATAACATGCTGACTAAGAGTTTGAAGGCAGAGGATCATGTGGCAGACCTGGAGAGGACCTTTAATACGATGGACAAATACCAGATGAAGCTCAACCCGGCCAAGTGTGTCTTCGGGGTCGGAGCAGGGAAGTTCTTGGGGTTCATTGTCAACCAAAGAGGCATCGAGGCAAATCCTGAAAAGATAAAGTCCCTTGTTGAGATGAAGACCCCCAAGTCCATTAAAGACGTTCAGAGACTCACAGGGAGAGTTGCTGCCTTGAACAGGTTCGTGTCTAGGGCCACAGACAGGTGTCTATCATTCTTCAAAATTCTCAGAAAGGCCTTCGAATGGAGTGAAGAGTGTGATGAGGCTTTCAAGGAGTTAAAGTCATACCTGGGGTCTCCCTTGCTGTTGTCACGGCCGGTGCAGGGTGAACGACTTTATGTGTACCTCATCGTCTCAGAGTCAGCCATCAGTGCAGCCATTGTGAGAGACGAAGATGGGGTACAGAAGCCCGTGTATTTTAACAGCAAGGCACTTCAGGTGGCAGAGCAAAGATATCCAAGGATGGAGAAGTTGGCCTATGCCTTGATCCATGCATCGAGAAAGATGAAGCCATACTTCCAGTCTCATACAATGGTTATCCTCACCGAATCTCCCCTTAGGCAGGTTTTGCACAACCTGAGAAATCAGGGAGGCTAATGGCTTAGGCTATAGAGCTGGGGGAGTTTGACATAGTGTATCAGCCTAGGACGACCATTAAAGGGCAAGCATTGGCAGATTTCGTGGCCGAGTTTACTTGGGAAGATGACAAAGCCGAGGGTGAGTGCCTCGGGAAGATAGATACCCGACAAGGTGAGCTCACCGACACACCTGCAGATAAGGCTGAGACAAGCACCATTAGAAGGAAAGTGGCTGAAAACGAAGAGGGAAGATATATCTTTAGACAGGGGTCACTCACCGAGGGAAGTTTCTCGGAAGAACATGTTGTGTGGAGTCTCTTCGTTGACGGGTCCTCTTGCGAAAGAGGGAGTGGAGCTGGATTAATAGTATCAGCACCTGACGGCACAGACATTGAGTACGCCCTGAGGTTCAACTTTAAGGCCTCTAACAACGAGGCCGAATATGAGGCCTTGATAGCAGGCCTCTCCTTGGCCAAATCTCTTAGTGTCGGCCAGATTTTGGTTCATAGTGATTCAAGGCCAGTAGTGAATCAGACACTAGGAGCATACGAGGCCAATGACGAAAGGATGGTTAGGTACCTTGAGAAGGTGAGGTCATTATTGAAGAGCTTCAGAGAAGTAAAATTGAAGAGGATACCTAGGCTCGATAATGGTCGAGCTGACGCCCTTGCTAGGTTTGCCTCGGCAACTAGGACGGATATCAGGAGGACAGTCCCAGTGGAAATTTTGCTTCGACCAACTATTGAAGATGCTGAGGGAACACTTGGCACTTGCCTGAGTATCGCTAAGGAAGCCTCATAGATGAACCCTCTGATCAGATACATTAAAGAGGGGGAGGTACCAGAAGCAAGGCAAGAAAGGAAGAAGTTGAGATACAGAGTTATAAAATTCACTGTCATTGGGGACACCTTATACAAAAAGGGGTTTTTGCTCCCCTTACTTAGGTGTGTGCACCCCTCTGAAGTCCCTTCCATTTTGCAAAATGTGCACAAAGGATCATGTTCAAGCCACATTGGGGGAAGATCCTTAGCGAAGAGGGTGATCACCCAAGGGTACTGGTGGCCGACCTTGGGGAAAGATGCCGCAACATATGTAAAAAAGTGTGATAAATGCCAAAGATTTGCCACCAACCCCGTCAGCCTCTTACCTCCATTACATCCCCATGACCGTTTGCAGTGTGGGGGATCAACCTCGTAGGATCCTTACTAAGAGCAATCAATAACTATCGGTTCCTCATCGTAGCGATTGACTATTTCTCAAAATGGGTGGAGGCCGAACCAATGGTCACAATTACAGAGCAAAAGACCTTCCAGTTCATCTGGAAAAACATTATATGCAGATATGGTCTCCCAAACACCCTCATCTCGGATAACGGGACTTAATTCAAGAATATCTATCTACAGAAGTACCGTGAAAGGGTGGGTATCAAACAATTCTTCTCTACCCCAGGCCGACCTCAGGACAATGGGAAAACGGAAGTTACAAACAGGACGATCCTTGACGGAATCAAGAAGAGACTTGAAGAGGCAAAAGAAAGATGGGTTGAGGAGTTATATGTTGTACTGTGGGCCTACAGGACGACAACGAGGACCTCTACCGGAGAGACCCCATTCATGCTAGCTTATGGCTCGAAAGCCGTCATCCCCACCGAGATTGGATTTCCTACTCATAGGGTCCAAATGTATGACCCCCAGAGAAATACAGAAGAAAGGAGACTCGACTTAGAACTGATTGAGGAAAGGAGGGAAGATGTCGAGATAAGGCAGGCCGCCTACCAGCAGAGGACTGCAAGGTTTTACAATCAGAGGGTGAAATAGAGACCAATTGCGATGGGGGACTTGGTCCTCAAAAAGACTTGGCAGAAGCCCAACAAGCTCCATCCTAATTGGCATGGCCCATATAGGGTCATCGATGAAGTCGTCCCTGGGACCTATAGACTAGAAAACCTAGAGGGGGAGCCCTTTTCCAACCCCTGGAATGCAGATCATTTGAAGAAATACTATCAGTAGTTTTGTAAAATCCTATCGAATGACAGTTGTAACAGGTGTTGCTCCGATAGAACACTTGGAAAATTAATGAGAAATATCAGTGTTCTCTCTCATCTTGTGTTTATCAGTTCTAGTACGCATGGAAACATCTTCGGAGAATGACCCTCGGCTATAATGAGGGTCAATGGAGGGGACGACCCCACCATTGTCCTCAAGAAAGATGAGGAAAGACTTTAAAACCATTAAATTGGTAATTACAACCCCCAATGTGGCAAGAAGCAAGGCAAGAAAGGAAGAAGCTGAGATACCAAAAGCAAGGCAAGAAAGGAAGAAGATGAGATACTTGAGCATCAATTAAAATTGGTTAAAAACCCTCGGCTATAATGAGGGCCAACGCAAGGGACGACCCCTCGTTCACCCTCAAGAAAGACGAGGGAGGGGTTAGTGATATTAACATAAAGATTCACAATACAAATCACACAAGAGACAAATACAGAAGACGAAGAGAGGCATTATATTACATTACAAAATGTAAATGTTCGTCTGATAAAAGAGTACAAAAATATTAATTACACGAAGAGGGTATGGGCTACAGACAGCCACCCTATTGAGCAATATCAAAGGGCAAGGCCTCAACATCTATTGGGGGTTCTTCTATGACCATGACAGGCCGAGCCTCAGACGTGCCCGTGCCTTCGATATGTTGAGATTCCACTTGGGCTAGGGCTTCAGCAATAAGTGGATCGTCCAGTTTAACTGCCTCAAGAGAGGGCGGACGGACGATACTGCATCAGCTAACTTAAGGACGACCCATCGACAGGCCGTCCTAATCCCCCTCTCTAAGTACTCAAGATCGAAGCCTTGGAACTCGTCTGAGAGTTTGTAGGCCTCCACGGCATCGGCCTCTGACTTCTTCACTACCTCAGATAGCTCAGTCTTGTGCTGAGCCCCCATGTTGGTCAAGGCCTCGTCCCTCTCCTTTATAAGCAAGTCCTTGGCCGCCATGTCTGCATCATGCTGCCTCGTCAGCTCGTCCAGAATCCTTGAATGTTCAATTCTAGCACTCTCTAGCTCAGCCCTTGCAGTCTCCAGCTCCGTCTACAAATCGGCCTCGTGCTGGATGGCTCTCTCTACTTCATGGAATTTTTATTAGTTTTCAGCCATCCACTTAGTGGCTGAGGTAAAGGCGCATACAGACTGCACATAAATAATAAACAGTTGTCAAGAGGCTGAGAAAATAGTTAGTGAAAGAATGCAACTAAGTGAATGAAGGGAGAACAAATACCTGAGCTATGGCGTGCAGACCATAGTCATACACTTTTGCTGGAGGCATCTTTGACAGAAATTCATAATCAGCAGCCGAGGGGGCAGAAAATATGGACGCCTTGGCTGCCCGCAGGTTTGCGATAAGGGAAGATGGCTCGACCTTCAGAAGCGCCAAGTTCTGGGACCAGAAGGCCCCCATGCTGGAAGAGGAGCCAGTCCCCTCAGACGATTCTACCCTCGCCCTCATCCTTGAATCCGGTCGAGGGTCAGCAGGAGATTCAGGATCTTTCCTTTTATGACTATCAGTAGTCGGCTCAACAAGCGTCGGCCCTACGACCCTCGTCTTCCTCGGAGCCTGCTGAGGCTCCTTGCCTTTCTTCTTGCCTAGACCTGATAGCAAACTGGGAGCAGTTATTTCCCAAAGTTGATCCAATACACCAGAGGGACGACCTGAACGGAGGACGACACGTCAGAATAATATAGAGGCAAAGATGAAACACTTGAAAAAAGTAAAGAATGGGAAAAAATAATATAACTCACATAGTTCTGTCAGGGGGCCGACCCTCAGACCAGCTTCCTTGAGGAATCGAGGGGTCATCAGATCTTCAAACTTTGGAAGTTCACTCCCTCTACCTCGTCCTCTCAGATATTCAACTATGTCTTTCTCTTCCAGACTAAGTCTGGGGCCTGACCTGGCCTTCATTGAAGGGTTAGACCATCTTCTGGGGACCCTCGGACCATCGGCTACAGGTTGTGCCTCGGCGGAGAATTTCCACTCTCCAGAGATAAAGAAGAATCTCTTCTTCCAATCGTGGTTAGAGGTTTGTGCCACGTGGAGAAGTTTTTTGTCAGACCTCCTCGCCCCCAGGTGATAGTACCCAGGCTGTTTGGACGCGGAGGTGATATTGTAACAGGCTAAAAATACGTCGGTCGAGGGCTCATCGGTGAAAGCATTCTTCCACAGGGAGATATAGCCAAGGATCGTCCTCCAGGAGTTGGGAGGAAGCTGAGAGGGGGCAACGCCGAGGGCTGACAAAATATCTACGACAGCAGGATGCAGAGGGAATCTGACACCAACCTTGAACATTTGTTCGTATACTGCAACCTCTCCCTCTTCACCCTCTAAGACCCTCTCAGACTCAGAGGGAACCCTCATAGTTATATTGGGGGACACTCCATAGGCATGCCTCCACAGTAAGAGGTCACGATCCCTGACCGAGGAGATATAGGACGAGGCATGGGAGGTGTCAACTGGGTCAACATCTGAGTCCTCACCCTCGTCCTCATCACCTGTCAGAGACCTTTGGCGAAAAGCCATCTGAAAAGCGTGTGGGGATAGGGTTGTCACAGGGACAGCCTCAGAGGTAACCATACCCTCGGCCTGTCGGCCTAGGTCAGACGCCTCTCCTCTCCCAGAAGGTCCAGCGCCAATTGGCGACGACGCTCTCTCATCCATATCTCCAAAATAACTCTCAGTTGGACGACAAGACGACCCACAAGACTCAGATGGCTCAAATGGCTTTATTGTGGCAAGAGGAATGGGAAAGATGGGTCGTACCCAATTAGGGTCGGCCCCTCATCTCCTCTCCTCCTCTTCCTCTATTCGTCTGATCTCAACAAATAACTTTTCTCTCAGAGAAGGGAATTCTTCAGTTAAGCTGTAAAGCCTCCTAAGCATTAAGGGAGAGACCCTACACTTGGAAGAATTTGGGTAACCTAACTACAAACAAATCTCACAATTGACCAGGATGGACTTTTCGATCAAAACCAAGGAATTAAAGGGTTTTCTATCAAGAACAATTCAATAACAGCTTACCGGAGGTTACACCGAAAAAGCTATGGAACAACCTAAGGAAAAAATCTTACCCTACGAGCTTAAAACAAGAAAACAAACAGAAATGAGAATAAAGAGGGAACTAGGGTAAGGGGGTTACCTGAGAAGAACTAGCAAAGCTGCCAAACTCGAAATGTCGAAACTGCAGAAATGGCAATAAGGCTGGAAACTAGAGAGAGAGAGTTCAGGAGCGAAGAAGAAGAAAAAGAAGAAGAAGAAAGAGAAACTTCTAAAAATTCTTTAAGTACCTTGCCAATGAGTGGGCCCACTCACCAATGCAGAGCACAGCCCACGAGGAAGGCATCATTAGGGCACAAAGCCCTAGGTAGTGTGCAGTCGCCACGCCTTGGAAACTGGACAATGAGTACCTGTCTAGGTGTCATATCAGCTTAATAGGTGTCACTCACCTAACTTATTATACACATATCTCAATTACAACACTATCCCTCAGCCATCTCAACAACATCTATGTCTAAGGGCTGGGGGTGATTGATATACCCATATAAACACAAGGCCAGGCCGAGGACACCCTGTACCTGGATGGGGTCAGGGTGACCTCATCATCAGGCTCCAGACGACCCCTCAGGGGCTGACCCTTCATCAGGCCCGGACGACCCTCCAAGGGGCCGACCCTTCATCAGGCCCGGACGACCCTTCAAGGGGCCAACCCTTCATCAGGCTCTAGACGACCCTTCGAGGGGCCGACCCTTCATCAGGCCCGGACGACCCTTCAAGGGGCCGACCCTTCATCAGGCTCCAGACGACCCTTCGAGGGGCCGACCCTTCATCAGGCTCCAGACAACCCTTCAAGGGGTCGACCCTTCATCAGGCCCGGACGACCCTCCAAGGGCCGACCCTTCATCAGGCTCCAGACGACCCTTCGAGGGGCCGACCCTTCATCAGGCTCCAGACTACCCTCCAAGGGGCCGACAGTACGAGGCCTAAATTGGGCCTGACTCACTATCAGAAGGAACTTTGCCCTCGACCTCGTGTTACAGGCCGAGGGTGACGTCATCACAGCGCGTGGTTTGGGAGACGCGTGGAACAGTGCGCGTGAGGCTCACAGGATACGTGGAAGGCCGTTACAACCGAATCACCCCCTCATGTGAGGGAATATTATGTCATCATTTGGCATCTACAAGTGTCAGCATGAGATTGGCTAAATCATCATTCACATGCACCATGCATACTTGGGGGGGTATACTACACCCCCCAAGACCTATATATACTTGTCACCTACAACCCTACAAGGAGAGGAACAGATGGATCGAGAGATGGATAATTGTAACCCTAACAAAAACTCTGCTTGTACACACAGTAGAGAGAGAAAGTGAGCTTATGTGCATTGTATCCAAGGCCATTAGTGCCCATGCTTAGTGGATCACACACTCACAGTGGATGTAGGCCAAATTGGTTGAACCACTATACATCATTATCTTATTCCTCTTATACTCACCTCCTTCTACACACTTATACACTTACATCTCAATGGCTGTCATGGTTACTACTGTTTGAGCTCATCATCACTTATCTGGTGGTGCTAAATCCAAGTATCATCAATGGGTGATGTTTGATAGATATCGACGAGTAGATTCCAAATATATAAATTTTATGAATTTTGGATTTGTAGAATTGAAGTTATGGACTTTTAAAGATTTTGTGGGTTTTTTGGGGAAAAAAATGACGCATAGTTGGTTGGGGATATTTTGCAGGTGTTTTTGTCATTTTAATGTGCTGAGTTGGCAAATAGGACCTTTGACACCATTGACTCAGTCAAAGGATCATTTGCCTCATTAACCAAGTGAATGGGACTTGAAAATAATTACCACAATTCATAAATAGAGTTCTAAACATAAATAATAAGATAGTCAAGACAATTAATAACATTATGATAAAATACTAACAATGTTAATATAGCATACTGTAGAAATAAACGACATCTATAATACCATTCAACCCAAATGAATGCAACATACAAAATTTGAATAAACAAAGTTGTCTCCAATATAAATAATCATCGATATAACCCCCGACTCGAGACTGAATATACAGAAAGGAAGTTTGAATCATTTAAAGGAAATGCATAAATAAAATGAGCTACAAGCTCAACACCTACTTTCTAAGAGTAGAAAACTGGAACTGAAAGTTTGATAAGTCTGCAACTAGGAATGATCAGGTGTGAGGCAGCGGTTGCGCCCAAGGACTTGTAAAAAGAGTTCCACAAACAAGATTAAACCTAGCAAGTCTATAATGAATAAGAATATAACTATATTTTGGTCATAATAATAATAATAATAATAATAATAATAATAATGATAATAATAATAATAATATAATAATAATAATAATAATAATAATAATAATAATAATAATAATAATAATAATAATAATAATACATCTTTCTCCAATATTTTATTTACTTTTAAGTTATCTCGACCCAAACAATACAAGTAATACTCGCAATTCTAATCCCCAATCCCAAATGAAATCCATATTACATATTATATATTTTCTTAAGTATTCGTTACTCAAATAGTTCTAATGTTATAACCATCACTAAACATCTCTATCATAATCACAATGTATAATGAGGATAACCCAAGTGAGTGTAACTCCCCGACCCAAATTTATGAGTTACTCGTAGTCAACCCGATTCGAATCGAGTCATTAGGTGTGAAGTGAAATGAAACAACCTATGTAATGTTGCTAATCCAGTATTATTTTAATTGTCATTTCACTTGTTAGCATGCGATTCAAATATCAGGATAAACTAAGTGAGAGACGCATGGGGGGCACCCCAGAGTCCAAGTAAATAGAGATACTAACGTAAAACATAAATAAAATATACATACCCGCATAGCGCTCTCAAAATACGGAGCCACTCCCAACCTACCGTAACAAAGTGGATTATGAGCCTATGCCCAGTGGGAATATATATATATATATACAAGCAGTATATAAACGAGCAGCATCAAATAATACTCACGCGTTACAATCACATGCATGTGAAAATATATATGTATCTACATATATATACATATACCTTAAAAATACATATTCAAATGCACTAATCGTTACTTCCAAAACTTCATCCATCTAAATTAATTTAGCTTAATCTTGGAAAGACTTCCTTTTGTTCATACTTAGCATTTTTCACTTTGTTTGACACACACGGTCTAACACATTAATTGTTACTCTTGATTTATTCCAAACTATTCATTTACCGGAAACACCCATTTACACTAATTTAGAATATACTTTAGTATTTCCATTGAAAAGTGCCATTCAACACTTGTGTACACCGCGTTAGAAAATACTTTCTTATTATTTGAAAAGCTTTCAATACATACTTATATGATTTTGGATTCAACAAGTTAGGTTAGATTGACACATTTATCACACAACCCATTTCTTTACATGTTCCTTTTATTTTATCTTTTCTCAGAATCTTCCTTTTACCGCATACTTACAGGAGTTCCACAATGACGGTTATGCACACCATATGCTCTGACCAGTGATTTAAGGCTTTTCACCCAAGGGCTCCGCGCCCTTTTTTGCTTATACCTAGGTGCATTCGATTCCTTATTAATGTGTTTAACATTTTACACATATCCACATGATTCCATTTCCTTACTTTTACCTGGCTGAAGTCAAAACCCGGACTTAACCGCCCGTTTTCCCATTAATACTTGGAAATTTTGTTTCTTTTCTTCCTTAAGTCCTTAATCCACACACACGCGTGGTTTATATTAAAAGCATTCACGCTTAGGACTTGATTCATTTTCACCCATATTAGTGAAGTACATTCTTTAATATTTTTATTACATAAAAATGTTCCATTTTATATAAATTACTAATTTACCCTATATTCGCCAAACTTGTGAATTAATTCTTTAACAAGTGTTATTTCTCAAAAAATGGTCATTAAGTTTTCAACTTAATAATTAAAACACTGTAGTCGTTTTAACACTCGTTTAACACCGCACATTTACCTAACTCTTACACTTGATACTTTAACACATAACATATCATCTTTTATACAAAACTACTTTTTCATTTCTTAAAAATTGTCATTTCTTACATTTAGCAATGGTATTCTCATACTCTACATTATTCAATATTTTGTCCCACAAAATATCCATCAATTTATTCTAAAATGCTCATTAGTAGTTTTACTAGAAAAATACACTAAGGAAATATTATCAAATATTTGTATTCCATAAAAATGTTTATTATTATTTTTTACTTGAAATACACCACAATGACATCCTCTTACATTTTTATTCCATAAAAATGTTCATTACTTTCTTTTACTAGAAAATAGGCTAGAATGACATTTTCTTACATTTGTATTCCATAAAAATGTTCATTATTTCAATTTATTAGGAAAACACACCACAATAATATTTTCTAGTATTTTTTTAATCCATAAAAATGGCTATTTTCATATTTAATAGAAAATAAACAACAATAATACTTCAAAGCCTTTTTAATCCCTGAAAATGGCTATTTTCAGATTTAATAGAAAATACACAACAATAATATTTTCTAGCATTTTCACTCCATAAAGATGACTATTTTCATATTACTAAGAACACATTATAATATCACAATAATCCTACTCTTAATCAACAACAACAAGATTACCATATTTAAGCAATAGAGTCTCAACATAGTAAGAGTAATTTACCCCACCTAAATGGCTTTAAATGGTGGTGATGATGAAGATGGGTGACTCCCTCACATCAAAAGGTGTGTAATACCCAGTATTTTTATTATGTTAAATAATTATGAGATTAATTATTATTGTTGGATTAATTAAATTAGAAATGTGAGAAAACTGATTATAAATTAATTCGGATTAAAAAAGTAAATATTAACTGGCGTGCCAAGGGTTAATACTAATTGCTAAGAATTATGAAATATTACTGTGTGAATACGTAATGTAGAATTATAAATTTTTATAAATTGTCGAGAGTGAGAAAATACGACAGTTGGTACATTAAGTCAGGACGCCCGTATAAGTCGTGTCGGGACTAATTTAAGGAGTTAAAGAAGTAAATTATTTTTAAATAAGTTGTATGGTAATTTTGAGCGTGTCATTGAGTATGGAAGAATTGAGATTGTCAAAAAACTCTACCTGGGTATTTTATTTGGGCTCCGGGATGTTTTTAAGCCTAACCGGCACCCCATAGGGGTATTTTTGTCCTTTGAATTTTTGGAGAAATATTATGGACGAAAATTAGGAAATTAAATATGGATGTACATGGGTTATAGGGGAGTTATCAGCTCTAAACCTATGAGAGAGAAAAGAGAAAGGCGCAGAGGAAGGAAGAAGAAGCCACAGGAGTTCTTGGTGCTTAACTCAAGAACACACACCGAAAATCCCACCAAAGTGTAGATCGTGAGACGAGGAACACACCTATACCAACATCACGAGGAGATCAGACCTTCAAAATTGAGGCAAGTGTTTAATCCTTGCAAAATTGTAGCAACAATCATGTTTATGTTAGTATAGATATGTAATACTCATTTATGGTTCATAAATTTTGATGAAATTGGAGAACTAAGAACATTAATTAAAATATGGTATCTAATTAGGATGAATCCCTCATGTAGATAGGTTAGGGATCTCAAATTGATGATTATTGATGATGGACGAAATTGATTTGATGTTCTTGAATAGAAATTTGATAAACTAGGGTTTTGAATTGTTAAATTGGGATTTTGGATTTATAACTGATTTATCATGATTTAATGTTTCAAAGTTAGGGAAAATCATTTATACATGTTAGAATATTAATTAGGATTGCTATTTTGGTGTTTGGGTTAAGAAATTTAGAGGTTTTAGGACTGAAATTCTGAGAAAGACAAAGCAAAAACAGTAAGACGTAACAAGTCTGGCCAAACCAGAGAAATGCCCCACCTCGTTCGAACGAGATGGAGTCTGGTTTGAACGAGAAGTAGGGTCGTTCAAACGACCTGCTGATTCATTCAAACGTCAGTTCCCAGAAAACCCATAAATTCCTATTTTTTTCCAAATTGTGTTACATAGTTAGTTGAGTGAGGAAAACTGCCATTTACTGATATTAGCTTAGTGCAAAATTATTTGGGAAGCATTCCTAGGTTAATTCCTTAAGGATTTGGATAGGTGAATTAAGTTTAGAAATTTCGAAAGTGTGAATAATTGAATTAATTGCATAATAAGTAGTAATAAGAAGTATGCTACGTATAGAAATGTATGTATGGGTTGGGTGAATAACTGGACATTAATAGGACATGGGAGTGACTATTAATTTTTTTTTATTATTATTATGTGTATAGCATACCTACGCTACTTGCTATCGGGAGGAGGTTGTCGCGCAGTGGACAGTCTTATCCCGGGTGACCCAATGGGGGGATATTTTACTTGTACCCATAGCATGTGAACTTGGATACGTGTTATCTGAGAAGTAGGATAGTTTCGACGACTGAATGGGAGCGTAGGTATGTGCGTGACCCATTTGGCTGGTGAGCAGGCTCGCCTCTAATATTTGTACTATAAGATTTATGGTTCATGAGAGACGCCGAGTCAATTGTCCATTACGCATTGAGCGATGCACCGGGATATGATAGCAGAGTATGCATTGCGCCAAGTGGTCCTAACCAAAGGGCGCAGGATTTGAATATGTATGTATAGGGGTTATGTGTCTATATATGTGTGTGTGTGTGTGTGTGTGTGTGTGTATGTGTGGATTCTAATGTGTGAAATTAGCAAACTTATAAATGTTGGTAAGTAAAGTAGTTTCAGTGGGTAAAAGAATTACTATTAGAACAGTGAATGTTATATACGGTTAATTGGAATAAATGATCTTATTAACGTATTGTATGGGCGATACGGGTTACTCCTTTGAGATATATTTAGAAGTATAACTCTATGATCTAGTTGGAAACATTATGGATAACTAGGTTAGGATAGACGTACGTTAGGCGTGCACAATAGTGGAGAGGTGAGAATCTCATGTGAGAATTTGAAACTAACATGCACATAATAATTGCATTATTGCAGTTTTAAATACTTGCTAAAACAAATATTTTTACAACTCGGGCTTTGGCCCGTTTCTTGCTATTCTTTTCTCTCTTGCTATATATATATATATCAGGTGCCCAGCCACAGGGTTACCACCAGACTTAGATGTGTGGATCATTTAGCGAGCTGCAGCTGTGGTGAGGGTTGCAGGCCTTTACACTTAAACGCTTCTTTCAGTTCTTTCCACTGTATTTAGACATTTTATTTAGGGCATATTACGCCCCTTTTCCCTGTTGTTTAATAGATATTGTCTCAGTTCATTTTTGTATTTTATTTCTATTACACTTGAGGATATTGTGGTTTGTTGGTTTGTGACTTTGAACTTGAATGTTTTATGCAATCCAATTTATGTTAGTATTTGATTCATGTCGAGTGCTTATTTTATTCTTGTGGAATGTGAGTAGCTTAAATTTTAAAGAATGAAAATTTATTAATCGATTAATTGGGTATAATTAAATGGTAAATGTTTTGACACTTAGCTTAATTATTTACTAGGTGATTAGAAAAAGAAAAAAAATCGACAGTGATGCTAAAAATTAACCAACTGGATACGTTGATTTAATTTAATAAAGGACTGATTACCCGGTATTTAATTAGGCGGGGTGTCACATGTGGTATCAGAGCATCAGGTTCCTTTAGGATCTGTACAACTTAACATGTTTTTCGCTTAGCGTTCTTTGGTATAGAGCCCTATCTTTAGGACTGTTGTACTCTTATTTATGTGCTTACGTCTTCAGCTAATTGAGATTTAATCATAATTATGGACAAATAAATCCCTTCTCATTTCAGATGCCTCCAGGACGAGCCCCGAGGAACAGAAATGCCCAGCCAGAGCAGCTAGCATCTAAGGCTCAGGGAATGATGAACGCAGCTGAAATTGTCGCCATAGTTGCTCAGGCTGTAAATGTAGCTTTAGCGGTGGTGCAGTAGGCCCCACCCCAGGTGCAGGCTGTAGCGCCAGTTTTGGTTCAGTTTTTCACTGCATGGGAGAGGGTCCGGGATACTTTTTAGAGGGAACATCCCCCAAATTTTCACTCCTTGTTACCCACACTCCGCCATAAGTCCAAACCCTTGGATATTTTACCTTCGTCAGTTAACACACACAATTCTCGTATTTCTAGATTTTTCACTGATGGCTCTCCTCAATGTTTCGTTTGACTCTCTCCTAGTCCTACCAAATTGGGTGAGTATAATTTGGTAATACTTTCGACTATAACAGCACTTGGAAATCATATGTTGCGCCCTAGTCGTCTTTACAGTCCTGGCTTCTCCTGCCATAATAGGGCTGATCTCGACTACGGTCACCATCCTTCAATATACTCTATAACCTCAACTAAGCCCTGCCTCCTGTTGTCCGCCCAACGACCCTCATCTGTCATACTTCATTATTTGAACACGCCCGAATGTAAATAAGATTCACTAATATATATACATTATAGCAGGAGAATGAAATCTCACCATAAAAATCAACAATCCTAAACATAGGGCTCTATATCAAATAAAGCAACGCTGGAAGCATAATAAGCCGCGCAGATCCTAAGGACATTAGATACTGATGCTCTGATACCACCTGTGACACCCCGCCTAATTAAATACCGGGGGATCACTCCTTTATTAAATTAAATCAAAGTATCCGATTGGTTCGTTCTTCACTGGGACATTGTCGTCTTTTGGTGGGAGGTCAGGGTCATCATCATCTGAGTCTTCAGATCTTCTAGTTGGGGCATCTTCCCGACACCTGTCATTTCTCTTCTTTTTAGGGTCATCTCTTCCCCCTTATAAGGTCTACCATACACATACTTCCTGAGCTTTCCAGACTTTAACATCTTCTCAATCTTATCCTTCAAGGCAAAACACTTGTCAGTCAGATGACCGTGGTCTTGGTGGAACTCACACTATAGGTTCTTATTCCTCTTATGCGTAAGTGCCTTAAGCTTATTCGGCCATCTCAGGGACCTGTCATTTTTTATTTCATTGAGGATGTGTTCGTAGCTCACAGTCAGAGGAGTGTAGTGTGCAAACTTATCGTCTGCAGCCCTCTTCTTTCCATCCTTCTTCCTTTGAAATTTTCCACTGCTACTCCCGTTCTCATCCTCATACTTTGCGGTCATTTCTTCTTTAGCGTTCATAATCATACTAACTGTTGCTAACAACTCGGCCATGGATTTTGGAGGATCTTCAGCAAGCTTCCAAAGCAACTTCCCCTTCTGTAGTCCTCCTATAAGGGTTGTCGTGGCTATATTCTCATCGTAATCTTCAACCTTCAACTTTTCCTTATTGAATCTTGTAATGTGGATAACCTTTGCCTTAGATCATTAACATGACTGAGCCTTTCAAAGGCTGACCCTCTACTCAAGCAATAAGAAACTGATCCTCTTGGCTGGGAATCACCAACCTCGACCATTTTTGCTCCGCAACCTCGGATCTGCTGTATAGGACGTAATGTGTTGTCTGAAACCTCATATGGCTCCCAGCAGTCTGCTGGAGCATCATCTGCTTTAATATCATCGTACCTATCCTCAGGGCAAGGGTTTTCTTGCCTCCCCAGATGCAGACGCCTAGGGTCAGCAACGTCCCTCCTCCGCTGAGGTGTAGGTTGGTCCTTTCGCGGTGCCTGGGGTGGTCCCCTGGCCTCTGGATGTGGTTGAATAGATTTCAGAGTAATCATTTTTGTGAGACCCCAGGTGGCCTCATCATATTTTGGCTTAGCTGGGTAAACTGCTCCTTCATTGCTTTCATCATTGCAGCCAATGATCTCAAGGCTGCTGCCATCTCAACTATCTCGGACTGGGGGTGGTGCTTGGCTGAAACTGGGTCCTCCAATGCCAGATGGTGGAGGAGGTGGTGGTAACTCCGGTGCCATATGTTAGGGCTAAAGAGCTTGCGATTAAAATATTAGAGAGCTTAAATACCTTAAAGGACCTCTTTCAATGGTGAAATAGCTTCATACGAAGGGTGAGTTCTGGTTCACCACCAGAGTCTCTGGTGAGGTTAAGCTACGAAAAGAAAAGAAATGAATCTTCTCGTTCCCACAAACGGCGCTAAAATGATGATGCTGGAAACACCACCACCAGGTAAGGTATTAACAAGCTCAAACAAGTGATAACAATGACAACACAAGAGTATATATGTATAGTAGAAGATGAGGAGAAGGGAATGAACACAGTAATATAAGTGGTTCGGCAATTGCCTACGTCCACTGTGTAGGTGAGTGTAAATATCACTACCAAATGAGGCTTTAATGGCCTTAGTAATACAATCACTCCACTTTCTCTCTCTACTGTAAATGCAACAGAGTTTCATATAGGGTTGTAAATACAAGGATTAAGTCATCTATTACAAGGACATGCAACTCTGCAGCACGTCAACAATCCAAAGATCTAAGCTTGACGCCCCTGTAATTAAGCACCTGTAATACATATATATATATACAAGAGAAAGAAGAGATGACAACAAAACGGGTAAGAGCCCGAGTGTAAAATAACTTCAAAATAGTTTAGCAAGTATTTAATATGCTTACCAGTTGATATTACATACATTTTAGTACCACGTCACTCACTTGGGAATTCTCGCCACTCAACTAGTGTGCACGCCTAACGTGCTAACGAACTAATTTGGCTAAAGCTAACCCAATTCACTAATCTACTTCAATTTCCCCTTAACAATCATAATTCATGTAACTGCGTAACTAGGATTTATATAAGATAACGTTACTTATGAATTTACCAAGTTGGCTATGTACATCACAATATAGCTTTAAGTTCCCAGACACTTAATTTTTTTAATATCAATTATTCCATTTTATCGACTTAAAAGCACAATAGATGAATCATGGGTCTATATATATTCATCACTCATATAATATATATATATATATATATAAATCGGGCACCCCATATAAAATCTATGGTGCTGGTATACTCTGCTATCAAATCCCTCTATCTCTCGTACAAAAAGGGAAATACTATTTTGGAATCACGCTCGAACAATATTAACACAAAACATACATATTGGAGGCGAAGCATAGTTCCAAGTCACTAAGAGGTCAGCACAAACCCTCACGTCTCTTAGGACCGTTTGACTATCATTCTCTGATAGCCTGTACCAAGGAATTCTATGTTCTAGGGTTCGAGTCAATATCCCACATAAAGGTCCCATCGAGATAAGACTGTCCTGGCGCAGAAACCTCCGTGATAGTAAGTAGCGCGGGTATGATTACACACATATATTCACATACTATATATATATATATATATATATATATATATATATATGTACATGCACTCATATATATACATATATACCCACATTATTCAGCTAGGTACACCCACGACCCATAATATATTATAACCACACGTGGCACATAACGCCCGAGTCCTACGTATAATTATGTCATTCTCTTATTTTCTCAGTTACTGTAAGTCCTTAAGTACTTCTCGACTATCGAAGTGTATCCTCCCGATAAATATAAAATCAGTAGGTGTGCCCTCACTACTCTACTAATCTAAGTCTTTCTTAATTCTAACAAGACCTACTATAACGCACGCACGGTTTCCCACTCAATTTATATTCCCGAAACCCCACAGTTAAATCTCACATAAACTCTTCTTACCCGGACCGTACTTACACCCTACTGGTCCTTCTTATGTCCCATTAAGATATTTAAATTATGTCCAAAGGTCCTTACACATCGGTATTGGATTAACGTTTAAAAGGAGAAAAAGTTCCCATTTCCTAGAAGAGTCGATCGATCGATGTAAGGGAGTCGATCGATTAATCCAGTCTATCGATCGATATTCTTGATTCGATGGATCGATCGATCAGTTCTTGCCCAGATTCTGCAATTCTCTAACTACGAGTTTCTTCCATTTAACTTCTCCGAATCGCCATTAACAAGTTCCAAACTCCCAACCAACCATTAGGAACATTATATAAATACTTATAGATGATTTATAACGTAAAACTTCCATTAATTCATCAAGATCAGTCATCAAAAGGGGTTAATTCAAGAAATTATCATTTAACCCTAGTTCATCAAATTTTCCCAAGAATTCATTTAATTTCCAGATTTCTATCTCTACTGGGCATCAAATTTCGTGGATAACATTATACATATAACAAGATATTCATCCTAACATGGTTTCTACTCCAAAATTGCAATAATAATCTGCCAACAACAATATTTTTCATGGAGACATAATTTAATTAACTCCTACACTAGCATGGATGTGTTATCAACTAAAGAACAGCAAGTTAGATACTTGCCTGGAAATCAACGATTTGATCCGAAGAATTAAAATGGTTTAGGATCGTTTCCCTTCTTTCGATCTACACGTTGGTGGTGGAATTGGTGAAAGTGGTGTAGGGGTGGTGGTTCTCCTCCTTGAAAGCCTTCTCTCTTATATCTTCCTTAGCCTCTCTAAAACTCCAAGATTTTTAACTTTCGAGGAGCTCTAACTCTCATCAGATATAACCTCTCAATTTTCGTCTATAATTAAGGCATAAAATTGGAAATTATCAAAATGCCCTCCCGGATTACCGGTTAGGCCTAAAAACTTCCCGAGACCTAAAATAAACCCCCGAGTATACTTTTTTTACTATATCGACCCTTTCGAACATATCGACGCACTCGAAATGATCATACGGGTGACTTATAATTTATTTATTTTTTATTCTATTAATTTAGTCCTGACACGACACATGCACGTCCCAACTTATTTTCCATGATTGTCGTATTATTCACTCGCGAAAATTTTCATAAATTCAATCTCATATATTACTTTACTCATCTAGTAATATTCAACATAATTCTTATCAATAATTACTAAATCTCGTCACGCTAGTAAATGTTCAATTTAAAATCCGGATTAATATTAAATTAATATATTCCATTTAAATTTAAATAATCCCATTATTAAATGCCATAAAAATACGGGGTATTACATACTTCCCCCCTAATAACGGAATTTCGTCTCGAAATTCGGAAAATAAGGCCTACCTGGCAAAAAATTAAGGATACTTTATCAGTACGCAAAACTAACTTCAGAGTAAGGCGCTCGATCACTATAGCCCTCGCCCCATAAGAAGCTTGTTTAACACACTCAACACTTTATCAGTTATAGGGTCACACCTCAAGTACGACACTTTACATTGTGCTTCTACTAATCGACATTCGAATAAAACGACCCTATACATCATTGTCCCCGTTATCTCAATATTATTGGGAGGTCGTGCCTGACCATGTGTCAACTTCTCGTATATATCTAAACACAAAACTTCCATCCTGAGAGAAACCATATGAACATCTGACCACTCTTGTCAGTTCTTTGAATCCAGATTTCCGACGACGTCACTCTTATGTCAGTCAAAAGTTACTTAAGACAGTTTATGGTTATTCCGCTTTAGTCATCAGATTCTAATTCGACTAATCCAAAATTCTGATTATCCGTTCGCCTCTAAACAACTCGAGGGAAATAGTTAAGGTTTCTCCACACAAAACTTAAATAAACAATTTATCCACAATAGACAGGTACGAGTGTTTACACACTGCATTACCATTAGGTAATATCTTCTCCCAATTACCGTAATATACTTCACTTACTAACTATAATTGTTGTGGATATGAAATAACCACAATGAGTCCAAAATTACATTCGTACCGCTCCACTAGTCGTTTATCACCCTTCGCCCACTCCTCAGGTTCTAGGTGATGCAACCTACCCAAAAAAAAATATCATCCCCACTGCTTACTGAAATCCTGTATTGAAGGTGGGTTTCAAGGATCTCATTATAGTTCAGAGCAATACCTGGCAGGACCACTTACCGACACGATCCTTATATTCAAAGAAAGACTGGGGAATATTATCTAATAGTGTAAATCACCCAAAAGAATAACAATTACTTTCTTTTAGATCAACTTGTTCCACAAATTCGAAGGAACTCGCGAATTTATCTTGAGGTTGGCAACCCATCGAGGAAATTTAACAAATTGACTGCCCTATTCCATTACAGGAATCATCGGTTTACTACAAAAATCTCTGGTTGATCCTCTTGCACCAACTGATTTCTATCTATGAGTGGCGCAAGCGAAGACTACTCACTATTTCCTACTCAACACCAATTTCCACTTGTAACACTCCACATTAAGTGGTACTTAATACTCTCCTTATTTTCTCGGTGTATACCGAAAGTTTCGCCCCGTGCATTTTTCTCCACGATGTGCACATATGGACTTTTTACCCCTTACTGACATTATCATTCTATTTATGCGCAAGTCACACTCAAAATTTGACTAGGTAAAACTCCTCTCCAAGTGTCTTCCCATAATAGTTAAATTTCACTCTTCTCAAGGAATACCCCTTTTTAAATGGCTTCCCACAGCCTTTCAGCCTAATTCGAGTGTGATATACTGATTGCACACGTATATATGGATTATCATCCTTTTCATACGATGCTTAATCCACTTTACCATTTCTACTTCGTTATTTTAGTCCCATAGGCATATATTTCACACATATATTCTCACGCCCCATTAACCCGGACGATTCTGACATCAGCTAATTAAGATGCCCACACACCCTATAAATCGTGCCTACTGGCATAAGCATCACACACGCTTTACACATAACACTCAATTATTTATTTCCCTAGTATTCACAACGTGGCTATATCACTTGGTATTCCCAATCACCCCGGAAATCAAAATTTTTAAATCCTCCTTAACATCGTTCCACCCTTCAACTCATGGTGATAAAATAAAATTTTTAATACTTACCACACAACCGACTCCACTGGCCTTAAAACCTAATTTAACTTCCAACTTATAGTTATAACTACTTGCTCCTATAACGATTGAGGTACCGGACACATGGACTAATGACTAAACATCTCCCTACTTCCAACCTTACACTAAGTTTCATGCATGGGATGTCTCACAAAGCGAAATCCAAACAAGGAACCCCCTCGAGACACTACTACCTAGCATCATCAATTATCGAGATCCGTCAGTCCCTCCATCCATAACATGTACCCCTATATTTTCATCTCTTGGCATAAAATCTACATCTCCTCCCGCAATTACACTTAAGCAAAGAACTTTTCGCCAATTGCACAATCAATTATCATTTGTGGTAATCATATACCATAAACCTCATACACATACAATCAGGACTCTTAAAATCCTGTTCCCAAACATATGAATATAAATCTTAACTCCCATGTCTCTAAAGGATAGATATAACATTGCACTCTTTCAGTCACCAAGTCCTGAGCACTAGTATAATAATGAGTTAAATCTTTTCGCTCAACAGTAAGCCCAAT
Source organism: Sambucus nigra (assembly GCA_949130495.1). Taxonomy (NCBI): domain Eukaryota; kingdom Viridiplantae; phylum Streptophyta; class Magnoliopsida; order Dipsacales; family Adoxaceae; genus Sambucus; species Sambucus nigra. The sequence goes on from OX422208.1 coordinate 100,403,355, forward strand.
ATTCACCGAATCAAGATAATAAAGTCCTTGCACACCTCGAGACTAAGCATTTAGATACCACTATACCATTCGAAGTGTCCATAATCTATGATATAAATGCGAGCCCGACCCTCTCACAAGTGAGGCTTCGCCAGAACAAAACATCCTGCACTAGAGAAGTAACCCCGATAGACTTGCGATATTCACCCAGTATCGGTCTAATCATCACTATAAAACCATAATCAGGATAATATCATGCTCGTATAACACATCACTAAAATGAGAAATCTCAATGAGGTATATATACCACTATCAATACACCCGTTCATCCTCCGCGGATAATACTAAGGATGATCCCGCTATACCAGGGAAAACATTCACATTATAATAACATCATCAATATACGCATTAAGCTTGTTTCACGTGCGAATCTAGCTTTAATCAAAATATAGTGACTCGTTCGTGTCACATAAAACATGTCTCATCCTCTAAAGGTAAAACTCATACTCCTACCTTGCAAATCGTCCTGACTGCTCAAATGGTATCCCAGACATAACACGCTTGTCTGACCCAAAACAAAAAATACTCTAATCTTTGCCTTTGCAAGCACCATACCCTTATCCCTTCACTCTCTTCGAGAAAAATTAACACATGGGGTGTTACTCTCCACAAAATTCCTCTACATATAATCCACTTATCTCCTATCATACTGACCATATTAGTGTTGTCCTTCTCTCAAACTTTAGTAGTCTCGATCCTAATGGCTACCCCCATTGTTCCCTTAGTTTTGTTGGCCCTAAGGAACACACTACTGGCTTCGACAACCCTTACTGAATTCACCATCGCTGGGTAATGATTCAGTTACCTGAATCATTTAAATGGGTCCCCTAATGGGTCTCCCCCTTATGGCATTTCACTAAGTGTGCTTCATCCAGTCTTACTCCACAACTAAATCTATCGATTCCTTTAGCTCCCTTTACAAAGAAACGTTAACATCTCTACGGACAATGCATGACATTGTCACCACATGGATCGATTGTCCATCAGAGTTCCCTTTAAATGTTGTCAACTTTGCTTACTAGTCGATTTCCCACTTGAAATCCTCTTCTCTATTGTATCTACTTCTTCCGGCATAAGATTCGCTAAATAATAAAATTCATTTTCACACATGGACCTTTGTCCAGCCCTCCTGTGATGAGTTCAGAACAACATTCATATCTTAACCTGAACATCTGATGAAGGAACTCTCTGTCAAATCGTAAATCGTATCTAAGATCCTTCCATTGACAGAACATTCCACTTCTAAATATGGTGGTTGACTCCCACCATTATAACTTTGCTCTGACGAGTCAAATTTTATTTTTACCCCAAATTTTCACTCCTCGTTACCCACACTCCACCATAAGTCCAAACCCTTGGATATTTTACCTTCGTCGGTTAACACACATAATTCCCGCATTTCTAGATTTTCCACTGATGGCTCTCCTCAATGTTTCGTTTGACTCTCTCCTAGTCCTACCAAATTGGGTGAGTCTAATTTGGCACCACTTTTGACTATAACAACACTTGCAAATCATATGTTGCGCCCTAGCCATCTTTACATTCCTGGCTTCTCCTACCATAATAAGGTTGATCTCAACTACGGTCATCACCTCGAATATACTATACAACCTCAACTAATCCCTGCCTCCTTTTATCTGCCCAACGACCCTCGTCTGCCATACTTCATTGTTCGAACACGCTCGAACGCAAATAAGATTCACTAATACATATATGTTATAGCAGGAGAACGAAATCTCACCATAGAAATCAACAATCCTAAACATAGGGCTATATATCAAATAAAGCAACGCTGGAAGCATAATAAGCTGCACATATCCTAAGGACACTAGAACCTGATGCTCTGATACCACTTGTGACACCCCGCATAATTAAATACCGGGTGATCAGTCCTTTATTAAATTAAATCAAAGTGTCCGGTTGGTTCATTCTTAGCATCACTGTCAAAAAATAAGTTTTCCTTATTAATGACCTAATAAATTATTAAGCTAAGTGTTAAAACATTTCCTTTTTTAGATTAAGTCTTATTATAATGATTTAATAAACGAAACCATTTTCATAAACACGAATAATATCAAACCAAACCATCCAAATGAAAGAAATATGCTAGATAAATCAATCCGAATAAAATATCCCAAATCGCAGGACGATGTAATAATCAAAAGCAATCCCAACTAAAACAGAATACTGAAATAAATTAGAGTACAAATATCTCTTAATTAGATAAAGCTGGAAATGGGCGACACATGCCCTATCTAATAATGACTAAATAGAAGATTGATAAGACAAGGATGAAGTCATCTACTACAAGGACCTGTAACTCCCACACTAGTTGCAACACGTCAATAATCCAAAGATCTAAGCCTGATGCCCCTGTGGCTGGGCACCTCTAATACAAATATATATACAAGAGAAATAAGAGATGACAGGAAACGGGTTAGAGCCCGAGTGTTAAAAAACTTTAAAATAGTTTAGCAAGTATTTAATATGCTTACCAGTTGATATTATATACATGTTAGTACCACGTCACTCACTTCGGAATTCTCACCCCTCAATTAGTGTGCACGCCTAACGTACTAACGAACTAATTTGGATAAAGCTAACTCAATTCACTAGTCTACTTCAATTTCCCCTTAACAATCCTAATTCATGTGACCGTGTAACTAGGATTTATACAACATAACCTTACTTGTGAATTTCCCAAGTTGTCTATGTACATAACAATATAGCTTTAAGTTCCCATACACCTAATTTGTTTAATATCAATTATTCCATTTTATCTACTTACAAGCACAATAAATAAATCACAGGTCTATATATATTCATCACTCATATAATATATATGTACAAATCGGGTACCCCACATAAAATCTATGGTGCTGGCATACTCTGCTATCAAGTCCCTGTATCTCTCGTATGAAAAGGGAAATACTAGTTCGGAATCACGCTCGAACTGTATTAACACAAAGCATACATATTGGAGGCGAAGCTTAGTTCCAAGTCACTAAGAGGTCAGCACATACCCCCACGTCTCTTAGGACCGTTTGACTATCATTCTCTAATAGTCTGTACCAAAGAATCTTATATTCTAGGGTACGAGTCAATATCCCCCCAAAAGGTCCCATCGAGCTAAGACTGTCCCAGCGCGGCAACCTCCGTGATAGCAAGTAGCGCGGGTATGATTACACACATATATTTACATATATATATATATATATATATATATATATATATATATATATGTACGTGCACTCATATATATACATATATACCCACATTATTCTGCTAGGTACACCCACGACCCATAATATATTATAACCACACGTGGCACATAACGCTCGAGTCCTACGTATAGTTAGGTCATTCTTTTATTTTCTCAGTTACTATAAGTCCTTAAGTACTTCTCGACTATCGAAGTGTATCCTCCCGATAAATATAAAATCAGTAGGTGTGCCCTTACTACTCTACTGGTTTAAGTCTTTCTTAATTCTCACAAGACCTACTATAACGCATGCACAGTTTCCCACTCAATTTATATTCCCGAAATCCCATGGTTAAATCTCACATAAACTCTTATTACCCGGACCCTACTGGTCCTTCTCATGTCCCATTAAGATATTTAAATTATGTCCAAAGATCCTTACACTTCGGGATTGGATTAACATTTAAAAGGAGAAAAAGTTCCCATTTCTAGGAGGAGTTGATCGATCGATGAAAGGGAGTCGATCGATCGATCCAGTCAATCGATCGACATTCTTGAGTCGATCGATCGATCCGTTCTTGCCCAGATTCTGCAATTCTCTAACAACGAGTTTCTTCCATTTAACTTCTCCGAATCGCCATTAACAAGTTCCAAACTCCAAACCAACCATTAGGAACATTATATAAATACTTATAGATGATTTCTAACGTAAAACTTCCATTAATTCTTCAACATCAGTCATCAAAAGGGGTTAATTCAAGAAATTATCATTTAACCCTAGTTCATCAAATTTTCCCAAGAATTCATTTAATTTTCAGATTTCTATCTCTACTGGGCATCAAATTTCGTGGATAACATGCTACATATAACAATATATTCATCCTAACCTGGTTTATACTCCAAAATTGCAACAATAATCTCCCAACAGTATTATTTTTCACGGAGACATAATTGAATTAACTCCTATACTAGCATGGATGTGTTATTAACTAAAGAACAGGAAGTTAGATACTTGCATGGAAATTGAAGATCTCATCCAAAGAATTTAAATGGTATAGGAACATTTCCCATCTTCCTATCTACACGTTGGTGGTGGAATTTGTGAGAGTGGTGTAGGGGTGGTGGCTCTCCTCCTTGAAAGCCTTCTCTCTTATCTCTTCCTTAGCCTCTCTGAAACTCCAAGATTTCTAACCCTAGAGGATCTAACTCTCATCAGATATAACCTTTCAATTTTCGTCCATAATTAAGGCCTAAAATTGGAAATTACTAAAATGCCCTCCCGGGTTACCGGTTAGGCCTAAAAACTTCCCGAGACCTAAACTAAACCCCTGAGTACACTTTTTTTACTATCTCGACCCTTACGGACGCATTGACGCACTCAAAATGACCATACGGGTGACTTATAGTTAATTTACTTTTTGTTCTATTAATTTAGTCCCGACACGATACATACGCGTCCCGACTTAATTTTCGCGATTTTCGTATTATTCACTCGCGACAATTTTCATGAATTCAATCTCATATATTAATTTACTCATTTAGTAATATTCAACATAATTATTATCAATAATTACTAACTCTCATCACGCTAGTAAATATTCAATTTAAAATCAGGATTAATATTAAATTAATTTATCCCAAATAAATTTAAATAATCCCATAATTAAATGCTATAAAAATACGGGAAATTACAAAAGATTGCGGGACCATTGATAAATTTGACTCACAAAGGGGTGAAGTTCATTTGGGATGATGCTTGTCAGATAGATTTCGATGAGCTAAAGGATAAGTTGACTTCGACGCCAGTTCTTGCCTTACCCAGACCAAGAGTGGAGTACCTGGTATATAATGATGCTTCTCTACAGGGACTTGGTGGAGTACTCCAGCAGGAGGAGCATGCAATAGTTTATGCCTCCCGCGAGCTTAAGCCTCACTAATGGAATTACCCCACCCACGACTTGGAGCTGGCAACAACCGTGTTTGCCCTACGAATTTGGAGACACTACTTATTGGGGGAGAAATTTTGCCTGTTCACAGACCAAAAGTCACTGCAATACTTGTTCACTCAGCGGGAGTTGAACATGTATCAGCGCAGGTTGCTGGAGTTTGTGAAAGATTACCAGTTAGAGATGCAGTACAACCCAGGAAAGGTTAACGTAGTTACTAATGCGTTGAGCCATAGACTAGTAGGTGAGGTGGTAGAAGTGTTGAAGGCGAAGTGGAAAGAGTTAGGACATCAAGATGCAGTGGTCCGATCCTTTATGTCTGTCATGATAGTAATGCCAGAGATTATTATGAGGGTTATCCAGGCCCGAGCAGATGATTCGTTTTTCCAGGACCAGATTGTACGACTTCTAGCCGAAGGCGTGGAGTCCTACTCAATGAGTTCAAATGGAGGATTGCGATTTAATGGGAGGTCAGCGGTCCCGTAGGGTACGGACTTGCATTATGCAGTAATGACAGAGTCGCATGGATTTCGATTTACGATACATTCCGACGGGGATAAGATGTACCAGGATATAAGGCGAAAATACTTGTGAATTGGGATGGAGAAGGACATTGGGAAGTTCGTGTCCAAGTGTGCCACCTGTCAGCTGGTAAAGGTGGACCATCAGAGACCGTCAGGGTTACTTCACCCACTAGAGATCCCTACATAGAAATAGGAGAGCATTTCCATGGATTTTATCATTGGGTTGCCTACATCGCAGCGGGGCCACGATTCTATATGGGTAGTGGTGGATCGTTTGACCAAGGTAGCGCATTTTCTACCAGTGCGGACATACTACACTACGGGAAAGTATGCAAAGTAATTTATTGCTGAGATTGTGAGGTTGCATGGGGTGCCCTTGGATATCGTGTCTAACAGAGATAAGATTTTTGTGTCGTGCTTCTGGGAGAGCTTTTAGGAGGCTACGGGTACCGAGCTGCGGTTGAGCACGGCGTATCACCCGCAGATAGATGGACAAATTGAGCGTATGAATCAAATGCTGGAGGATATGCTATGCATGTGTGTCCTTCATTTTGGAGGGGGTTGGGAGAAATACCTTCCACTGGTGGAGTTCACTTATAATAACTCCTACCAGTTTACGATTATCATGGACCTGTTTGAGGCGTTGTGCGGTAGACCTTATTGTTCTCCCACTTATTGGCTAGAGGTGGGGGACAACAAGTTACTTGGGCCAGATGTGATTCAGGAGACGTCATCCGTCACATTCAGGTAGCCCAGTACAGGCAGAAAAGTTACACCGATGAGAAGCGGTTGTTCAGGTAGTTTAACATGGGGGATCAGGTATTACTACGAGTGTCTCCTATGAAAGGAGTGATGAAGTTCAGGAAGAAAAAAAAATTGGCCCTAAGATACGTAGGACCATTTCCCCATATCAAGAGGATCGGACCGGTGGCATATAGACTTGGGTTGCCGGAGCACTTGCACCGTATTCACGATGTGTTCCACATCTCATTATTGAGGCGGTATCTTAGGGATGAGTTAGCCCACACCCACATTGCGATTGAGGAGATTGACTTGCAGCCCGACAATTTTTATGAGGAGAGACCTGTGGCCATCCTAGACCGTAGGTAGAGGAAATTGAGATCATATATTTAGTTTCACCTGTACGGGTTCAGTGGGAGCATCATAATGTAGAGGAGTCTACTTTGGAGCTAGAGGAGGATATGAGCGAGAAATATCCACACTTATTCTTACCAGGTATGCTTTACTTTTCAAATTTTGGGGTGAAATTCTGTTATAAGGGGGAAATATGTAGTACCCCTTATTTTTATTATGTTAAATAATTATGAGATTAATTATTATTGTTGGATTAATTAAATTAAAAATGTGAGAAAATTGATTATTAATTAATCCAGATTAAAAAATAAATATTAACTAACATGCCAAGGGTTAATACTAATTGATGAGAATTATGAAATATTACTGTTTGAATACGTAATATGGAATTATGAATTTTTATAAAATTTTGAGAGTGAGGAAATACGACAATTGGTACATTAGGTCAGGACGCGCGCGCCAATCGTGTCGGGACTAATTTAATGGGTTAAAGAAGTAAATTATTTTTAAGTAACTCATATGGTAATTTCGAGCGCGCCATTGAGTCCGGAAGAGTTGAGTTTGTCAGAAAACTCTACTGGGGTATTTTATTTGGGCTCTGGGATGTTTTTAGGCCTAACCGGCACCCCGTAGGGGTATATTTGTCCTTTGAATTTTTGGAAAAATATTATTGGCGAAAATTAGAAAATTAAATATGGATGTACGTGGGTTCGAGGGGAGTTATCAGCTCTAAACCTACGAGAGAGAAAAGATAAAGGCACAGAGGAAGGAAGAAGAAGCCACAGGAGTTCTTGGTGCTTAACTCAAGAACACACAACGAAAATCCCACCAAAGTGTAGATCGTGAGACGAGGAACACACCTATACCAACATCATGAGGAGATCAGACCTTCGAAATTGAGGCAAGTGTTTAATCCTTGCAAAATTGTCGCAACAATCATGTTCATGTTAGTATAGATATGTAATACTCATTTATGGTTCATAAATTTTGATGAAATTGGAGAACTAAGAACATTAATTGAAATCTGGTATCTAATTAGGATGAATCCCTCATGTAGATAGGTTAGAGATCGCAAATTGATGATGGACAAAATTGATTTGATGTTCTTGAATATAAATTAGATGAACTTGGGTTTTGAATTGTTAAATTGTAATTTTGGATTTTATAACCGATTTATGATGATTTAATGTTTCAAAGTTAGGGAAAATCATTTATACATGTTAGAACATTAATTAGGATTGCTATTTTGGTGTTTGGGTTAAGAAATTTAGAGGTTTTAGGACTGAAATTTTGAGAAAGACGAAGCAAAAATAGTAAGACGTAACATGTCCGGCCAAACCAAAGAAAAGCCCTATCTCGTTCAAACGAGATGGAGTCTAGTTCGAACGATAAGCAGGGTCGTTCAAACGACCTGCTAATTCGTTCGAACGACAATTCCCAAAAAACTCAAAAATTCCTATTTTCACCCAAATTGTGTTACACAGTTATTTGAGTGAGGAAAACTGCCATTTACTGATATTAGCTTAGTGCATAATTATTTGGGATGCATTCCTAGGTTAATACCTTAAGGATTTGAATGGGTGAATTAACTTGGGAAATTTCGAAAGTGTGAATAATCGAGTTAATTGCATAATAAGTAGTAATGAAAAGTATACTACGTGTAGAAATGTATGTACGGGTTGGGTGAATACCTGGACTTTAATAGTACATGGGAGTGCCTATTATTTTTTATTTATTTATTATTATTATTATTATTGTTATTATTATTATTATTGTGTGTATAGCATACCTACTCGACTTGCTATCGGGAGGAGGTTGTCACGCAGTGGACAGTCTTATCCTAGGTTACCCAATGGGGGGACATTTGACTTGCACCCAGAGCATATGAACAAGGATACGTGTTATCTGAGACGTAGGATAGTTTCAACGGTTGAATAGGAGCGTAGGTATGTGCGTGACCCATTTGCCTGGTGAGTATGCTCGCCTCCAATATTTATGCTATGAGATTTATGGTTCGTGAGAGACGCCGAGCCAATTATTCTTTACGCCGTGAGCGATGCATCGGGACACGATAGCAGATTATGCATTGCGCCAAGTGGTCCTAACCAAGGGGCGCAGGATTTGTATATATATATATATATATATATATATATATATATATATATATATATATATATATATATATATATATATATATATATATATATATATATATAATTCTAATGTGTGAAATTATCAAACTTATAAATGTTGGTAAGTAAAGTATTTTTAGCGGGTAAAAGAATTATTATTAGAACAATGAATGTTATATACGATTAATTGGAATAAATAATCTTATTAGCGTATTGTATGGGCGATATGGATTACTCCTTTGAGATATATTTAGAAGTATAAGTCTATGATCTAGTTGGGAATATTATGGATAACTAGGTTAGGATAGACGTACGTTAGGTGTGCACAATAGTGGAGAGGTAAGAATCTCATGTGAGAATTCGAAACTAACATGCACATAATAATTGCATTATTGCAATTTTAAATACTTGTTAAAACAAATATTCTTACAACTCGGGTTCTGGCCCGTTTCTTTCTATTCTTTTCTCTTTTGATATATATATATATATATATATATATATATATATATATATATATATATCAGGTGCCCATCCACAGGGTTACCACCAGACTTAGACGCCTGGATTATTTAGCGAGCAGCAGCAGCGGTGAGAGTGACGTTTTTTTCAGTTCTTTCCACTCTATTTTGACATTTCAATTAGGGCATGTTACGCCCATTTTCCTGTCATTTAGTAGAGATTTTACTCAGTTCATTTTAGTAATTTATTTCTATTGCACTTGAGGATATTGTGGTTTATTGGTTTGTGACTTTGAACTGGAATGTTTTATCCAGTCCGATTTATGTCAGTATTTGATTCATGTCCAGTGTTTATTTTATTCTCGTGGAATGTGAGTAGCTTATATTTTAAATAAGGGGAATTTATTGATGGATTAATTGGGTATAATTAAATGGAAAAATGTTTCGACACTTAGCTTAATTATTTATTAGGTGATTAGAAAAGAAAAGTTTTTTGACAGTGATGCTAAGAATGAACCAATCGGATACTTTGATTTAATTTAATAAAGGATTGATCATCCGGTATTTAATTAGGAGGGGTGTCATAGGTGGTATCAGAGCATCAGGTTCTAGTGTCCTTTAGGATCTGTACGGCTTAACATATTTTTCGCTTAACGTTCTTTGATGTAGAGCCCTATCCTTAGGACTGTTGTACTCTTATTTATGTGCTTACGTCTTCAGCTAATTAAGATTTAATAATAATTGTGGACTAATAAATCCTTTCTCGTTTCATATGCCTCCGAGACGAGCCCTAAGGAATAGAAATGCCCAGCCAGAGCAGCTAGCAGCTCAGGCTCGGGGAATGATGAACGCAGCTGAAGTTGCCACCGTAGTAGCTCAGGCTGTAAATGCATCTTTAGCGGTGGTGCAGCAGTCCCCACCCTAGGTATAGGCTGTGGCGCCAGTTCCGGTTCAGTTTCCCACTGCATGGGAGATGGTTAAGGATGATTTTCAGAGGGCCCATCCCCTAGAGTTCTCGGGCGGTTCCGACATAATCATAGTGAGCCAATGGAAGAAAGACATCCAGAGGCACCTTCGCATGTACGAGTGTATCGATATTCAGAGGCAGTTACTAGCTTCTTATAAGCTAGTGGGGGGCACTTTGCAGTCGTGGGTGTCCACTACCACCTTGGAGGAGAGGGATAATATGACGATTCAGAGCTTTTGGGTGCACTTTGGCCATAAATAATTTCCTTTCGCCGTGCAGACTGAGATGAGGCAGAAACTATTAAATCTTAAGTAGGAAAGTATGACTGTTGTGGCGTATGAAGAGGAGTTCACGAGACTGATCACTATCATGCCAGATGAGGCACCCACCGAAGAGAAGAAGATTCGAACGTTCATGGACGGGTTGACTTGGAGGATTCTTCAGCACCTCAGAGGTAATATGTCATTGGGTACTTATACTGATGTACTCAACGTCACCCTGTTACATTGCCACGACCACCGCTTTCATCAACAGGGGAGAAAACAAGTCGGGGAGTCCAGCCAGCAGGGCTAGACATGCCGGTGGGGCACCAACAGCTCAGGGGTAGGTCCGTCAGGGTGAGCAAAGTTCCCAACAGGGGGACCCTGCTAATCGGTTTCTATTTAAATTTCACACTTGCGCACCTTTTCTTTACATCAGTATCAAGTTTGATAGTCCAGAGCCTAAGCTTCAATAATACCGACGTGAACTATACGTTAATGGCTAAGAAGAAATATCAAACCCTAACTTTAACGAGAGAAACAGATGATTTCTTATATTTTAAAATGGTGGAGTGTCTTCAAATGAAGACAACAAGGGTATTTAAAGGGGATGAGTAGCTTAGGCTCTAAACTAATAATCTAATTATAACAATGCCTTTAATTGCCTTTTGCTACTCCTACCTCAAAAGACTAAACAAAAAGAAATACAAAGACAAAATAAAAGGAAAGGAAATGACAAAAATAAAATAAAATGCAATAAAACCTTTAAAAAGAGCCTATTTCCATCACTTTACCCCACATAAAACCAAGCTCGTCCTCGACCGTTAAAAAAAAATTAAGACTCGTGAGGAAATTTCAAAATTTGTGCCAAGAAACTTGTGGGGGTCAAAATTAATTTCTAAAAATTAAGGGGCGTCCATCCCACAATTTTCTTCTTTATTTCTTCTTCTCCTCTTTATCTCCACCCAAATCAGCCCTAGATTTCACCTCTTGGGTTAAAGACCAATGTTTTGAAGCATCTAAAAGGTGTTAAGCTTGGAGTTTTCAGCCCTGGTGGTTTTCGAGCAGGACTAGGGTAAAACCTTAGGCCTCGTTTGATGCATCGTATAAGAGGATCTTGTTGGATAAAATTATCCTATCCAATGTTTGGTGTAATTTAGGATGGGATATGAGATAGAATAAGTTATCCAAAGTGAGCTCCTTATCCCACAAGGAGTGGGATAAAAAAATCCCACCTCCAAAGTCGTATAAAATTATACGGTGTCAAAATTTGATTAAAAATTACTACTCCACCCTTATTAAGTTATAAAAAAAACTCGCGCAACTTGAACTATCTCAAGTATTAGATAGCAGTCGGCAGCCCCTTTGATTCACATAACTCTCCATTCATATTTTTCATCACGGTAGGTAACCTCCTCATTTTTTTTCTATTTTTTCTATTTGTTGCTTTATCATGAACTACTATTTTGGTTTAAATCGATGCAAATATTATGTTAACTCACCTACTAGATAAGTTGAAAGTTATGTGTTGTTAATTCACCGCTAATATTTTGTTACACATGTTTTTTTTAATATATTATTAACCTATATGCTAGACAAGCTGAAAGATGTGTACAACTCAATTTATTTGATATCTGTATGTTACCGGCGATTATTTTGGGTAAAATCGATGTTATTCAGTTGTGACTTCAAGAAATTTTCTACAACTGATTTGTTTTGAATCGAAAGAGAAGATAGTAAGCAACCAATTTTACTATCTCATTATTTCTGGTGGCTAGTTTGTGTACACATGGTTTTTGTATGCATGTAAGTGATTACTAGTGGTTGAGTGTGTACAAATTATAAATACAAATACAAATATATATTTTTATCTCATAGTATTATTTTTTTAACATCCCACGTGGAATTAAATATTATGTTATTGAGTTAAAATATGTGATAACAATATATTTTTGTTTTTTTTATTATTAAATACAAAATATGGGTATTTTTGGAAAACTGGAGATAAATTAATCCTATTCGGAGCATTTCAAACACATGATTGTATTATTATATCCCATCCTGTCTTCTTATTCGGAACTGTTCCAAACCAAACGCAGTATTGGAATAAGCCTTATACGGTCCATCCTTATCCCATCTCCGACTCTTATCCTATCCTATTCGGACCCCTTATACGGCGTATCAAATGAGACCTTAGGGTTTTGGGGCCGTTTTTGGGTTTAAAGGGGTGGAAGAGCACCTAAGTGGGGTTGGGGTCAAGGGGTTTGGGTTTTGGTCTGTTTGGGTTTCGGTGGGGGTTTTGGGGGTTGGGTTGACTCGGATTTAGGTCGGCAGCAGGTTGGGATTTGCTAGGGTGGTCGACATCTAGGGGGTGGCTCGCGGTGGGGTCGGCGGTGGGTTGGGGTGGTTCTGGGGGCAGCCCCGGGTCAGAAGTGGAGCAGGGGAAAGGTTTTCCTAGGTTGGAGGGGTGGGACTGGCTGTCGGAGGTAGGGAGGCTGGGAAATGGGGGGTTTGCAGCAGTAGGGGGCGGGGGTATGGTTGGGGAATGGGGGTGCTAGGGTTTTGCAACTTGGAAAATTGTTACATTGTGGCTTCGAACATTTCATCTTGTTTTCTTGACATCTCTTCCATTCTTTGTTTCCACTCTTGTTGTTGTTTGGATCTTCTTGGAGCCATTGAAGTAGTGTACAAATTTGATAAAAATACACCGATACACCAACACTAATGTGGAGCGACTCCCGCTCTGATACCAATTCAACGTAAACTACACGTCAATGGCTAAGAAGAAATACCAAACCCTAACTTTAACGCGAGAAACAAATGATTTCTTATATTTCAAAATGAAGGAGTGTCTTCAAATGAAGACAACAAGGGTATTTAAAAGGCAGAAGTAGCTTAGGATCGAAACTAATAATCTAATCACAACAATGACCTTAATTGAGTTTTGCTACTCTTACCTCTAAATACTAAATAAAAAGAAATACAAAGACAAATAAAATAAAAGGAAATGACAAAAATAAAATAACATGCAATAAAACCTTCGAAAAAGGCCTATTTTCATCAAATACACTATGAGTTAAAAGAAAGTCAAACCGTGCATGGAACTTGGAAAGACAGGGTCATGGTGTTAGTTTTATATCATTCCAAACCAAGGCAACCTCAAGTGCAATTGATGCGTTTCTAGCCAACCTCAAGTTCATGCTTCCTTTCCTTATAGATTTTGGATTCATCCATGGATACTATGGATACATCACCAAGTATCCACAGTATATATACAATTCTCGTGTTATTGAGTTTGAATCCTTGGATGAGTTTATATACTCCTCATTTTTGTCTATTTAATCAATTTTCCTATTCTTTCATAAAGGTCACATGAAGCCTATTGATACTGAAAACATCATGATGAAGAATGGTAAAAGCTAATGGAAATTGAAAGAAATTTACAAATTATTAGATTTTCGATCAATAAAAAAATGAGTTATATGTTGGAGTACTTCGATATTTTTATCAATTTGCATACTAAAAGTGTTGATTTTTAAGTATACAAAAATAGAGTACCCTTTCAAGAAAAATTGAAAGATTGAATTAATAATCAAGAAATGGATAATTAAGTAAAAAAAATGACATTTGAACAAATGAGATAAATGAGCTATGAGTTTAGAGTTTCATCATTTAGATTCGTGACAACTAATTATACCACGAGTTCATAATGGGATTTCAGAATAAGAAGTGTGCTTATAAACCAAGCATTAAACCATAAGTTCATGATAGGATTTCCTCTCCATGCACATCTATAAACCTTTATTCATCATAATAACAATATTTAAAAATTCAATCCTTCGCGAACCTTGTAAGTATCTTAAATCAACTTATGTAACCATGTATCAAGGCACATGTTCCTTTCATAAAATTGGTATCTTTCTCCTCAAGATTCTTTTACTCTCTCAGTATAAACCCATAAAAAGAATAGGTACACATTAGGCATAAACTCTTTGGCTAAGCATCTTGGGACGAGTTGAGTAGAAATTCATCTCTAATTTCCTTTTATAAAGTCAACATTTTCAATAAGCCCCAAACATCCTATCATTTTTCTTCCTTTTTTCCCATTACATCAAATTTCTAATACAAATGCTATCATCTCAAACGGCAGAATCCGTGTTTCCATACCTCTACCCCAAGGTACCATTCCCTCCCCCTCAACACGCTCTTTCCACATGCTTACTCTAGTTGAGCGCTAGTAAATATAATCCCATCAACATATCTCTCAACGTCATCCACTAAAAGTACTCCATCCGTCCCACCTTACAAATCCCTATTTTGAACTAGATCATTTTAAGGGAAAAAATAATTTTTTAAATTTATCTTCCTATGAATTAAGAATCCCTTTGGGATCCGAGACATAAAATCAGATCATTACTCTACTCTGTTAATGTGTGTAATGTTAGGAAGGGTAACTTTAGAATTTCACATACTCCCTCCATCCCGAATTAAGAATCCACTATTCTTTTTCAATCATCCCAGATTAATAGTCCACTTTCCTTTTTTGAACATAATCAACGAACCAAGTTAGACGATAAGGAATAATTGTTGATCAAAAAATGGATAACGACTCTTAATTAATTAATTTGGGACGAAGAGAGTATTATACAAAGCATGAACTAGCTAAGCTTCCATTATGACTCCATATCCATTTCTCTACTCGAGTCACAAAAAAACAACTAATTCAAATTCACATGCAATCCTCTAAATTTCGATGAAATCTTTTCTAAAGGGAGGTAAATTTCCTTTTTTAAACTCGATTTATTTTAAGTATCTCAAATTTTCAAGCCCTAAAACTTGAAGACATAAGAAGAAAAGATCAACATTGAATAATTATGTAACGTTCCAACGACGAAAATAAGAAGTATTCAATTGATAGATGGAAATAGATAATCATACGCAGGGTCATGATTGTAACGTCACAGATCTCGAGGTTCATAGCCCAATCTGGACCGATAAGCATGTCGCTCGTGGCCCTTTCCATCATAGCATTCACCATTTTGATTCCAAATTTAACCCTAAACAACAATAATGAAAATAATCAATTTGTAGAACACTTAATTAAACCTAATGATTCTCTCTCTCTCTCTTCTCAACAACAAATTGGTATTTTCTCTCTCTAAAATCCCATTTTTCTCTGATGATCGGTAGTCTGCGCTTTTTCTGTTAGGATATAGGTAATGACTAATGTTTTTGTTTTTAAAAATCAAAGACGAGAAAATAAAATTTTCACATGTGGTGGTTTATTGTGTGGTTACGTACCGAGCGGTCCTCACCTTATGCTGTAGGCACTTAACCGACCATTTTCATCGAACGGTCATTCTATTTTGGAATCCACTACACTAATTTGGGGGCTAAAGGTGAAGCCGAAAATTTGCTAGGGTTCGCTTTTAATTTTTTTTAATACCAATTGAGACTTATTTGTAATATTGCTCATTTTAACTGTGCCCAAGAGTTTAAATGACCTTTTAACGGTGCGCACGAGTTAAAATTCAGATTTCGTTATTCGATGCTTAATGCGAAAAAAAGTAATGGTAAGGGTAACACGTTATTTCATTGGGTCAATGGTGTGAAAAGTTATATTTTGACAACTCTTTAAAATGATTAATAGATTTTTAAAGAAAATTTGGCAGTTAACCACCTTATTTTTTATAAAAGAAAACTATGGAATTTTAAAAAGTTCATAATTTTAAATCAACAAATTCAAATTTGAAATAAACTCGTTAAGATCTATCAAATAATAATCACATTTAATATTTTTTGACAAAAAAAAAAATTATTGCTTATACAAAACCTTCATTTTTTCTGATGAAAACTTTATTATTTAGCATTAGCAATGGTGTCGCTCGCGCAGAACAAAAAATGAGAGAGAAAGAGAGAGAGACTCTGGTGGGATAGGGTGGGTGGTGCAATAGAACTCGAGTTCTAGTTTTTTCCCTTAGGAAATTTTAAAATTAATTTTTTCGACATGTTTTGCCCCCAAAGCCTTTACTTCTTTCAGCGCTTGATTTTGGTCAAATTTCCTCGTTATTCATGTAAAAAAAACTCACCCGTTGAATCCAACCCAATATTGTTTTCCTTTTCAAAAGTTGTTGCATCATGAGTGATATTTCAAGTATTAAGGGTTGGTTTAATCCACATGACTCTAACACTCCATAAAGTTCATAAGGAATAATTCAAAGCTAGTCCTATTTATTGGGTCAAAGATGCACCAAATCCAATTGAATTTTTATAATTCACCAAGTCCTTTTTCTTTACATGCTACATATATTTAGACAAATATACCCACACATTTACCCATTTTAAATCCACTTACTCTCTCTCTCAAAATAAACACATAATCTCACACTCTTTCTCTCTATAACAGCCCCACTTCCACTTCCACTTCCACCTCCACCCCCACCCCACCGGAGACTCATCGAAAACAGCCCACCGAAAAAATTCGCCGGAGTGTTTTTCTCTCCTTGCTTCTCTCTCTCTCTTCGTCTATTTCTTTATTTTTTTTGGTCCGCGCCAGCGGCACCATCACCCGAGCTGGAGAAGAAGAGGTTTCGCCGAAAAAAATGGAGGTTTCATCGAAAAAAATGGAGGTTTTACAGAAATAGATAAATTTATTTGTTTCGATTTTTTCGTCAAAAAATATCTAATATGGATGTTGTTTGATAGATCTCGACGAGTAGATTTCAAATATATAAATTAGATGAATTTTGGATTTGTAGATTTGAAGTTATGGACTTTTAAAGATTCAGTGGACTTTTTTTGGAAAAAAACGACGCACAGTTGGTTGGGGGTATTTTGTGGGTGTTTTGCCATTTTAATGTGCTGAGTTGGCAAAATATGATCTTTGACACCATTAACTCAGTCAAAGGATCTCTTGCCTCATTGACCAAGTGAATGGGACTTGAAAATAATTACCCCAATTCATAAATAGAGTGATCAGTTCTAAACATAAATAATACGAGAGTCAAGACAATTAATAACATTATGATAAAATACTAACAATGTTAATATAGAATACTGTAGAAATAAACGACATCTATAATACCATTCAACCCAAATGAATGCAACATACAAAATTTGAATAAATAAAGTTATCTCCAATATAAATAATCATCGATATAACCCCCGACTCGAGACTGAATACACAGAAAGGAAGTTTGAATCATTTAAAGGAAATGCATAAATAAAATGAGCTACAAGCTCAACACCTACTTTCTAAGAGTAGAAAACTGGAACTGAAAGTTGGATAAGTCTGCAACTAGGAATGATCAGGTGTGAGGCAGCGGTTGCGGCCAAGGACTTGTAAAAAAAGTTCCACAAACAAGATTAAACCTAGCAAGTCTATAATGAATAAGAATATAACTATATTTTGGTCATAATAATAATAATAATAATAATAATAATAATAATAATAATAATAATAATAATAATAATAATAATAATAATAATACATCTTTCTCCCATATTTTATTTACTTTTAAGTTATCCCAACCCAAACAATACAAATAATACACGCAATTCTAATCCCCAATCCCAAATGAAACCCATATTACATATTATATATTTTCTCAAGTATTCGTTACTTAAATAGTTCCAATTTTATAACCATCGCTAAACATCTCTATCACAATCACAATGTATAATGAGGAGAATCACATAATCCAATTCCCAAGTGAGTGTAACGCTCCGACCCAGATTTATGAGTTACTCGTTATCAATCCGATCCGAATCGAGCCGTTAGGTGTGAAGTGCAATGAAACAACCTAAATAATGTTGCTTGTCCAGTATTATTTTAATTGTCATTTCACTTGTTAGCATGCGATTCAAATTTCAGGATAAACTAAGTGAGGGACGCATAGGGGGCACCCCAGAGTCCAAGTAAATAGAGCGACTAACGTAAAACATAAATAAAATATACCTACCTGCATAGCGCTCTCAAAATACGAAGCTACTCCCAACCTACCGTAACAAAGTGGATTATGAGCCTATGCCCAGTGGGAATATATATATACAAGAAGCATAGAAACGAATAGCATCAAATAATACTCACGCGTTACAATCACATGCATGCGAAAATATATATGTATCTACATATATATACATATACCTTAAAAATACATATTCAAATGCACTAATCATTTACTTCCAAAACTTCATCCATCTAAATTAATTTAGCTTAATCTTGGAAAGATTTCCTTTTGTTCATACTTAGCATTTTTCACTTTGTTTGACACACACAGTCTAACACATTAATTGTTACACTTGATTTATTCCAAACTATTCCTTTACCGGAAACACCCATTTACACTAATTTAGAATATACTTTAGTATTTCCATTGAAAAGTACCATTCAACACTTGCGTACACCACGTTAGAAAATACTTTCTTATCATTTGAAAACCTTTCAATACATACTTATATGATTTTGGATTCAACAAGTGAGGTTGGATTGACACATTTATCACTCAACCCATTTCTTGACACGTTCCTTTTCTTTTATCTTTTCTCGGAATCTTCCTTTTACCGCATTCTTACACGAGCTCCACAATGACGACTATGCACTCCATATGCTCTGACGAGTGATTTAAGGCTTTTCACCCAAGGTCTCTGCGCCCTTTTTCCTGGCATTCGAGTCCCTATTAATGTGTTTAAAATTTTACACATATCCACATGATTTCATTTCCTTACTTTTACCCGGCTGAAGCCAAAACCCAGACTTAACCGCCCGTTTTTCCATTAACACTTGGAAATTTTGTTTCTTTTCCTCCTTAAGTCCTTAATCCACACACACGCGTGGTTTATATTAAAATCCTTCACTCTTAGGACTTGATTAGTTTTCACCCATATTAGTGAAGGACATTCTTTAATATTTTTATTATATAAAAATGTTCCATTTTATGTAAATTACCAATTTACCCTTTATTCGCCAAACTTGCGAATTAATTCTTTGACAAGTGTTATTTCTCAAAAAATGGTCATTAAGCTGTCAATTTAATAATTAAAACGCTGTAGTCGTTTTAACACTCGTTTAACACCGCACATTTACCTAACTCTTACACTTGATACTTCAACACCTTTAACACATAACATATCACCTTTTATACAAAACTGCTTTTTCATTTCTTAAAAATTGTCATTTCTTCCATTTAGCAATGGTATTCTCATACTCTACATTATTTAATATTTTGTCCCACAAAATATCCAATTTATTCTAAAATGCTCATTAGTAGTTTTACTAGAAAAATACACTAAGGCAATATTATCAAATATTTGTATTCCATATAAATGTTTATTATTTCTTTTTTACTTGAAATACACCACAATGACATCCTCTTACATTTTTATTTCATAAAAATGTTCATTACTTTCTTCTACTTGAAAATAGGCTAGAATGATATTTTCTTACATTTATATTCCATAAAAATATTCATTATTTCAATTTATTCGGAAAACACACCACAATAATATTTCCAAGTATTTTTTTAAACCATAAAAATGGCTATTTTCATATTTAATATGAAATAAACAACAATAATATTTCATAGCCTTTTTAATCCCTGAAAATGGCTATTTTCAGATTTAATAGAAAATACACAACAATAATATTTCCTATCATTTTTACTCCATAAAAATGGCTATTTTCAGATTTAATAAAAAATACACGGCACTAATATTTTCTAGCATTTTCACTCCATAAAGATGACTATTTTCAGATTACTAAGAACACATCATAATATCACAATAATCCTACTCTTAATCAACAACAACAAGATTACCATATTTAAGAAATAGAGTCTCAATATAGTAAGAGTAGTTTACCCCACCTAAATAGCTTTAAAATGGTGGTGGTTAGTAGTGGAAAAATGTGGCCCAAATAATAAAACAATCCATATTAGTCCACTCATCTAAATATGGGGCCCATATTTAAAAGCTATAAGTTAAATATGGGCCCCATATTCCAAAGTTATGAGTTAAATATGGGCCCATATTTGAAAGCTAGGAATCAAATATAGAGCCCAATTTTAAAAGATACAAATCGAATATAATACTCATTTTTAAAAGTTGTGAGTAAAATATGAGTTTTTTTACATATACTTCAAATTGTAATGCTTATTTTAGTAGAAAAATAATGGGTTGGCCCAACCCATATTTGGTCCGCCCATATTTGTCCCAGCCCACATTTAACCCAACCCACATTTGGCCCAACCCACATTTGGCCCAACCCACATTTAGCCCAACCCATATTTGACCCGCCCAAATTAGGCCCAACCCATAATTTTGCCAGTGCTAGTGGTGGTGATGAAGACGGGTGACTCCCTTATCTTAGAAGGTGTGTAATACCCAGTATATTTATTATGTCAAATAATTATGAGATTAATTATTATTGTTGGATTAATTAAATTAGAAATGTGAGAAAATTGATTATAAATTAATTCGGATTAAAACAAATAAATATTAACTGGCATGCCAAGGGTTAATACTAATTGTTGAGAATTATGAAATATTACTGTGCGAATACGTAATGTGGAATTATGAATTTTTATAAATTGTCGAGAGTGAGGAAATACGAAAGTTGGTACATTAAGTCAGGACGCGCGTGCAAGTTGTGTCGGGACTAATTTAATGGGTTAAAGAAGTAAATTATTTCTAAGTAACTCATATGGTAATTTCGAGCGCGCCATTGAGTCCGGAAGAGTCGAGTTTGTCAGAAAACTCTACTGGGGTATTTTATTTGGGCTCCGGGATGTTTTTAGGCCTAACCGGCACCCCGTAGGGGTATATTTGTCCTTTGAATTTTTGGAAAAATATTATGGACGAAAATTAGGAAATTAAATATGGATGTACGTGGGTTAGAGGGGAGTTATCAGCTCTAAACCTACGAGAGAGAAAAGAGAAAGGCACAGAGGAAGGAAGAAGAAGCCACAGGAGTTCTTGGTGCTTAACTCAAGAACACACAACGAAAATCCCACCAAAGTGTAGATCGTGAGACGAGGAACACACCTATACCAACATCACGAGGAGATCAGACCTTCGAAATTGAGGCAAGTGTTTAATCCTTGCAAAATTGTCGCAACAATCATGTTCATGTTAGTATAGATATGTAATACTCATTTATGGTTCATAAATTTTGATGAAATTGGAGAACTAAGGACATTGATTAAAATCTGGTGTCTAATTAGGATGAATTACTCATGTAGATTGGTTAGAGATCTCAAATTGATGATTATTGATGATGGACGAAGTTGATTTAATGTTCTTGAATAGAAATTTGATGAACAGGGGTTTTGAACGATTAAATTCGGGATTTTGGATTTTATAACTGATTAATCATGATTTAATGTTTCAAAGTTAGGGGAAATCATTTATACATGTTAGATTATTAATTAGGATTGCTATTTTAGTGTTTGGGTTGAGAAATTTAGAGGTTTTAGGACTGAAATTATGAGAAAGGCAAAGTAGAAACAGTAAAACGTATCAGGCCTGGCCAAACCAGAGAAAATCCCCATCTCGTTCGAACGAGATGGAGTTTGGTTTGAACGAGAAGTTGGGTCGTTCAAATGACCTGCTGATTCATTCGAACGAGAGTTTAAAAAAAACCCTGAAATTCCTGTTTTTTCCCAAATTGTGTTACATAGTTAGTTGAGTGAGGAAAACTGCCATTTACTGATATTAGCTTAGTGCAAAATTATTTGGGAAGCATTCCTAGGTTAATTCCTTAAGGATTTGGATAGGTGGATTAAGTTTAGAAATTTTAAAAGTGTGAATAATCGAGTTAATTGCATAATAAGTAGTAATAAGAAGTATGATACGTGTAGAAATGTATGTATGGGTTGGGTGAATAACTAGACATTAATAGGACATGGGAGTGACTATTATATTTTTTTTATTATTATTATTGTGTGTATAGCATACCTACGCTACTTGCTATCGGGAGGATGTTCTCGTGCAGTGGACAGTCTTATCGTGGGTGACCCAATGGGGTGATATTTGACTTGTACCCAGAGCATATGAACTTGGATACGTGCTATCTGAGACATAGGATGGTTTCGACGGCTGAATGGGAGCGTAGGTATGAGCGTGACCCATTTGGCTGGTGAGCATGATCGCCTCCAATATTTGTACTATAAGGTTTATGGTTCGTGAGAGACGCCGAGTTAATTTTCCTTTACGCAGTGAGCGATGCACCGGGACACGATAGCAGAGTATGCATTGCGCCAAGTGGTTCTCACCAAGGGGTGCAAGGTTTTAATATATATGTATAGGGATGATGTGTCTATAGGTGTGTGTGTATGTGTATGTCTGTCTGTGTGTGTGATTCTAATGCGTGAAATTAGCAAACTTATAAATGTTGGTAAGTAAAGTATTTTCAGTGGGTAAAAGAATTACTATTAGAACAGTGAATGTTATATACGGTTAATTGGAATAAATGATCTTATTAGCGTATTATATGGGCAATATGGGTTACTCCTTTGAGATATATTTAGAAGTATAAGTCTATGATCTAGTTGGAAACATTATGGATAACTATTTTAGGATAGATGTACTTTAGGCGAGCACAATAGTGGAGAGGTGAGAATCGTATGTGAGAATTCGAAACTAACATGCACATAATAATTGCATTATTGCAATTTTAAATACTTGCTAAAACAAATATTTTTACAACTCGGGCTTTGACTCGTTTCTTTCTATTCTTTTCTCTTATATATATATTATATCGGTGCCCAGGCACAAGATTAATACCAGACTTAGACGTGTGGATCATTTAGCGAGCTACAACAGTGGTGAGAGTTGCATGCCTTTACACTTAGACGCTTCTTTCAGTTCTTTCCACTGTATTTAGACATTTTATTTAGGGCATGTTACGCGAGATTGTCTCAATTCATTTTTGTATTTTATTTCTATTACACTTGAGGATATTGTGGTTTGTTGGGTTGTGACTTTGAACTGGAATGTTTTATGCAGTCCAATTTATGTTAGTATTTGATTCATGTCGAGTGTTTATTTTATTCTTGTGGAATGTGAGTAGGTTAAATTTTAAAGAATGAAAATTTATTAATGGATTAATTGGGTATAATTAAATGGAAAAATGTTTTTGGCACTTAGCTTAATTATTTATTAGGTGATTAGAAAAAGAAAAAAAATCGACAGTGATGATAAAAATTAACCAACTGGATACGTTGATTTAGTTTAATAAAGGAATGATCACCCGGTATTTAATTAGGCGGGGTGTCACATATGGTATTAGAGCATCAGGTTCCTATTGGATCTGTACCGCTTAACATTTTTTTCGCTTAGCGTTCTCTGGTATAGAGCCCTATCTTTAGGACTATTTTACTCTTATTTATGTGCTTATGTCTTCAGCTAATTGAGATTTAATCATAATTATGAACTAATAAATCCCTTCTCGTTTCAGAAGCCTCCAAGACAAGCCCCGGGGAACAGAAATGCCCAGACAGAGAAGTTAGTAGCTAAGGCTTAGGGAACGATGAACGCAACTAAAGTTGCCGCTATAGTTGCTCAGGCTGGAAATACAACTTTAGTGGTGGTGCAGCAGGCCCCACCTTAGGTGCAGGTTGTAGCGCAAGTTTCGGTTCAGTTTTCCACTGCATGGGAGAGGGGCTGGGATACTTTTTAGACGGCACATCCCCCAAATTTTCACTCCTCGTTACCCACACTCCGCTATAAGTCGAAACCCTTGGATATTTTACCTTCGTCGGTTAACACACACAATTCTTGCATTTTTAGATTTTTCACTGATGGCTCTCCTCAATGTTTCATTTGACTCTCTCCTAATCCTACCAAATTAGGTGAGTCTAATTTGGTAATACTTTCGACTATAACAGCACATGGAAATCATATGCTTCGCCCTAGCCATCTTTATAGTCCTGGCTTCACTTGTTATAATAGGGTTGATCTCGACTACGATCATCATCCTTCAATATACTCTACAACCTCAACTAAGCCCTGCCGCCTGTTGTCCGCCCAACGACCCTCGTCTGTCATACTTCATTATTCGAACACGCCCGAATGTAAATAAGATTCACTAATATATATACGTTATAGCAAGAGAACGAAATCTCACCATAGAAATCAACAATCCTAAACAGAGGGCTCTATATCAAATAAAGCAACGCTGGAAGCATAATAAGCCGCGCAGATCCTAAGGACACTAGATACTGATGCTCTGATACCACATGTGACACCCCGCCTAATTAAATACCGAGGGATCAGTCCTTTATTAAATTAAATCAAAGTGTCTGATTGGTTGATTCTTCACGGGGACATTATCATCTTTTGGTGGGAGGTCAGGGTTATCATCATCATCATCATCTGAGTCCTTAGCTCTCCTGGTTGGGGCATCTTCCTGACACCTATCATTGCTCTTATTTTTAGGGTCGTCTCTTCCCCCTTATAAGATCTACCATCCACATACTTCCTGAGCTTTCCAAACTTCAACATCTTCTCAATCTTATCCTTTAAGGCAAAGCACTTGTCAGTCAGATGACCGTGGTCTTGGTGGAACTCGCACCATAGGTTCTTATTCCTCTTATGCGGAGGAGCCTTAATCTTCTTCGGCCATCTCAGGGACGTGTCATTTTTTATTTCATTGAGGATGTGTTCGCAGCTCACAGTCAGAGGAGTGTAGTGTGCAAACTTGTCGTCTGCAGCCCTCTTCTTTCCATCCTTCTTCCTTTAAAATTTTCCACTGCTACTCCCGTTCTCATCCTCATACTTTGCGGCCATTTCTTCTTTAACGTTCATAACCATACTAGCTGTTGCTAACAACTCGGCCATGGATTTTGGAGGATCTTCAACAAGCTTCCAAATCAACTTCCCCTTCTGTAGTCCTCCAATAAGGGCTGTCATAGCTATATTCTCTTCGTAATCTTCAACCTCCAACTTTTCCTTGTTGAATCTTGTAATGTGGTCTATGAGGCTCTCATTCTTGCCTTATTTTTCGTAGAGTAGATGGGTTATCTTCTTCTGAGGTCTTACCCCAAAACAGAAGTTGTGTATGAATCGCTCAGCCAAATCTTTAAAGTTCTTCACGGAATTTAGGAAGGGAAGTGAACCAAATATACGCAGCTCCCATCAAAGTGTTTGAAATAGCTCGGCACCTCATCTCATATGGGATTGAGTAAATGTCTGCTGCAGATACATACATCTTAATATGATGTACCGGGTTGGTACTTCCATCATACTTAGGAGACACCATAGGTGGTTTGAATTTGGCAGGGGTTGGGAAGTTCACAGTCCTTGCCACTAGTAGGGAGCCCTCTGAGAACCCCCTTTGCAGTGGGTCTAGGCTTTTTATGAGGTTACCTATCTTCTCTTCGAGCCATTGAATGGAGTTATTCCATTGTTTAGCAACGCCGTCCTGACCGAGGTTGTCCCCAACCACCTCCAAAGGTTGAATTGAGGGTTCCTCAGCTGCTGCACAATGTCGGCTGTTAACCTCTTGGCCACAGTCTCAGCCATATAGGGGTCGACCATGGTGAGGCCGAGGTTCACCATCTTCCCTTTGAGAGCCAACCGCACTTCTCGACCTGGATAACCTTTGCCTCAGATCATTAACTGGGCCGAGCCATTCTATGGTCGACCCTCTACTCAAGCGATCAGAAGCTGATCCTCTTGGCTGAGAATTACCTACCTCGACCCTTCTTGCTCCTCTACCTCGGATCTGCTGTATAGGACGTACTGTGTTGTCTGAAACCTCATATGTCTCCCAACAGTCTGCTGGAGCATCATCTGTTTCAATATCATCATACCTATCCTCGGGGAAAGGGTTTTCTTGCCTCACCAGAAGTAAACGCCTAGGGTCAGCAATATCCCTCCTCCGCTGAGGTGTAGGTTGGTCCCCTGGCCTCTGGATATAGTTGAACAGCCGCCGGAGTAATCATTTTCGATGAGACCCCAGGTTGAATCATTATATTTTGGCTTAGCTGGGCAAACTGCTCCTTCATTGCTTGCTGTGTTGCAGCCAATGACCTCAAGGCTGCTGCCACCTCAGCAATCTCGAACTGGGGTGGTGCTTGGCTGGAACTGGGTCCTCTAATGCCAGATGGTGGAGGAGGTGGTGGTAACTCTAATGCCATATATTAGGGGTAAATAGCTTGCGATTAAAACATTAGAGAGCTTAAATACCTTAAAGGACCTCTTTCAATGGTGAAACAACTTCACACGAAGGGTGAGGCATGGTTCTCCACCAGAGTCTCCGGTGAGGTTAATCTAAGAAAAGG
Source organism: Sambucus nigra (assembly GCA_949130495.1). NCBI lineage: Eukaryota > Viridiplantae > Streptophyta > Magnoliopsida > Dipsacales > Adoxaceae > Sambucus > Sambucus nigra. Next base: position 100,430,258 of record OX422208.1, read on the forward strand.
GAAGAGATAAATCTTCTCGTTCCCACAAACGGTGCCAAAATCATGATGCAAGAAACAGCACCACCAGGTAAGGTGTTAACAAGCTCAAACAAGTGATAACAATGGCAGCACAAGAGTATATATGTATAGTAGGAGATGAGTAGAAGGGGATGAACACATCAATATAAGTGGTTCGGCAATTGCCTACGTCCACTGTGCAGGTGAGTGTAAATATCACTACCAAATGAGGCTCTAATGGCCTTAGTAATACAATCACTCCACTTTCTCTCTCTACTGTAAATGCAATAGAGTTTCATCTAGGGTTGTAAATACAAGGATGAAGTCGTCTATTACAAGGACCTGCAACTCTGCAGCACGTCAACAATCCAAAGATCTAAGCTTGACGCCCCTGTAATTGGGCACCTGTAATACATATATATATATATATATACAAGAGAAAGAAGAGATGACAACAAAATGGGTTAGAGCCCGAGTGTAAAATAACTTTAAAATAGTTTAGCAAGTATTTAATATGCTTACCAGTTGATATTACATACATGTTAGTACCACGTCACTCACTTGGGAATTCTCGCCCCTCAACTAGTGTGCACGCCTAACGTACTAACGAACTAATTTGGCTAAAGCTAACCCAATTAACCAGTCTACTTCAATTTCCCCTTAACAATCATAATTCATGTGACCGCGTAACTAGGATTTAAATAAGATAAAATTACTTATGAATTTACCAAGTTGGCTATGTACATCACAATATACCTTTAAGTTCCCAGACACCTAATTTGTTTAATATCAATTATTCCATTCTATCTACTTACAAGCACAATAGATGAATCATAGGTCTATATATATTCATCACTCATATAATATATATGTACAAATCGAGTACCCCACATAAAATCTATGGTGCTGGCATACTCTGCTATCAAGTCCCTGTATCTCTCGTATGAAAAGGGAAATACTTGTTCAGAATCACGCTCGAAGTGTATTAACACAAAGCACACATATTGGAGGCGAAACATAGTTCCAAGTCACTAAGAGGTCAGCACATACCCTTACGTCTCTTAGGACAGTCTGACTATCATTCTATGATAGTCTGTACCAAGGAATCTTATATTCTAGGGTACGAGTCAATATCCTCCATAAAGGTCCCATCGAGATAAGACTGTCCCGATGCGGCGACCTCCGTGATAGCAAGTAGCGCGGGTATGATTACACACATATATTCACATACTATATATCTATGTACATGCACTCATATATATACATATATACCCACATTATTCAGCTAGGTACACCCACGACCCATAATATATTCTGACCACATGTAGCACATAATGCCCGAGTCCTACGTATAATTATGTCATTATTTTATTTTCTTAGTTACTGTAAGTCCTTAAGTACTTCTCGACTATCGAAGTGTATCCTCCCGATAAACATAAAATCAGTAGGTGTGCCCTCACTACTCTACTAGTCTAAGTCTTTCTTAATTCTAACAAGACCTACTATAACGCACGCACGACTTCCCACTCAATTTATATTCCCCAAACCCCACGGTTAAATCTCACATAAAATCTTCTTACCCGGACCGTACTTACACCCTACTGGTCCTTCTCATATCCCATTAAGATATTTAAATTATGTCCAAAGGTCCTTAGACATCGGGATTGGATTAATATTTAAAAGGAGAAAAAGTTCCCATTTCCTGGAGGAGTCGATCGATCGATGAAAGGGAGTCGATCGATTGATCCAGTCGATCGATCGACATTCTTGAGTCGAAGGATCGATCGATCAGTTCTTGCCCAGATTCTGCAATTCTCTAACTACGATTTTCTTCCATTTAACTTCTCCAAATCTCCATTAACAAGTTCCAAATTCCCAACTAAACATTAGGAACATTATATAAACACTTATAGATGATTTCTAACATAAAACTTCCATTAATTCATCAAGATCAGTCATCAAAAGGGGTTAATTCAAGAAATTATCATTTAACCCTAGTTCATCAAATTTTCCGAAGAATTCATTTAATTTCCAGATTTCTATCTCTACTAGGCATCAAATTTCATGGATAACATTATAAATATAATAAGATATTCATCCTAACAAGGTTTCTACTCCAAAATTGCAATATTAATCTGCCAACAACATTATTTTTCATGGAGATATAATTTAATTAACTCCTACACTAGCATGGATGTGTTATCAACTAAAGAACAACAAGTTAGATACTTGCATAGAAATCGAAGGTTTGATCCGAAGAATTAAAATGGTATAGGAACGTTTCCCTTCTTCCGATCTACACTTTGGTGGTGGAATTGGTGAAAGTGGTGTAGGGGTGGTGGCTCTCCTCCTTGGAAGCCTTCTCTCTTATCTCTTCCTTAGCCTCTATGAAACTCCAAGATTTCTAACCCTCAAGGAACTATAACTCTCATCAGATATAACCTCTCAATTTTCGTCCATAATTAAGGCCTAAAATTAAAAATTATCAAAATGCCCTCCCGGGTTACCGGTTAGGCCTAAAAACTTCCCGAGACCTAAAATAAACCCCCGAGTATAACTTTTTGACTATCTCGACCCATCCGGACATATTGACGCACTCGAAATAACCATACGGGTGACTTATAATTAATTTATTTTTTATTCTCTTAATTTAGTCCCGACACGACACATGCGCGTCCCGACTTATTTTCCATGATTGTCGTATTATTCACTCGCGACAATTTTCATAAATTAAATATCATATATTACTTTACTCATCTAGTAATATTCAACATAATTCTTATCAATAATTACTAAATCTCGTCACGCTAGTAAATATTCAATTTAAAATCCGAATTAATATTAAATTAATATATCCCAATTAAATTTAAATAATCCCATAATTAAATGCCCTAAAAATACTGGGTATTACGTACTTGCCCCCTAATAACGGAATTTCGTCCCAAAATTCAAAAAATACGGCCTACCAGGTAAAAAATTATGGATACTTTATCAGTACGCAAAACTAACTTCAGAGTGAGCCGGTCGATCACTATAACCCTCGCCTCATAAGAAGCTTGTTTTATACACTCAACAATTTATGAGTTATAGGGTCACACCTCAAGTACGACACTTCACATTGTGCTTCTACTAATCGACGTTCGAATTAGATGACCCTATACATCATTGGTCCCATTATTTATATATTATTGGGAGGCCATACCCGACTATGTGTCAACTTCTCATATATATCTAAACACAAAACTCCCATCCTGAGAGAAACCATATTAACATATGACCACTATTGTCAGTTCTTCGAATCCCGATTTCCGGCGACATCACTCTTACGTCGGTCAAAAGTTACTTTAGACATTTTATGGTTATTTCGCTTTAGTCATCGGATTCTAATTCGACCAGCCCAAAATTCTGATTATCCGCTCGCCTCTAAACAACTCGAGGGAGAATAGTTAAGGTTTCTCCACACAAAACTTAAATAAACAATTTATCCACAATAGACAGGTACGAGTGTTTACACACTGCATTACCATTAGGTAATATCTTCTCCCAATTACCGTAATATACTTTAGTTACTAATTATAATTGTTGTGGATATGAAATGGCCACAATGAGTCCAAAATGACATTCGTACCGCTCCATTCGTCGTTTATCACCCTTCACCTACTCCTCAGGTTCTAGGTGATGCAACCTGCTCAAAACGAAACTGCTTCCTGAAATCCTGTATTAAAGGTGGGTTTCAAGGATCTCATTCTAGTTCAGAGCAATACCCGGCAGGACCACTTACCAGAACGATCCTTATATTAAAAGAAAGACTGGGGCATACTGTCTAATAGTGAAAATCACCCAAAAGAATAACAATTACTTTCTTTTATATTAACTTGTTCCACGCATTCGAAGGAACTCACAAATTTATCTTTAGGTTGGCAACCCATCAAGAAATTTAACAAATTGACTGCCCTATTCCATTACAGGAATCGTCGGTTTACTATAAAAATCTCTGGTTGATCCTCTTGCTCCAACTAATTTCTATCTATGAGTGGTGCACGCGGAGACTACTCACTATGTCCTACTCAACACCAATTTCCACTTGTAACACCACACATTAAGTGGTACTTAATACTCTTCTTCTTTTCTCAGTGTATACCGAAAGTTTTGACCCGTGCATTTTTCTCCACGATGTGCACATATGGACTTTTTACCCCTTACTGACATTATCATTCTATTTATGCGCAAGTCACACTCAACATTTGACTAGGTAAAACTCCTCTACAAGTGTCTTCCCATAATAGTTAAATTTCACTCTTTTCAAGGAATACCCTTTTTTAAATGGCTTCCCGCAACCTTTCAGCCTAATTCGGGTGTGCTATACTGATTGTACACGCATATATGGATTATCGTCCTTTTCATACGACGCTTAATCCACTTTACCATTTCTAGTTCGTTATTTTAGTCCCATAGGCATATATTTCACACATATATTCTCACGCCCCATTAACCCAGATGATTCTGACATCAGCTAACCAAGATGCCCACACACCTTATAAACCATGCCTACTGGCATAAACATCACATACACTTAACACATAACACTCAATTATTTATTGCCCTAGTATTCACAACGTGGCTATATCACTTGGTATTCCCAATCACCCCAGAAATCAAAATTTTTAAATCCTCCTTAACATCGTTCCACCCTTCAACTCATGGTGATAAAATAAATTTTCAATACTTCCTTACCACACAACCGGCTCCACTTGCCCTAAATCCTAATTTAACTTCCAAATTACAGTTATAACTACCTGCTCCTATAACGATTGAGGTACCGGACACATGGACTAATGACTAAACACCTTCCTACTTCCAACCTTAAACTAAGTTTCATGCGTGGAATGTCTCGCAAAGCGAAATCCAAATAAGGAACACCCTCGATACACTACTACCTAGCATCGTCGGTTATCGAGATCCGTTAGGCGATCCATCCATAACATGTACCCCTATATTCCCATCTCTTGGCATAAAATCTACATCTCCTCCCGCAATTACACTTAAGCAAATAACGTTTCACCAATTGCACTATCGCTTAGCATTGGTGGTAATCACATACCATAAACCTCGTACACATACAATCAGGACTCTTAAAATCCTGTACCCAAACATATGAATATAAATCTTAACTCTCATATCTGTAAAGGATAGATATAACAATGCGCTCTTCCGGTCACCAAGTCCTGAGCACGAGTATAATAATGAGTTAAATCTTTTCGCTCAACAGTAAGCCCAATACTCACCGAATCAAGATAATAAAGTCCTTGCAGACCTCGGGACTAAGCGTTTAGATACCACTATACCATTCGAAGTGTCTATAATCTATGATATAAATGCGAGCCCGACCCTCTCACAAGTGAGGCTTCGCTTGAATAAAACATCCTGCACTAGAGAAGTAACTCCGATAGACTTACGATATTCGCCCACTATCAGTCTAATCATCACTATAAAACCATAATCAGGATAATATCATGCTCGTATAACACATCACTAAAATGAGAAATCTCAATGAGGTATATATACCACTATCAATACACCCGTTCATCCTCCGCGGACAATACTAAAGATGATCCCGCTATACCAGGCAAAACATTCACATGCTAATAACATCATCGATATACGTATTAAGCTCGTCTCATGTGCGAATCTAGCAAAAATAAAAATATAGTGACTCGTTCGTGACACATAAAACACGTCTCATCCTCTGAGGGTAAAACTCGTACTCCTTCCTTACAAATCGCCCTGGCTGCTCAAATGGTATCCCGGACATAACACGCTTATCTGGCCAAAAATAAAAACTACTCTAATCTTTACCTTTGCAAGCACCATACCCTTGTCCCTTCACTCTCTTCGAGAAAAATTAACACATGGGGTGTTACACTCCATAAAATTCCTCTACACATAATCCAATTTTCTCCTATCATACTGACCATATTAGGGTTGTCCTTCTCTCGAACTTTGGTAGTCTCGATCCTGATGGCTACCCCCGTTGTTCCCTTAGTTTTGTTGGCCCTAAGGAACACACAACTGGCTTCGACAGCCCTTACTGAATTCACCATTTCTTGGTAAGGATTCAGTTACCTGAATCATTTAAATGGGTCCCCTAATGGGTCTCCCCCTTACGACATTTCACTAAGTGCGTTTCATCCAGTCTTACTCCCCAACTAAATCTCTCGATTCCTTTAGCTCCCTTTACAAAGAAATGTTAACATCTCTACGGACAATGCATGACATTGTCACCACATGGATCGACTGTCTAGCAGAGTTCCCAACTTTGCTTACGAGTCGATTTCCCACTTGAAATACTCTTCTCCATTGTATCTACTTCTTTTGGCATAAGATTCGCTAAATAATAAAATTGATTTTCACACATGGACCTTTGTCCGGCCCTCCTGTGATGAGTTCGGAACAACATTCATATCTTAACCTGAACATCTTATGAAGGAACTCATGGTCAAATCGTAAATCGTATCTAAGATCCTTCCATTGACAGAACATTTCACTTCTAAATGTGGTGGTTGAATCCCACCATTATAACTTTGCTCCGACGAGTCAAATTTTTTTTACCCCGAATTTTCACTCCTCGTTACCCACACTCCGCCATAAGTCCAAACTCTTGGATATTTCACCTTCGTCGGTTAACACACAAAATTTCTGCATTTCTATATTTTCCACTGATGGCTCTCCTCAATGTTTTGTTTGACTCTCTCCCAGTCCTACCAAATAGGGTGAGTCTAATTTGGTACCACTTTCGACTATAACAACACCTGGAAATCATATGCTGCGCCCTAGATGTCTTTACATTCACGGATTCTCTTACCACAATAGAGTTGATCTCGACTACGGTCATCATCCTAAAATATACTCTATAACCTCAATTAAGCCCTACCTCCTGTTGTCCGCCCAATGACCCTCGTCTGTCATAATTCGTTGTTCGAACACGCCCGAACACAAATAAGATTCACTAATATATATACGTTATAACAAGAGAACGAAATCTCACCATAGAAATCAACCTATCCTAAACATAGGGCTATATATCAAATAAAGCAACGCTGGAAGCATAATAAGCTGCACATATCCTAAGGACACTAGAACCTGATGCTCTGATACCACCTGTGACACCCCGCATAATTAAATACCGGGTGATCAGTCCTTTATTAAATTAAATCAAAGTGTCCGGTTGGTTCATTCTTAGCATCACTGTCAAAAAATAAGTTTTCCTTATTAATGACCTAATAAATAATTATGCTAACTGTCAAAACATTCCTTGTTTTATATTAAGTCCTATTATAATGATTTAATATATGAAACCCTGTTCATAAACACGAATAATATCAAACCAAACCATACAAATGAAAGAAATATGCTAGATAAATCAATCGGAATAAAATATCCCAAATCGCAGGTCGATGTAATATTAAAAAACAATCCCAACTAAAACAGAATACTGAAATAAATTAGAGTACAAATCTCTCTGAACTAGATAAAGCTGGAAATGGGAGACACATGCCCTATCTAATGATGACTAAATAGAAGACTGAGAAGACAATGATGAAGTCGTCTACTGCAAGGACCTGTAACTCCCACACTAGCTGCAGCACGTAAACAATCCAAAGATCTAAACCTGATGCCCCTGTGACTGGGCACCTGTAATACAAATATATATACATGAGAAAGAAGAGATGATAGGAAATAGGTCATAGCAAGAGTGTAAAACAACTTTAAAACAATTTAGCAAGTATTTAATATGCTTACCAGTTGATATTACATACATGTTAGTACCACGCCACTCACTTGGGAATTCTCACCCCTCAATTAGTGTGCACGCCTAACGTACTAACGAACTAATCTGGCTAAAGCTAACCCAATTCACTAGTCTACTTCAATTTCCCCTTAACAATCCTAATTCATGTGACCGCGTAGCTTGGATTTATATGACATAACCTTACTTATGAATGTACCAAGTAGTCTATGTACATCACAATATAGCTTTAAGTTCCCAGACACCTAATTTGTTTAATATCAATTATTCCATTTATCTACTTACAAGCACAATAGATTAATCATAGGTCTATATATATTCATCACTCATATAATATATATGTACAAATCGGGTACCCCACATAAAATCTATGGTGCTGGCATACTCTGCTATCAAGTCCCTGTATCTCTCGTATGAAAAGGGAAATACTAGTTCGGAATCACGCTCGAACTGTATTAACACAAAGCACACATATTGGAGGCGAACCATAGTTCCAAGTCATTAAGAGGTCAGCACATACCCTCACGTCTCTTAGGACCGTCTGACTATCATTCTTTGATAGTCTGTACCAAGGAATCTTATATTCTAGGGTACGAGTCAATATCCCCCATAAAGGTCCCATCGAGATAAGACTGTCCCGATGCGGCGACCTCCATGATAGCAAGTAGCGTGGGTATGATTACACACATATATTTACATACTATATATACATATATGTACGTGCACTCATATATATACATATATACCCACATTATTCAGCTAGGTACACCCACGACCCATAATATATTCTAACCACACGTCGTACATAACGCCCGAGTCCTACGTATAGGTATGTCATTCTTTTATTTTCTCAGTTACTTTAAGTCCTTAAGTACTTCTCGACTATCAAAGTGTATCCTCCCAATAAATATAAAATCAGTAGGTGTGCCCTCACTACTCTACTGGTCTAAGTCTTTCTTAATTCTCACAAGACCTACTATAACGCACGCACAATTTCCCACTCAATTTATATTCCCGAAATCCCACGATTAAATCTCATATAAACTCATCTTACCCGGACCCAACTTACACCCTACTGGTCCTTCTCTTGTCCCATTAAGATATTTAAATTTTGTCTAAAGGTCCTTATACATCGGATTGGATTAACATTTAAAAGGAGAAAAAGTTCCCATTTGCAGGAGGAGTTGATCGATCGATGAAAGGGAGTCGATCGATCGATCCAGTCAATCGATCGATCGATCCAGTTAATCGATCGACATTCTTGAGTTGATCGACCGATCCGTTCTTGCCCAGATTCTGCAATTCTCTAACTACGGGTTTCTTTCATCTAAATTCTCTGAATCGCCATTAACAAGTTCCAAACTCCCAACCAACCATTAAGAACATTATATAAACACTTATAGATGATTTCTAACATAAAACTTCCATTAATTCATCAAGATCAGTCATCAAAAGGGGTTAATTCAAGAAATTATCATTTAACCCTAGTTCATCCAATTTTCCCAAGAATTCATTTAATTTCCAGATTTCTATCTCTACTAGGCATCAAATTTTGTGGATAACATTCTACATATAACAAGATATTCATCCAAACCTAGTTTATACTCCAAAATTGAAACAATAAGCTCCCAACAATATTATTTTTCACAGAGACATAATTGAATTAACTCCTACACTAGTATGGATGAGTTATTAACTAAAGAACAGGAAGTTAGATACTTCCCTGGAAATTGAAGGTTTGATCCGATGAATTAAAATGGTATAGGAACATTTCCCTTCTTCCGATCTACACGTTGGTGGTGGAATTGGTGAGAGTGGTGTAGGGGTGGTGGCTCTCCTCCTTGAAAGCCTTCTCTCTTATCTCTTCCTTAGCCTCTCTGAAACTCCAAGACTTCTAACCCTCGAGGACTCTAACTCTCATCAGATATAGCCTTTAAATTTTCGTCCATAATTAAGGCCTAAAATTGGAAATTACTAAAATGCCCTCCCGGGTTACCGGTTAGGCCTAAAAACTTTTCGAGACCTAAACTAAACCCCTGAGTACACTTTTTTGACTATCTCGATCCTATCGGACACATTGACGCACTCAAAATGACCATACATGTGACTTATAATTAATTTACTTTTTATTCTATTAATTTAGTCCCGACACGACACATGTGCATCCCGACTTAATTTTTGCGATTGTCGTATTATTCACTCGCAACAATTTTCATAAATTCAATCTCATATATTACTTTAATCATCTAGTAATACGCAACATAATTCTTATCAATAATTACTAACTCTCGTCACGCTGGTAAATATTCAATTTAAAATTTGAATTAGTATTAAATTAATTTATCCCAATTAAATTTAAATAATCCCATAATTAAATGCCATAAAAATACGGGGTATTACAGAAGATTGCGGGCCCATTGATAAATTTGACTCACAAAGGGGTGAAGTTCATTTGGGATGATGCTTGTCAGTTAGCTTTCGATGAGCGAAAGGATAAGTTAACTTCGGCACCAGTTCTTGCCTTACCCAGACCAGGAGTGGAGTACCTGGTATATACTGATGCTTCACTACAGGGACTTGGTGGAGTACTCCAGCAGGAGCAGCAGGCTATAGTTTATGCCTCCCGCAAGCTTAAGCCTCACTAGAGGAATTACCCCACCCATGACTTGGAGTTGGCAGCAGGCGTGTTTGCCCTATGGATTTGGAGACACTACTTGTTGGGGGTAGATATTTCGCCTATTCATAGACCAAAAGTCACTGCAATACTTTTTCACTCAGCGGGAGTTGAACATGTATCAGCGCAGGTTACTGGAGTTTGTAAAAGATTACCAGTTCAAGATACAGTACCATCCGGGGAAGGCTAACGTAGTTGCTGATGCGTTGAGTCGTAGACCAGTAGGTGAGGTGGTAGAAGTGTGGAAGGCGAACTGGAAAGTGTTGGGACATTAGGATGCAGTGGCCCGATCCTTTATGTCCGCCATGACAGTAATGCCAGAGATTGTTATGAGGGTTATCCAGGCCCAAGCAGATGATTTGTTTTTCCAGGACCAGGTTGTACGGCTTCTAGCCGAAGGCGCAGAGTCTTACTCAGTGAGTTCAAATGGAGGATTGCGGTTTAATGGGAGGTTAGTGGTCCCGGAGGGTACGGACTTACGTCATGCAGTAATGACAGAGTCGCATGGATCTCGATTTGCGATACATCCCGGAGGGGATAATATGTACCGGGATATTAGGCGATAATACTGGTGGAGTGGGATGAAGAAGGACATTGCGAAGTTCGTGTCCAAGTGTGCCACCTGTCAGTTGGTAAAGGTGGACCATCAGAGATCGTCAAGGTTACTTCAACCACTAGAGATCCCTATGTGGGAATAGGAGAGCATTTCCATGGATTTTATCATTGGGTTGCCTACATCGCAGCGGGGCCACGATTCTATATGGGTAGTGGTGGATCGTTTGACCAAGGTAACGCATTTTTTACCAGTGCGAACAGACTACACTACGGAAAAGTATGCAAAGTTATTTATTGCTGAGATTGTGAGGTTGCACGGGGTGCCCCTAGATATCGTGTTTGACCGAGATAAGATTTTTGTGTCGCGCTTTCGGGAGGGATTTCAGGAGGCTACGGGTACCGAGCTGCGGTTGATCACGACGTATCACCCACAGATAGATGGACAAATTGAGCGTACGAATCAAATGCTGGAGGATATGCTACACATGTGTGTCCTTGATTTTGGAGGGGGTTGGGAGAAGTAACTTTCACTGGTGGAGTTTGCTTATAATAACTCCTACCAATTTACGATTATCATGGCCCCGTTTGAGGCATTGTGCGGTAGACCTCGTCGTTCTCCCACTTGTTGGCTAGAGGTGGGGGACAACAAATTACTTGGGCCAGATGTGATTTAGGAGACATCATCCTGGATGGAGTTGATCAGCAGTCACATTCGGGTAGACTAGTACAGGCAGAAAAGTTACACCGATGAGAAGCGGTTATTCATTTAACATGGGGGATCAGGTATTACTACGAGTGTCTCCTATGAAAGGAGTGATGAAGTTCAGGAAGAAAAGGAAATTGACCCTGAGATACGTAGGACCATTTCCCCATATCAAGAGGATCAGACCGATGGCATATAGACTTGGGTTGCCGGAGCAATTGCACCGTATTCATGATGTGTTCCACATCTCATCATTAAGGCGGTATCTTAGGGATGAGTTGGCCCACACCCACATTGCGATTGAGGAGATTGACTTGCAGTCTGACAGTTCTTATGAGGAGAGACCTGTGGCCATCCTAGACCGTAGGTAGAGGAAATTGAGATCAAATTTAGTTCCACTTGTACGGGTTCAGTGGGAGCATCGTAATGTAGAGGAGTCTTCTTTGGAGCGAGAGGAGGATATGAGCGAGAGATATCCACACTTATTCTTACCAGGTATGCTTTACTTTTCGAATTTTGGGGTGAAATTCCGTTATGAGGGGGAAATTTGTAGTACCCCTTATTTTTATTATGTTAAATAATTATAAGATTAATTATTCTTGTTGGATTAATTAAATTAAAAATGTGAGAAAATTGATTATTAATTAATCCAAATTAAAAAATAAATATTAACTGACATGCCAAGTGTTAATAGTTATTGTTGAGAATTATGGAATATTACTGTTTGAATACGAAATATGGAATTATGAATTTTTATAAAATTTTGAGAGTGAGGAAATACGACAATTGGTACATTAGGTCAGGACGTGCGTGTGAGTCGTGTCGGAACTAATTTAATGGGTTAAAGAAGTAAATTATTTTTAAGTAACTCATACGGTAATTTCGAGCACCCCATTGAGTCCGAAAGAGTTGATATTGTAAAAAAACTCTATCGGGGTATTTTATTTGGGCTCCAGGATGTTTTTAGGCCTAACCGGCACCCCGTAGGGGTATTTTTGTCCTTTGAATTTTTGGGAAAATATTATGGACGAAAATTAGGAAATTAAATATGGATGTACGTGGGTTCGAGGGGAGTTATCGGCTCTAAACCTACGAGAGAGAAAAGAGAAAGGCACAGAGGAAGGAAAAAGAAGCCACAGGAGTTCTTGGTGCTTAACTCAAGAACACACACCGAAAATCCCACCAAAGTGTAGATCGTGAGATGAGGAACACACCTATGCCAACATCACGAGGAGATCAGACCTTCAAAATTGAGGCAAGTGTTTAATCCTTGCAAAATTGTCGCAACAATCATGTTCATGTTAGTATAGATATGTAATACTCATTTATAGCTCATAAGTTTTGATGAAATTGGAGAATTAAGAGCATTAATTAAAATATGATATCTAATTAGGATGAATCCCTCATGTAGATAAGTTAGAGATCTCAAATTGATGATTATTGATGATGGACGAAACTGATTTGATGTTCTTGAATATAAATTTGATGAACTACGGTTTTGAATTATTAAATTGGGGATTTTGGATTTTATAACCGATTTATGATGATTTAATGTTTCAAAGTTAGGAAATATCATTTATACATGTTAGAACATTAATTAGGATTGCTATTTTGGTGTTTGGGTTGAGAAATTTAGAGGTTTTAGGATTGAAATTCTGAGAAAGACGAAGCAGAAACAGTAAGACGTAACAAGTCTAGCCAAACCAAAGAAAAGCCCCATCTCGTTCGAACGAAACGGAGTCTAGTTCGAACGAGAAGCAGGGTCGTTCAAATGACCTACTGATTCGTTCGAATGACAATTCCCAGAAAACCCAAAAATTCCTATTTTTCCCCAAATTGTGTTACACAGTTAGTTGAGTGAGGAAAACTGCCATTTACTGATATTAGCTTAGTGCAGAATTATTTGGGAAGCATTCCTAGGTTAATACCTTAAGGATTTGGATGGGTGAATTAACTTTGGAAATTTCGAAAGTAAGAATAATGGAGTTAATTGCATAATAAGTAGTAATAAAAAGTATACTACGTGTAGAAATGTATGTACATGTCGGGTGAATACCTGGACTTTAATAGTACATGGGAGTGCCTATTAATTTTTTATTATTATTATTATTATTATTATTATTATTATTATTATTATTATTATTATTATTATTATTATTATTATTATTATTATTATTATTATTATTATTATTATTATTATTATTATTGTGTGTATAGCATACCTACTCGACTTGCTATCGGGAGGAGGTTGTCGCGCAGTGGACAATCTTATCCTGGGTGACCCAATGGGGGGATATTTGACTTGCACCGAGAGCATATGAACTTGGATACGTGCTATTTGAGACGTAGGATAGTTTCGACGGCTGAATAGGAGCGTAGGTATGTGCGTGACCCATTTGGCTGGTGAGTATGCTTGCCTCCAATATTTGTGCTATGAGATTTATGGTTCGTGAGAGATGCCGAGCGAATTGTCCTTTACGAAGTGAGCTATGCATCGGGACACGATAGTAGAGTATGCATTGCACCAATTGATCCTAACCAAGGGGCGCAAGATTTGTATATATATTTCTAATTTGGGAAATTAGCAAACTTATAAATGTTGGTAAGTAAAGTATTTTTATTGGGTAAAAGAATTATTATCAGAACAGTGAATATTATCTACGGTTAATTGGAATAAATAATCTTATTAGCGTATTGTATGGGCGATACGGATTACTCCTTTGAGATATATTTAGAAGTATAAGTCCATGATCTAGTTGAGAACATTATAGATAACTAGGTTAGGATAGACGTACGTTAGGCGTGCACAATAGTGGAGAGGTGAGAATATCATGTGAGAATTCGAAACTAAATGCACATAATAATTGCATTATTACAGTTTTAAATACTTGCTAAAACAAATATTTTTACAACTCGTAGGCTGACCTGTTTCTTTCTATTCTTTTCTCTTTTGCTATATATATATATATATATATATATATATATATATATATATATATATATATATATATATATATATATATATATATATATATTATATCAGGTGCCCAGCCACAGGGTTACCACCAGACGTAGACGCGTGGATTATTTAGCGAGCTGCAGCAGCGGTGAGAGTTGCGGGCCTTTACACTTAGACGCTTTTTCCAGTTCTTTCCACTCTATTTAGACATTTCATTTAGGGTATGTTACGCCCCTTTTCCTGTAATTTAGTAGAGATTGTACTCAGTTCATTTTAGTATTTTATTTCTATTACACTTGAGGATATTGTGGTTTATTGGTTTGTGACTTTGAACTGGAATGTTTTATCAAGTCCAATTTATGTCAGTATTTAATTCATGTCCAATGTTTATTTTATTCTTGTGGAATGTGAGTAGCTTATATTTTAAAGAAGGGGACTTTATTGATGGATTAATTGGGTATAATTAAATGGGAAAATGTTTCAACACTTAGCTTAATTATTTATTAGGGGATTAGAAAATATTTTTTTTACAGTGATGATAAGAATGAACCAACCAGACACTTTGATTTAATTTAATAAATGAATGATCACCCGGTATTTAATTAGGCGGGGTGTCATAGGTGGTATCAGAGCATCAAGTTCTAGTGTCCTTTAGGATCTGTATGGCTTAACATGCTTTCCACGTAGCGTTCTTTGATATAGAGCCCTATCTTTAGGACTGTTGTACTCTTATTTATGTGCTTACATCTACAGCTAATTGAGATTTAATAATAATTGTGGACTAATAAATCTTTTCTTATTTCATATGCCTCCGAGACGAGCCCTGAGGAATAGAAATGCCCAGCTAGAGCAGCTAGTAGCTCAGGCTCGGGGAATGATGAACGCAGCTGAAGTTGCCACCGTAGTTGCTCACGTTGTAAATGCATCTTTAGCGATGGTGCAGCATGCCCCACCCCAGGTATAGGCTGTGGCACCAGTTCCGGTTCAGTTTTCCACTACATGGGAGATGGTCAAGGATGATTTTCAGAGGGCCCATCCCCTAGAGTTCTCGGGCGGTTCCGACATCATCATAGCTAGCCAATGGAAGAAAGACATCAAGAGGCACCTTCGCATGTACGAGTGTATCGACATTCAGAGGCAGTTACTAGCTTTCTATAAGCTAGTGGGGGCACTTTGCAGTGGTGGGAGGCATTACCACCTTGGAGGAGAGGGATAATATGGCGATTCGTAGCTTTTGGGTGCAGTTTGGCCGTAAATACTTTCCTTTCGCTGTGCAGACTGAGATGAGGCATAAATTATTGAATCTCAAGTAGGAAAGTATAACTGTTGCAGAGTATAACAAGGAGTTCACGAGACTGATCACTATCATGCCAGATGAGGCACCCACCGAAGAGAAGAAGATTCGGATGTTCATGGACGGGTTAACTTGGAGGATTCGTCAGCACCTCATAGGTAATCTGTCGTTGGGTACTTATACTGACGTACTCAACGCCACCCTGTTACATTGCCAGGACCATCGCATCCATCAACAGGGGAACAAATGAGTCGGGGCATCCAGCCAGCAGGGCCAGACAGGAGGTAGTAGTGTTGATGAGGCACCAACAACTCAGGGGTAGGTCCGTCAGGGTGAGCCGAGTTCCCAAGTAACGGGACCCTGCTAATCGGTTTCGATTTGGTGATTCTAGGCAGGGATATGGGGTTATAGGCAAGGCCAGTCCAGTCACTATGGCCATAAGGGCTAACCTCATTATCAGCATGGCCATTAGGTCCAACAGAGGCATCAGCAGGGCCAGTGGAGGGGCGGTAGTGGCTAACAGGGCCGAGGCCAATCGGGACAGAGGGGTGGTAACTTTAGCAGCAGGTGTTTTTCCTATGGCAAGACTGGACATAGGAAATATGATTGCCCTGACAAGGACAGGTTCCCCCAGCATCAGGAGCCTCAGAAACCAATCTTTCCTGTCGCCCTACCAGTAGTGGCACCAATCCCAATTTTTCCCGCACTCGCGATTCAACAGGGCCACTTACAGTATGGACGTGTTTATAATGTCCACCAGGCAGCAGCAGCGCAGGCACCACCCGCCATTGAGGGTGCGTTTTCTATTCATGGTACTATAGGACACGTTTTACTTAACACTGGGGCATCACACTGCTTCATAGTCACTAGTTTTTCACAGGCCACAGGGTTGTTAGATACGACAGAGGGTACAGTGACATGTGTAGACTCATCGTTGGGTAATGGGTCATTGATTTTCTTTATAAGCCCGGGAGTAGGTATAGTGATAGGGAGTTTGATTTTGTCTGTAGATATGCTAGTCTTAGATATGCTCGAGCATGACTCCATTATTGGCATGTATTGGCTTGTTGCTTATAGAGCCATGATAGACTGTTTCAGTAAGACTATTATTTTTTGCTATTCTGGGCCAGGAGATGTTTCTCGTGGCGATGCCTTGTCCTGAGGGAGGATCTTCCACCCATTTATATTATATAGAGGAGTAGAACTCTAAGGAGTTAGTGATTCCTATTGATTCGATTCCTGTAGCTCATGAGTTTTCTGATATTTTCCAGGATATACCAAGACTACCCCTAGCCAAGAGATATATTTCATTATAGACTTGATGCCAGACACTCGACCGATAGCTCACCCACCTTATCGTATGTCTCCACCTGAGATGAGGGAGTTACGGGTTCAGATTGAGCTGCTGTTGGGATAGGGCTTCATTCGTAGGAGTACCTCACCTTAGGGGTGCTCATGTGCTATTTGTAAAGAAGAGAGATGGTTCATTAAGGTTGTGTGTGGATTATCGAGAGTTGAACAAAGTCACGATACAGAATAAGTATCTGTTTCTGTGAATCGGTGACTTATTTGACAAGTTGAGAGGAGCTGCCTTCTTCTCAAAGATAGATTTGAGATCGGGATATCATCAGCTATGGATTAGGGAGTAAGATGTGTCGAAGGCTGCTTTCTTGACGAGGTATGGGTCCTACGAGTTTCGAGTCATGCCATTTGGGCTGACAAATGCTCCAGCCGTATTCATGGACTTAATGAACCGGGTGTTCTCAGAGTTGTTAGATGAGTTTGTCATTGTCTTCATAGATGACATCCTGATTTATTCCCAGACAGAGGAGGAGCATGCTGAGCATTTGAGGCGAGTTCTTCAGACTCTGCGAGAGCATCAAATGTATGCTAAGAATGAAAAATACGGATTTTTTTTACGAAAGGTGCAGTTTCTGGGGCACGTTGTGTCAGAGATGGGGATATCAGTGGACCTGGGCAAGGTGTCGACAGTGAGGGCGTGGGGACATCCCACGATGCCAAAGGAAAAGCGTAGCTTCTTGGGGTTAGCAGGATATTATAAGCGGTTCATTCAAGGGTTCTCAAAGATTGCGGGCCCATTGACAAATTTGACTCACAAAGGGGTGAAGTTCATTTGGGATGATGCTTGTCAGTTAGCTTTCGATGAGCTAAAGGATAAGTTGACTTCGACATCAGTTCTTGCCTTACCTAAACCAGGAGTGGAGTACCAGCTATATATTGATGCTTCTCTACAAGGACTCAATGGAGTACTCCAGCAGGAGGAGCAGGCTATAGCTTATGCCTCCCGTAAGCTTAAGACTCACGAGAGGAATTACCCCACCCAAGACTTGGAGCTAGCAGCAGTCGTGTTTGCCCTACGAATTTGGAGACATTACTTTTTGGGGGAGAAATTTTGCGTGTTCAGACACCACAAGTCACTACAATACTTGTTCACTCAGCGGGAGTTTGTGAAAGATTACCAGTTCGAGATACAATACCACCCGGGGAAGGCTAACTTAGTTACTGATACGTTGAGCCGTAGACCAGTAGGTGAGGTGGTGGAAGTGTGGAAGGCTAAGTGGAAAGAGTTGGGACATCAGGATGCGATGGCCCGATCCTTTATGTCCTTCATGACAGTCACGTCAGAGATTGTTATGAGGGTGATCCAGGCCCAAGCAGATGATTTATTTTTGCCAGGAACATATTGTACGGCTTCTAGCTAAAGGCGCGGAGTTCTACTCAGTGAGTTCAGATGGAGGATTACGATTTAACAGGAGGTTAGTGGTCCCAAAGGGTGAGAACTTACGTCATGCAGTAATGACAGAGTCGCATGGATCTCAATTTGCGGTACATCCTAGAGGGGATAAGATATACCAGGATATGAGGCGACAATACTAGTGGAGTGGGATTAAGAAGGATATTGCTAAGTTCACATCCAAGTGTGCCACCTGTCAGCTGGTAAAGGTGGACCATCAGAGACCGTCAGGGTTACTTCAACCACTAGAGATCCCTACGTGGAAATGGGAGAGAATTTCCATGGATTTTATCACTGGGTTGCCTACATCATAACGGGGCCACGATTCTATATGGGTAGTGGTGGATCGTTTGACCAAGGTAGCGCATTTTCTACCAGTGTGGATAGACTACACTATGGGACAGTATGCAAAGTTATTTATTGCTGAGATTGTGAGGTTGCATGGGGTGCCCCTGGATATCGTGTCTGGCATAAAAGATTTTTGTGGCGCGCTTGTAGGAGAGCTTTCAGGAGGCTATGGGTACCGAGCTGCGGTTGAGCACGACGTATCACCCGTAGATAGATGGATAAACTGAGCATACGAATAAAATGCTGGAGGATATGCTACACATGTGTGTCCTTGATTTTGGAGGGGGTTGGGAGCAATACCTTCCACTGTGGAGTTTGCATATAATAACTCCTACAAGTTTATGATTGTCATCGCCCCGTTTGAGGCGTTGTATAGTAGACACCGTCGTTCTCCCACTTGTTGGCTAGAGGTGGGGGACAACAAGTTACTTGGGCCAGAGGTGATTCAGGAGACGTCAACCACTATTGAGTAGATCAGGAGTCGCATTCAGGTAGCCCAGAACAGGCAAAAAATCTAAGCCGATGTGAGGCGGTTCTTCAGGGAGTTTAACGTGGGGGACTAGGTATTACTGCGAGTGTCTCCTATGAAAGGAATGACGAGGTTCGGGAAGAAAAGGAAATTGGCCCCGAGATACGTAGGACCATTTCCCATTATAGGGAGGATCGGATCGGTGGCATATAGACTTAAGTTTTCGAAGCACTTGCATCATATTCATGATGTGTTCCATATCTCATCATTGAGGCGGTATCTTAGGGATGAGTTAGCGCACACCCACATTGAGATCGAGAAGATTGACTTGCAGCCCGACAGTTCTTATGAGGAGAGATCTGTGGCCATCCTAGACTGTAGCGATAGGAAATTAAGATCAAAGTTAATTCCACTTGTACGGGTTCAGTGGGAGTATCATAATGTAGAGGAGTCAACTTGGGAGCGAGAGGAGGATATGGGCGAGAAATATCCATACTTATTCTTACCAGGTATGCTTTACTTTTCAAATTTCGGGGCAAAATTCCGTTATTAGGGGGGAAATATGTAATACCCCGTATATTTATGATGTTAAATAATTATGAGATTAATTATTATTATTAGATTAATTAAATAAAATATGTGAGAAAATTGATTATAAATTAATCCGTATTAAAAAAATAAATATTAACTGGCGTGCCAAGGGTCAATACTTATTGTTGAGAATTATGGAATATTACTGTGTGAATATGTAATATGGAATTATGAATTTTTGTAAATTTTCGAGAGTGAGGAAATACGACAATTGGTACATTAAGTCAAGACGCGCGTGTGAGTCGTGTCATGACTAATTTAATGGGTTAAAGAAGTAAATTATTTTTAAGTAACTCGTATGTTAATTTCGATAGTGCCATTGAGTTCGGAAGAGTCGAGATAGTTCGAAAACTCTACCCGGGTATTTTATTTGGGCTCCAGGATATTTTTAGTCCTAACCGGCACTCCGTAGGCGTATTTTTATCCTTTGAATTTTTGGGGAAATATTCTGGACGAAAATTAGGAAATTAAATATGGATGTACGTGGGTTCGAGGGGAGTTATCATCTCTAAACCTACGAGAGAGAAAAGAGAAAGGCACGGAGGACGGAGGAAGATTAATTAGGATTTTATAACTGTTTTATGAAGATTAATGTTTCAAAGTTAGGGACAATCATTTATATATGTTAGAACATTAATTAGGATTGCTATTTTGGTGTTTGGGTTGAGAAATTTAGAGGTTTTGGGATTGAAATTCTGAGAAAGACGAAGCAGAAATAGTAAAACGTAACAGGTTTGGCCAAATCAGAGAAAAGCCCATCTCGTTTGAACGAGCTGGAGTCTGGTTCGAACGAGAAGCAGGGTCGTTCAAACAACTTGTTGATTCGTTCAAACGATAATTTCCAGAAAATCCAGAAATTTCTATTTTTCCCCAAATCATTTTACATAGTTAGCTGAGTGAGGAAAACTACCATATACTGATATTAGCTTAGTACATAATTATTTGGGAAGCAATCCTAGGTTAATACCATAAGGATTTGGATATGTGAATTAACTTTGAAAATTTTGAAAGTGTTAATAATTGAGTTAATTTCATAATAAGTAGTAATGAGAAGTATACTACGTATAGAAATGTATGTATGGGTTGGGTGAATACCTGGACTTTAATAGGACATGGGAGTGCCTATTAATTTTTTTTTTTATTATTATTATTATTATTATTATTATTATTGTGTGTATAGCATACCTTCGCTACTTGCTATCGAGAGGAGGTTGTCGCGCAGTGGACAGTCTTATCCTGGGTGACCCAATGGGGGGATATTTGACTTGTACCTAGAGCATATGAACTTGGATACGTGCTATCTAAGACGTAGGATAGTTTCGACGGCTGGATGGGTGCGTAGGTATGTGCTTGACCCATTTCGCTGGTGGGTATGCTCGCCTCCAATATTTGTGCTGTGAGATTTATGGTTCGTGAGAGATGCCGAGCCAATTATCCTTTATGCAGTGAGCGATGCATCAGGACACTATAGCAGAGTATGTATTGCGCCAAGTGGTCCTAACCAGGGGGCGCAGGATTTGTATATATATGTATAGGGATGATGTGTGTGTGTGTGTGCGCGTGTGAATGATTTTATTGTGTGAACTTAGTGATCGAGCGCGAAAAGTGTGCGCGTGTAAAGTGCACAGTCGTTGTTTTCGTTTCGCCAACTCAATACAAAAACCTAAGTTACTACTACACTTGCGAGGCAAGCACAGCGGTAAGTCGGGTATCGAGAATCCACAGGGACAAGTTGTTAGAATTTAAGTGGTTTAATATTCCGAAATAAAAGTGTAAAAGATGATTACAAACTAAAAGAAAAGATGCATAAAGGTAAATGATTAACTAGGCAATGGTATTGAAACTAGATTATGAAAGCGAGTAAAACTATAGGTTGCGTCGAATATCCCTCACCCGAGTTAATTAGTATAAAATGGTCACATGGGTCGACGAGTTATTACAAATGCATCTCGTTTCGACAGTTAATTAAATCAAGGCTTGTTACGCCCTAAATCGTCATAAAAGCCTAATAGGATTTTGGCGTCAACAAATATCCCGGAAATTACGCGCGAAAGGTCGTAATCACGGGACATACATGATATGCCCGGTCAAATCTCCTAGGCGTAATAACTAGGACAACGCACCCGAAATAGACCCGTAAACTCCATCACCAAAGCAAAGCAACGCGTCAACCCGAGTGAGTTCAATTCAAACACAACCTAATTTAAATTACCTAGAAAGCATATTAAAAATGCGATAAATGGAAAGCGGTAAATAAACGCAGTAAATCTATACTAGAAAGCGTGTAAATCAAAGCGTGTAAATAAAGCAAGAAAACCTAAATTAGAAAGCTTGTAAATTAACTAGAAAGCAAGAAATGAAGAAATACAAGCTATATTAATGGAAGAGGATGATGAATAGTCAACTTACACAACAAATGGGGTGTCAAACCAAGTATAAATGAAGGAGAACTCTCCAAAACCCTCAAACCCTAAGCTAAACTAACCTAAAATCGTGTATATGGCATATTAAAACCAAAAATGAGTTTTTATAGTAAGTGGGAAAAGATAAGGGAAAAAGGAAAGAAAGAGGAAAGAGCCCAAAATATCTGGCACTACCGGTCGACCGGTCGCAGGGGCGCGGTCGACCGGTACTCTGTTTTCAGGCTGCATTTGGTCCATGATGAGGGGGAAAAGGTCCATTACGGAAACGAGCCTAGCTTCTTCGTCCGAACTCCAAACGACGCACCGTTTGCGGCCACGCGATGCTAACTCAATGAACTACGCATCCGTGGAATTTCCAAGAGCCGAATAAGAAATGTGAATTGACTAAAAAGCCCTTGAAATAGCGTCCAGCGACGAAACTTCTCCGAAATGCAACGGATCCTCACTTTTAGCGTTCCAATACCTACAAAAGCACAAATAACCCCTGCAAAACATGTATCTATCCAACTCCAAGGTTGTCTGGTTAATGAGCATAATTATAGGCATATAGGACCGTAAAAGCGCTAGAATGCATAAGGATAACGGGCGGAAATATGCAATATTCGATACGAATCACACCCCTAACTTACACATTGCTAGTCCCTAGTAATGAAACAAAGAAAACCAGACCACAGAGGGCGGTACAAAATGTATATATGCATCGAAATATAATTGCCACTTTCGTAGGGAACACGATTGCATTTAGCATATGCAATAAGCCGTTAAACCCCTAGGTTACCCTAGTGGACGAGTGTCGTCTCGTGAGGGTTTTCAGGGATGATACCCACAAACATCATATGGTTTCCTCAAAATATGCCCAAACCAACGTGCGAAAAGCCCAACAATGGCGAAAGGATTTCATACGCATTATTAGCAAAGTGAATGAATTCACACAAAAGTCCAAATTATTAACATTATAGAATGCACCTCATAGAATTGAAACCTTACAATGTGGGAGGGGAGCGAGCACATGCAAAGTGTGATTTGGCAAAAACTTATATAAACCGGATAAACATTAAAGAAAGCATATATTCAATCCTCACGGGTATTACACTCAACAAGCGAATTCACTCGAAACAGGGAGGTAATACACGGGACATGCGGGCATAAAGAGTAAATGTAAATGGAAACTAGGCCGCACACATGTCACAAATGAAGAACGCTATATATAAAATGAAAATTTGTAATCTCAATGAAAGATACCGCTAATTAAAGGAGGCGAAATGCATTTTAACAGATTATCAAAACTATTTAAACTTTTAAATTGCATCAACCTAAGATCACATAGGACTTGTATAGGGTTATAATGTAGGCTAGGCTTAGGTATGAAATGAAAGGAATGTATGTACGGATTCAAAGTGTTCGGGATGAAAACTCGGGATAATGGGAAAATGAGGACAATATCAAAATTAGAAAACAAGTTCCAAAAAGGCATTAGATATATCATCGGGGAGAGTAATCAAAGCTTATTGAACTATATACAACATATACAAACTTCTCTTTCTTTTTCTTTTCTTCTTTTTCTCATTTTCTCTTTTGTTTTCTTTTGCTTTTTGCTTTCTCTTTTTCTTCACTTTTTTCACATCACTTTTCTTTACTTATCAAACTCTCATATGCCTAAATTGCAACCGACATCATAACAACATCATTCAATCCCAAGTAACATTCCAAACAAAGGTATGGAAAGTGTATGTATGGTTTATAACTCCAATTTAGAGTTGGTTATGGGAAGGGGGTTATGAAACGAAAGGCTATATTTAGGCTCAACGGGGTTAACGAGGGTAAACATATAAGGGTGAGGTCAAGGCTAATATGGGTGATATAATAAAGAATGCCTATGATCATTTCACAAAGTTTACGCAATTCTCGAATCAAAACAATATATGAAAATCATGCTCAAGTAACACATTTCAAGTATGAACTCAATTAATGAACGGTCAAATGAAAGAATAGTGAGATTACCGACGAATTCAACATTTTCAAAGAGGAAAGAATAGTGTATACACTCACAAACGACGAAAGGTACAAAGCTTACTCGGTGTAAGTATATACAATGCAACAAAAATTACCGAGTTATAAAAATCTTAAACCAAATCAATATAACAATAAAAGTGCATGTGCTCATGGGATTAAAGTTTAATTCATGAAGTTATTCATAATATCAATAATTGAGACTAAAGTCTAATAACTTCTAAAATCGAGAACATGCATCATTGGGTTGTCTATTGGATCGGGCAATTATTAAAATTTATCATCGGAAACAAAGGCAAAATGCCCAAAAAGGAGAAAAAAGAAAGAAAATCTTTTTGAAATTTTTGAATTTTTCTAAGAAAAGCATACTAAGTAACTAACATGTGAGCAAAAACATGGAGTAAAATAAGAAATGGATAGGATATCCCACACCCCCTAACTTAAAACTTGACATTGTCCTCAATGTAAATTAAGAACCAAGTCAAAGAGAGGAAAAGAGCGATATTACCCAAAAGTGGAGCGATCTCCATAAGAACAAGTCCAAAGAATCTACAAAACAAGTTAGTACCGAGCATAGCAAAAACAAATAACGAAGATTTTACTAATTACACTAGACTAAATTAAAAAGGAAAGAAAAAATAAAAAGCTAACTATATACAACCTACTATTTAGACTTCACACTAACTGTACACTAGAAGTCTAAATAGCTGAGGGTCCACCATAAGAACGATTTGACTTTGGAGGATAACCAGTGTACCCTCACATACAAGCATGCCTTCCGAAAAATATGAATTCCGTTTTAACAACGGAAGGCATGTGTAAGGCGGAAGAAATGAACCATCACCAGTTGCAAGTTTTGGTGGGACGATGGGGGGTTTGGATTGAACGGGTGACAAAAACAAGTGGGGACCGAGAAAAGCTGAAAATCCTCCCAATGATTTTGAAGTTGGAATGGGAGGCGGCGCACACAAAGGCAAAGATGCGATTGTGGAGGGCGACTCGAGAAAGTACTCCTCATTGGCGATAGGGTTTAAAACATTAAAGTTTGAAACCGAATCATCGGGTACTTGTTCCGGCGGGGTAATAGAGAATGAAAATGGGGATGAAAGAAATTCAAACTCATGAGATGAATCATCATCGCATGAAGTTGGAATTTCAAAGGAAATAATATCATTTTCAATGAAATGTTCTTCTTTGGGGGACAAAGAAGAAATCATTTCATTGCAAATAGATATTACGTCATTATCATCCTCACTTTCAATATCAATTACGCAATGGGCAAAGTCTAGAATGGCTTGTTCCAAAGTAGGCACAAATACCTCATTTGGTTCAAAACATTCGTCGACCTCGAAAGTCTCGGAAGCAAAATCGTCGTCGGACTCAAATAATAAATCCAACTCATGTTCCCACGAACGATTTTCTTCCCGATAACGATTTTCAATTTTCTCATTCTCATACATACGCAAGCCCTCACCGAATGTCATAGGTCGAGGTGCGGATGCATTAGAATGGGAACTTTGAAAATTACCATCGGACTTAAACGAAAACTCATTATTATAGGAATTTTGAAAACTATTCGAATTCGTTTCAAAATTCCTATTATAAGGAGGCAAAGGCCCAAAATCATTATCATCATCATCAAAATTCCAATAACCTAAGTTTTGACTTTCGTTATACTCGCCCAAAGTCATATTTGAATTTGTTATACTTTGGGATTCTAAGTATTCACCGAAAGTCATAGGTTTGCGAGAATTTTGAGAATTATGACAAGGATTACCGAAAGAATTGGAATAAGACATGCTTACCCCAAAAATGGCTCGAAGTGGCGGATTCCACAAAGTAGGTGCACGCGGGAAAAATTCAAGCGTTTCTAAGTGCTCAAATGTGGAAGTCCTGCAAAAAGTTAGCAAATAATACAAATAGAAAGAAAATACTATGAAATACTAAATCAAATAAAGTCTAAAACAAACTAGTCCCCGACAACGGCGCCATTTTGATTAAGTGCGAAAAGTAGCGCGTGTAAAGACGCTAATCGTTGTTTTCGTTTCGCCAACTCAATACAAAAACCTAAGTTACTACTACACTTGCGAGGCAAGCACAACGGTAAGTCGGGTATCGAGAATCCACAGGGACAAGTTGTTAGAATTTAAGTGGTTTAATATTCCGAAATAAAAGTGTAAAAGATGATTAAAAACTAAAAGAAAAGATGCATAAAGGTAAATGATTAACTAGGCAATGGTATTGAAACTAGATTATGAAAGCGAGTAAAACTATAGGTTGCGTCGAATATCCCTCACCCGAGTTAATTAGTATAAAATGGTTACATGGGTCGACGAGTTATTACAAATGCGTCTCGTTTCGACAGTTAATTAAATCAAGGGTTGTTACGCCCTAAATCATCATAAAAGCCTAATAAGATTTTGGCGTCAACAAATATCCCAGAAATTACGCGCGAAAGGTCGTAAGCACGGGACATACATGATATGCCCCGTCAAATCTCCTAGGCGTAATAACTAGGACAACGCACCCGAAATAGACCCGTAAACTCCATCACCAAAGCAAAGCAACGCGTCAACCCGAGTGAGTTCAATTCAAACACAACCTAATTTAAATTACCTAGAAAGCATGTTAAAAATGCGATAAATGGAAAGCGGTAAATAAACGCAGTAAATCTATACTAGAAAGCGTGTAAATCAAAGCGTGTAAATAAAGCAAGAAAACCTAAATTAGAAAGCTTGTAAATTAACTAGAAAGCAAGAAATGAAGAAATACAAGCTATATTAATGGAAGAGGATGATGAATAGTCAACTTACACAACAAATGGGGTGTCAAACCAAGTATAAATGAAGGAGAACTCTCCAAAACCCTCAAACCCTAAGCTAAACTAACCTAAAATCGTGTATATGGCATATTAAAACCAAAAATGAGTTTTTATAGTAAGTGGGAAAAGATAACGGAAAAAGGAAAGAAAGAGGAAAGAGCCCAAAATATCTGGCACTACCGGTCGACCGGTCGCAGGGGCGCGGTCGACCGGTACTCTGTTTTCAGGCTGCATTTGGTCCATGATGAGGGGGAAAAGGTCCATTACGGAAACGAACCTAGCTTCTTCGTCCGAACTCCAAACGACGCACCGTTTACGGCCACGCGATGCTAACTCAATGAACTACGCATCCGTGGAATTTCCAAGAGCCGAATAAGAAATGTGAATTGACTAAAAAGCCCTTGAAGTAGCGTCCAGCGACGAAACTTCTCCGAAATGCAACGGATCCTCACTTTTAGCGTTCCAATACCTACAAAAGCACAAATAACCCCTGCAAAACATGTATCTATCCAACTCCAAGGTTGTCTAGTTAATGAGCATAATTATAGGCATATAGGACCGTAAAAGCGCTAGAATGCATAAGGATAACGGGCGGAAATATGCAATATTCGATACGAATCACTTAGCAAACTTATAAATATTGGTAAGTAAAGTATTTTCAGTGGGTAAAAGAATTACTATCATAACAATGAATGTTATATACGGTTAACTGGAATAAATGATCTTATTAGCGTATTATATGGGCCATAGGCGTTACTCCTTTGAGATGTATTTAGAAGTATATGTCTATGATCTAGTTGGGAACATTATGGATAACTAGGTTAGGATAGACGTACGTGATGCGTGAACAATAGTGGAGAGGTGATAATCTCATTTGAGAATTCGAAACTAACATGAACATAATAATTGCATTATTGCAGTTTTAAATACTTGCTAAAACAAATATTTTTATAACTCAGGCTCTGACCCATTTCTTGATATTCTTTTCTCTTTTGCTATATATATATATTATATCAGGTGTCCAGCCACAGGGTTACCACCAGACTTAGACTTGTGGATCATTTAGCGAGCTGCAGCAGTGGTGAGAGTTGCAAGCCTTTACACTTAGACGCTTCTTTTTAGTTCTTTCCACTCTATTTAGACATTTCATTTTGGGCATGTTAGTCCCCTTTCCTTGTCATTTAGTAGAGTTTGTACTCTGTTTATTTTAGTATTTTATTTCTATTACACTTGAGGATATTGTGGTTTGTTGGTTTGTGACTTTGAACTGGAATCCTTTATCCAGTCTGATTTATGTCAGTATTTGATTCATGTCCAGTGTTTATTTTATTCTTGTGGAATATGAGTAACCTATATTTTAAAGAATGGAAATTTATTGATGGATTAAATGGGTATAATTAAATGGGAAAATGTTTTGACACTTAGCTTAATTATTTATTAGGTGATTAGAAAAAAAATATTTTTTTTGACAGTGATGCTAAGAATGAACCAACCGGACACTTCGATTTAATTTAATAAAGGACTTATCACCCGGTATTTAATTAGGCGGGGTGTCACAAGGTGTCCCTAAAAGGGAGTCACAAAATCTTCTCCAAATAAGCCTCCATGGAAGCTCTAACACACTCCAAGGAAAACCCCGTTAAAACCCTCTTCAAATACTTATAAGGACACACTCATCTACTTAAAATAGTTCTTTAAAACCCATAAAAACCCCAACAGTAACTCTCTAATTTCACAACTTTTCCTTTAATAATGGGGGGAATTTTTGTTTATTTATGTTAGTGTATTTGTATATTATTTTAGTTAATCAGATGGGTTACATATAGACTGTGGAGAGAAATTTTTTGAGAAAGAGGGATGGAGAGGACTATTTTGTGTGTGGTGGGTTGCTTCATACTCTCTCTTATAGTCCTAACAACTTAGATTTTTCCTAGATAAAGAACCCCTATCCTTACCAGTCCTTTCCAAATAAGGTATCGATTTTACCTCCACACAACAGCACATTTGTAGAGATGATCCAAGGGTTGGTGGGTTGACAGCGTGCGTGGCAGTCTATAGGCTTATAATCCCACATTCCCTTCCCTTGTACTCAATACAATAAAATCCCACCATTTTAATTGTGTTTATTATTTCATCGACTGAAAGTTAAGCCCATGCGCTGACTGAAATGGATCCAACCATTGAGAAGTCGACAACGAAATGAGGATTGTAAACTTGTCAGCATCATTTGAGAGACGTCCGACGTCGTTCAAACGACCTCCGGCATCGTTCGAGCAATGTTCTTCATCGTTCAAGTGACAGAGCCCAGACAACAAATCTTATGTTTTTACGTTGATCAGATTCGCCCCACCATTTTTGAAATCATATAAGCTGTTGATACCAAAAATCACCCTCTTAAGTGGACCAATTAGATGTAAACATATGTCATCCAATATGGCAGTAGTCCTAGTCATCAAGTCATAAGTCCCCGACCATAAGCTTGGAATGTCGACCAACTCTAGGGAAGCTCGACCAACAACGGGAAGATCGATCAACATAGTCAGTAAAGCGCCAACAACCATATATGTTATGAACATTGTGTACTTATGTAAATGCCTAATTTATAGAGGCATTCCATCCTTTAACATTCCATCTCTTTATATACCTAATAGGCTATAAATACATTGTAATCCCTACATCAAAGGGGGGTGAAAAATACAAGGCAATTAGGAGTACAGTGGACGTAGGCTTTCTTCCTTAGCTGAACCACTTTAAAAATCTCTTGTCTCTTTGTCTTACTTATTTATCTGTGATTAAAGAATTAGATATATTCTAGTTTTTTGCATTAATATATTTGCACCGTCCGTGGGAATGTATTGCTAAACGTTTTCATTTCTACATTTACCAAACATGATTGATATTCCTGAATCGAGTACCAGGAATAATGGCATCCCGCCTGTTCCATTCGCTCCACCAACAAATAACGATCTGAGTGGAATCCTAGTTAGTCTCTCTAGAGCACAGGCAATCCGAGTCTCCTGCCTTACCTACTCACAGAAATATGCCACCATTATCTCCAAGAAACAACAGACATAGCCAATCCAGGACTACCAGGGATATGTCTTATCGTCCAGGAGTAAGTTCTTCCCTTAAAATTTCAGAACCGTCACTATACAAAATATGCCGAATTGTCACTGTCATTGACCGTGACAAGTCCTACTTGTCAAGGTTAATGACCTTGACAAGTCTGGAGGTGATAACGTTTGTTGTCACGTACTTGTCACGATGATTGACCGTGATAAGCTTAGTCATGGTTAAAAACTGTGACAAACCCGTGACTTTTAAAAAAAAATTGTCACGGTCAATGACCGTGATAATTCTGGGTAGAATTGAAAAAAAATCTGTTAGGCAGTATGGCCACTACCACAGCCTAGCAGTATATTAATGCCTGTTATAGCAATATTTTACCTGTTCAAATATCATATATCCAAATAAAATATAGATAATGCAAATATACATCTAAAACAATATGCATCACGATATAATCCAAATATAATTCAAATGTAACAACTTAAAACAATTCAATTCAAATAATATCACTACATGTCTGGGGTAGGTCTGAGGAGGTGAGTAGGCCACAAGATATAAAAATTGATACACCCTTGAATATGCATCGTGATGCATTATTCGTGCAACCACAATGGGGATTTCTCCTTCCCGGGTATCACATGCATGACGAGCACCTTGGCCTTGATGTCTTGAAGCGCACATCCATGAACTGGCATACCCTGGATGGTATTTGGGTCCCTCAACCCCCGCCCTATCCGCTGGCCATCAAATATGTCATGTATAAACACGCTCGGCCAACCAAGTGTCGTCATCGATCGGTCGAAGGGAGCCAAATAGGGGACTGGATCATCAGAGTTCACACGTGTCGGCGACGAAGCAGAGAGGTCCACGTTCTCGTCCTCCTCCACCACCTTCTACTTCCCTTTCTCCTTATGCTTTCCACCTAATGAACACTTCACCAATGAGAACATATCTTGGACCGTCGCCTCCAAACAGGACAACTTCGCGTCATGCGAGTCCACCGTTCGAGCCAACCCGGTGTTGCTCGTCTCCAATTCGACGATCCTAGATTTGGCCACCCGCGAGCTCCCCCCTGTCCTCCCCTTACGATTAACGTCAAGCACTTGTTTGAGTGCGTCCGTGGACAAATATGCCTTGTCGGTATCAAACTGCGACTCATGTAGTTCCTTAACTTTGCCTGAAATGATAAAAAGCACTTGATTAGTTACATAAGTAAAAAAAAATTATAACGTAATTAACAAAAAGTAAACTGTCGAATTACTTACAATCGTGGAAGAGATAATCGGGGACACCTCCTTATCCTTCCCCTTCTTCATCCGAATAGCTACATAAGCATCGAGCCTATGTGGCCTACCCCCAGGGCAACTCCCTGTCGCCTGAAATAAAATAATGCAAAATTAATATCGGCCTCGTAAAGTAAAATAATGCAGAATAACATATTTCTGTAATTATAGAAAAATAAAATCTTACCATTATCCTATGCTCCACCTCGGCGTAAGACGTCCAGCTGGAATAGTGCACGTCCGTCTTTTTCGCCCGATTTTACCTCCTCGATTGGCGAGATGACAACTGTCGCTCCTCGATCTCATTGTCAAT
Source organism: Sambucus nigra (assembly GCA_949130495.1). Lineage (NCBI taxonomy): Eukaryota > Viridiplantae > Streptophyta > Magnoliopsida > Dipsacales > Adoxaceae > Sambucus > Sambucus nigra. The sequence continues at coordinate 100,462,329 of OX422208.1, forward strand.
GAACTTTTGCCATTGTGCCAATGAGATCGGCTCCTTCGGCGGGACGGAGTCACGCATTCGGATAATGGAGTCTCAAGTCTTCTCAAAGTACACGCTCCGTAATTTTTTTTTTCACGTCTTGTGTTGCTCCCTTAACTGCTCCAAGACGGAATCGCGTAGTTCTGGGGCCAGGCTGAATTGTTCCTATCCAACAAATACAATGTTAGTTATGAATAAATATAAATATAAATTAAAATTAAAATATTCATATAAATATATTAGCTGTAGTGCCGCCCAAATAGCTAACTTGAGCTCATTTGGCACCTCCCTCCAACTAGTGTACCCCGGGCCGATGATCGTGTTTACCAGCTTGAGTGATCTCGCTAATATCCCCGTCTTGTTCTCGACGGTCGTCCCCAATTTGTCATATTTCGGGAGCCTAGGGGTTGAGGAGCCTTCGTCGCCTCCGCTACCATCGAGCTCAGACGACATCATCATAATTAGCATCATCATCATCATCCTTGCCTTAATACCTGAAAGGACATTTTTTGTAAAAAAATGTCGTTATTAGTACAAATCTAAATGAATTAGAAGAAGACATGCAAATATGTACAATTACTACAAATCCAAATGAATTATTATTGTTTAACACCTCAATTCTGAATTCCAAGACAACGACATCTAACTGCAAATATGTGCAATTACTAAAAATTCGAAACATCCCTAGCCCCACCCCTACTGCCCATACACACGCACACTGCACAAGAGTGAAAATGATAAAGTGCAAATCAATTAAAAGCATTAAAAATGGATTGATAAAGTACAAATTGGAATATTTATTACTAATTGAAAAATTATTTCAAATTCGGGTTATAATAAAAAATGGATTGATATTCGTTAGGAGTATCAAAGTCATCCACACTACTATTTAGACGCTTTGGAGCGTGTAGGACAATTGACCACGACTCATTGTTGATATACTCCGAGTAAAACACTTGTTTGACCTTTTGAAATGCACAAATAAACGGCTCAGCGCTCACGTGGTCATTGCTCTTCAACTTGGATAAGTCAACCATGATCAAATTGGTGTCAGTATCAACTTTACAAACATTTTTATCCTCAAATCTTACCCAGTCACAGTAAAATACAACCTCTTTGAAGCTTATATAATCCAATTCAAATATATTTCGAATTACACCATAGTAAGTCATTTCAGCTTCAACGAGGTTTTTATCTTTTGCGCTCGCTCGAAAGAAAGAAAGAGCAGTGTATGAAATGCCCGAGTTCTGTATATTTGTACTTTCCTCGTACACCCTTGCGCCGAATACATAACCGTTCAATCGATACTTTTTGTACTCTTGTGCTATGAATAAGGGTCCAGTGGCTAGACGAGCAAGCCTTGATGTCGCATCACCTGTCTTTAATAGCTGAGAATATAAATAAATTAATTAAGTTAGTTGTAAAGTTTGAGTGTAATGTAACGCTATATAATGGTAGGGGTGGAAATTTTAGAAACGACAAAAAAAATGACACGGAACGACCCAAAATTGATCCGAAATTGACACGATATGTCGTGTTCGTATCGTGTTCGTATCTGAATTATGAGTCGTGTCGTGTTGTGTTATCGTGTTTTTTAAGCGTGAAATTTAAGAAATTATGATATTCATATCGTGTCGTGCAGTGTTGTTTCTTATTCAGGTCATGTTCGTGTTAACTAAAAAAATACGAATTCGTGTCGTGTCCAAAAAACCTTATCGTGTCGTGTCGTGTCGGCCCGAAACACGACCTATTAACCCGAATTGCCACCCCTATATAACGACCATTTTCATTATAATTACCCCTTGTGACAACCACAACCTAAATTCTCTCTCTGATTGTACCATTGTTTTTCGTCTTTTATTTTTCTCACAGGCTTTATATTTTCTACATATTACAAAATTAAGCATGTATAAAAAATCTAAAATATTCTAAAATAATGTAAAACTTAAAATAATTTAAACTTACCTTTTTCCATTCTTCGATATCTTCATGTGTGTCAAATTGATAATGAGCTACTTGTTCATGTTGCAAACTCGTTAATTTCACTCGTTTTCCCATCACATGACCACATCATCAACGAACTCATTAGTGTCATCAACGTTGGTCGAGTCAGGCATATATTCCCGAGTACAGATTGATAACCCCACGGTGATGTATTCCTCTGTAATTGATCCTGCAATGTATTGCGTATTCTTGACATAATCTTTAAAAATTTTCATCAATCTTTCAAACGGATACACCCACCGATATCTAACTGGACCGTAAAGAAGTGCCTCATCGCATAGGTGTACCAACAAGTGAAACTTATGTCAAAGAATGCTGGGGGAAAGTACTTATCCAACACACAAATCACTTCAGTTACGGCCAATTTTACGGCCACTATGTGTTCTCGATTAACTACCTTCTCACACAAAAGTGAGAAGGTAATACTAATTTGCATAATAGCCCTCGTAAATCCTTATGTTTGGAGAAACAATGCTTAAACAATTGAGGAGCCAATTGCATCATCACATGCCAGTCGTGGGACTTACACTTATGTAAATCATGAGTAGCATAATTCACAATCCTTTGCAAGTTGGACAAAAAATTAGATGGACCCTTCAAATTATATATTGTGTCTAAAAGCACCTTCCTTTCCCCACTCGTCAAAGTAAAAGCACTAAGGGAAATTATTGTCCTTCCCCTACTATCTTTTTTCAACCATAGTTGTGGCTAAAGTTTCAACGATTTAAGGTCTTTTCGTGCATTTTATCCATCCTTCGAATGACTCCCCCCAAGGCAAGTGCCCACAATATGTTCAACGAAGTTCTTCTCTGCATGCATCACATCCAATACATGGTGCACCGGGTTATTCTTCCAATAAGTCCAGTAAAATAAAATTAACCTCCTAGACCATGCCTTTCTTGTCTCAGTTTCATTCCTAGTTGGGGTCTTCTTATGCTTGACATTCTTAAATTTGGGATTCTTACCTGGCATATTAGGGCCACAATTAGAAGATTTACTTTCAATTTCTGAACCTGAAAGTTTTCTCGGTGGTAGCCTATGTTCAACCCCGCCCGATAAAAAATTGGAACCTTTTTCAAATCTAAAACTATGAGCCGGGGTAAAAACTCATATGGAAATGGTATACGTTTTTTGTGCTAGCAGATAGACGAAGAGATTCAGTCTCCTCTCCACAAGTAGGACACCCCAAATAACTATATTTTACACAACCAGATAATGTCCCATAAGCTGGAAAATCATGAATTTCCCACATCAACATAGCTTCTAGCGTAAACTCTTCTTTTATAAAAGAGTTAAATGTTTCACACCCTCTTCTCATAACTCATTTAATTCTTCTACCAAAGGAGCCAGGTAGACGACGATGTCATCACTTGGTGCCTTTGACCTAGGTATCAACAAAGACAACATCGAAAATTCAAGTCTCATACACTGTGAAGGAGTGAGGTTGAGTGGGACTAGAATCACTGGCCATACACTCTGATTGTTGCTTAGATTTCCAAATGGACTGAAACCATCTGTTGATATAGCCAAACGAATATTGCGCTGTTCTCGAGCAAAATCAAGATACTCATAATTCATCCTCCTCCAAGCTGTAGAATCAATAGGATGACACATGAGATTAACCCCTACTTCTGCCCTGGCATGCCAAGTCATTGCCTCTGCTATCCATGGTACTGTGAAAAATCGCTTTAATCTAGGTCCAACGGGAAAATATTTCAACACCTTTTGAAGCACTTTTGAGCTTGTGCCTTCCTTGCCAGTAGATTTGACATATCTAGGTTCATCGCATACCGGACAACGATCGAGATTTTCATACTCATTTCGGTATAGTATGCAGTCATACACACATGCATGAATAGATATTTACTCCATTCCTAAACCTTTCAAACTGTTCTTCATAACAGGATAGCTATTTGGAAGCGTATTCTCCTTGGGTAGTAAGCCCTTCACCCAATTCAAAATTCCTGTCACGCTATTGCCAGACAAATCGAATTGCATCTTCAAACCGTGCAAACCAACCACAATATGTAAAGTTGTTTGATCTTTCTCATAGCCAGAGTATAACAGTTGGGTTGCCTTAAATTTTAAACTTTGGTAGTCATCGTCAAGGTTTATCGTGACATCTTCACGAGCACCTGAACCTTGTACATCATCAGTAACCTCATTCTCCTCCGCTTCATAAACTCCGTACGCATCATCAACTAAATCCTCTAACATATTATGATCTACGTCATCCCCTTCTATATCTATCCTACTTGTTGAAGGCTGTCGTGAAGGTTGTTCGGGGATAAAAGGACCGTTCAATTCACCGCAAAAACTCCCAAATCGATAAATATCTTGCATACCCCATCTTAACAAATGTAGTTCAAATGTTTTCCACCCAAACACCTTACCATTCTTACACCTAGCACACGGACACGAAAACTCTTCATCATTATGACAACTCTTTGTTTATTTCACAAATTTATTAGCACCTCAGCAAAACACATCCCCCATTCTATTTGTCTCACCCATCCACTCTTTGTATTTAGGATATGCCATCACAGCTACCACAACTAATCACCTATTAAAGGTAAGAAGCGTATATTCCTGGATTAGTATAAACAAAACATAGATTTATAGTATGTTTCATTTAATTATGTCTTATTTATATTCTATTTTCAAATTTCAAATTCAAATTCAATTTATAATAGAAATTCATATTTCCTCCATCTCCTCTAAAGGGTGAGTGGTCCTATCTCATTCAAGATCGCATATTTATGTATTATACTTAACATCTCATGCACATTGTTACGATTTGAGAAAAATTTGGCAGCATATCCCCATAGTTCTCCAAGTACACGACATAGATTGGAAAGTGTGAGTGTTATTTCAATTGATCAATTGAAATAACACTCACACTTTTCAATCTAGTATGTACCCAGAGAACATTAGGATACGACTGCAGAATTTCCTCCAAAAGTAAAAACTTTAAGCCAATAAGAATATTATTATAAAGAAATTATGCAGTCCCAAACTATCCAAACGGGATAATTTGAGAGATCTCATTACAGGGGTAATGACTCTCGAACGGGTCTAAGGGCTATTTAATGCGTACGCATAAGAACTAAAAGGCTAGTATCTATGCGCACTATATGTAATTTCAAGTATGTTTTATTTAATTATCATACTATATATATATTGGTCTTGATACAAAGTAATTTTAGAAAAAAGTTAAAAAATCCCACCCCCATATGAACAATAATCCAGTGGTCATGCCACTTCTAAAATTAACCAACCCAACATCGATCCACTATAATCCAACAACAACAAGAATAACAAACTAACAAATGTGTATCCCGTACTCTTTCTAATTCATCTACTCAATTAATTCATTTCATCGCGTCTTATAAGTATATCATCATTAAAGCTATACAATTAAACTTATAATTAAAGTATACAATTGATTTTATTAAAGCTTTACAATTAAAGTTACTTCGAATCTCAACAATTATCTCTTAATGAGGCGTAATCCTACTTGCATATGAAATGGGCAATAATTATTAATTTACTAAGATAAAACCAAATAAGGGGAATCTAAAGGCCCCACCACACACACACACACACACACACGTGCACACCACCCTCATTCTCCCCTGCCCCACCACACACACACACACACCACCCCCATTCCCCCTACAACAAACCCCCTGCCCCACCCCCTACCCCATTTACCCCTGCCCCCTCCCCCACCCCCAGCCCTGCCCCCTCCCCATACACATATACACACATACGTATATATACACACACACGCACATATACGCCACCCGCCCCACCCCCAAGCCCTGCTCCCCCCCACCACACACATAGGCACACACACACACACACACACACATATATACACACACATATATAAAGGGAAGATAAAGAGAGAGAGAGAATCGTTCCTGAAAGTAAAGAGAGAGAGAGGGGGAAACCAAAACGGTGGGAAAAAAAGAAGAGGGAAGGGTTTTTTACTGGGAAAGTTATCACGGACATGTCACGGTCTTTGACCGTGACAACTTTATAAGATTGTCTTGGTCATTGATCGTGACAGGCTTTTGACAACTGTACTTATCACGGTCTATGATCGTGACAAGGCTGGTCGGCTGAAGGGTGCCAATTTGGCCTTTTTGGTGTAGTGCGTATGATGGACAGTCTTTCACTCCTGAAATATTGAGTACTTTAGAAAGGTTAAGCCGAGCATCTCCCTTTGGTCGTTTGGGACCCAGGGGGAACAAAATTGTTCCCAGGACATTGTCGTGAAATAATCGATGACCAATCGATCAACGTGAAGGCTCAGCCCAATCCAGATCAGATGCTCGATGAACTTTTTGTGCCGAGCAAACCTCACAAGAGGAGAATTCAGCACAAACGGTTGGTCGAAAGCTGTAACACATAGATCTGATGTTGGTAATAATGCATGGAAGGACTCTATTCAACGATTGGAAGATAGGTTGGGAGAAATGACGAAGGCAAAGAACCCTTTCCAGAGAAGTTTTGTGAAAGGATCTCCTTTTGTGCAAACTATTGTGGATTTTCCCACGCCTTCAAAATTTAAAGCTCTTGTGGTTACTTCCAAGTATGATGGGAAAACTGATCACGTTCTTCATATAGAGCAGTACCAAGCAACAACTTATATCTACGTCATCCCCGAAGAAATGAGATGCAGGGCATTCTCAGAAACACTTACAGGTCCTGCACAGATTTGGTATAATAGCCTTCCTCCTGCACTTCTTCTTACGTACTTGTATTTTGGCTTATTTATATGTCAAACCGTCATTTACGAAAATTCTACATTGCATGTCTTGCATGAAAATTTATTTATGCTAATATGAAATATCTAAACACTTTGTAAAGATTTTATGTAATGTGAACAAAAAACGAACGATGGACGGACACGAGTAGTATAATAATCACTTTTTGACGTTATGCGACACTATGAAAATAAAACTTTGTACTAATTGTTTAAGACAATTGGTAAGTCAAAAAAATAATTTGACCATATATTTAAAATCATAAAAATACATATAAAATTACGATTGGGTACAAAATAATAATAATAATAAATAAATAAATAAATAAATCATTTTTTGTCAAAAAATGAAAGTGCTCATAAAAATCCTAAACTTTGCAGACAAATGTAAAATTTAATTTTGGACAACTTTTACTTATTTGGCATTTAAAAAAAAATGGTTTAGGCCCTGTTTTGGGCAGATTTTATGTTGAAATTATAGTAAAAATTAATTTTAGGTGGTGTGGTTGGCTCATTTATTGGGTGGTTGACTTTTGTATTTTCCAAACATGGGTAAAACGTATTTCACTTATATTTTCAAGTCTAGGAGAGTTAAATGAGTCAAAATATTGAAAAAGAAAGCTTAAAAATTGATATAAATAAGGGTGGGGGAGATTCAATGAACGTACTAAACCAAATAAACATAAAATCCTCATTTTCTTCTTCTCTCTTATATCCTCTAGAGCAAAAATACTTTTTAATTTCGTATCTCACCCTTATAATCATATTTTATCTCCTCAAACTCCATTAAAGAAGCTCAAAACTCCATTAAAACATCACACAAGGGGGTGGGGCAACTTGGTGTGGCTTGAAAGCTTGATTTGGGGAGCATAGGAGTGGAGTTTAGGAGCAATCTAGGAGGACTTGAAGTTTTCTTCTCCAAAGTTATCTCCTCTTCATAAATCAAGTAGGGGTTTTCTCTTCCTAAATTCCTGTTTTCAGAAGCTTAAAACACCTATGTTGATCAAAGATAATTCTTGTTAAAAATTGTTAGTTCTTGTGTTTTCTATTATGCAACCCCATGTTTTTTTATGTGTTAGAATGAACTAGCTTTGCTGATTAAATTTCATAATATCGTGCTTATTTAAATGAATGATTAGAACATGAGAGTTGTTAGATAAAAAAAATATTATAATCATATACTACTTGAATATGAATGTGTAGGATGCATATACATGGATTTCCCTCATTTTATGTGAATATACTTGAATAATTTTTAGACATGATAAATGATATGTTTTGAAAAGAAATAGATAGATTTCATCATATTTTGAAATAATGATAAATTTCAGCCCCTACTTTGATGTTGTTAAAAAGTAAAGATAATGACTTAAAATGGTGTAAAAATTTATCAAAACCCATTTATGCCATTTTTACACCAAAATGCGTCCTTTAAATGGGTTTTCAAGAGAAAAATAAATCTTTATAATACCTTACTATGTTTCTATATTATTTACTCATTTAATCATACACTTAATTATTAGAATTACCATTTAAATGTAGAGTTCAAATATAAGGTTTTAAGTGGGTTTTCTATACCATTTTAAGTCATTATCTTTACTTTTTAACAACATCACATTATTTCAAAACATGATGAAACCTATCTATTTCTTTTCAAAATATATCATTTATCATGTCTAAAAATTATTTAAGTATATTCACATGAAATGAGGGAAATCCATGTATATGCATCCTACACATTCATATTCAAGTAGTATATGATTATAATATTTTTTATCTAACAACTTTCATGTTCTAATCATTCATTTATATAATCATGATATTATGAAATTTAATCAACAAAGCTAGTTCATTTTAATACATAAAAAAAATGGGTTTGCATAATAGAAAACACAAGAACTAGTAATTTTTAACAAGAAATCATCTTTCATCAACATGGATGTTTTAAGCTTCTGAAAACATGAATTTAGGAAAAGAAAAACTTTACTTGATTTATGAAAGGGAGATAACTTTGGAGAAGCAAACTTCAAGTCCTCCTAGATTTCTCCTAAAGTCCACTCCTATGCTCCCAAAATCAAACTTTCAAGACACACCAAGTTGCCCCACCCATTCTGTGATATTTTAATGGAGTTTTAAGCTTCTTTAATGGAGTTTAAGGAAAGAGAATATGGGTATAAGAGTGAGATACAAAATTTAGAAGTATTTTTGCTCTTGAGGATATAAGAGAGAAGAAGAAGATGAGGATTCTATGTTTATTTTGTTTAGTAGGTTCATTGAATCTCCCCACCCTTATTTATATCAATTTTTAAGATTCCTTTTTCAATGTTTTGACTCATTTAAGTCTATTAGACTTGAAAATATAAGTGAAATATGTTTTACCCATGTTTGGGAAATACAAAAGCCAACCACCCAATAAATGAGCCAACCACACTACCTAAAACCAATTTTTACTATAGTTTCGACATAAAATCTGCCTAAAACAGGGTCTAAACCATTTTTTTAGAATGTCGAAGAAGTAAAAGTTGTTCAAAATTAAATTTTACATTTGTCTCCATAGTTTCAGATTTTTATGAGCACTTTCATTTTTTGACAATTTTTTTTTACCCCAGCATAATTTTATATGTATTTTTATGATTTTAAACATAAGGATAAATTATTTTTTTGACTTACCAATTGTCTTAAATAATTAGTACAAAGTTATGTTTTCGCAATGTCGCATTCCGTCAAAAAGTGATTATTATACTACTCATGTCCGTGCATCGTTCGTTTTTTAAAACTTTACCAAAGTGCTTAAATAAATCATACTAGCATAAATAAATTCCCATGTGATACATGCAATGTAGAATTTTCGTTAATGACGCTTTGAAATATAAATAAGATAAAATACAAGTACATAATAAAAAGTCGGAGTATTACATTTTCCCCTCCTTAGGAAATTTCGTGCCCGAAATAAATCCTAAGTCACTCAAACAACTGTGGATATTTATCCCACATATAAAGTCTAGCCAATTTTGCTATGCTATCCGTGATTCTAATTGGTAGAAACTGTGCTGACTTAGTGAGACAATCTACTACAACCCAAACCGCATCGTGCACTCGCTCAGACCGAGACAAAGCTTTAATAAAATCCATAGTGATATGCTCCCACTTCCACTCGGCAATTGGAAGTGGTTGAAATATTCCAACTGTCTTCTTGTGTTCGGCCTTCACCTACTGGCACGCGTAACACCTTGCCACAAACAAAGCAACATTTCGTTTCATCCCTGACCACCAAAAATCTTTGCAAAGGTCCCTATACATCTTAGTAGCTCCCGAATGTATACTGAATCAAGAATGGTGAAACTCTTCTAGAATCTTAGCTTGAAGGTCCTCAATGGCTGGGAAAATCAACCTACCCTAATGTTGAACTCGATCGTCCTGATTAACTGTGAGAGTATCAAATTCCTCCCCGCACTGAATGCGGTTTCGAAAAACATGATCTCGTCATCACATAATTGAGCATCCAAGACCTTCTGATGAACTACTGGTCGAACCATCATACCCCATAAATATGCCCTATCATTACTCCGCTGAACATGCAAGTCATAACGTTGAAGTTTAGCTTACATATTTACACGATAGCATTTCATCGTTGCTAAGGTAGGACTCGACTTCCTACTAAGGGCATCAGCGACAACATTGGCCTTTCCCGGATGGTATTCCAAATTAAAGTCATAGTCTTCAAGAATATCGATCCACCTCCGCTGCCGAAGGTTAAGATCTCGCTGAGTGAAGATGTATCGGAGACTCTTATGATTCCTAAATACCTTAAACCGCTCACCATATAAGTAATGTCGTCAACTCTTCAAAGAAAACACCATTGCGTCTAACTCAAGACCGTGAGTGGGGCAGTTCCTTTCATATGTCTTAATTTGTCGAGACGCATAAGCGACCACCTGACCCACCTGCATAAAAACTGCACCAAGACCAAATTTGGAGGCATCATAATACAGTGTATACCCTCTTCCACGCTCGGGAAGAATAATAATAAGTGCTGAGGTGAGCCTAAACTTCAACTCCTGGAAGGTAGCTTCACACTCATCTGACCACACAAAATGGAATTTTTTTTGCATCAACCGAGTAAGGGGCAATGCAACTCGAGAGAAATCCTGAATGAATCTTCTGTAGTATCCAACCAAATAAAGAAAACTCTGGATCTCTGGGACTGTCTTCGGTCTTGCCCATCCGAGGACGTCTTCAACCTTAGACGAATCAACAGAAATGCCCGCATTGGACACTACGTGGCCAAGAAATTTAACCTCATCCACCCAGAATTCATATTTGATAAACTTTGCATACAATTGATTCTCCCTAAGTACTTGAAGTGTAGTACGCAAATGCTCCTCCTGATCAACATTAGAAGTCGAATATACCAGAATATCATCAACAAAAACCACCATAAATAGGTCCAAGTATGGTCGATAAATACGATTCATGAGGTCCATGAATGCAGCTAGGACATTAGTCAAACCGAAAGGCATAACCAAAAACTCGTAATATTTGTACCTCGTTCGAAAAGTTGTCTTAGGGATATCTTCCTCCCTAACTCGAAATTGGTGATACCTAGATGGAGATCAATCTTGAAGAACCTTCCCTCTCCCCGTAATCGATCAAATAAATCGTCGATCCTAGGCGTAGGATATTTGTTTTTCACCGTCACCCTATTCAGTTATTGGTAATCTATGCAGAGTCTGAGAGTCTTGTCCTTCTTCTTTGTAAAAAGTACCGGTGCTCCCCAAGGGGACACACTAGGGAGTATAAAACCCTTGCTAATGAGATCATCCAACCAAAGCTTTAATTCTCGCAACTCCACCGGGGCCATCCGATGAGGAAGGATGGAAATAGGTGAAACACCCTCATGAATATCAATAAGGAATCAATCTCTCGACTCGGGAGTAATCCTGGAAGATCCTCAGGAAATACATCGGGAAAATCCCGCACAATAGGATAATCTGCAATCACACATAAAGGCTCTACTTGCGCCACAATGTTGATTAACCATCTAAAGAGATGTTTTTGATCCCGGGTAGAAGAGAACATGCAAGCATAATTTATGCTCTGCTCACTGCCACAGCGATAGCGAGACCCATCTAGAAGAGATACTGATAGACTATGCCTATGGAACTCGATAGTGGCGTCAAAATTGGATAGCCAATCCATACCGAGGATAACTTTAAAGACATCCATATCTATTAATATAAGATTGTACTCCAGAATATAGTCTCCAGCTATGTTTTCACAATTCCGCTAGACTTTTCTAAGGACAACACATCGACCTAAGAGCAATCCCATAAATATGGGTGGGTTAAACTCAACTACCTCTAACCCCAAACAGAAAGCTAATGAACTAGATATAAATGAATGAGATGCTACTTTGGTACCACTGAATGTTGAAGGGTTCAATCATTCTCTCAACATAGAAGCTGTAGTAGTACTTTCTATAGTCGTGCTATGATTACCCCTCTCTCACTGCGAGAGAGTGTCAGCTAACTGATGACCCTTTCCATGCGTTGAAGCTCGCTGTTCCCAGAAGCGGCATTGTTACGCCTAGCTGGCATCCTGTAAGAACATGTAATTTAATATACTAGTTTATTCGAGGAAACATAAATAAGGAAGGCGTGTTATCACTCCATCGCACACATAGATCCTAATGCTCTGATACTAAGTTGCAACGCCCCATCCCGAATTTAGATTGCCGTTAGAATAACCCAAATCCGAATTGGGGTGTTAAAGGGGGATGGGGAAAAGTTTACTAAATCAATTAAAAAAAATGTTTTTCTTAAATGATAAAGTAAACTTTTCCCCCTCCCCCTTTAACACACCAATTCAGATTTGGGTTTTTCCCATGGTAATCTAAATCTGGGTCAGGGCATTACATCGCCGAGTTATTCATTGGTAATTTATGCATTGGAGCCACACCTATGAAAAGAGTAGCTCACTTGCTCAGTGTAAGACAAAAGGTGGGAGAAAGTACTATAGATTACATTACTCGCTTCAATAACGAGAAGCTGGAAGTCATTGATTACGAGGAGAAAATAACGATCACAACCCTCATGAGTGGACTACTCCCCGAGAAGCTCTACTACACACTTGCCAAGGATCCTCCTAAGATAATGACAAAATTAATGGCCAAAGCATCCAAGATAATGAACACCGAGGAAGACATGGCAGCTAAACGAAACTCAGAATTAAAGTCTAAGGGAAAAACTTAGAAAAATGAGCAAAAAGAGCATAAGGAGCATGGGGAATCAAAACAAAAGGGAAATGCTAATAGACTCAAGAAATAAAACAAATACACTCCACTAAAAATGGGCATCCACCAAGTTTTAGAGGAAATAAAGCATAGCAAGGAAGTACGTTGGCCCGAAAAGCTGAGAGCACCAGCTGGAAAGAGGGATAGGTACAATTACTGTGAATTTCACAGAGTTCACGGGCATACGATAGATTATTGTGTTGCTCTTCAGAATGAAATTAAAGCACTTATTCGAAGAGGAAAGCTAGACAGATTTGTTGATCGACATGATAATAGTGGAGCTCGATGAAGGTAAAGTAACCATGCAAGCCCAGGGATGAGAAAAAGAGAGCTCATGGGGATGATCAAGAAGATGACCCCAACCTACCTAAAAGGCCTATAAAACCTGAATATGAGGTATTCATGCTTTGTTTTGGATCTTTTGATTGTCAAATGATTACAAGTTGAGATGGAGGAGGAGGAGATCATATTTATGAACGAAAAGCTTACCTCAATGAGGCTCAAGCTTGCTCCTATATCCAAAGGATAAATCTAACCAAGGAAGGTTAACAAAGATAAAATGGTGATCGATTTTTCCAAAAAAGACCTTTCAGGGGCACTTTATCTCCATGATGATCCCCTAGTCATCAAAGTCAGAAGGCAAGATGTAATTATTTCCAAGGCATTAGTTAATAACAACAGCTCGTCGGACATCATGTTCTACCCTTGCTTTGACAATCTGGACTTGAAGCTCAGCCAATTGGAACCTTATCACAGGCCCCTAATAGGCTTTTATGGTTAAAAAGTATTTCCCTTGGGCACAATTAAGATGGCAAGCTGGTTGAAATTAAAAATTTGTCCCCGAGGAAGGCTATTGTACCAAATCTGAGCAGGATCTGTGATTGTACCTGAGAACGCCCTACATCTCATCTCGACAGGGACGGTATAAATATCAGTTGCTGCTTGATACTATTCTATATGAAGAACAAGATCTATTTTCCCATAATACTTGGGAGTAACCACATGAGATTTTAACTTGAAAGGAGTAAGAAAATCCACAATAGTTTGGACAAAAGGAGATCCTTTCACAAAGCTTCGTTGCAAAAGGTTCTTCGCCTTTACCATTTCTCCCAACCCATATTCCAACTGTTGAATAGAGCCTAAAATCAGATTTATTAGTGGTAGCTCGACTATTATGGCCAACTGTTTGTGCTGAACTCTCTTCTCGTGAGTTTTGCTCGGCATGGATAGATCGTCGGGCATCTGATCTGAATTGGGCTGAGCCCTCACGTTGATCATTTGGTTATCGAGTATTCCTCGACAATGGCTTAGGAATATTTTTATTCCCTATGGGTCCCAAATGATCAAAGGGAAATTCTCTACTCATTCTTTCTAAGGCACTTGATCTTTTAGGAGTAAAAGAGTGCTCATCATAAGGATCTAAAGTCCTAAGAGAAGAAATTGCTCCTGGATGGTAGGAAGTATCCCTGGTTATCCTGGATTGGCTGTGTCTGCTGGCCCTTGGAGGTGGTCGTGGCATATTCCTATTCCTGTGAATAGACAAGGTGGGAGATCCAGATTGCAGTGTTTGGGCCAATTGACTAATAGTATCCTGTATAGCATCTTACCCTCTGGCTAGACTAACCATGATTTCAGTTAGATTATTATTTGTTGGAGGAGCAGACGAAATAGGCGGATTGCCATCGTTTCTGGCATTGGATTCTGGAATGTCAGTCATTTTTAGATCAATAATCGAAAATGAGAACGTTTAGAAATACGTTCCCACAGACGACGCCAATCCGCTGATGTAAAAAACTAGACTAGGTCTAATTATTTAATCACATATAATATATGTAAGTAAAAGAAATAAACAATGAGAATTTTTAAAGTGGTTCGGCCTATGGAGAATAGCCTACGTCCACTGTGCTTCTTATTGCCTTGTGTTTCTCTTTAATCACTTGCCCTTGACGAAGGGATTACATAGTATTTATATCCCAGTAGAGAGACAAAGAGATGGAATGTTAAAGGATGGAATTCCTTTATAAATTAAACATTTACATTAGTACATAATGTCCATAATATTTTTGGCTGTTGGCATTTTGTTGATACTGTTGGTTGGCCTCCCTACTGTTGGTCGGGCTTCTACTATGCTGGTCGGTATTCCAGGCTTTGGTCGGTGGTTATGCATTGCTAACTAGGATTATTGCTACAGTGGATGCCATTTGTTTATTTCTGATTAGTCCACGTAAGTGGGTAATTTTTTGTATCAACTGTATTAAAAAATATTAAATTATTAAATCGTATAACTAATTCCTATTATTAATACATAATAAATCGTATACTTATCCATGTATCTTGGCATGACTGAGCACAATATATGGAAAAATCAGTAAAAATTATTCAAGTTGAAAACAAAATACTAACCAGAACCCCAACCGATTATCTACAAGGCACCCTGAAATTTCAAAATTAAAATTTAACATTTAGCTAAGCAGTGTTTTTAGTACTAATCCAGAGTCGATAATATTAGTTAATTTCAATAAACATCATCAGGGAATTAAAAAGAAAGTCCAGAAAAAATAAGAGGATAACCAAAATGAATAACAGTAATAACCTTAAACAGGTCAAGTATAAATTTAATCTTATCATTGTACGACCTACAATGTGCATGTCAGTTAATAAATTGACTTACGGAGTCATATATGTGGACAGGAACAAATTAAACAACAAAGAAATAAAGAAAGAGGATACAAAGAGGATATCTATAATTAACTGCTACATCTTTCTATCTCACAATTGGATTTCACTTCATATGATTATCTAAACCAGTGGAGCATGTCTTTTAGATTGGTATTGGATTTTGAGTTTCCAAGGGTTTAGGGCATGAGAGACAAAGATTTTCAGTTAACCATATCTATTCAGTAGATCGGAAGAATAAACTTAATTATCTAAGTAGATCCGAAAAGAATATTATATTGGAGAAAAATATCAATTGATCGGAAGATAATATTAGTTTTAAGCCTAAATTTGTTCAGTGCATGTTGTGTGTGTGTGTCTCTTGTGTGATATGTGTGTGTGTGGTTATATATCAGAGAGGGAGGGGAAGTCCAGAGTCCGTAGGGGGAGATATAAGGAATATCACCTTAGTGTTGTGTGTGTGACTCTTGATGAGGCTTGCCTCTTTTCTTGCTCTACTGATTTGTGAGAGAATAGAAAAAATGTTAAGAGTTTTGTGGTTATTATATTAAGAGAAATTAATAGGATGAGATGAGTTTAAAATGAAGGGTCTTGATAATTTGGTATGTATATATTTTTTAAATACCGTTGTTATTTGGTAATTGGTAAGGTAATATGCGATAAGTTTGGTACAGTATTTCGATACGGTAAATTCAATAATTTCGATACGGTAAATTCAGTACAGTAAATCGATACGCCAATTTCAATAAATGTTTTTTTATGTCTAAAAATAAAAACCAACCAAACTTTTTTCTATTTTAGATTCGTTAAAATAGATTTATGGTCTTTCATAATATGAAACCAAAACCATTTCATGGGGGACCAAAACGTTACGGTATGGTAAAAACCTGTACCGCTTCCACCTGTAGTTTAAGTGAAGAAAAATCCTAAATATAATTTTCATAATGAGCGGACAATCACAATTGAATAAATTCTTGTTATTATAATATAACAACATAACTACAATTACACTAACGATACTGGTCGAATAAAACACAAAAATAAGGGCATCATTATTCTAATTTAAAAGAAGATAAATTAACCATGTGTTTGTTGTGTTATCATAATGATACAATTGAAATTGATAGGATTATGATATAAATGGAAAAATAGATGTTCGTTATTCTGATATAATGACATAGCTGAAATCCATTAATCCTAATATGATTGAAATTGTGGGTGTTTGATATTTTGGCATATTGACATAACTAGAAAAACATAACTACAATGCAATTACTAATATGGGATTTTTTTCACCTTGCGTAATGATATAGACAAAACATATACTACACGATGAAATGAAATTTGCAAGAGTGTTATTGAAAATGTAATTTGTAATTAATATTAGTTGGTCGGTTTACATGACAAAATATTGAGTCGTTGAGTCTTTTAAGTCACATAGACTTAATTCGTATGAGTGAGGCAGGTACATGTGTTAGATTAAATCATTTAAGATTAAAGGTTTTACAAGCCGCTCATCGAAGACTTCCATTGCCATTCATTCACATTGATATTAAAGACTATATCCTTTTACTATGTAATGTGAATTGATTATTGCTAAATGCACACACATGCACAAATGTTTAAAAATGTGTGAGGATTTTAAAATTTGATAGAACAAGTGTTTTAAATATTTTAAGCTATCTAAAGGACATTTGAAAAAGTTATGGGGAGTAAATTTTAATTTAAGAAGATGTTAAGGCTTTTATGTATTATGCAATATTTACACGTGAGTTCTTGTGTGAGATGTATATTCTTGTCTTATGTAAAATATATTTTCAAGTAGAAATGAAAATTTGAGTGTGTCTAGGCGTTTTACCCCTAGGTGGGAGTTTTTCTCATAAACCTTGTCTTGTGTATGATTTGTATTAATTTGCACACATTTTATCACACACGTCGTTTAGATCTATTTTGTATCTAATAAATTTGTTTAAAATTGAACTTAGTGTATTAGATCTTGGTTTCACCTCTAGATTCATTTAATTTCATTGTTGTGTGAGTTAATCAAGACAACTGGAAAGAAGTTTGATAAAATTTATGTTAAGAGTTTCATAACTGCAAGCAATTTTGTTAAAATAAAAAAATTAACCTTATGATGGATTTAAATATATTCACCCCCTCTAGGTTTGGTATAGATGATTACTTGAGCATAACACACACTTTTCTCAATTGGTATCAGAGCAAGGTTCTTACTTGTGTAGCACTAATGTGATTGAGTTGATCTTTATATTGTTGTGTTCGTTTCTTAGGTCTTGTTTGTTTGTGAGTTAATCTAGCTTTTGTGACTATGATGGAATTTGCTCATCCTAATTTGGCTAGTATTGATTGTTCTATACTAGGGGTGCAATTAGTACGGTTTGGTCGGTAATGACCCCTTATCAATACCAAAACCACAATATAAATAAAAGAACCATTTGAACCAAATGTACTGGCCGGTACATCAAAATAAAAACCCAAACGAAACTGACCAATTTTTCGATAATTTCTGGTTATTTTGGTTTGATAATATCGGTTTCATTTTTTTTATAAATACCAGTATTACAATTCGGTTTATTCATTGACAAATCTGCTATAAATTTCGATACTAGGATTCCAGTAACATTTTGTACAAGTTTTGGTACCAAATTTTAAACTCAATTAATCGGTTAAATGCATTGCTTAAAACTAGAATATAATATAAATTGCACTGAAAAATAAAATGAGCATAAAGCATAAACTAAATTTGATAATTAATTGTGTCCACTCTATATCCATACACATAAAACTCCAAATTAAAAGTTATAATACAGTAATACGATATTGCCTTTCAAAACCATTATTGATTAAAACCTATTAATTAAAAAAAAGACTATAAAACCAAATTGTATAAATAAATCTGTGTAAATAAATAAACTTTTAAATACGCAAAAAAACGGTGATCTGTATAAAAAATATTAAATTATTAAATTGTATAACTAATTCATATAATTAATACTTATTAAATCGTATAATTATTCAAGTAACTTGGCATGACTGAGCACAATATATGGACAAAACAATAATAGTTATTCGAGATGAAAAAAAAATACTGACCTGAACCATAGTTGATTATCAACAAAGCACCCTGAAATTTCAAAATTAAAATTTAAGATTTAGCTAATCAATGTTTTTACTACTAAACCAGAGTCCATAATAATAGTCAATTTCTCTGAACATCGTAAGGTAATTAAAGAGGAAGTCCAGAAAATATAAGAGGATAACCCAAATGAACAATAAAAATAACCTTAAACAAATCAAGTATAAATTTAATCTTATCATTATATGACCTATAATGTGTATGTTAGTTCATAAATTGATTTATGGAGTCATATATGTGTACAAACCCAAATTAAACAACAGAGAAAGAAATATTATCTGAATAGGAGATCTATAATCAACTGCTACCTCTTTCTCTCTCACAATCCGATTTCCCTTCATCTGATTATCTAAACCAGTGGAGCATGTCTTTTAGATTAGTATTGGATTTTCAGTTTTCAAGGGTTGGGGGCATGAGAGAGAAATATTTCCAGTTAACCATATATGTTCACCATATCTGAAGCATAAACTTAGTTTTCCAAGTAGATTAGAGAAAAATATCGATTGATCGAAATAGAATATTAGTTTTTATGCCTAAATTTGTTCAGTGCATGTTGTGTGTGTGTCTTGTGTGATATATGCATGTGTGGTTGAAGATTAGGGAGGGATGGGAAACCGAAAGCCATAGGGGGATCCTGGAGGGGGAGGTAGAAGGAATATTACCTTAATGTTGTGCGTGTGACTCTTGATGAGGCTTGCCTCTTTTCTTACTTTGCTGATTTGTGAAAGAATAGAAAAAATGTTTTGGGTTTTGTGGCTTTTATATTAAGAGAAATGAATGGATGAGATGAGTTTAAAATGAAGGGTCTTGATAATTTGGTGTGTGTATATATATATAGTTGTTATTTGGTAATTGGAACGGTAATATGCGATAAATTTGGTACAATATTTCGGTATAATAAATTCGATAAGTTCGGTACGATAATTTCGATAATCGATTTTTTATGTCTAAAACCAACCAAACTTTTTGCGGTTTCAGTGTCGTTAAAATAGGTTTTTGAAATTTCATTATATGAAACAAAAATATTTTTTTTGGGGGACCAAAACGGTACAGTACGGTGCAAACCTGTACCGCTTCCAACCCTATTCCATACGTTTGGAACCTATTTTGAGGATATAAGATTTAAAATCCAAAATGGATAAGAGAAAAAAGAAAACTTTTATTTCTCTCGAATAATCAAAGTCTATTCACGTTGACTTTAATGAAAGTAATGATATTACAAATAGAAAATCGTTGAGTTAAAATGTTGATATGTTAAATGCTCAACATCTGAAAATAAAAAAGTTGAATGCAAATTTGGCTAATTAAGTCAGTATCAATGTATAAGAAAAAAAAGCTTTTAAAGAGTTTGAAATGAATAATCGACTTATAAGTGAAAAGTTGAAATCGATTGAAAAAGATATGAGTGAGTTACTGGAATTCACTTGTGGTTTGAAAGAAGATATCCAAGCATTAGGGTTACCTAGTTCTAATTTGAGAAGATTAAAAAGTTCAACAAATATTGATTTAGAAAAACTCAAAGATTGTAACAAGAGAAGAGTGTTTTGACTCTTGAACTTGAAAAAGTAAATAAAGAACTTCTTGTGTATTAAGGATATAAAGATAAACTTGAGAAGAGTTTTGAGTCTTTGTAAAATGATTTTCGACTCTTTTAACAGTTTGAAAAAATTCATCTTCTTCTTAATTTGACACATCAAGTGAGTGTTTTTGATACTATTAAAAGGAAGCGATTCCTTGATTTTGAAAAAAAAGGGGACGAAACAAAAAGTGAAAGAGAATGTTGATTTGAAAAAAAAAGGGATTGATAAAAAATTGTTAAAGGACCTTCCGTAATAATTCTCTTGCACATTTAGTTTGATAAAAATAAAAAGAAAATGTGATTCTAGTTCCTTAAGTTCAGAAAGGGAAGGTGATTTTACTCTCGAATTTGTCTTAAATTGAAAGAAGTTGGTTAGACATCATGATGATAAGTCAAGACCTTCGCCATATTTTCGTCCTCACTTGTGTTGTAGGAGAGTTGAGAGGGTAGATATTACATAGTAATGGATGTTTGTTTTATGGTAAATTGAACCATACTTATTACTTTAGCTTCAAACGAAAGAAACTTGAAATAAATGATTTGAGGCCTCAAGTAGAAAAGAAGATTGTGAGAAGGAAGGTTGTCCATTTTAATTTTTGTCAAGTACAAGGCCATATGAATCAAGTTTATAGATATTTGAGATGGAAATATAATAGGTTCATTGACAATATGAGAGACTTTTTTCGTAGGGATCTTATTGTTGAATTTAGAAGTCAAGTAGGTAAGTTGACTAGAATAATGAATTCTTTTATGTAAAAGAAAGGTGATGCTAGGGGTAATATTACTAGACCTAAACACCATATTCAAATTCCAAGGTCTAGTCATAAGAATGCTAGGAAGAGGATGAGAGAAGGATAGCTAGAGTAGGTAGAGGTTTACCTACGTATGCACCTAGAATAAAGGTTAATTTGCTTGGCCCTCAAATCAAGGTTAAGCGTAAGGTTATTCTAGTGAAATTTATGAAGAAGGAAAGTGTTATTATTTATCCCATTCACACGGTGGATGGAACATCCATCGCTATCTAGGTAGATAGTGCTAGGATGACTAGGTTCTTGTAGGTTTGTATTCCCAGTTTGTTCTTTATTTGTTGGAAACAAGTCAATGTGGGTGAGAGAGCTTCAACTGATTTTACTTGGTATTGTTTTTTCATATATTCTTGAGGATTTCATGCATGTGTGCATTTTTCATGAATTTTCTTTCTGTGTTATGTTTTCTTACTAAACTTGATTTTGCAATTATTCATGCATCTTTCTTGTTACAAAAATATAAAAGATTTTGTGTTTACTCTTTTTGTGAAAATTTGATTAAGTATATGATTCATATTGATTCAATGATCGATTTAACTTGAGTGATGATTAAAAAGTGAATTCTAAATTATTTGATTGAAAATGTTTGATTGATCTAATTATTTGGTCGAAATTCATTTAATAAATCATGATTGACAAATTTAGTTAAATCCATGTTATTAATTTCAATCTACTTGAGCACATGCGTATCATTTGTTGCATATGATGTTAATTATGTGGATATTTATTTTAGTGATTAACTCGATCATGATCAAAATCCTAGATCTTATTGGTATTTCGTCGATCCATATGTGAGATTTTATGAGTTTCCTACTATGATAAAGTTGAAAAGGGACCATTTTCAAAGGCATTGATAAAGACTATAACTAGAATGATTACACCCATTTTGAAAATTCAAATGTTTTTGGTTACATGTCATCTAGGTGTGTTAAAATTCAATCAATGGAAAAATAAAAAATATGTTGAAAAATAGACATAAGCCAAAAACTTGAACCGATATGAAAAACAAGATAGGGCATAGCTTTTCGAAAATGAAATTGTTATTTAGTTGGCATTCAAAATATTTTAATCAATATATGCTTGAGGGAGATAATGGCTTGAAACTACCATTTTTTCTATCAAAATGATATTGATGGAATATTAGTCTTTTAAGTATCAAATACAATGTTTATATGATTTGATTAAATGTATTCATGTTGATTTTGAATTTTTATTTATCGCATGGATTATACCTTGATTGATATTATAAATTTGCAAAATATTGATTTGATGAGAATTTTATGCCTTTAATGTTGAGTTGATTGAAATTGAGTTAAATGTGTTTTTAATTAATGTTCTTAATCTAGATTTAAATGAAATCTTTGTGTCAAATCAATTGATCATGAGTTGGATAATCGCATCACACTTTACACATTTAGTGTTTGCGTTTGAATATGTTTATGAGAATTGTTGATTTTATGCTTTTTTGCATTTTATTCCAAATATGTGATATTAAAATCAAATTGAATGATTTTTCATACATTTGCATTCATTCATATAGCTGAGATTTAGGGTGTTGGGATTTAAAAGGTTATGTTGGGAATTTTTGGAGTTTTTAAGTCATCTTTGGAAAATTTCATGTTTTGTTAGAACGGATTGAAATGTGTCCATTTGCATAAAAACCGTCTGCATAACTTTAATTGTCACCGTGAGCACGATGCTCCGTATTCTGGAACTTTGTCTTGTTCTTGGTAGCTTCTGTGATGTTTGTTGATTTGGCCATGTACTTTTTTTTTATTGTGTTTTGTTATACATTTTGCCTTAGAGCTTGTACCTTGATTTCATTCTCTCAACAGACCTTATATGACTTAAATGATTGATAGGATTGATGGCTTCTTAGAGCTTTGAATGTTCTCTAAGATTGTTTTCAACTACCTGTTTATAAGCTTTATATTCCCTAGGTAGTTCGAGTGAGTGATGAGATCTTGATTATTGTTTAGATTGGTTCTTTATGCGATTCGATTGAGTTTGGGAGCTATCTTTCTAGTTCGATCTTCGACATCTTATCCATTGTAGATTTTCTTATCTCTAGTAATTTTTTGGTGTTCATCTTGGATAGTGTTTGGAACTATATCTTCTTGTCTATCTCTTTTGAGCATATATGATTTGAGATATCTCTTTTTGATATCACATTTTTACAATTATTTTGACATATTCAATTATTGTCATTTCCCCACATGTCACTTCACATGTTCCATGCTTACATATCTCAATTACATGTTGCTTTTTCATTGTTTCTAGCATATTGTTTCTTATATGATTTGGTTTTTGATATCAGACGATCATCTTTCTTTATAATTAGTTCTTTTGATCTTACCATTGATAACTCGTGACTTGTTGTTGTGGATGTCATGATTGATGGGGACTAGAGATTTCATGTTATATCCATTGATTGTTCATTATTGATAACTTTTTTTTATCTTTCCATTTAGTACATAGGTGTTGGATATTTGTAATATTATTCTTTGTTACTTGGTGCTTTGGATGATCATATGGATCCTTTGTTAGTTGTATGGATTATTTGGTCTTATCCATAATTATATCCTTAATTGGTTCATTATATATTCGTATCATATTCATATGCTTACATTGGTATATCCTTGTTTGGTATATGATCTCATTTATGTAGTTTGATGCTATATATATCTCATATCGTGCTTTTATGATTATTTGGTAGATATCATTCATCTTTTAGTGTTTTCTTTTGAGATTCATATTGTCATACATTTGAGTGTGATCATTTCTTGATTCCTATGATATGACTATGATTGTCCACATGCTTTGCTAGATTTTTTTCTAGTTTTTCTTTGTCTTGTGACTTTGTTATTGCCTAACTATATCCGGTGACGATGATATGTCTTTTCTTTGATTTTTTGTGTCAAAAAGGGGGAGAAAACTTTAGTCATTGAGATAAAGGGGGAGGAAAAATTATTTCCTTTATTTGTCCATTGTGTAAAAAGGGGGGGAGTGAATTTTCCTTTCACTTATTAAGGAGGATAATTTTTTTGTCTCTCACTTTGTCAAGAAAGGGGAGAAATATCTATGATGGGGGAAATTCTTGGTTATTTTGGAATATTCTATGTGGAGGGCATTTTATTACATTGTGATTCACTTAATATTAGATGATGTTTCTATATTTGATATATTTACATTCTATTCATATGTTTTGTCTAATCCATATCATTAATAGATAGGATAATTTCCAAGCAAAGGGAGTTTCACTTTGTGTATGGTATTGCATGCATGATGCGTTTTATCGTTTTGTGTCATTTGAGGCATAACATTGATGATTCCAGCTCCAGCCCATTATTCAACCTCGATTTTTTATGTGTTGTTGATCTATTGGATTGTTTATACATTTACTTCCTACTACTCTCACTATATGGCTAGCAAGTTGTGAGTTTTGTACGGATAATTAGATCATTTTGGGTTTTGGGGAATTTTTCCACTGAATCGCCCAAGGGGG
This sequence comes from Sambucus nigra, assembly GCA_949130495.1. Taxonomy (NCBI): domain Eukaryota; kingdom Viridiplantae; phylum Streptophyta; class Magnoliopsida; order Dipsacales; family Adoxaceae; genus Sambucus; species Sambucus nigra. The sequence goes on from OX422208.1 coordinate 100,487,137, forward strand.
AGATTGAAAATGTAATTTTGTATTTAATATTATTTGGATAGTTCCCATGACAAAACATTTGAGTCATTGTGTCTTTCAATTCACATAAAATTGATTCGTATGAGTAAGGCGCATTCATTTTTGTTAGAATAAACCATTGAAGATTGAAGATCTTGCAATCCGATCATTGTCAACTCTCGTTGTCATTCATTCACATTGGATGTGAAGATTATATCCTTTTAGTAGATATTATGAATTGATTATGTCTACACACACACACACATATATATACAAATGTTTTAAAATGTGCGAGAATATTAAAATTTGATGCAACAAATGTTTTAAATGTTTTAAAATGTCTTAGAAGACATTTGAAAAAAATTTGGCAGTTAAACGTACTGTTCGTCTGAACCATAAGGCTGATTCGTGCACATGGCAGACCATTGGAAAGGGGATTTAGATCCTTTTAAAGATTCATTGAGCTTCTTCTCAAGCGTGACAGTTCACCTGAGTCAAACGGGATCTAGGAGCGACCGATGATCTCTAGATCGGTACTCATAGTATGACCTAGGATTTACGGTGAACGAGTGAGTGATAGGGACCTAAGTAGGTTATTAAGGGGGTCCTTGTATAGGGTTACTATAGCGAGACCCTCAACGGGCGAGCTAGGAACAAGTAAGGGCATCGAATGATAGACACAACATCGATGCTGGGGAAGATAATTTAAGGTCAATTCTACAGACCTAGAGAGGGTGATCGATTTAGAGGGTCGAGGTCAATTGTAAGGACATAAGGAATGAGGATGACCAATCAAGCGGGTCGAGGAGGTGTTAAAGTTTATTCTAAGGGGATAGGGTGACCAATTCAGTAGGTAGAGGTCAACTCCGAGGACATAAGGAGACGAAGATGATCGATTCAACGAGTTAAGGTTAAATCTGAGGACCCAAGGAGACGATGATGATCAATTTAGCAGGTTGAGGTTAATTATGATGACCTAAAGTTGTGCTGCGGATGATTAATTTTGTGGTTCGAAGTTGATCTTAAGGGGCTAGGGTGACCAATTCAGTAGACGAGGTAAATTCTGAGGACTTAAGGAGACGATGATGACCGATTCAGTGCGTCTAGGTCAATTATGAGGATCTAAAGTTGTGATGATCAATTCTACGGAACGATGTCAATTATGAGGACTTAAAGTTGGGATGACCAATTCTACGAGCCAAGGTTAATTCTGAGGACCTTGAGTTACGACAACCAATTCTGAAGGCTGAGGCTATTTTTGAGGACCTAAAGTTGCAACGATTAATTCTACGGGCCGCGGTCAATTCTGAGACCTAAAGTTTGGATAAAAAATGCTGTGAGCTAAGGTCAATTTTAATGACCGAAAGTTCAGACGACCAATTCTATGGACCGTGGTCAATTCTGAAGACCTAAAGATATGACGACTGAATCTGAGGGCCAAGGTCAATTTTGAGGACCTAAAATTATGACGATCGATTAAGATGGTCGAGGTTAAATCTGAGGACCTAAAGTTGTGACGACCAATTATGCAGGCCATGGTAAATTCTGAGGACCTAAAGCTGTGATGACCGATTTTGACGACCGAGTTTAATTCTAAGGACCTAAAGTTGTGACGATCGATTCTGAGGGCCGAGGTTAATTATGAGGACCTAAAGTTATGATGACCAATTCTGAGTACATAAAGTTATGACAACTGATCTGAGGGACAACGTAAATTTTAAGGATCCAAAGTTATGACGATCGATTATGAGGGTCGAGTTTATTTCTAAAAACTTAAAGTTGGGACGACTAATTATGCGGGTCGAGGTCAATTCTATCGACCTAAAGTTGTGATGATCGATTCCGAGGACTTAAAGTTATGAGGATTGATTCTGAGGGATAAGGTTAATTTTGAGGACGTAAAGGTGTAATGACCGGTTTTGAGGGCCGAGGTCAATTCTAAGGACCTAAAGTTGTAATTTAGAAAGGGATTACTCCATTGGGTAAGGCATGAAGGACTTTATATAGGCTCACTTTTGATTCCACTGGGGATGGTATTGTCTTGAAATTCTGCTAGGGAATGTTTAGTTTTGAGGTTGCGACTAGGGAATCGTAGTAGACTTGAATGTGGGTGCATCATTGGTTCCACTGTGGAGTATGCTAGGGATAAGAGTGTAAGATTAATCCAGTTGGGGATTTTCAAGAGTTTAAAAGGGTCTTAATGCTTACAAAATGATTTTCTTGAGGGAAAATAGTATTCCATACTCTTCAAGGATTTTTGGGAATCTTTGATATTTTTTCGAGCAATTTCTAGATTTTTTTAGCATTTTCTTTGCAAAATTTGAAGGGGACTATTGATAAGTAGGTTTGGGGGTGCCAATTGGCAGAGGCAAGGACTCTTGGGCTTCTTTGGAAAGGTAAAAAGTCAATTGTCGACCGACATGGTCAGGGGTTTATCGATCGGTGCACCCCTTAGCCTTCTATAAAAAAAGGGCGATCCTTCTTCATTTTGCACACCTTCAAGTGTTTGAATCATTTTCTTTTTCTTTCTAAAAGTCGTTCTTAAGTCTTTTCTTCTTTAATATTTCAAATGGCTAGTACTTCAAGTTATGTTTATAACAACAAGTGACTGGCGGTCATCAACTGGCCTAGCCTAGAATGACGGTCTACGGTGCCCCTTGCACTGGGAAATGAGAATAATTTTGACTTGTGTGAGCCAGTTGCTGATGAGCGTATCTTTTTGTGTAAGCCCACACATCATCGTTCATCCAGGGTGAATAACCCTAATGGTTTATAAGTATGGTAACTTTTGGTTTTCCAATTTATTTTCTCTTTGTTCTTTACGCTTAATGAAGGGTGTTTCTTCTATTTTCTTATAGTCCAACATATCTATTTCGAGCATTCGGTCCCGGGCGATGATTGGGTTGAAGGATGTTTAGGAGAAGCTCCCTGCTTTTATGCGCTGGATGGTATCCCACGCTGAGTTTGGTCCATTGGCGAGGGCGCTGGATAAGACACCGCATTCCACTACAATGTTATGTTCTCTTGGGGAGAGATGGTGGGACACTACCCACACATTCCATCTTGAATTCAATGAGATGATTGTTACTCCCATTGATGTCCAGAATCTATTTGGGCTTGATTGTGAGGGACTCCAGATTATAGTGGATTGCACTTTACATCGGAGGCGGCTTTAGAAGACGTGGGTAAAATCGTGTCAGGGATTCTATCCGAATTTCTTCTTTGAGGGGGACTCTTTTGAGGAGGGGTTGGATGTGATCGATATCATCCATATTTGGTTTTTGCCGTATTTAAGGACGATTTCTGACGTCTCGATGTATGAGTGGGGGAGACTAACTTTGACGTTCCTTAATTATTCCCTTGATGCGTTCAATCGACAGACCTTTACGGGAGCCAGCTACCTTCTGGAGGTAATTTTGGATTTATTTTTCTCTTTTTATGCATTTTCTTATATTCTTCTTTTATTAATTTTGTTAATTTTTGTCTTTTTTACAGACGTGGTTCTATGATGTTACTGGTCATAATGGGGGTTTACTGTCCCTAAATGATGATGATTTAGGGGACCTTTATCAGATGTTTTGGTGGAAAAAGTCCAACCGGTGGTCGAACCAGTCCTTATCTCTGATGAACGTGTGACGGGTCTTGAATGTACTGACGAGTGATCAGGTTAATTTTCATCTTTTCGGAGTTCTTCTTGGCATATTTATTTCTTAAGTAGATATTAATTCTTTGTTGAGGATGCAGGTGACTTTCTACCCCTGGGGGGTGTCTTTGTGGGACCTGGGGGTTACTGGCATGCATGCGCAGGTGCAACGACTGACGGCACATGACTTCGGGTACATCTGGTATCTGGGAGGGAGGGCAGTGAGGCAAATAGTGGAGAATGAGGTTATGGTCCCACCATTGGCCCCTATGTATATGAGGTAGGTGAGGGAGATGTCTGATGATGCCAGAGCGATAATATTAATAGGTGAGCCTTATACGCTCTACATGGATACGGAGGCAAGTTACTATTATCTAGACTTCGTGACTAGTTGGATGATGCCCTTTTGTACTTATGATGTGGAGAATATGCCCCCACTCGCCACTGCATCGGGTAGGGGTACCAGTGTACCAATGGGATCAGCCCACATCATGGGTGGTGGTACGACGGTGGCAGAAGAGGCTCCGTTGATTCAGGTTACTGCCCCTGCTTATAATTTTTGATCGAGTAGCAAGGATTTGTTGAGTGTGCAACATCGTCCTCATGCATCGATGTATGAGTTGACGGGGCTTACGAATGAGGCCCACCGACCTGAGGTATATTCTTTCTCTTTCTCTTTCTCTTTTGTAGTTTCCTTTCTTTGCTATTTATTGACTAGCTCATCTTTTTTGTTGCTCCTTCTTGCAGTATGTGCGGGTGCCAACCAATTGGCTGCGGGACATCAAAGACTGGATGTCTTCCATGTCGAATTAAATAAATAAATCCATCCCTTCTTTCTTGGTTCCATCTGCCACCTCAGATGAGGGTTCCGTCTTTTGGAGTGGAGGGTCCACCGCTCGTCGCCGAGGAAAGCGTGTACGCCGAGGAGGTTGAGGGTTTGAGGGGAAGGTTAAGGGTTCAGGCGAAGTCCCATTTATATTTTATTTCTTCTTTTTCTTTTTTACTTGTAAAATGTAATCACGCAAAGCAAGAATATATATGAAAAATATGCATTTTCCTTTTTTGGTATTTTTCTTGGTTTAGTGACATATTCTATATGCACTTTTTAATTTTCTGTTGAGATGATTTATTTTATGCAAAGATAGAGATAAATATAAAAATGATTAAAATGAAAATTGTTTATTTTATGTAAAGATAGAGATAAATATGGAAATGATCAAAAGGAGAAAAGTTTATTATTATTTTATTTCTAAAAAAGGAGAGTTATAATAATTAAGTTGGGGGTTAATATATTTCTTTCTAAGTAAGAATTTTTTAGTTTTGAGCAAAAAAGGAAAAAAGATTTACGAGTAAGAATTTTGTGAAGACATATATAAGCATGAAAATAATTTTGAGGAAAATGTTTATTAAAGAAAGGAATAATAAGAAGGAATGACTCCACTTTTCAAAATATGGATTCTTGGATATTGATTTTGGCAAAAAGAGGAAAAATGAAATTTTCTAAAGTAGGTGGGTTGCTGATCGGCATACCCCTCGACCTGCCTATTGGTATACGAGTTAAGTCAAATCACTTTTAAGCTTTGATTGCACTTTCCTGCATACTTGTGTACTTCTGTTGGGATGGGGGTTAAACGGGATTCCAGGAAAAAAAATTTGCATGGATTTTTGGGTATAAAAGGAGAGTGTATAGGGGGTGTTTTTATCACCAACACCTATATTTCTTCTCTTAACTTTTTCTTTCTCTTTTCTTTTAGTGGCTCTATCAATTTATGAAGAATTATCTTATTATCATGAATACTTATAGGCCATATGCCTCTACAATGTTGACTATGATACTTTCAGCTTACTTCGGGTTTCTCTGTGGCGTAATCGGGCGATAGACTGGAACTTACTGGTGGCAGCGGTATAATTTTGGTACCCTGAGGATCACATCTTTCGATTTGGCTTGGATTGTCCTACTTACGAGGAATTCTTAACAATGTTGTGGGTTGGCACCAGTGTTGCGACGACCATGCCTGATTTTTCTCATTATCCCCAAGAATTTCTGGTTGAGTTGATACATATTTCCCCTTCGGAGGCTTGACCGTTGGTTCATAGAAGGACTATCTCTCTTTTGACGATTATGAATTCATTGCATGGTTTTAAAGATGATGGCTTTGTCGGAGCTGTCACTTTAGGACTGACTGTGAGGTTGGTACTAGTAATAGGGGAACTTATTGTTGATCCCAAAGTGGCTGTGATAATGACATGGATGTCTTACCGTCGTAGTCCTGTGGCGGTGGTGCTGGCGGAGACCCTGAACGGTCTCGATGCTTGAAAAAAGGGTCATTTCGATTTTCTGAGGGGGGCTTGGTGATGTTGTTCAAGTGGCTTGCAGAGAGGTTTCGTCTGGTTGTCCCTCTTGAGTAACCCCTGAAGAGTGTGCCAAATTTCTTTGCCCGACTTTTCTTCAGTTTTGGCCCATCGATAAAAACACTGGATCAACTGGTATGTGGAGCACAGAGCCTGGTGTCTTCGTTGGCTGGTGCCTTGGTGGGGGAGACTTACAACCTATTTTACAGCTATGTTACTACCGGTATATGCAGTTAGTTGGCCTCCATTAGACCTCCTTTTATTTTCCTTGGCAGCTTCTGCACCAAGCTAGGTAGGAACAAATAGTGCCTCCTTAAATGACGAACTTTTTCCTGGTGGAGGACCTAACTGAATCAGTGCGGATGATACTTGCTTCCTTGTGGTAATGCCGCCGATCGATTACCCATCCGTCACAATCTTTAGGAGGGGGCTGGCATGTGTCTGGGGCTACCTAAAGTGGTTGTGGAAATGGTTAGTGGAGAAGATTATGGTGGAAGAGACCAGACAAAGGTGTCTTGTTGCCTTCGACACCATGGACCTCGTGTTGTGGTTTCGTGTAAACTTATCAAAGCGTAATTTTTACATGGAGCGCATACAAAGTGTAAACTAGGAGTGGTAAACTTGGGGACCTCCGTAGGAAGGAAATGATGACTAAGCGGGGCCATCTGACAGTTGAGGATAGTGCCTGTGAAACTGGGGGTATGTGGATCTGGGATAATTTGTGTTTTGGATGATTTGGTGGTTTTTCTGTGGGGTTAGGGATAATTTTTTGTGAAGATGGTAAGGATTAGGTTTGTTTAATATGGGTTTGTCAGTTAAAAGGGGGGTGGTCTATTTAGCTCCCTTTATTGATACTTCATGTAACGGTTATATTCCTTCATTAGAAATAAAAATGATTTTGATAATATTTTATTGTGTCTCTTGATGAGTTTTACATTTGAATTATCTATACCAATATCTAAGGCATACGTAATCCTTTTGTTCATGGAAATGATAAGATGAACTGTCATTCTTAGAGGTTAAAAAAGAATAGAATTGTGTGAAAAAGAATGTGACAGTGCCTATGTATGGTGTATCAGATGCCTATATACCTCTGGGGTTTTGAAAAATTTCTCGAGTTTCATTTTAAAAGAAAAAGTATTGAAAGGATTAGGTCCCACGAAATTCTAGGTAGGAGGAAATGAAGATTTTTTTTAGAATAGAAGAGGGATGAGAAGATTTGTAGTGCGTCGAGATTTTAAACTAAGGGTAAAATTTCTTGAGACACTCCAGATTGGCTGAATGCGTCATCTCTTCTCCATCGAGGTCTGTGAGCATGGCGGCACCACGTGATAGAATTTTATTCACGACATAGGGGCCGCTCTAATTATGTTTGAATTTTCCTCTGGGGTTCTAAAAGGGTTCTACTATATCCTTGAGGTCAAGGTCTCCTTCCTGAACACCGTGGTCCTTGACTTATCGATTGAATGATTGCGCTATCCGGCGATGGTACCCCTGTATATGGTATAAAGCTTGAAGTCTCTTTTTATCCAAAAGTGATAGTTCATTAAATCAACTCCAATGCCAGTCTTTTTCACTTGATGCGTAGGCAAGGTCTTTCTAGCTCAACGGGTAGGATCGCTTCCATGCCATATACTAGAGAATAAGGGGTAGCCCTAGTAGGTGTTTTGATTGAAGTGCAGTAGCCCTAAAAGGCCTTCGGTATTTGGTTGGCCCAACCTCTTTAATTCTCTATTATCTTGCTGATGATGGTTTTGAGGCTTTTGTTGGCGGCTTCAATAAAACAATTGGTTTGGGGTCAATAGGGAGAAGATTTTTGTCTCTGACCAACTCTGTGACCTCTACTTCGAAGTGGAGTTCATTATTTGAACTGAATTATGGGGATCTCATATCGAAAAATGATGTTCTTTCTGATAAATATGGACACTTTCTTGCCATTCAACACTGTATACGACTCGGCTTCAACCCATTTAGTGAAGTAATCAATAGTGACCAGGATGAAATTGTGACCGTTTGAAGCTTTAGAAGTGACCTTCTCTATAATGTCAATGCCCCATGTGGAGAATGGACACAGAGAGGTCATGTTGTAGACTTACTGAGGAGGAAAGTGTTGGATATTGGCAAACTATTAGCCTTTGAGGCATCTGCGAACATAGGCAATGCAATCTTAAACCATGGTGGTCCAGTAGTAACTTTGCCGGATGATCTTCTTAGAAAGAATATGATCGTTCATATGGGGACCATATTTCCCACTGTGGATCTTCTGCATCATTCCTTCAATATCAGCCCCTGCTATGCAATGCAAATGGGTTCCATAGAAGTTTTTTTTAAAAGCTCTTTATCACAAATGAAGTATTGGGCAGTCAGTTTGCGAAGGGTCACGCGGTCTTTTTTGTTTGCGTCTTGGGGATACCTATCACCTTTAAGTAGGATCCAAATGTTATAAAATCATAATCCATCCATGTTAGAGTCTTCCTTAGTGTCGAGATCAATATGCTATCAGGGGATGGGCATAACCTCTTTCTGAACCGGGAAAGAGGCCATTATTATTCCCACGGGCATGTCGGACATGGAGGACAGGATTGCAACAAAATTGACTAGCCTATTTTTTTATATGAGACAGGTAGTGTAAGGTGACATATTTGAACATGGAGGTTAGATCTTCTCAGTGAGCATGGAAGGGTAGGAGTTTCTCGTCTTTGACTTTTCATTTTTTAAGGATTTAGCCGATAATGAGGGCAGAGTCCCCCTAAACGTTTAGGTGCTTGATATGTTTCTTAAGGGAGATTTTAAAGCATACAGTGGATGCCTCATACTGTTTCATGTTGTTGGTGCAAGGAAAGTCTAATTTGATGGCAATTGGGGTGTAAGAGTCACCAGGGGCTATCAAGATTATCCCAATGACGTATCATTTCTTATTGGCAGCTCAATCAAAGAAAATTTGCCATCGAAGGTATTCCTGAGAAGTGTACAAAATATTTTCATCCAGTAACTTAGAGATCCAAACATCAGTTCCATCCATGTGGTAATCAGCAAGGTAATCAGAGATGGTACTCTTTTTCAAAGCCTTTTACGTGACATACATAATATCGAATTCGGCTAATAACATTAACCATAGGGCCATTCAGCTGGACAAAGTGGTTTTTTCTGGTAGGTACTTGATGAGATCCATTCGCGATACTAGTCGAATAGGAATGTCAAGCATGTAATGACATAACTTCTGTGTGACCCAAACTATGGTGACGCATGCCTTTTCCAAATCAGTGTGGTTAACTTCGTACTCGACCAGTTTTTGACTGGCGAATAGATGGCTCTTTCCTTGTGAGATTCTTGAATGTATTAAGCTAGCAAAGCCTCGATTGTAGTATCTTTAACAGTTAAGTATAATGGGACAGGGTGACCTAGTTGCAGAGGTATGAGCACTGGAGGTCGGGTAACGTATCGCTTAATTTGGTTAAAGGCTTCTTAGCAAGCCTCATTCTAGATTTTAGTTGAATCCGTCAGAGAAGTTTAAAAATATGTTCGCGGATTGAAGTCAGTTGGATAATGAACTGACTGATGTACTATAGTTTACTCAAGAATCCTCGGACTTCCTTCTCCATCTGTGGTGGTGGCATCTCGAGTATGGCTTTCAGCTTGGTAAGGTCAACTTTAATTCCCTTCTCACTAACCATGAATCCTAAAAGTTTTCCTTTAGTGATGCCGAAAGCACACTTTTATTAATTTAACTACATCTGGTATTGTCACAGCCACTCGAAGAACTTTTGGAGGGAGGGAATATGACCTTCACGAGTCTCAAATTTAATGATCATGTCATCCACATAAATCTCGACCTTGTGAATAAGGTCATCAAGGATGGTTGTGGTAGGTAGCTCCAAAGTTCTTGAGACTGAATCGCATGATAATATAACAAAAGGTTTCCCATGGGGTGATGAAGGCGGTTTTCTCCTGATGGTCAGGATGCATTTTGATCTGGTTATATCCAGCAAATCCATCAACAAACGATTTGAGGGTATAGCTGGCCATGTTATCCACGATCATATCGATATTTGGCAATGGGTAATCGTCCTTCATGGATGCTTTGTTCAAATCCCGATAGTCGATGCACATTCAGAATTTTCCTCCAGACTTTGGCACCGGGACGATGTTGGCGAGCCATGTAGGTCTTCGATGACGCGAATGAAGCCCACATTCAATTTTTTGACCATGTTGACTTTGACTTTGACTTTGAGCAACCACTTGGTACGAAGTTTTCTTAACATTTGTTTGACTGGCTTGCATTCTGGGAATATTGGGATCTCATGCTGAGCTATTTTCGGGTCAATGTCTAGCATGTCATCATACGACCATGCGAAGACGTCCATGAATTCTTTAAATAGTTCTTCAACTTGTGAACACTCATGCTAGTTAAGGGTGGACCCTATCCTAACCTTACGTTAGTAGCTACTAGAATCGAGATTAATAACAACAGTCCCATCATCATTAATTTGAACGCGATTATGTTTTTTGTTATTTTCCTTATTAAGATCAGTTAAGAATTGTTCATTTTCAAATCACCATCATCAAGGATTTTATTAAATTTAAGACGATTAATGTAAGGCACAAAATAATACTCAAAATCCTCATTTATTTCATTTTCAGGAAAAACATCATTGAGAACCTAGTCAAACGAGGTCTCGGTTACATTAATATCAAGAAAAGGAAAAATAGGAATAGGTGAAGAGACTTGATTAGGATAAAAAACAGGGTTGGGTTGAATTTGAGCAGGTTGGACTGGTTCGATATTCTAATTGTGGAGAGACATGTCAGCAATCGTGATCTTAGCGAATGGGTCCAACGGCATTCCATCTGAGAGGATCATGTAGAGACTCTTCTCGAGTGTCTACAAGTTGAAGTATTCTTTGAAGTCACTTTCCTCAGGGTCTTTGGTAATTGCTATAGTTTACTTTGTTAGATGTCGCACTTCATATTTACAGTCTTCGACCTAAAAGTTACTTTCTTAAAATAATATTTCTAGCCCCGATTTTATTTTCATGTCAACATGGTCGTACCCTCTGTAATACCCCGTATTTTTATGGCTTTTAAAATTGGGGATTTATTGAATTTAATTGAGATATTAATTTAATATAAATTCGACATTTTATTTTAACTATTTACTAGCGTGACGAGAGTTAGTAATTATTGGAAATTTGTTGAATATTACTAGATGAGAAGAGTAATATATGAGATTGATTTTATTAAAATTTTCACGAGTGAATAAAATGGTAATTATGGAAATTTAATCCGGGATGCGCCTGTTTCGTGTCAGGACTAAATTATTATTATTATTAAAGTGAATAAATTATAAGTCGTCTGTATAGTCGTTTTGAGTGCACTAAAGTGTCCGGAAGGGTCGAGATAGTCAGAAAAGTGTACTCGGGGGGTTTAGTTTGGGTCTCGGGGTGTTTTTAGGCCTAATTGACACCCCGGGAGGGTATTTTAGACATTTGGTATTTTTGGATAATTAAACCCACGATTTTTATTAGTATTTATTAGCCATTTAGAGTTGTCTATTGGGGTTAACAAACACAAAGCCTAAGCCATCCATTAGAGAAGAAGGTGAAGTGATTAGAGAAAAAGGTGAAGAGATTTGAGAAGAAGGTGAAGAGTTTTTCAAGCAATCCAAGGCCTAGAACTCACCCGATTGCACCACCACCACCACCAAAATTTAGATCGCATGACGAGGAACGCAACCATATATTTTTCATCAACATATCATATCCTTGAATCCGAGGTAAGTATATATCTTTCTAATTTCCAAGTTAATATACCTTCCATGTTAGTCTAGAAATGTAAATCATATGTTTTAATTGAAGAATTATATGTTTTGGAAGAGAATTCATATATGTTGTAGGGAGAATCCATGTAGTCTAAAATCTTGATCATATGTAGAGGATTACCCATGGATTTATTATAATATTTGGGAAGAAAATCTTGATTAAATTAGAGGGTGGTGATTATTCATGCAAAATTTGGTTTTATAAAGAGATTTGAGATTAAACCACTTTTTGATTGATTCGTTGAGGATTTATTGATGTCGTTACGTTAGAACTTGTTTATGTACATTGCTTATACAATTGAATTACATTGATGGGAGTTTGGGATGAAATTATAGAGGTTTGGAGGGGTTAAAATGGTTGAACCCGTAGGTTGAATATTACAGAAAGCTGGGCAAGAACTGCTTGATCGATCGATCGACTCAAGAACATCGATCGATCGATCGACCCCCTTTACTCGATCGATCGATCGACACCTCCTGGAACACTGCATATTTTTCCCCTTTTTGTTCATTCCAGTTAAAATGCTTAGGATCCCTTGATTATAATTGGTAGATTATAATGGGCTATGAAGATGACCAATAGGGTCTAAGTAGACTCAGTTGAGTGAAATTAATATGAGATGAAATTTTGGGTTAACGGGGAGTTATTTATACATTGGGAATTGTGCGTATGCTTATTAAAAGATTGAGACTCGTGAAAGATTTAGACTAGAAGGTAAGTGAGGGTATACCTATTGAAATTTATACTTAGTGAGAAAGAATAATTCAAGAGATGGGAAGTAAGAACGAAGTAAATAATAAATGAGAATATAAGAGACGAATCCGTTATGCGAGATAATTAAGTAAAATTTGTGCTAAGCATGGATAATAACAATTATGGGTCGTGGGCGAACCTAATTTGGAACATATGAATATTTATATGTATGACTTTGTGATTGCGCATATATTATGTATCCGTGTATGACATACCTAACTTACTTGCTATCGATGGGAGGTTTGCGCGTGAGGGCAGTCATATCCTGATGAATCCATGGGATTTTTGATTTGTCGCTCGAGAACATAGGACTATGAAAGACTTATCGATGAGTTGATAAGTGTGCTGACTCTGGCAACGTATGTATGTGCGTGACCCATGGGTATGAGAACTATGTTCGCCTCCAATTTTTGTGTTGATATTTGTGGTTCGAGGAATCTTTACCGAACCTATTGTCCCCTATACAACGACGTGATGTATTGGGACAAGATAGCAGAGTAATGCAGCACCGCAGCTGTGTCTCGGGGTGCAGTATAGTATTTATATATATATATATATATATATATATATATATATATATAATATAGTGAATATATATATATACATGTAATGATATCTACTATGTGGCTAAAGTAGAAATGTAAGATAGTTATCTATAAAAACACTTAGTTGAATTGAATTAATAAGGGACTTATCCATGTTGAATCTAAATCGATATATATATATATTTATAACATCATTATATGTATTATAAGGTTAATACGTGGGAATAATTTGGGCTATAAAGAATGGATACATGTGAATAATCTAGTTAGCCTTGGAACTATAACTAGGATGTCCTAAAGGTACGGTAGGAGTGCATACTAGATGAGAGGTGATGATTCTCAAGAGAGTGTCGCATACTAACATGGTTGTATTATTAACCGGTAAGCATCTTAAATACTTGCTAAACTATTTTAAACTGTTTTACAATCGGGCTTTGACCCGTTTTCAGTCATTTCTTTCTCTCTTGTATATATATGTATGTATTACAGGTGCCCAGCCACAGGGGCATCATGCTTAGGTTCTTTGGATTGGACGTGCTGCAGTTTATGTGGGAGTTGCAGGCCCTTGCTTTAGACGACTTCGTCATTGAATCAGTTCCTACTTTAGATCTTCATCGTTAGGGCATGTGTCGCTCGATTTCCTATTCCGTTTAGATTTTGTCAAATATTTATGTTCATTTATATTTTCGGTATTCAATACTCCTTGGGAGTTAACTCTTGTCAGGATGATTTCATTTATGATTCTTAAACTTGGTTTGGATTATATAGATGGTTTAATTCTTGTGTGTAAATTTCTATCCTTAGTATTTATGTAATTCTTAACAATTGGGTATTAAAAAGTTTTTTTATTGGTATTTAATAAAGGAAAAATGAGGTTTTAAATGGTTTTGACACTTAGCTTAATTATTTAGGGTGTTCAATTTGGGAATATTATTTTATGATAGTGATGCTGAGAATGAACCAACCGTTCACCTTGATGTTAATTTAATAAAGGACTAATCACCCGGTATTTAATTCGGCGGGGTGTTACAGGTGGTATCAGAGCATCAGGTTCTAGTGTCCTTTAGGATTTGTGCGGCTTATTATGCTTCCAGCGTAGCTTTCTTTGATATAGAGCTCTATGTTTATGATTGTTTATTTCCTTGGTAAGGTTCCGTTCTCCTGATATAACGTATGTATTAGTGAATATTATTTGCGTTCAGGCGTGTTCGTATAAGAAATATGGCAGATGTGGGCCATTGGACGGATATCCGAGGTCGTACTTAGGAGGTTATAAAGTATGATCGAGGATGATGACTGTAGTCGAGGTCACCCCTATTATGGCACGAGAGGCCAGGACTGTAAAGACGGTTAGGATGCAGCCTACAAATTCCAAGTGTTGCTATAGTCGAAGGTGATGCCAATTTAGACTCACCCAAAGTAGTATGCTTGGGAGAGGGTTAAATGGAAAATTGAGGAGAGTCATCAGTAGAAGTTCTAGAAATGCGGGAATTGGGTGTGTTACCCAACGAAGGCAATATATTTAAAGGCTTGGACATATAGTGGAGTATGGTTAACTAGAACTGAAAATTTGTGGTAAATTTTTCTTGACTCATCGGAGCAAAGTTATAATAGTGGGAGTCAACAATCACCGCCCACGAATGAGGGTACGTTTTCTATCTATGGAATTATGGGGCGCATAATGATTGCCATTAGGACCTCACATTCATTTGTAGCTATTAGAATTGCGTGGACCATAGGGTTACTAGACTTGGCCTTTTGCACTATTATTTATGTAGACTCACCGATGGGTAATGGGACGCCTATTATTATTTTTATGTATCATAACGTGAGTTTAATTTTATTGGGGATTTACTTGTTATAGACATATCCGAATAGGATGTGATTGTCGGTATGGATTGACTTGTTGTACATGAGACCAATATTGATTGTTATAGCCAGGGTATTGTCTTTGTTACGAGAGTGAATAAGTAGACTTTTATATAGATAGATAAAACCTGTTGGGATGTTATATACTATAGACTAAGGACCTAAGGAGTTTCGGGGACCGACTATTTTCGGTAGTAGTGTATCGGGGGGGGGGGGGGTTCCTTGTTTGGATTTTGCTCTGCGAGACACCCCACGCATGAAACTAAAGAACGTTGGGAGTCGAAGTAAGTTAGGTCTTTATAATATGAGTTTATAACCTTTGCCATTATATGTATATAATTATATTAATCAGAGAGTTATGAGTTGTAGCATGATTTGAGGCAAATGGAATCGCCAAATGAGAATGTGGAAATCATAGAAATATGGATTATAGACTAAGTAGTCAGTTAATTAAGGGTAACCTTACAGAGGAATCACATTCATTTAGACCTTATGATGGAATGTACACACATTGGGTGTATGGGCTCCCTGGATGGTTGGATTGTAGTATTTTCCATATTTGTGACACAGTATGTATTCTTGAGGTTACTGAAAGTAGAAGTTGTGACTTCCAGATTTAGTTGTTTGATGACTTAGGTAAAGTTTAACTCAAGATAATTTAACTAAATGGTAAGGCTTGGAGTATCACATTCGTGGGGGTATTCGGTAATGTACTGTATGGGTGGTACGACGGAAATTACAAGAGATGTGAGATTAATACCCGGAGTTGTCCTTACCAGTTACGCTTTATTTTTCCGAATTTTGGGATGAAATTCCGTTATTAGGGGGGAAGTATGTAATACCCCGTATTTTTATGGCTTTTAAAATTGGGGATTTATTGAATTTAATTGAGATATTAATTTAATATTAATCCGACATTTTATTTTAACTATTTACTAGCGTGACGAGAGTTAGTAGTTATTAGGAATTTATTAAATATTATTGGATGAGAAGAGTAATATATGAGATTGATTTTATTAAAATTGTCACGAGTGAATAAAATGGATATTATGGAAATTTAATTCGGGACGCGCCTATGTCGTGTCAGGACTAAATTATTATTATTATTAAAGTGAATAAATTATAAGTCGTCCGTATAGTCGTTTTGAGTTCGCTAAAGTGTCCGGAAGGGTCGAGATAGTCAGAAAAGTGTACTCGGAGGTTTAGTTTGGGTCTCGGGGAGTTTTTAGGCCTAATTGACACCCCGGGAGGGTATTTTAGACATTTGGTATTTTTGGGTAATTAAACCCACGATTTTTCTTAGTATTTATTAGCCATTTAGAGTTGTCTCTTGGGGTTAACAAACACATAGCCTAAGCCATCCATTAGAGAAGAAGGTGAAGTGATTAGAGAAAAAGGTGAAGAGATTTGAGAAGAAGGTGAAGAGTTTTTCAAGCAATCCAAGGCCTAGAACTCACCCGATTGCACCGCCACCACCACCACCACCACCACCACCACCAAAATATAGACTGCATGACGAGAAATGCAACCATATATTTTTCATCAACAAATCATATCCTTGAATCCGTGGCAAGTATATATCTTGCTAATTTCCAAGTTAATATACCTTCCATGTTAGTGTAGAAATGTAAATCATATGTTTTAATTGAAGAATTATATGTTTTGGAAGAGAATTCATATATGTTGTAGGGAGAATCCATGTAGTCTAAAATCTTGATCATATGTAGAGGATTACCCATGGATTTATTATAATATTTGGGAAGAAAATCTTGATTAAATTAGAGGGTGGTGATTATTCATGCAAAATTTGGTTTTATAAAGAGATTTGAGATTAAACCACTTTTTGATTGATTCGTTGAGGATTTATTGATGTCGTTACATTAGAACTTGTTTATGTACATTTCTTATACACTTGGATTACTTTGATGGGAGTTTGGGATGAAATTATAGAGGTTTGGAGGGGTTAAAATGGTTGAACCCGTAGGTTGAATATTACAAAAAACTGTGCAAGAACTGCTTGATCGATCGATCGAATCAAGAACATCGATCGATCGATGATCGATCGATCGACCCCCTTTACTCGATCGATCGACACCTCCTGGAACACTGCATATTTTTCCCCTTTTTGTTTATTCCAGTTAAAATGCTTAGGAGCCCTTGATTATAATTGGTAGATTATAATGGGTTATGAAGATGACCAATAAGGTCTAAGTAGACTCAGTTGAGTGAAATTAATATGAGATGAAATTTTGGGTTAACGGGGAGTTATTTATACATTGGGAATTGTGCGTATGCTTACTAAAAGATTGAGACTCGTGAAAGATTTAGACTAGAAGGTAAGTGAGGGTATACCTATCGAAATTTATACTTAGTGAGAAAGAATAATTCAAGAGATGGGAAGTAAGAACGAAGTAAATAATAAATGAGAATATAAGAGACGAATCCGTTATGCGAGATAATTAAGTAAAATTTGTGCTAAGCATGGATAATAACAATTATGGGTCGTGGGCGAACCTAATTTGGAACATATGAATATTTATATGTATGACTTTGTGATTGCGCATATATTATGTATCCGTGTATGACATACCTAACTTACTTGCTATCGATGGGAGGTTTGCGCGTGAGGGCAATCATATCCTGATGAATCCATGGGATTTTTGATTTGTCGCTCGAGAACATAGGACTATGAAAGACTTAT
The DNA here is from genome assembly GCA_949130495.1 of Sambucus nigra. Lineage (NCBI taxonomy): Eukaryota > Viridiplantae > Streptophyta > Magnoliopsida > Dipsacales > Adoxaceae > Sambucus > Sambucus nigra. The sequence continues at coordinate 100,504,816 of OX422208.1, forward strand.
AGGTGAGTTGATAAGTCCGCTGACTATGGGAACGTAGGTATGTGCGTGACCCATGGGTATGAGAGCTATGTTCGCCTCCAATTTTTATGTTGATATTTGTGGTTCGAGGAATCTTTACCGAACCTATAGTCCCCTATACAACTACGCGATGTATTGGGACAATATAGCAGAGTAATGCTGCACCGCAGCTGTGTCTCGGGGTGCAGTATAGTATATATATAATATAGTGAATATATATATATATATACATGTAATGATATCTACTATGTGGCTAAAGTAGAAATGTAAGATAGTTATGTATGAAAACACTTAGATGAATTGAATTAATAAGGGACTTATCCATGTTGAATCTAAATCGATATATATATATATATATGTTTATAACATCATTATATGTATTATAAAGTTAGTACGTGGGAATAATTTGGGCTATAAAGAATGGATACATGTGAATAATCTAGTTAGCGTTGGAACTATAACTAGGATGTCCTAGAGGTACGGTAGGAGTGCACACTAGATGAGAGGTGATGATTCTCAAGAGAGTGTCGCATACTAACATGGTTGTGATATTAACTGGTAAGCATTTTAAATACTTGCTAAACTATTTTAAACTGCTTTACACTCGGGCTTTTACCCGTTTTCAGTCATTTCTTTCTTTCTTGTATATATATGTATGTATTATAGGTGCCCAGCCACAGGGGCGTCATGCTTAGGTTCTTTGGATTGGACGTGATGCAGTTTATGTGGGAGTTGCAGGCCCTTGCTTTAGACGACTTCGTCATTGAATTAGTTCCTACTTTAGATCTTCATAGTTAGGGCATTGTCGCCCGATTTCCTATTCCGTTTAGATCTTGTCAAAGATTTATGTTCATTTATATTTTCGGTATTCAACACTCCTTGGGAGTTAACTCTTGTCAGGGTGATTTCATTTATGATTATTAAACTTTGTTTGGATTATATAGATGGTTTAATTCTTGTGTGTAAATTTTCATCCTTAGTATTTATGTAATTCTTAACTGTTGGGTATTAAAAAGTTTTTTTATTGGTATTTAATAAAGGAAAAATGAGGTTTTAAATGGTTTTGACACTTAGCTTAATTATTTAGGGTGTTTAAATTGGAAATATTATTTTACGACAGTGATGCTGAGAATGAACCAACCGTTCACCTTGATGTTAATTTAATAAAGGACTGATCACCCGATATTTAATTAGGCGGGGTGTTACACCCTCCTTAACAAATCTTCCGTTTAAAGAGTCTCCTAAAATAGTCTTTTCATCTTCTAGGCATCTTTTCAATCGTGGTCGATGGATTGATTTTAGTTCATCCGGTGATAGTTGGTGACCCAAACCACATGGGGGAATTTCCTCTTTCAGTACTATAGGCTCAAGGATTCCTTGTTTATGTCGCCCTAGACCCATTCCAGGCATGAAGTGCATGTTCTTAAAATTTTTAATCATATTGACATTGACATGACGATTGTGTTTTGGACAAACTCGGTCTTTGGAGCTGTCCCTTTCTGGATCGGGGAGCAAATCAATTATGAAACTGAAGAGGAGCATGTCATTAGTCCCATGCCGAATTTCTAATATTGGGTTACTGGTGTCTGTTCCGTCGTCACCCCCCAAAATGGTGATGACTTGTCCATTGGCAAAGAACTTCAGTTTTTAATGAAGAGAAGAGGATATCCCTTGGATGATGTGGATCCAAGGGCGAACAAGGAGTAGGTTGAAGTAAGCATGTATGTTGATAGCTTGAAATTCTGTCAGGGTTGATAGGGCCAACCCCTAGAGTGAGTTTCATGTATTCCATTACGTCCCGATGGTTATTTCCATGAGCGCGTATGATGACAGAGGTAGGAATAAGATCACTTAATTTTAATCCCAAATAAGTGAAGGTTATGAGCAGATATACATTGAGAGTTGATCCATTATCGACAAGTGATAGTGGTCTGTCTTTCCCAAGATTTTGACGAAGATGTTGAGAGCATAATTGTGATCTGGGTTGAACTTTATTTTTTCTTCTTCAGAAAAAGTAGAGGAGTCTATAAGAGGTCAGGGACCAACCACATTTACAGCTTCTTCAGGAGTAGTAGAGGGAGAAATTGAGGGTCTTGTGAGGAGTTTTAACAAAGAATTCCGCTGTAGCTAAAAGGACATAAAAAGTCCACATAGGGTGATATTATCTCGGGTCTTCCTGAGCTAATCGAGGACTTTGCTCTCCTTAATGGTCATTTCTGTCATTGGAAGTTATTCGGCCACTCCCTTTCCTTTATCTATTTTGATTGCACGAGGAATCAGATCTTTGTAGTACCACCCTAATTGGGTAATATAGTTTATTAAGGTGGGGAGGAATAAGAAACCCACGGTTTCATCTATCTCGGGCTGAACGAACACTTTATTAATTTCCCCTAATAAATCCTCAAAGGAGCTCATTCCACATAAACTGGCTACTAGACTAACGTTTCCATAATTCGACTCATCGTTTGAACTGTCAAAGTCATCCATCCATCCAATGGCGACTATGTCTTCTTGTCAAGATTAATCAATACACTCGATAAGCTCACGACTTCATCGTATAAGTCCTCACTTAGTGGGGAAGTGCAGAAGTGAAGGGACTAGCAATCCCTTAAGTTTCAAAGCAGTAAGTGACTCAAAAATGCTGTATATTTTCTTCGTTTGGAGAAACATATTAGCCATGGTCTATACCACATCATCCAGACTGATTTCTTCAACAGAAACTGCCATTCGTCTAGTTCTTGAGCCCACTTTTGGGCTACCATTAACAAGCCACTGAATTTCTTTAATACCCCATATTTTTTAAGATTTAAATAATTATGAGATTAATTATTATGGTGGGATTAACATAATTAAAATGTGAGAATTTAATTATTAATTAATCCGAATTTAAAAATAAATATTAACTAGCGTGCCAAGGGTTAATACTTATTGATTTAATATTACTGTGTGATATGTAATATGGAACTATACACTTCGATAAATTGTCAAGAATAGGAAATGCGACAGTTTAGTAAATTAAGTCAAACACGTGTGTGAGTCGTGTCGGGACTAATTTAATGAAATAAAAAGATTAATTATTTTTGGTAACTCGTATGGTCATTCCGAGTGCGCCTTTGAGTCCGGAAGGGTCGAGATAGTCAGAATAGTATACCCGAGTATTTAGTTTGGCTCCCGGGGCAATTTTAGGTCTAACCGACGCCCCGAGAGGGCATTATGGTAAATTATATTTTTGGGTTTAATTAATGGATGAAAATTGGGAGTTAATTTATCAGCCACGAGAGGTCCATTAGGGTTGAGAGATACAGAAAGCAAAGAACGTCCATAAAGGGTGTCAGGGAGAACCAATTCCTAAGAGGGAAGACCAAATTAACACTACCGTGCACAACCATCACCACCATCGTGTAGATCGAAACGAGAGGAACGCGCTCATACCAACAACATCAAGAAATCAGACGACTAATTAGAGGTAAGTGTTTATTACTTGCTTTCTTTTAGCAGTAATCATACTCATGTTAGAGTAGGTGAAATTCATCACGATTTACATGTTAATTGGGTGAAAATTTGAGGTTAAATGATGATTAAAGGATGGATTAATTAGTTATTGATATTCCTTCATATATGTAGAGGATTAATCAATAAATTGATTCATATATTGATGAATGAATCTGGGTTGATTAGGTTCTTTAATTGAAATTTTGGAAACATTAATTTGGGGATTTTATATAATTATGATGATTAATAACGAATTACTGATCCTAGGATGTTAGGAATGATTTATAACCTGTTAGGTGTTGATGGGTATTGATGATGAGGCGTTGGGTGTTGAATCTTAGAGGTTTTTAGGTTAAAAAATGGTAGAAAATGCTGAAATTTTGTGCAGAAGACGAAACAGTAGGTCTCTCGCGAAGTCGTGCGTAGTCGTTCAAACGAGATTGGTATCTCGCGCGAAGTCGCTCGAGCGACATGTGGCAGTCGTTCAAATGACATTGCCATATATTTTGAACAGCATTGTGAATTTCTGAGAATTTTCTTAGAGTCCAGTTTTGAGTTTACCGATTTATTGGAGTGAGAGGAACTGCCCGATAGTAAACTTAAACAAGACAGAATTTCGAGAAAGTATGTGAGAATAAATACTTTACTTATTTCGGTATAGAGAGAATGTACCCTGGAGATTACGAGAGAGATAGTAATCTAAATACTTATACTATACGTAATGTTGAGGTTAAAATACGTATGAGAAGTATATATGTAGGTTGGAGAAATACCTATAAATTCTAATAGGATGTGTGTATGCCTATTATGTGATATTATTGTTAAGAGCACTAATGGGTGATAACCCGGGGGTGCAAGAATTTTATTATTAGGTGCACTAATGAGTGATAACTCGGGGGTGCCCTATCGTTAAGTGTACTAATGGGTGATAACCCGGGGGTACAAGAATATTATTACAAGTGTACTAATGGGTGATAACCCAGGGGTACCAGATTAATGTTATGAGTGCACTATTGGGTGAAAACCCGGGGGTGCAACATTATTATGGTTAGGTGCGCTAATGGGTTTTAGACCGGGGGTGCAGTATTAGAATATATATATATATATATATATATATATATATATATATATATATATATATATATATATATGGGGAAGATGTTACTATATGTGTATATACATAAACTTGTGAATCATTCTACTGAGTATAGTTAGTGGAGATGAAAATGTTGATATATAAAATAATTCTTAAGAGTATAATATATTTATTATGAAAACGAGAAAACATGTTAATTAGTTGTTCGACATAGGCTAATTTGAAAGCGTATTTTATGGGCCATACGGGTATACTACTGGTGGGTATAAATACTATTAGAATGACTTCAGACTAGTTAGACTAGGTGGTATAACCAGGGGAAAAATAGATGTACATTAGACGTGCACAATAGATGAGAGGTGAGAAGCTCATGTGAGAGTTCGATAACTAACATGCGTATAAGAATTATTTTAAGAACCAGTTTTAAATACTTGCTAAATCATTTTTAAACCTTGGGCCCTGACTCGTTTATTGCATCTCTTCTCTCTTTTGCTATATATATATTATACCAGGTGCTCAGCCGTAGGGGTACCAGAATTAGAGATTGGATTGTCAGACGTGCTGCAGCTATTGTGGAAGCTTTAGGTCCTTGCATTAGACGCATCTATCCTTCCCATTCAGTTTCATTTAGACTTCCTATTTAGGGCATGTGTCTTCCGCTTCTAGTCTTCTATTTGAGATATTGTATTCAGTTTACTTTATGGTTTGGAGTTTTGAATTGGGAAGTTTTACCCAGTCTTATTTATTTAAGTACTTAATTCATGTTCAGTATTTATGATATTTCTATGTGTAGTGAATGGTTTATATTTTAAGACTGAATGAAAATGGAATTACTTGGTCTTACTAAAATTTGAAATGTTTTGGCACCTAACATAATTTTATATTAGGTGATTAAAATGTTAAAAAGTTTTTTGACAGTGATGCTATGAATGAACCAACCAAACATTCTGTTTTAAATTGGTACAGGACTGATCACCCTTTATTTAATTGGGCAGGGTGTCATAATTTCTGATAATCGATGGACATCTCTCTGGGAAATTTTAGTCTAAATTCTAAGAGTACGTTCAACACAACGGGTGGCTTTATGCATCCCCCATCAGATCGAGTGTGGACGATAATGTAGGCCCTTGTAAGACATGTAAGGTGCAAGAGGAAGGATGAGTAACCCTTGAAATGTTTAGTTGAGATTGTAGGGATGATAGGTGCTTTGTTGGACACAATTTGAGTATATTGGTCAAAATTTGGGTCACTTTTAAGAAAGATGGCATTTGTATTTACTGGAAGTGGGTTGTGAGTGGTATTGGGTTTAGGATTAGCTCATAGGGTAAGGATACCCCCATTCGATCAGGCCTTGGATCACATTTCTGAGGTAGAAGCACTGGTCGGTGATATGACATGCAGATTGGTGAAAGTCGCAGCGGGCATCGGGCATCGGGCTTGAAGTTTTTAGGGAGTGGATTCGGTAATGGTCAAGGTTCCAATAGTTTAATGAGATTTCGAATTAACAGGATAAACTTTGGACGAGGAGCATGGAGCCCGATGTACTCTTTCCTGGAAGGATTGGGGCAACTTTCTGGTGCCCAAGAGGTTGTGGGTTGGTATATATTGTTGATGGTTGAGACTGTAGCACTAGCATGGTTCTCATACTTTAAGGGGGTGTTATGTTCGATCACCTTCTTTGGTTCAGATTCCACTATAGTGACACCTTCTTTAATTTCCACATTAGCATCTCGGAGGACTCGAAAGTGTGATAGAATTTTCCTCCCATGGATGATCGGATATGAGGCAATAAGTTCTTTTTCACAATGCTGAGTTATTCCTCCTCGGAGGGTCTGTTGATCATAATAGTAGCATTCTCTCTCCATATTTTAATAAATCTGCTCACTGGTTCCCCAGGATTCTATTCGAGAAGTTTTAGGTCTCGGTGCAAGACCTCTAACTCTTCCTTGTACTTATATTGAGATAAGAATTCTTGGGCCACATCTTCCCAACTACGAATTCTAGATTCTTCGAGGACTTTCTTTCAAGGTCTACTAAAATATTTGGTCCATTATTTCTTCGGAGTCACTAAGAAGGGTCAAGGCTTAGTGATAGCTTCGAAGGTGCACAATTGGGGGGGGGGGGTTCTCGATGCTTGGCATATTGAATTTCTCTCACAGTCTAGCTTTGAGATAAGGATACATATGGGTATAGTCCATGTAGTTCCTAAATATCTTGACTTAGTTGAGCTTCTTCGACAGTAGTTTAAGGTCTTCCTTAACTTTATTCAGTTCCTCCTCTTTTGGATCCACGGGTACTGGGAGATTAGCCCTTGGTTGAGTAAGGTTCAGAGTCGAGAGTTGATCAAGTGGTGTCCCATTGGTAGGTGGGTCATGAGGAACATGCAGGTAATCTTTTGGGACCTAAACAAGATCAGGAGTGGGTGGACCCATAGCGCTAGGAAAGAGAACATTGAGTTCTTCGAGAATCTGGGCCCGGTGTCACTGTATTTTTTGGACCTCAATTTGAAGGTTATCAATTCTGGTGCTGAGTTAGGATAAGATGACCATCAGATCGGGCTGAACATTCGGTGTTTGGTTATTATTTTCCATTAAGATGTCATGGAGGTAGATCCCAAACTCGAACGAAGTAGCAGAAGAAATGGTGGAGCTTCGGGGCGATTTGATGAAAGATCGAAGCCAATCGAGAGCCAAACCAAAATCAGGTAAGCTATTGACCTGAGACGGAGAATGGTCCGAATTTATTTTTAAAGGAAAAGGGGAGCAAGGTTTTGGTATTTTTGAGAAAATGAGGGAAAATAAGAGGATTCTCAACATGATTTTTATTAGTAGTAGTATTAGGTTTTCTCTTGTATTAGGTTTTCCTAAATGCAAGAAAAATGTCGGACATGACTCGAGCCTAGGAAAATAAGGTTTGAGAATATGTAAGACACGATTTGACTTTTTCCAGGCTCATGACTGGGTTATGTTTTGAAAAAAATGAAATAGCGCGAAAATTCGGGCGGTATGCCGACCCGAAATTTGGGTAAAGTTTCTCATGGTAATCGGCAAAAAAAATATGAGTGCCATAGGTTTGACGCTTATGTGAGGTTTATGCACTTGTTGGATTAGTGGAAAGGTTCACCCATTTGGCATTACTTCCACGATATACCTCTTACCTATATGGGAAATTATTTATCGGCACATGTGGATAAGCCATTTGATATGTCTGAGAGTACATAAATTACCTCACGATATACCTCGTGGGGAGGTATGTGTCAGAGCGAATTCGATATAATCGATGTATGTGAATGAATTCCCTACTATGTACCTCTCGTCGTGAGTTCGATCAAGCAGTACGATGCGGGGGGGATCATTCGATATACGTAGAAGGTACAAGTCCAATGGAAGGTGAGAGTCATATCGCTTAGGTTAATTGCGCCCTATAGGACCAGCACCCATCACAAAGTTACCCCCATTCTAGGACATACTTTTAGTTAATATTTCCATGCTCTCGTGATGTAGTGTACAAAAATTCATGAGTCTTAATTAGTATATTATGGAGAGAGAGAGAGAGAGAGAGAGAGAGAGTTTTTATTTTTTTCTCACGATGAGTAAAGGGAGTACAACAATAATGAGGGAGTATATACAAGTATTGTAAAAAGTAAATCTAACATGAAGCATGAAGACTATACTAAGCATAGTGATATATACATGTGAGCGAGTGACATGTGAATATTTACAAGTGAGTGTGTGTGTGGTAGTGAGCCTATACATGGATCAATTACAAGTGGTGTGTAAGATAAGTGAGCGTGGAGATATATACAAGTGTGGTTGTGTGCTAGTGAATCCTAAGCATGGATAATCTAAGTGGTGTGTGGAACATGTGAGTAGAAGTGAAACTAAGTGTAAATGTGTAAAGTGAACAAGGAGAGTATATACAAGTGTGTGAAGTGTATAAGTGAGTGAAAAGTGATATATACATGGGAAGGGAGCATGATAGACATAAGCATGAGGTAGATATATGCAAAAAGGAAAATAAAGGAGTATAGGGAATATACAGGTTGGAGCATATGCACACATGAAGGAAAAAATAACACCATGTAAAATTAGAGTCTAGTCCTCTTAAAATAAGTCCCCAGCGAAGTTACCACTGTGGCCATCCCAGGGCCTCCCTTTTCGAATTCCCTCCGGCACGTGCAGGGTGCGCCCTTTCTCGAGGCACTCGTTCATCGTCAATGTGGGGGATAATGTGTAGAGATAGAGTCGTAAACCTATTTTACACAAAATGAACAAAGAAAATGTCACCGCTTTGAGGAAACGGCATCAAGGACAATATTGACGCATGCGAAACCAATTAGTTCAAAGTTTCGGGGACTAAGTTATGGAATAGAAAGGTGTTAAGCACCCATCCCTCCCTTTCGATCTCTCTTGGGCATGTGTTATTCTTCTCCTGTTAGACTCCATGAAGTATGTGACCATGTGTATAATCTAGGTGAAGAATGTAATCTTTCAACTCGCGTTATAGAAAAGGACGGAGTGAATTCATCCTTAACAGTGTTCCTGAAAATAATATTAATAATATAAAATATAATATAAGTGTTCGTCGAATCACAAGTCACTATGGAAGAGCGAATGTGTATATTAGACGAAACACAAGCAAGTATATATATATATATATATATATATATATATATAGAGAGAGAGAGAGAGAGAGAGAGAGAGAGAGAGAGGACTCGAATCTCGGGATTAAGCCAAGACGCTTACATAGCCTATGCGCCATCAAAGTTCATGTAGTTCGAAGATAACATAGGGTGAAGTTTAATCCATAAATCCAAGCTGAGGATTTTTCTTATGTGTCTGTATGTAGAGAGAAATATGATTTAAGAACGAGAGTGTGGGATGAGAATCCCTCTTTTGAAATTTATAGATAAACCCTTTTTTTGTTTTTTTTAATGAACATTATGTATAAATACTACCAATAAAGGTTTGATATTAATATATGTGATGTATCGAAACAAAATGCTAAAGTATAAATAAAGCAAATAGTACTAAAATGAGAGAATTAGAGAAAAGAATTGAGAATTGGACCCTTTTATGAACGCTTGACATTGATCTTGTAAATGGTATGGAAGTGGTATGGAGAAGTTGGGGGAATTTACCAGGTGAAGTAATAAAGTTCATCTTGACAGTGGGGCGATTTATAACGGGATATGCCAAACTAGTCTAAAACTAAGCTATGAATAATGTTTGAAAAATTGTTGTTACAAAAGTCACAATAAATTGAAGGAAAAGGCTATTACAAATAGTATAATGTGTTAATGCTTGCTCTGTATTTCACAACATGGTTCAAGAATTAATCACGTGGGGGAATATCAAGTTCCCTACAAAGGAAGAAAGCACAATGGGGGTGGATGAAGACCCATTTCCCAAGGTTAAATAATAATGTGCACTAAATATAAATGACTAGGAATAAAGGATATGTGGAGTTTAAAGGTAAAACTAAGGCAAAGTCTATGGATTCGAAGCCTGAGGCTATTAAAGATTCTGACTAAAAGAAGATGAAACACCTATGCATCTGGTGTGGAGAGTATTATATTGATATGTGCCAGTTATTGGCTTAGAAAGAAAAAATCCAAAGAAAAAGGAGCATGAATAAAAGGAATGTTAGCAATACAACCAAAGCTTCAATGCTTATGGAATAATAAGAGGTGCAAAGTAGGCCTCCTGATAAGATTAGACCAAACATTGGCCCCTTATAACCCTATAGGAATACTAAAATACCAAAGAATAACCAGTATGTCAGATATGGCTTCAAGCAGACCAAACCTCAATAGAAAAAAATATTCCTGGGTCAATAAAAGTGCCAAAATATATTCCAATGGTCAAGGGTGCACTGGATTGGTTCATAGCTCAACACCCAAAAGTTGCACTACAATTAAATGACATGCAAAAGATGCCAAAGGCTATCAGGCCTAAACAAGTGGCCCCTGGAATGCAACACGTGGTGCAATAGCCAAAAGAAAAAAGAAAGAGCTGAAAGTGGTCATCTATATGACTCAGCGAAGAAGGATCCAAAGAAAGTATAAGGCGGCAGTAGGACTCTAAAATTATAAAGACTACTTGATCTAAAAGCTTTGCATCTTCATCCTCAAATCCTAACTTGTGGTTTCACGAAAATCATAGGAAAGTCAAACATCATTAGACTTGTTAGTAAAAAGGTTGAAGGATTTGAAGAAGATCATGAACATGGATGAAAAGAGTTCATCAGAAGAAAGTTCTTCAAATAAGGAAGAGAAAGGAGAAAAAAAGATCTTCAAATAAGTAAGAGTACCAACTCTAGAAGTGGAGTAGCAACAATTCATCCAGTGTTGCTCCATACCTTAGTTAGTGCCAATCAATAAGGTTGTGATCCTTCCTAAAATTTTTAAAGATAGTGGAGGATAAGAGGTTCCTGCCATGGAAGTGGATGGAGAAGATGAATCTGAGGTGGACTATTTTAATTTGTTTATCTCTGCATTGGATATTGTGTATATGTTCAAAGAACCAACTAAATACATGCCACATACTTTAAAACCTATGCTCATAAAAGATTTGATAAATTGGGTAGTTATTAGTAAAATATTAATAAATAATGGGGTTATAGTTAACCTCATGCGTTTCACTATGTTGTCCAAAATTAACAAACAAAATACAAAACTGGTGCAGAATCGATTTGTTATCTTAAGTTTTACTGGAGATAAAAAGTCCACTAAAGGTGTACTACTACTGAACATTGAAGTAGGCCCTAAAAAAATCTAAAGCCTCTTTCTTCATAATTAAGGACAAACCTACATTTAATGTATTACTAGGTAGATATTAGATATATTTATACAAATCCATCCCTTTTTCTATGTATCATAAACTACTCTTGATAAAGGAAGATGGACTTATTGAAGAAGTGAAACCTGATCCACTACCTTTCCAGGCAAGTTCCAACTCTGTGGAGGCTGGGCTATACTAGGAAAATGTGGGACCAATCATAGTAGAGTCTTCGGTACCAGAGGCATTAGAAAGAGAAACCTCGGATGAAGTTGGAATTAACTAGTTTTTGGCATAATGGGGCCAACTAAAGAGGGTAAATTAGTGTTTAATGATTGATACACCCATTGACATTTAACAGGCTAAATAAAGTTTGTCCAAAGTTTTATATAAGTTTAAAGATTTAGAGTTAACCACTAGGATTAGTGAGAAGAAGACCTTTAATTAGGATGACTATGTCTTCGACGAGGATGTAGATAATGAGGATATTCAAGGGAAGTAGTGAAATGGAAAGTTCACTAGTTGAGAATGAAGAGATGACGGTGAGCTAACTTGAACCCCCGACAGAGGTTAATTCGGGGACTGATCAATAACAAAAGGGTGACATACATCAGCGCAAATCTTAGCAAAAAGGACAAATAATTGGTCATAAACCTCTACACCAATATAAGGATTAGTTTGCATGGGAGTATGATGAATCACCTATCTGAAAGAAAACTGGTGGAACATAGATTGCCAATAAAAAAGAGATATAAATTGGCGAAGTATCTGCCAAGACAGATGACTCCATGTAAGGATATATTTTATAAGTCTGTTATCAATTTATTATGTCGTATACCGTTACAACCGTCAAAGAAGTTCAAGAGAAATCTACATCAAGACGGATTCGAATATATCAAGGTTCTTCATAAAAAAGACTCCTCAAAGTTTACTTTGGTAAGGTCATGTTTTTAATACCTTAACTTTGCACTTAGAGCTTTGGGATATTTTTACAAAATATTTTTTAAGTATTGGAGCGAACTTTTTTCGTCAAAATTTGAGAATGATTATTTTTTCTAAGTCCCGTAGCGTACCTCGATTTTGATGCCAAGTCGTTCAAACAAAATGTCATCTCGTTCGAGCGACATGTGCATGTCGCGCGATGTAGTTCAAACGACATATATTCTTCGTTCGCGTGAGATAGCTATTTCGTTCGAGCGACTGAGGAGGCGCGATTTTCTATAAATACTCATTAAATGGTTTCATTTTCATTAAGAAGTCCCAGGGTTTTGAAAGGCAAAAAACTGCGAAACTGCAGAATCCTTTTGACTTCTTCTTTTAGGGTTTAATCCCTTTTTGTTTTCAATTCACAAAAATCCCATATGCTTTGGTGAATTATTTTGGTGTTCAAGAACACACTTTGACTTTGTTCAATCTCTGTGGAGAAGGAATATTCATATTTGATCGGCGGATACCGAGCGTAGTCATTCTACGTGTGGACGAGCCGAAGACGACGAATCGACACCTGGAGGGTATTTTCCTGTCTCTCGTATATTTGAAGGTTTGCTGAAGGCACCGTGCATTACACACTTCTGGGTGATTATTGGGTTGTATGTAAGTCAAAGGTATTGTGAATTCTTTAAAGTGTTATAAAAGGTTTTACCCGAAAGGGGTTTTTTCCTGAATCGGTCGTCTTTATTTTTCATGCATGATTTGAATGATTTATGACATTTAGATGCATGTTTAGGGGCTAAATTAATTTTGTTTAAAATAGACTCTAATTAAATAAGGTTTATTTGGAATCTTGCGAATTAGTTTAAATCGGTCACACACCGCATTTATTCGTTTACAAATTAGTATCAGATTGGGTTACACTAATTTATCGCGTATTCCTATTTTCCTCAAAATTTGTGTGATATTGATTTTTTTTGAAAAATCACGAAAAATTGCAATTTTTCCTATGGAGCACTTATATAATCATATGCCTATCTTTAACGGGTCTAATTATGACTATTGGAAAGCTCGCATGAAATCTAGTTTAAAAGCCATTGACGAGCGTGTTTGGTTCCTTTGCGAAAATGGGTGGACTCCTCCCACGGTCACCATTGAAAATATTACCTATTTAAAACCCGTGTCGGACTGGACTGAAGATGATTTTAAAATGTCTAAATTTAATTATAGTGGTTTGAGTGTTATTTCTGGAGCCATCACTCCCGATGAGTTCCACCGAATTATGACGCGCACCACGTCTAAAGAGGCATGGGATGATTTGAAATTGACATTTGAGGGTACGAACGCCGTTAAAGAATCAAAATTAAAAAATTTGGTCACCCAATTTGAGACTATCACCATGTCTGAGTCTGAATGCTGTGATGATTTTAATGCATGCTTGTCGAACATTGTTAACACCAGTTTTAACTTGGGTGAGGTGATTGATAACACGCGTGTCGTTAAAAAGATTTTGATATCTCTTCCAAAACGCATTATTCCTAAAGTCATTGTTTTGAACTCTTTGGGAAATTTGAAATCACTTAAGTTGGAAGTACTTGTAGGAGAACTTGAAACCTATGATATAGATATGTTTCCCCAAACCATTAAGGCTAATGATAGAGGCATTGCCTTAAAAACTCATTTTAAGAAAAAGAAAGAAAAAGTTTGTGAGTCCGATTCTGAGGGTGAGTTTAATTTTGATGATGTGTCCATGCTTGTGAAATTTTTTAAAAAGTTTCTCAAAATGAAAAAAAGAAAATTCTTCCAATAAAAAGAAATCTTTTGAGTCAAATAAAAAGAAAGTGGAGGCCAAAGATAGTGATAAGGAGGATGAGATCAGGGGCTTTGAGTGTGAGGGCAAAGGGCACATGGCTAAAGAGTGTCCTACTAGGATAAGGAGAAAGGGTAAAGAGATTGCTATGACCGCCACACTTAGTGATAGTGAGAGTGATGAGGGAGATGAGTCTGATAAAGGTTTAGCACATGGAATGTGTGTAGATGGTTTGAGTCGTGTGAGCACACCTACTTTATCTCACGTTGATAAAGGTCATGAGAGCACCGGTGATGACTCGAGTGCTTATAGTGGAGATGAGAGCGAATTTGAGAGTGGAGATGAAAGTGAGCTCTAACAAGCCTTTAGAGATTTGTACATAGAGACCTTGAAAACAAAGAAGTATAATAGATATTTAGGTCGTCGGGTTTTATATTTGGAGAGAGAGAAGGAAGTTTAAAAAAGGGAAAAGTGTGATTTGACCAACACAGTGTCTAGTCCGACAACACGTGTATCCCAAATCGAGAGTGATCTCGAACGTGCCCAGGAGGTCAAAATTCCTTTAGAGAACGTATCTAAGAAGGCTGGAAATATGGTTCTCAATCCCATTTTGGGTAAAGGTGATAGGTTAGGAATAAGTCATGACGGTGCTTCTACTTCCCAATTAGCACCCGAGTCGGTTACCACTTTAGTGTTAAATTCACTCGAGTCTCACCCTAACCCACCTAGGCTTCCCATTCCTATTAGGAGAGTGAGTCCTAGAGTTTTTGAGAGAGGTGTTCCTAGGCCTATATATGTTTGTTCCCATTGCAAAAGGAGAGGACACCTTAGGGAATTTTGTTTTAAGTTGTATTATGTGTCACGTTTTGCTACTACACGTGTTTGTGCCACACATGCACCCACACATGATACTTTACATGCTTCTGGAGACTACATGAGAGAGTTTGTACATTTAGGCGAGTAAGTTAAGTTTTTGGTCAAAACTTCATAAAATTTTATGGAGGTTTTTCATAAGTTGGCACCACCTTTGGAAAACCCCTCCGCACCTAACGATTGAGGTTTGATTTGTTTACTAGCATAGGATGTTTTCCATGATGTCATTATTTTCCTATTTCTAGTATGTATCATTTTTGTATGTTTTACTTTTTTTTGGAAAAATTTTGAAAAATACAAAAAGATTTTATTTTTGATAAAATTTGTGAGAAAATCAAAAAGATTTTTGTATTTTGTTTGCATCGTTTATGGATGGACACTTAGGATGACCTAGTCACAACATCATTCCATTTTTCATGTGACTATTTGATAGTGTTTTGAGACAATATATCATGTCAACTTTGTGCTTTATAATGTTTGGAGTCATTGAGATGTAATTAAGTGTTACTTCCTACATGTTTCACTCATGATTTCCTTTATTGCACACATGCACGGATTTTTTTGATTATTGTGCTTGTCTTATCGCATGTTGGTTGGGTGTTTTCACTTCAATCCTCTCCTTCAAATGAACCAAGCGCGATAAAACTTGACAAGAAATTTGTGCATATAAGAGTCGTTTGTGAGTTTGTGTGCTTTATTTGAAAATGGTGAAGGGTTACGAAAGGTACTCATCTATCCTTTGCGATTAAGCCACCGTTTAAATTGGACCAAAAAATTGAGGAATTTTATTATTCGGGGTCCAAAGAGGTTTAAAAGAGCCCGAAAAAATTTAAAGGCAATAAAAAGAAATTTAGGTTGTTGCACCAATTCTCCAAAGTTTGAGAATTTAGTATTTACACCTCTAAAATAAAATATATATGAGAGACTTTGGATGCAGAATTAAAACGGGTTTGCACGTCCTTGAAAGTCTTGAAAAAGCGCTACATAGTTTTGGACGTTATTGGTGTGGAAATCACTTTGACTTTGATTTGTTGATTTGCATAAGACGATGTCATCTAAATTCAACAATTTTTACACCTAAGGATACTTTTGATGTTCATTCGTTAGGGGTACACGTATGCATCATGCACATATGATTGATTGAATTTATTTACCTATCAAATGTGTTCACACCCATTCATTCCATTTCCATGACTTGGTTGTTTGAGTATAAATCCATGGTGTCATTTTTGGTATCTTATTTTTGCTTTGAAAAAATTGAAAAATCCAAAAATAGTTTGTGAAATTCTTTGAGATACTCCTTTGCATGCACCTAGTTTGATCCATGTTTCCTATTCATTTTTATCGTGACACTCCATGTTTTGATTGTTTCTTCTTATCTGTCTATTTGGGGACATCATAAAAAGTAGGAGAAATAATTACCATGTTACGGGGGAGTTTTTGCATTATGGGGGAGATTTGATTTATTAATGATTTATTCTTATATCATTTCAAACTCGATGCATCACGAAGGTCTTTGCTTTATCTCATGCGTGTAGGTACAAAGATTGAAGATCATTATGTTGCACCCCCTGATGAGAAAAGCTTTGAGATTTGATGAAGACTTTTTGAAGAAAAAATCTTACAAATTTATTCATGGGAGGGTAGATTTGTATAGGCATTTTGGTATTTGATAATTCGGATTTTTTATGTATGTACCGGCATAGACATAGGGGGAGATTTGTAAGGACATATTTTATAAGTCCGTTATCAATTTATTATGTAGTATACCGTTACAACCGTCAAAGAAGTTTAAGAGAAATATACATCAAGACGGATCCAAATATATCAAGGTTCTTCATCAAAAAGACTCCGCGAAGTATATTTTGGTAAGGCTATATTTTTAATACCTTAACTTTACACTTGGAGCTTTGGGATATTTTTACAAAATATTCTCTAACTTTTGGAGCGGACTTTTTTTGGTCAAAATTTGAGAATGAGTATTTTTTCTAAGTCCTGTAGCGTACCTCGATTTTGATGCCAGATCGTTCAAATGAGATGTCATCTCATTCGAACGACATGTGCATGTCGAGCAATGTCATTTAAACGAAATATGTTCTTCATTCGCACGAGATAGCTATTTTGTTCGAGCGACTGAGGTGGCATTATTTTCTGTAAATACTCATTAAATGGTTTCATTTTCATTAAGAAGTCCCAGCGTTTTGAAAGACAGAAAACTGCAGAATCCTTTTGACTTCTTCTTTTAGGGTTTAATCCCTTTTTGTTTTCAATTCACAAAAATCCCATATGCTTTAGTGAATTGTTTTGGTGTTCAAGAACACACTTTGATTTTGTTCAATCTCTGTGGAGAAGGCATCTCCATATTTGATCGGTGGATACCGAGCGTAGCCATTCTGCGTGTGGACTAGCCGAAGACGACGAATCGACACCTGAAGGGTATTTCACTGTCTCTCGTATATTTGAAGGTTTGCTGAAGGCACCGTGCATTACACACTTGTAAGCGAGTATCAGGTTGTATGTAAGTCAAAGGTATTGTGAATTCTTCAAAGTGTTATAAAAGGTTTTACCCGAAAGGGGTTTTTTCCTGAATCGGTCGTCTTTATTTTTCATGCATGGTTTGAATGATTTATGACATTTAGATGCATGTTTAGGGGCTGAATTAATTTTGTTTAAAAATAGACTCTAACTAAATAAGGTTTACTTGAAAACTTGCGAATTAGTTTAAATCGGTATCACACACCGCATTTATTCGTTTACACTCCAGAAGTGAATGCCAAATTAAAAAGAAGAAATATAAAGACTGCTCCAAGTTGGTTTCATTTGAACAACTAGATATGTTGAATGGCTCTGTAATATAGTGACTGTAATTAAAAAAAATGGAAAATTAAGGGTGTGCACCGATTTTATGAATCTCAATGCAGCTACCTTAAAGGATGAATATCCAATGCCGCTAGTAGATTTATTAGTTGATAAACAACTAGTTATGCTCTCATGTCTGTGATGGATGGCGACTCTGGTTATGACCAGATCTGTATACTAGAAGAAGACCTGCATAAAACGGCATTCAGTATCTTTGGCAATTTGGTACATTCAAATATATTAGAGTTCCATTTGGATTAATGAATGCAGGGGCTACATACTAGAGGGGGATGAACTCCATGTTCCATAATATAGTTGGCATCTTTATAGAGTGTTATATTGATGACATTTTTATAAAATTCACATCAACATCTGATCATATATCACACTTTAAAAAATCTTTCTAGAGAATGAGGCTTTACCAACTCAAAATGAATCCTTTGCAATGTGCCTTTGGAGTTTTTGTCGGAAACTTCCTTGGATATTTGGTGCCCCAGAAAGGAATTTAGGTTGATCAAAATAAGGTTAAAGCAATTTTTGAAAGCAAGTCCCCTAAGAACAAATTACAAAGGTTTTTGGGCCAAGTTAATTTTCTTAGAAGATTTATTTCTAATACAGCAAGAAAGACTAAAGTATTTTCTCCTTTCTTGAAGCTAAAATAGGATCTGGATTGGAAGGATGAGCATAAGCAAGATTTTCAAACTCTCAAAAAGTACCTGGTCAAGCCACCTATTTTGGATGCCCCAAGAGAAGATAAGCCACTAATATTATACATTCCAGCCTCTGATGCATCTACTGGAGTGTTAATGGCTCAAGGTTGTGAAGGGTACAAAGAACAATAAATTTATTACCTTAGTAGGTTTTTAAATGACCGTGAATGTAGATATTTTGTATTGGAAAGACTATGTTTAACATTGTACTTTATTTCCATGAAATTAAGATATTATTTGCTATATAGAGAAGTGTATGTGATTTCACAATTTGATCTAATTAATTACATGTTAACCAGACATACCCAAAGGAATATAACTAGTAAATGGGTGATATCTTTATTCGAATTTTGTCTTTACTATTTTCCCCAAAAGGTAGTTAAAGACCGGGATTTAGCTAATTTCTTAGTAGATCATCCATGCGAGGATGACATAGGTGGGGAATATAAGATAAGGTATGTGTCTCTAAGACCTTGGAAACTTTGGTTCTATGGTTCTAAGACAAAAATAATGTCAAGAATTTGAATATTAATTAGATCCCCGAAAACATTAAAGAAAAACATGGTTACAAGTTAGAAGAAAATACTTGTACCAACAACCAAGTAGAATATCAAGCCATGATAATGGGATTAGAGATCCTTTGAAGCTGTAAGGATACAGTTATTGAGATCTTTGGTGAGTCCCAATTAGTTATAAGATAGTTAACTAATGAATATAAATTTATTCAGGAAGGCCTAAGTCTGTACAACAAGTGGCATTGAATTTCTTATCTAAATTTGATGAAGTTACTTTAAACTATATCCCTAGGTTTCTACATAATGAGGATAGTGAAATGGATAAAAAAAACATCAGGCTTTAAGCTTAATGATGACTCCGAAGCCAAACTAAATATTAGTGATATTAATGGCTTTCTGCCTCTACTACATAATAGACAACCAATGATGAAAATTGGAAATATCGATGTTCAAGAATATTGGAGAAAACTAATAATCGAATATCTAAATGATCCAAATATTAAAACCAATAGGACCATCAAAATAAGACAATCAACTATGTTATGTATGCTAATAAACTATTCAAAAGAGGTGTTGATGGAATAATCTTATAATGCCTAAACAAAAATAAAAGGTTGACAACTATAACCCAGGTACATTAACTTTTGTGGGGGTCACCAAGATGGACCTAAAATGAGATGGCTATTAAGAAGACATGGTTTTTATTGGCATTCGATCCTCAAAGATTGCACCAAATTTGCAAAAGGATGTCAAAGTGTCATAAACATGCTCCTTTGAAGCATATACATGCCGTGGACCTATAGTATGTGGTCAAGACTTGGCAATTTAGAGGGTGGGCAATGGACGTGATTAGAAAAATCTATCTTCCCTCTTCGAAGCTACCCAATTTTATTTTCGTTGCAACCAACTGCTTTACCAAGTGGGTGGAAGAAAAAGATTTAAAATCAATTACCCAAAACGAGATAGTAGATTTCCTTCAAGATAGTCTATACAGATTTGGAATTCCAGAGACCATAACCTCTACCAATGCAACTATCTTTTTATAGAAAATGGTGTTGGAATTCACTTCCAGACTAGGGATTACTCTAATAAATTTGATAAATCAAATGGCCAATAAGATGCCACAAACAAAGTTACTAAAGACAATTTGAGCAAAGTAATTGAGAAAAATCCCAGAGATTGGAATAACTTGCTGGTAGAAATTTTATGGGTTTATAAGACCTCTAAAAGGCTATGACACAGAGCCTATTCTAATTTCGGGAGATCAATCCTTTACTAAAATAAAACACGAATCTAGTATGATTTCATTCTCACCATCACTGTTGCAACAAGTAATAAAACATAAAACATAATAAAACCATAAATACAATAATATGACAGGATCCGACATACATTAATAAATAATCGTAAACCGAATAAACCATCAGTCACTACAAATAACCATCCACTAAAAATAAAATTGATAAACAAGTGAAGTTTGACATGAAATAAAATCCCATTGAACTGCGACAACACACCCAAAAGAGATAGAAACGACTGAAGTGGCTACATTCAAATCTAGCAGCGCCCACGACTACTGCTTGCAATAGCCCTGTTATCCCTACTGCTACTATACACCTGGGGTTCAAAAAGAAAAATAATAAAAGATATTTTCCTATGGGTCAAAGCCTGAAAACGTTTGAAAATATTTTGTAAGTAATTAAATACTTTAAATCAATAAAATACGGAGGATATCACTTTCATAATTAATTAACTGGTCTTACTCACATGAGACTCATCATCCCCTATCATCTATAGTGCACACCTAACACATTCATTTTATTATTCTAATTATGCTAACTAAGACAACGACTGTCATCAAAGCCCATCCTGCTAATCATCACCATTAGCTAACCATATGCTACCCTCAGCGGGTATACTTTTATAAAAATAACATAGCTACACTCTTGCTATAAATAGATGTACACATGATATACTATCACAGCTACACTTGTGCTATAAATAGATATTTACATGATACAATAACATAGCTACACCCATGCTATAAATAAATATACACCACACATCTCGTACACATACATATATATCACTCACTATATATCACTCGCTATATACATATAATTATATCTCCCGAGCTGAGACCTCACGGATGCATCCCTCGTGTGCTATCAGGCTCCAGGCATATCATGCATCACATTAAGCCACTAGGTCGAAATCTCACCATAGATCCCAAAACGTAAACACAAGCAATGGAGTTGGAGATAAACATATGTCTGGGGGATCACAATCATACCACATTACACCCCACCTATATCCAAACTAAAATCCATCCTCATACATGGATAATGTCCATGTGACAGTACTATGACCTAGAGAATCAATCCAACACTTGTTGGTTAACGCTTGGATGGACTACCCACTATGTGCAACCTTCTAACGATAGCACTACCGAGTAGATATGTTCAATCCAATCAAGTAACACAGACACACACACACACACACACACACACACATATATATATATATATATATTTAAAGTATACATGTGTGTGCGTATACAAGTCACCCCAGTATGTATATAAAGTACACACCCCGTATGTCAATCCCACAGCGCACTAGTCAACTGACCCCGAAGTCCGAACTGACTTTTCGATCATACATATAAGTGTTCACTCACTTGAATTCCCAATTCGTCTCAACCGAATCCGTCAAACCTTTGTCCTAACACACTTACCAAACCTTGGAAACATTCCCTAAGAACTAACGGGTCAAAAAAATGCTAACCAAAATTTGAACAGGCCAGCAAACAGAACCAGTTCACTTGGCAGTCCGACCTGGTTCGTTTAACTTAACTGATTCGCCTCTCTAACAAAACAGTTCAGTTTACTGGGTTGCCAATCATTTTCTTCCTTGGATTTTCTCCTCTAAAACCCTCCATTGAGGTCCCAAACCTCCCTAAACATCAAATTGATAACCCATATCAATACCTAACCAACCAAGAAGCATTATAACCTAAAATTAATCCCGAATCCATTCTCAAAACACTAAGATTCCTAATCATAATCAATTCAATCAAACCCAAAATTAATCAAACTTGAATTTTCAATGATTCAAATAACCTATCAATATTCTACATGTTTATACATATAATGTCAGAATTAAATCACAAAATTCTTATACGTTCATCATCAATTAATATCCAATACAAATCAGAGGTTACACAACTCTAATCTCTTCATTCTAATTCTCAAAGTTTCAATCTTTAAATTTTAGATTTTAGATCTTAATTAATCATGAATGTAATTAACTACATAATTACATTCTAAATCAAGTAAATAATTGCCTTATGGATCTGAATCCAGAGTCTCTTTATGTAGGGATGATTTTGAATCAAGAGATGTTTTTCTCCTCTCTTCTCCAAGTATCTTCTCTCCCTTTCTTCTCTTTCCCTCTTCTCTTGAACTCTCAATTATGCAGAGATTGAAAAATGGGGTTGTCATCCACCGATCAAAAACTTAGATATCTCTTGATTACACCATAATCCCATTTTACCACTAAACCTTAGGTGTAAAAAGACTACCATAACCTTACACATAACTAGCTATGTCTAAAAATCCCCTGGAACCCAACTATAACACCGAGCTACCTATTCTGGATTATTTTGATCCATTCCGGATCATCGGTGTACTCTAAAAGATCATCTAAGTCATTCAATTATAAATACTCCCATATCTCATTAATCAGGCCCGACACGTGCATATAGTACGCATCTCCCATAAAATATATAAATCCAGCGATGCAATTCTTTATCGACATAGCATAATAAATCGTCGCTTTTCACTCATAAATGACATATGATAAATCACAAATTATATTTTCTTATCACATAAAAATAAATAATAATACTAATAATAACAACAACAACAACAATAATAATAATAATAATAATAATAATAATAATAATAATAATAATAATAATAATAATAATAATAATAATAAGAAGAAGAAGAAGAAGAAGAAGAAGAAGAAGAAGAAGAAGAAGAAGAAGAGGAAGAAGAAGAAAAATAAATAAATAATAATAATCCTTAACTCCCTAATTAATATTTACCGAAACCAATTTTATTTGCCTAACTAAATTAATAAATTTATAAACACGTGAAAATTATATACTCATAAAAGTATAAGGTATTACAAAGGCCAAGTATTGAAATAACCCCATATGAATTAAACTGTGGACATGATGATGTTCTCTCAGAAGAGATAACTTTGAACTTATTAAGAGTTATAGCCCAAAATAACTTGAGTGTAGAAGGCTATGACCAGGCCATGTATATAAAATTGGAAAATATAGATGAAGAGAGGGTGAGAGCCTTAAATAACATTTTAGTCCAGAAGAAGAAAATAGCCAACAGTCATAATAAAAAGGTAAAAAATAGATCCTTTAATGATGGGGATCTTATTTGAAAACTGTCCTACCAATAGGCTCAAAAGATCTTGCCTATGGAAAGTGGTCCCCAAAATGGGAAGTGCCATTCCAAGTGCATAGATTGTTTAAAGGAGGATCATTCCATTTAAGAAACATAGATAGCTATGTTCACATGAGTAAAACAAATGCAAGATTCTTAAAGCCTTATTATCCTACAATTTGGGAAGCTAGAAAATAAGAACAAAATGCATAAGTTCATTAAGTAACCTGAGGAAGGTTACACACTATGAAATATTTTATATATAAGGAGTCTGAAATAAGTCCAAAACTTATTATATGCCATTTTCATGGCTTTCATCTCAACATCCCTGGAATCAAATTAGGTTGTATTTTGAGTCGACACTTAGAATTCTCCAATAATTTGACCAAGACTTACTTGGCAATCTACTTCCTCAATTATTGTTGCTTATAAGGTTGTGTTTACTCTGTCTAATTGCATCTCCAACTCTTCTTTTTCCAACTCAAATCAACCTTCGTGCTTTGAATGGATTTTAGATCATTCAACTCCTTAGAAGACTCTACTCTTTGTCTCAAGAAATAGGCTTTGTCTGCAGATAAGGTATTCTTTACAACCTCAACTTAAGCCAAAGTGGTAAGATGATAAGAGAATGATTGTATCCCAGAATGTAGCTCTCTTATTAAACTATCCCACAAGCCATTCAATTTTAAAATATAGAAGCAGGTTTCTTTAAGAGCACTAGTAAAGTCAAAATTAGCCAGATACTCAAATGGCCATCTAATGAAGCTTCAAATGAGCTCCAAGAGTTGAGAAGTTTGTAAATGCCAGGAAGGAGGATCAGGTTGAACTTAGATTAATCTCAAGAGTTATTTCTCTACACTGCCATCCACCACTAGCAGAAGTTGGACTAGAGATTTGGACATAATCTCTTATATCTTTTATCTGAAAGTAAATCCTTCATCAAGAATCAACTTTTGAGAAAACTCCTCATTGATAGGGTGGTTGCTCTAGATAGAGGTTCCTCTCCTGGAGGTGGAATCTTCGAAGAAATAGTGATATCAAGAAGAGAAAGTTCATATGGGGGTGGAAAATCATTGATAGTTCGAAGAGGATCCGCTAAGGGCTTACTGTTTTCCAGGTTATAAGACTTATTTCCTTCACATTGGGTTAGGAGAAAAAGGCAAGGAGATATCCACTTCGTCAAAGCTTGTTCTTTCATCCACAAAAGGAATTAGATATAGCGTAAGGGGTGAAGCTTGAATATCATTTTGGTCCCCTATATGATGGTCAAATGGGGATGGTTGTGGTGGTGTCTTTGGATCTTTAGAAGTAAGTGCTTCATCTTCCTCAATAAGACCTGGTAAGTAAGTGAATGTAATTCAAAGTCAAAGTTAATGCTTGGATGAGTAACAAAAAAACTTTGAAGAATAGTACAATGATGAAGGAATGACTTACAGGCCAGTTGAGTTAAGAGCATATTCCTCCTTCCCCCGCTCTCCATGCGTCTCTCGGTAGGAACAATGAACACAGTGTCAATTGGGGCATCATCAGTGCGAGAGGAAGTGCTCTTTATATTTCCAAAGGAAGACTTTATTCTCTTTCGTCTTGTAAGGGGACATCATCTTCCTCTTTTTCCTCTCCTATTGCCTTCAGATCTTTTTATTCCAAATCTCCCTTAACCTCAATGGTAATTTTCCTCTTTTTAAAGAGCTGGAAATTATCTTCCTCAATAGGGGGATATTAAATCCAATTTTAAATGTATAAGTTAGTTCAATGCAAGAGAAACTAAAAAAAGCAATTGAAATCGTACTTGAAGATGAAGGCTTCGAAGAGTGTTTTCTTAATAAAAATGTATTTAAAAAAAACTATCTATACTCGAACCACTACCCGAGAAAGGCTAGAACCATACCACCATGGAATACAACTCTAGGTGTGTGTAAATTGCTTCTAACACTATGGTATTTCTCCAAAGTACAGAGGATGGTTTCCTTCGAAGCTGATGAAACTCTATTGAATACACCAAAATCTACATAGCTTGTCATTGGGACTGGAATGGATTGATAGAACCCGAGTTGCCTTGCAAACTGGGAAATAATGTATACCTCTCCATATAACTTTGAATATGAAGAGTGAGAGGGAACAATGCCATAATACAAGTCCCTATAAATTTGAAAACTACCCTTTAACATGACTATTTAAGACTTGGGACAAAAGACGTGCCTCAAAAGCTAAAAAATGAGGAAATAATAATACTCTTGTTGTGTGACATGTCTAGTATTTTTCATGTGGAACTTTATAAAGGTGGAATAGATAACTTTTGGGTTAGAATTGGTAAAACACATGGGGGGGGGGGGGTTGACCTTATGCATAAAGGGATGTACCTTTTCCCCAACATATTTGAATTGAATCAATTAGTGGATGTCTAACAAAGTCGGCCCTGCCATGCCAAAATTCAACTCGAATAAATTAAATGATGAATTTTAAAATAAAATGGTATTAGAGATTGGGAACTGATCAAACTAAGTGTCCTATTTGCAAAGTTTAATGGCATTGAATATGCCTAAACTTTCCATGCAACTACCTTTTAGTGCCACCATCCTATCACCCATTGCATATAGGCCTCTTTATCTACTTTGTTGACATATCACTTTTGAGGCTAATATCTGAACTTAAATAAAGCAGGTACTTATTGGGTTTCCAACTCTTGGACTAGAAGGGTATGTTCTCCCCAGTGGGGATAATAGGAAAAAAACTGTAGAGGAAGCGCTTTTGGGAATTGGGGACCAATAGTGGTGAGGGCTACCACATTAGGAGAGACAATAGGGAAATTAATACCCCCTACCAAATCTAAGGAATAAATAGCAAGTATATTATGTGTTTCTTCGAAAGAAAGAAATTCATTAACCTCAAAAGAGTTGGACGCCATTATTGGGGAAAGGTTTTTAAAAAAGTGTGTAGAGAATACAAAGGGTTAGATTGAATGAACAGATGAATGGTAAAAAAGAAGACTAATACAAGGAAGCTTATACAACTTAATCTATTTTAAAATGAAAATTCAACCCAAGCGGGACACATCACGTGCATATATAAAGTTTACCTCCCAAAAGTAAGGTATGGGGAAGTGGAAAGACACGCATCACTTTTGGAGGCTATATGCTCCCAATGTTTTAACATGATTGTTTTTAATGCCATAATGACCAAAACAACTAAATAATCAGATGATGATAGTCCCAATATGTGCCAATTGCATTGGATGATATAAAATTATAAAAAATTATCCATATCTTTATTAATGACCCATTTTGGCCGCTAAAAGTTATCGTTTGGGTTGTTCCACACAATCTGGTAGATTTAGTGGGTCCACTGCCAATAAATAGTTCACGCACTTAATAAAACTTTGAGCATTAACCAAAATAAGGGGTTTTAAAGTTTCAAGTTAATGTACCATATTTGGTTCCCAAATTGAAGTGGTTAAAAATTATTATAAGACCAATATTAATTAAAAAAATTGGTTAAACTTTATAATTGTACCAATCCAGAGCAATTAGAAATGAAAAATGGTTTAATAAAGGAGAAAAATAGTAATAAGCATTTATAACAAAAACTTCCTATCACTAATAATATGAAAAGGAAATTACAAAACACTTTACATGGTGAAGAAATGAGGAAAGCCCTAAGTTACAAAACAGTGAAAGGTATTCAACCAGTAATTAAAAAAAAAACTCCAAAGCCATACAGGATTAAGCCTCTCCCACCTCTAAACATAAGCTTTGTGGTCCAAGAAGCCAAAAATGACATCGTCCGCCTGACTTTTAAAAAGCTGAAGTGTGAAAATAACCTTAGGTAGAGATAATGGTTGAAGCCCCAATTCAGTTGCGTGTGTGGGGTTATTTATGTAGGCTTCCTGAAAATTCTCATTCTCCTCCAAAATCCTTTTACAGGGAGAGAAAATCTCAACACAACTTTCAAGGAGTCTCTGATGCTTTTTGAGGTTAGTGGAGTAAAGTATCAACCTGTTCATGAAGAAAGGGAAAGATAAAAGGAAAGAAGAAAGATGAACTCGAAGGCTAGAGGGACAAATAAGAAAGGTTTCAAGAATCATAAAAACCCAAGAAAAGTAATTTATTGCATGGCCTTTCAACAGAATGGAATGGGGGAAACGAAAAAAGGCATGAAGATATTCCTAAGCCTTATTGACAACAAAGGTAGAAGGTGGAATCTCAGAACATGGGCATTTTGTATAGAAACCTCCCCCAACATATTGCTCCAAATTGTGGAAAGCATCACTTCCTAATATAGGAGGTAAATAAACAAGGTCATAAGAGGAAAAATGAGACATTCTGGTTTGAACAACCAAAAAATCAAGAGCTTCTGGATCGAAGTTCCCCTTAGCGAAGAGAAAGGTAGTATAGGTTCCATTTGAAACAACTCGGTATGATGGCAGAACGAAGGTATGCAAATAATCACTAAGAAGGCTATACCCGGGAGAATCATAAGTTGAATAATGCTAATAGGCTAAAGTATTCATGTAGTCACATGAGGTATACCGAAAGGGATAAATGGTTTAATGGGCAAACACCAAGCGTAATCACCACTAAACGTGTGGTAAAAAATGGATATTTCTCTTGACTCATGTACTACAAAGTATTTTTTAAGGCGAATGATCGCATAATGCTCAGGCAAATTATCAATGGGGGGAGCTGAAAAAGATTTATTGCAAATAGAGATAGAGTAACCCAAATCAAAATGGCTATTGGGGACTATTTCAATTGCCTCCTCATCAGGAATGTCATCCCCAAATAGAGGTTTTTTTCCAAAAGACTTAGGATTAGATCAAGTCAATCTCAAACTTTGACAAAAAATTTCAAAAAAATCCAAAAACATATAACAATTTGAAAAAGCACAAAAGTATTCATCATCATCTCTTATAAGCCAGTTAATGCAAAATTCTGAACTCACTCCAACTCCCCATAATACTCCAATCCACATCCATGAAAATTCAATAGTTGAGTACGACCCTGATAGCCCTCACACTCCTAACGCTCCACAATTCTGCGTTTCACCTCCCACACCGTCACACTCAATCTTAAATAACACGCAGCTTTTCCTCTTAGGACACACTTCAGAGCACGCTCCGAGTATACCAAGTGAGGATACCGAGTCTTTGAGAGAGAGAGAGAGACATGTTGTAACACGGTAGTTCAGCCGCTGATGAGGGACAGACCCCATATCGCCCTTTGAGAGACACCTTATATTCCGAGCGCACTGTCACTCCGGGATGCATTTTACTCCCGTATAATGCGGGGCAATTTCGCTTTAGGAATGGGATGATCCAGATACTTTCCACTTACCATGGAATGGATTCAGAAAAGCCATATGCCCACATCATGGAATTTGAGTAGGCGTGCGAGACTCTCAATGATCAAACTTGCACAAAAGATGTGCTTCGCCTTAAACTCTTCCCATTCTCTCTAAAGGATAAGGCTAAGACCTGGCTATGGTCTTTACCTCCAAATTCGATTTCATCATGGAACGAATTACAATCTAAATTTCTCAAGAAATTATTTCCTCCACATCGAACGAACTCCATCAAGGCTCAAATTCAAACGTTCCGATAATTAGAAAATGAGTCGTTCGATCGATGCTTTGAGTGTTTCAACGAGTTAACTACTTCGTGTCCCCATCAAGGTTTTGATAAAATGCAAATCATTTCCATTATCCATAATGGGCTGAACATTAATTCCAAGCCACTCGTTGAAACCATGGGTAGTGGTCCATTTGTCAACTTAGACGCCCACGATGCTGAGCTTCACCTGAGGTATGTCGCCGAGACTACCCAATCCTGGGATACATCTGATTCTAATGCTCAAAATAGAAATCATCAAGTGACCACCGCTCCATCGACGTCCGACCTTTTTCATGTAGAAAAGAATTCTATGAAGGACAGTAGACTCGATGTACTTGAGAAAGGACTGCGAGACCTACGTGAGGTGTATGAAAGAGGACCAACTGGATTCATCCCAAACCCCATCGAGAATGTGTGTGCAATTTATGAGGCGGGTCATTCAACTGAGGAATGCCTGACTATACCCGCTTACAAAGTGATGCTTCAAGAGCAAGTCAGTGGTATAGGAGGATTTAAGGGTAATTTTGGTGCATTGCACGGGAATTATAACAACCCTTCATGGAAAAACAATCCTGGTTTTAGCTATGGGCAACAACAAGCTGCGATGAATCCTAATTCACATGCTGCCCCTCCTTCACCACAACACTTTCAACAAGCTCCACACATGCAAGGACATGTGCAAGCACCACCACCTCAAGGAGCATATATCCCTCCACCGTGGAGAAGTCTCGAGGACACGACAAACCAATTTATCAATACCCAGAGTGCATCCAATGCTAGATATGATCGCCGGATCAGTGACATAAATGCAAATATTTCAAAAATGCAATCATCGTGGAGTATCCAAGAGAAGGGTAAATTTCCTGCCCAGGGCCAAAGACCTCCCCAAGGTCAAACTAGTGTAAGCTCCACTTCTACGGTACATCAGGAGCAATGTCAAGCTGTGACCACTCTTCGTAGTGGGAGAGTCATTGATTTATCACCTCTCCCACATGACGCAACCAAAGACAAGGAGATTTCGCCCGGCACGAAAGAGACCGAAGATGTCTCCTTGAATGAGAGTGATAAATAAGACATTAGTGAGCCCGAGGTAGTTGTGAAATCACCCACCGCGGCACCATTTCCTCAAAGGTTGGTTCCTTCCCACAAAGGAAACTCTCGTGATGAAGTGTTAGACGTGCTTAATCAAGTAAAGTTAAATTTACCTTTCCTCGATGCCATTAAGCAAATTTCAGCCTACACGAAAGTCCTCAAGGACTTGTTAATAGTAAAGACGAAGATGAAGGTAAAGAAAAATGTCTTTCTAGCATAGAACGTGCTTTCCATCCTACTCAACGATCTCCCGAACAAATTCAAAGATCCCGATGCACCCACAATTTCCTGCATCATTAAAGAAAATAAAATTAAAAAAGCCTTACTTGATTTGGGAGCAAGTGTCAATATCCTCCTTTACGCCATCTATAGGAAACTTGATCTTGGCAACCTCAAGCCCACAAAGGTAACTCTCCAGTTAGCGAATCGAACTGTGAAGATCCCAAGAGGCATAGTTGAGTACGTGATCGTCCAAGTTAACACTTTCTACTTCCCGGTAGACTTTGTTATTTGGGACACGGAGCCCTCCTTCACCTCGAGCAATCATGTTCCCATCATTCTTGGGCACCCATTCTTAGTTATATCTAATGTAATCATCAATACTCGAAATGGGCAAATGAAACTCACCTTTGGAAACATGACTTTAAAGACTAACATCTTCCATATAGTCCAACAGACGGGGGAAGAAGATGATCTTCACGCGGTGAGCTTAATAGATGAGATCGTAGAGGAGTATTTTAAGGAAAACTATTATGGAGATGCCCTAGGATCCTGTTTAGTATCGAGCCGCAAGAGTGAGGGAACATACACCAGATTTGAGAGGGAAGTTGAGGAGTGGGGAGAGTTACTTGATGAGAGAGCGTCGGACGAGGACACGAGAGACGTAAGTTGGATTTCTCGATTCGAGGAGATACCGCCGAGGGAGACACGCATGGTTCCCTCTAGCGACAAATTTCTGACCCTTGAATTGAAGAAACTACCCTCCCATATTAAATATGCATGCCTAGGAGCGGACGAGACATTCCTTATTGTTGTCTCCTCTAGCCTAGACGAAGAGCAGGAGGGTAAATTGCTAAAGATTCTGAGGAAGCACCAAGGTGCTCTTGGTTGGTGCATTGCTGATTTAAAATGGATATGACCTTTGATTTGCACCCACAAGATCCATCTCGAAGAGGATGTCAAGACATCGAGAGAAATGCAAAGAAGGCTAAACCCTAATATGAAAGAAGTAGTGATAACCGAAATCATTAAGTTATTGGATATCGGGATTATCTACCCAATCTTGGATAGCAAGTGGGTGAGCCCTCTTCAAGTTGTCCCGAAGAAGTTGGGTATGACCATGATTGAGAATGTTAAGGGAGAGCTAGTTCCCCAACGTACTACCACCGGGTGGCGCGTTTGCATTGATTATTGGAAACTCAATGCGAGAACTAGGAAAAACCATTTCCCCTTACCATTTTTTGATCAGATGCTTGAGAGAGTAGCGGGCCACCCTTACTATTACTTCCTTGATGGTTATTCGGGATATAACCAAATTGAGGTAGATGTACTTGACCAGGAGAAAATGACCTTCACTTGCCCTTTTGGTATGTTTGCCTACAAATGTATGCTATTCGGCTTGTGTAATGCGCCCGTGACCTTTCAAAGGTGCATGTTGAGCCTTTTTAGCGACATGGTCGAGAGAGGACTTAAAGTGTTCATGGAAGATTTTAGCATTTTCGACACCTCTTTTGATCTTTGTCTAGAAAAACTGGAAAAGGTACTTGCCTGGTGCGTGGAAAAGAACTTAGTGCTAAATTGGGAGAAAATTCCATTTTATGGTCACTGAGGGAATAGTTCTTGGCCACATAGTTTCATCCAAGGGGATAGAAGTTGATAGAGCTAAGATAGATGTCATAGTCGATCTACCCCCACCAAAATTGGTCAAAGACGTACGCTCCTTCTTGGACCACGTGGGGTTTTATCGAAGGTTCATTAAGGACTTTAGCGCCATCGCTAGGCACTTAAGCAACCTACTCATTAAGGACACCTCATTTGAGTGGACAGAAGCAAGCCATAGTGCTTTTGAAAAACTAAAAACCATGCTTGTGTCCGCTCACATCATGCGAGTTCCGAATTGGTCCTTACCATTCGAACTTATGTGTGATGCTAGAGATTATGCGATAGGGTCTGTTTTGGGCCAAAGAAAAGACAATAAGGTTCATATCATCTACTATGCTAGCCAGACTCTTACCGGACCACAACTCAATTACTCCACTACAGAGAAGGTGTTTCTAGCAATAGTCTTTGTGCTTGACAAATTTCGGTCCTACCTTATCGGTTCTCCCATCACTTGCGTCACCGACCACTTGGCACTAAAATACCTACTTGCGAAGAAAGACTCAAAGCCGCGTCTCATAAGGTGGATCCTACTCCTACAAGAGTTTAATCTCTCCATTAAAGATAAGAAAGGAGTAGAAAACGTCGTTGCCGACCATTTATCACGGCTTTCGTCCAACGTGCCTAGTGATCTAATACCCATAGACGAATACTTTTTGTAACAACCCTCGCTTTTGAGAACCTATTTTATATTTATTTACTGTTCGAAGTAATTATATAAAATGCTGGTTCATGGAGTAAATATTAATATATGAGGTAAAAGTTAATATTTGCTAAGATTGTTGTATATTTACTGTATGTGTAAGTAAATATCACTATGTTGCGTTTATAGTGTCATGTGCATTAAATGACATTCATGGTTTAAAATGGAACTGAGATTTGAAATAAATTATAAAATTTCCAAATGATAATTTGGAGGGCGTAGTTAGTCCCAAAACGTGCGAGACAGTCGAAATAATTGCCATATTGAATTTTTGTGTTTCGGGCACTTTTGACTGGTTTTGACTCAAATGTGTAGTTGTGAGTCATTTTAATGTGGTATTAACCACTTAAGTTGATAATTTTAGACA
Source organism: Sambucus nigra (assembly GCA_949130495.1). NCBI lineage: Eukaryota > Viridiplantae > Streptophyta > Magnoliopsida > Dipsacales > Adoxaceae > Sambucus > Sambucus nigra. The sequence goes on from OX422208.1 coordinate 100,538,009, forward strand.
AAAGGCATGATTTATATCTTGCAATTAATTTATTTCTCTTTAGTGTATATCCTAACCTAGAGAGAGAGAGAGAAGAAGAGAGCTTTGGAGAAAAGAGAGAGATTGGAGCTTGGGTTGTTGCTACCTCAAAGAAATATGAGATTTCTTCTTCAAGGTAAGTTTTCTACTTGCTACTATATGATTTAAGATGAGTAGATTGTGTGATAGTTGTGTATTTGAATTTATGGATCAAAAATGGAATTTATGGTGTTTGAGCCCTACTTATGGTTTTAGTTGATGATATTATAGATTATAGTCTTGGATAATTATGTAGGATGATTTGGGATAGTTTGATGTTGATGGTTGTGTGTAAAAATGGAAGAGAGATTGGTTTTGGAGAAAATTTAGGGTTCATAACCCGTATCCCCTTCATGACCCTTCTGCAGGGGCGAATCGATTCGGCCCCTTGGGCGAATCGAGTCGCTAAGGGGGCAGTTTCTAGGTCTGGGTACCCGAATCGATTCGGCATTTACAGAAAGTTGGGTTGGTCATCCGAATCGGTTCTCTTTTTGGTAGAATCGATTCGCTTTGGGGGCGAATTGATTCGGCCCTAGGGCGAATCGATTCGGTTCTTGCAGTTTTAAGTTATTTTCTTTAACTCAATTTCGATCCTTTTTCTTTAGGCTTAGGACCTAGGAACCTTCTTATATGAAGTAAACTTAGAGTCCTAGAGTCTTAATTGAGTTTGGTCACCACCCTAGATTAGAATTGATTCATATGGGGTTCACAAAGTGATGTTCAGGCATTACTTTCCTTTTTTGTAAATTATTAAGGAGTCTAAGAGTTGTAAGGTCATGATTGGAGACTTCAGGGGCTCAATTGTGGTATCTAAAACCTTGTGACTTGTGGTAATATTGTGATCTCTTGGAGAAAGATTCGAGACTTAGTATATGATGATTTCTAATGAGAATATTTAGTGATCATAGTTTCGGATAAAAAATGAAACGTGTGCATGTAAAAATGGAAATGAAAATGAGATTAAAAGATAAATGATAATTTATTTAAACACACCTCTCTAAATTCTATCATAAGGGAAGTTCGCGCGCATGGTGATGCCCCCTGGCTAATGAATACAGGGTGGATATAGTCCTAGGCCATATGAGCGATTATGTTATATATTCTGCGCTGGTTAGGAGATTTCGGGTGTGGTCTTGACTATCCCGCAGGCATATGGCCGCTTCCCGACGTCTTGCGTTATAGGTGCCCAAGTTGTCTTGGTGATAGGCCCTCGAAGATGATAGTCATTTAGGGGCGTGCACAGTGGAAAAACCCGAAAGGGCGGTCTTAGAATCATTGTATGTATATATGAATATAACTATTCTTAATCAAGTGGGACTTGATGTATTATAAATGCCATAAAGAGCATGGAATGTGATTACATTCCTGCTAAGGAATGAAATGCCACAAAGAGCATTAGACAGTAATTATATTCCTGATAAGTAATGGAAAGATGAAATGAAATAGTGAAAAAGGATGAAAGTTTTAATTGATGATATTCATTTAAATCCTCTTGCATAACTAAAAGATATTTATAATCATTTAGATTGTCTTAATTTATTCTTTGAGATTATGCTCGTAGAGTCTCATCTTTATCATTCACGTTTAACTATACATAGTTGTCATACTTTTTATTCATCTGGTGATCATATAAAACCGGGCCCTGACCCGTTCATATTTCTGCTTGTGCATGAAACTTGTACCCCCTCAGGTGCTCCGCCGTAAGGACGCCCATTCTGACTTTCTCTATTCGGTGTTTTGAGGAACCGTGAAACTTTTCTAATGTTACGGGATATTTTGTGTAGACGCCTTACTTTTTGTTTTCTAGTTATGATTGGTTCCTTTACTCGGGCGTGTGGCCCAAAGTTTTGTAATTGCTTAATGGATGTATGATGTAACTTAAATTTAATTGTTGAACATTGTTGTATGAGCTGTTGACCGACAGCTTATTCGGTCCCCTTATTGTATTCTTATTGTGCTTGTATTATAAGTCTTTTGGGTTTCCACTTTCTTTTAAATTGGGTTGTTTAATTTCCTTCTTTAACTTATAAAACAAAAATTTTTGACAGCCCGTTTTTCTAAAACATTGGGTGGTTATCCTGTTTACTTATTATATTATTATGATGCTGAGAATGATTCCATCCATGATTCCGTTATATTGGAGTATCGGGCTGGCCACCCCTTATTTCGGATCTCGGGTTGTCACAGATGGTATCAGAGCATCAGGTTTCAGAGTAATAGGATCTATGTGGACTTGCCACATTCTATCGTAGCGTTCTTTGATAGAGAGCCTAATGTTAGGACTGCTTTGTTATTTATGGTTGAGATCTTCTGCAAGATAGATTGCTTTGGATAGTATTCTTACTCTATTGTTTCCTTATCTCATATTCCGCCTAAGAGAGGTCGCCCAGCGAGACGCAATAGAGTTGTAGAAGAGGATGTTGGTCCTCCCCCGCCGCCACAAGCAACTATAAATGCTGCCGACGTAGTGAACATTGTTGCCCAAGCGGTTAATGATGCTATGACCGCCGTGGTTCAACAATTACCGCAAGCTCAACAACAGGCTCAGGATGCACCGGCTTCTACGGGACCTTCTTCGTGGGAGAGAGTTAGAGAGTCCTTTTTGAAGGGCCATCCCCCGGAATTCGCTGGAGGCTCTAATGTTATTAGAGCTAATCAGTGGAAGAAGGATATGCAACGCTATCTGCGTATGGTGGAATGTAGTGAGAAGAAGAAATAAGTCCTTGCTACTTTCAAGATCGTTGGATCTGCGTTACATTGGTGGGAGTCGATGACTACAACAGAACAGAGGGATACCATGACTATCAATGATTTCTGGGCTTTGTTTGATCGTAAGTACTTCTTTCCCACTGTTCAGAGGGAGATGAGAAGGAAACTTCAGGATGTGGTGCAAGGTGAGAGATCTGTGGCGGAATATGAAGAGGAGTTCACCCGGTTAGCAAGTTTTGTACCAGACAAAGTGAATTCGAAAGAGAGGAAGGTTTCGAAGTTCATGGGAGGTCTGAACTAGAGGATCCGACAACATTTGTTGGGCAACCCATCTTTACAGACTTTTGGTGATGTGATGAATGCGACATTGCTTCATTGCCAAGAACATCGGTTGTACCTACAGAGTAGCAAGAAAGCTACATTGGTAAGGCAAGTTGGAAAACCTGGAGGCAATGGGACTGGTGGAGGAGCCTCTCCCTCGACCCAATCTTCGGGTAATAAGTAGAAAGAAAGGGATCCCCAGAAAGGGGACTTGTCAAAGAGGCAACGTTTTGGTGGGTTTATTGCAAGTGGCAATACCAATAGACAAGGTCAAGGTGGACCGCAACCGCAATAAGCAGGTAGAGGTGGAAATGGAGGTAGAGGCCATCAGGGCCAAGGACTCGGGTAGTTCTAAAATAACAGGGGTCGAGGTCAGGAGAACCTATCGAATCGGTGCTTTCAATGTGGAGAGCCAGGCCATATCAAGAGGATGTGTCCTCACTTGATTGGGGGACAGCTTCCTAGGATCCCACGACATCCACAGGTTCAAAAACCACCCCAAGCACCTAATCCAGTTGTCCCTCCGCATGAGGGTCAGCTATAGTATGGGCGAGTTTATCATATCCAGGATGCTATGCTTCCTCCGGCTCCGTCGGCGCCGCTAGCTATTGAGGGTAAGTTCCTTATTCAGGGGCACATGGGTCGCATTTTGTTTAATACTGGTGCGACACATTTATTCATTTCTAGAAGTTTTGCTCAGTCTACAGAGTTGATAAAATCTGGAGAGAGTACCTTCACTAATGTCGAGTCCTCTATAGGTGATGGTTCACTTATATTCTTTGTTTGTAAACAAATAGGAATTACTCTTAGTAATTTGTGCTTTGAGGCCAATTTGCTCATCCTAGACATGGTCGAGTATGATGTGATATTGGGTATGGATTGGCTAGTGAAGTATCATGCGATAGTTAATTATTACGGGAAGAATATAGTCTTTGCCGTTCCGGGACAAGAAATGTTCTTAGTGGTTATGCCTCGTTTAGAAGGAGGTACTAGCACTTATTTATATTGTATTGCAGAGGAGAATTCTCGGGAGGTAGTTGTTCCCTTGGATTCTATTCCGGTTGTTAGTGATTTTGAAGATGTTTTCCAGGAAATTCTGGGTTTGCCTCCGAGCCGGGAGATTGAGTTTGTAATCGATTTAGCGTCGGGAACGAGACCGATTGCGGGAGCTCCATATCGCATGGATCCTGTGGAGATGAGGGAGTTGAGAGATCAAATCTAGCAGTTATTGGAGTAGGGATTCATTAGGCGTAGTACGTCGCCATGGGGTACTCCGGTGTTGTTTGTAAAGAAAAGGGAGAGTTCTCTCCGGTTATGTGTTGACTACAAAGAGTTGAATAAAGTCACCATCTGGAACAAATACCCTTTGCCTCGTATCGCTGACTTGTTTGATCAACTTAAGGGAGCGTCGTACTTCTCTAAAATCGATTTGAGGATGGGGTATCACCAGTTGAGGATACGGGAGCATGATGTATCCAAGACCGCTTTTCTGACGAGATACGGATCATATGAATTTTTGGTTATGCCCTTTGGACTAACCAATGCCCCCGCCGTATTTATGGATCTCATGAATAGAGTATTTTGGGACTTCTTGGACCAATTTGTTATTGTCTTCATCAATGACATCCTAGTCTATTCTCGAACGGAATCTGACCATGCTATTCATTTGAGGTTGGTCCTACAAAGGCTGAGGGATCATCAACTGTATGCTAAGTTCGAGAAGTGTGGATTTTGGTTGCAGGAGGTACAGTTTTTGGGTCATATTGTGTCATCCCAGGGTGTATCGGTGGATCCGAGTAAGGTGGTTGCGGTGAGAGAGTGGGGTCAGCCCACGACACCTGCCAAGATTCATAGTTTTCTGGGTTTGGCGGGTTATTACCATCGGTTTATCAAGGGTTTCTCTAAAATCGCTAGCCCTTTGATAAATTTGACCCAGAAAAGGGGTGAGATTTATTTGGGATAACTCTTGTCAGGCCGCTTTTGACGAGCTCAAAGATAGGTTGACTTCGGCTCCAGTCCTTGCACTGCCAAAGTCAGGGTTGGAATATCTAGTCTTCACCGATGCATCTCTACAAGGATTAAGAGGTGTACTTAACCAAGAGCGACGGGCTATTGCTTATGCTTCCCGCAAGATAAAGCCCCATGAAAGGAACTATCCGGTGCATGACTTAGAACTTGTCGCGGTTGTCTTTTCCTTGAAGATTTGGAGGCATTATCTCTTAGGGGAGAAATTTAGTCTGTTCACGGACCATAAATCGCTGCAATATTTATTTTCACAGAAATATTTAAATATGCGACAACGCCGATGGCTAGAGTTCGTGAAAGATTATCACTTCGACATCCACTACCACCCAGGTAAGGCGAATGTGGTAGCAGATGCTTTGAGCAGAAAGACCGAAGGGGAGTTAATGAAACTATGGAAAGCAAAATGGAAGGAGCTTGGCCAACAGGATGAAGATGCTAGGGCGTTTATGTCTGTAATGATTGTTACGCCTACTATTATGACAAGGGTTGTTGAAACCTAAAGGAGGTACAAAGATTGTCAAGACCACGTACACAAGTTATTGACTGAGGGAGCAGAATCCTACTCTATTGGCTCTGAGGGTGGGGTGCGTTTCCACGGGAGACTCATTGTCCCGGATGAAGGGGACTTAAGAAAGGTCGTAATGGCGGAATCTCACGGTTCCAAATTTACAATGCATCCGGGTAACGAAAAAATGTATCAAGACATGCGCCATCAGTATTGGTGGCCGGGCATGAAGAGGGATATTTTCGAGTTCATGTCCCAATGCACCACTTGTCAATTGGTCAAGATTGATCATCAATAACCGACCGGTTTGTTGCAACCGTTGGAGATCCCGGAATGGAAATGGGAGAGCATATCAATGGACTTTATTATGGGCTTGCCAACGTCACAAAAGGGTCACGATTCTATTTGGGTTATCGTTGATCGCTTGACGAAGTTGGCACACTTCCTACCGGTCCGCGCCGATTACAACACCGCTCGTTATGCCCGATTGTTGTTCATTGAGGAGGTTGTTAGACTGCATGGGGTGCCTTTAAATATAGTTTCCGACCGAGACAAGATTTTTGTTTCCCACTTTTGGAAAGTTTCCAAGCGTCCATGGGAACCGAATTGGAGTTGAGCACTTCTTATCATCCTCAAACAGATGGGCAGACAGAAAGGGTCAACCAAATATTGGAGGATATGCTCCGTATGTGTGTGCTTGATTTCAAGGGTAGTTAGGAACAATATCTCCCATTGGTCAAATTTGCTTATAATAATTCGTACCAATTCACTATTGGGATGGCACCCTATGAAACTTTATATGGCCGACCTTGTAGATCACCCACTTGTTGGTTAGAGGTGGGGGATAATAAGTTTTTTGGACCTGAAATGATCCGGGATACTTCTTCAAAAATTGAACTCATTCGGAATCGCATTCGGATAGCCCAAGATCGACAAAAGAGCTACGCCGATGCGGGTAGAAGGCATGTGGAGATGGAGTTCGGGGACCAAGTGTTGGTGCGAGTGTCGCCTATGAAAGGCATCAAGAATTTTGGGAAGAAAGGGAAGCTTGCACCGCGCTACGTTGGACCTTTTCCTATTATTGCTAAGGTGGGTCCGGTGGCGTATCAATTTGCTTTACCGGAACACTTGCAGCAAGACCATGACGTGTTCCATGTCTCCTCTTTGAAGAAGTACAAAAGGTGTGAAGGTGCCTTTTGGAACATTCCTTTTGAGGATATTGAGTTGCAACCCGACATTTCATATGAAGAACAACCGGTCGCTATTTTAGAGCACGGAGAGCGCCGATTGAGATCGCGGGTAGTGCCCTTGGTTAGAGTGCAATGGAGTCATCATAATGTCGAGGAATCGACATGGGAGCGCGAGGATGACATGCGGGAAAAGTGTCTGCATCTCTTCTTGCAAGGTACGCTTGAATTTTAGGGACAAAATTCCCTCATAAGGGGGGGAGTATGTAACAACCCTCACTTTTGAGAACCTATTTTATATTTATTTACTGTTCGAAGTAATTATATAAAATGTTGGGTTATGGAGTAAATATTAATTATATGAGGTAAAAGTTAATATTTGCTAAGATTGTTGTATATTTACTGTATGTGTAAGTAAATATCACTATGTTGCGTTTATAGTGCCATATGCATTAAATGACATTCATGGTTTAAAATGGAACCAGGATTTGAAATAAATTATAAAATTTCCAAATGATAATTTGGAGGGCGTAGTTAGTCCCAAAAGGTGCGAGACAGTCGAAATAAGTGCCATATTGCATTTTTGTGTTTTGGGCATTTTTGACTGGTTTTGACTCAAATGTGTAGTTGTGAGTCATTTTAATGTGGTATTAACCACTTAAGTTGATAATTTTAGACAAAAGGCACGATACATATCTTGAGATTCATTTATTTCTCTTTAGTGTATATCCTAACCTAGAGAGAGAGAGAAGAAGATAGCTTTGGAGAAAAGAGAGAGATTGGAGCTTGGATTGTTGCTGCCTCAAAAAAATCTGAGATTTCTTCTTCAAGGCAAGTTTTCTACTTGCTACTATATGATTTAAGATGAGTAGATTATGTGATAGTTGTGTATTTGAATTTATGGATAAAAAATGTAATTTATGGTGTTTGAGCCCTAATTATGGTTTTAGTTGATGATATTGTAGATTATAGTCTTGGATAATCATGTAAGATGATTTGGGATAGTTTGATGTTGATGGTTGTGTGTAAAAATGGAAGAGAGATTGGTTTTGGAGAAAATTTAGGGTTCATAACCCGTAGCCCCTTCATGGCCCTTCTGCAGGGGCGAATCGATTCGGCCCCTTAGGCGAATTGATTCTCTAAGGGGACAATTTCCAGGTCTGGGTACCCGAATCGATTCGGGTTAAGGCCGAATCGATTCGGCATTTACAGAAAGTTGGGTTGGTCATCCGAATCGATTCGCTTTTTGGGCGAATCGATTCACTTTGGGGGCGAATCGATTCGGTTCCTACAGTTTTGAGTTATTTTCTTTAACTCAATTTCGATACTTTTTCTTTAGGCTTAGGACCTAGGAACCTTCTTATGTGAGGTAAACTTAGAGTCCTAGAGTCTTAGTTGAGTTTGGTCACCACCTTAGATTAGAATTGATTCATCTGGGGTTCACTCCGAGGGTGCATAAAGTGATGTTCAGGCATTACTTTCCTTTTTTTGTAAATTATTAAGGAGTCTAGGAGTTGTAAGGTCATGATTGGAGACTTTAGGGGCTCAATTGTGGTATCTAAAACCTTGTGACTTGTGGTAATATTGTGATCTCCTGGAGAAAGATTCAGGACTTAGTATATGATGATTTCTAATGAGAATATTCAGTGATCATGGTTTCGAATAAAAAATGAAACATGTGCATGTAAAAATGGAAATGAAAATGAGATTAAAAGATAAATGCTTATTTATTTTAACACACCTCTCTAAATGCTATCATAAGGGAAGTTACGCGCATGGTGATGCCCCCTGGTTAATGAATGCAGGGTGGATATAGTCCTAGGCCATATGAGCGATTATGTTATGTATTCTGCGCTGGTTAGGAGATTCCGGGTGTGGTCTTGACTATCCCGCAGGCATATGGCCGCTTCCCGACGTCTTGCGTTATAGGTGCCCAGATTGTCTTGGTGATAGGCCCTGAAAGATGATAGTCATTTAGGGGCGTGCAGAGTGGGAAAACCCGGAAGGGCGGTCTTAGAATCGTTATATGTTTATATGAATATAACTATTCTTAATCAAGTGGGACTTGATGTATTATAAATGCCACAAAGAGCATGAAATGTGATTACATTGTTGCTACGGAATGAAATGCCACAAAGAGCATATGACAGTAATTATATTCCTGATAAGGAATGGAAAGATGAAATGAAATAGTGAAAAATGATGAAAGTTTTAATTGATGATATTCATTTAAATCCTCTTGCATAACTAAAAGATATTTATAATCATTTACATTGTCTTTATTTATGCTTTGAGATTATGTTCGTAGAGTCTCATCTTTATCATTCACGTTTAACTATACATAGCTGTCATACTTTTTATTCATCTGGTGATCATATAAAACCGGGCTCTGACCCGTTCATATTTTTGGTTGTGCATGAAACTTGTACCCGCTCAGGTGTTCCGTCGCAAGGACTCCCGTTTTGAATTTCTCTATTCGATATTTTGAGGAGCCGTGACACTTTGCGAATATTACGGGATATTTTGTGTAGACGCCTTCCTTTTTGTATTCTAGTTATGATCAGGTCCTTTACTCGGGCATGTGGCCCAAACTTTTGTAATTTCTTACTGGATGTATGCTGTAACTTAAATTCAACTGTTGAACATTGTTGTATGAGCTGTTGACCGACAGCTTATTTGGTCCCCTTATTGTATTCTTGTTGTGTATGTATTATAAGTCTTTTGGGTTTCCATTTTCTTTTAAATTGGGTTGTTTAATTTCCTTCTTTAACTTATAAAACAAAAATTTTGGACAACCCGTTTTTCTAAAACATTGGGTGGTTATCCTGTTTACTTATTATATTATTGTGATGCTGAGAATGATTCCATCCATGATTCCTTTATATTGGAGTATCGGGATGGCCACCCCTTATTTCGGATCTTGAGTTGTCACACTTTTCGAATGAGCAACTCTTTGCTACCTCTTCTTTGCCCTGGTTTGCGGATATCATGAACTATCTTATCACGGGAGCCGTCCCTCCCGATTGAACACCGCAAGATAAGAAAAGGTTTATTACGTGGTCGCGCATGTTTTTCTATGATGATTCTTTCCTATTGAAATATTGCGCCGAACAAATCATTCGACGTTGCGTACCAGATGGCGAGATCCCAAAAGTCATCTAATTTTGTCATTCGGAAGCTTGTGGAGGCCACTTTTCAACGAAAAAGACGGCCCCTAAAATTCTGCAATGCGGCCGCTATTGGCCCATAATATTCCGGGATGTGAACAATGCTTGTAAATTTTGCAATAGGTGCCAAAGGATGGGAGCTATTACCTGACGAGACATGATGCCATTAATCCCGATAATTATTATTGAGATCTTCGACTGCTGGGGTATTGACTTCATGGTTCCTTTACCCCCGTCCTTTGGTTTCCTATACATCTTTATTGCGGTCGACTACGTTTCCAAATGGGTTGAAGCTATCACTATCAAGATAAATGACAACAAAGTGGTGATTAAGTTCCTATAGGAACAAATACTTTACCGCTTCGACGCTCCGAAAGCGATAATCAACGACAATGGCACACACTTTTGCAATAGGCCATTCGAGAAGCTCATGATAAAGTATTGTGTCGTTCACAAAGTTGGAACTATCTATCACCCACAAACGAACAGGCAGGTCGAACTAGAAAATTGGGAGATCAAGAATATTCTCGAAAAGACCGTCAATCCTACCTGGAAAGATTGGTCACTTAGATTGAACGATTCACTATGGGCCTATCGTACCGCATATAAAAATTCGCTCGGCATGTCCCCATTCCTCTTTGTGTATGGTAAAACTTTCCATCTTCCCGTAGAATTAGAGCACAAAGCGTATTGGGCGATTAAGAAGTTGAATTATGACATGGATAAAGCCGGTGAAGCTCGCAAGCTTCAATTAAATGAGTTAGAAGAAATATGCAATGATGCGTACGAGAACGCAAAAATTTCCAAAGAAAGGATGAAACGTGCTCACGATAATATCATTCGACGCAATGAGTTTCTTCTCGGATAAAAAGTGCTTCTCTATAACTCTCGGCTTCATCTCTTTTCGGGCAAGTTGTAGTCACGATGGAGTGGCCCATTCATTGTAAGGAACGTTTTCCCACATGAAGTTATTGAATTAGACGATTTAAAAGGGGGAAATACATACGAGGTAAATGAACAATGCCTAAAGCCATATTTAGAGGCGTGTGTGGAAGAAGTCGACACCGTTTGGTTGTCGGACCCCATTTACGGGGCTGAGTGAGATGCTACTTTGAGGTCGTCACACCCCCGATGCGTATGGAGTGAATTCTTGTGTATAGTAGACGAGAGTCACCTGAGTAGTGAGAGTCCCTAGGATTAGGATGCAATAAGGTTGGAGCATGCACATGTTTTGGGTGATTGAGTTGAGTTGCGTTTCCATAGGTATCAAGAGGGTGTTGAAGCCAAAATTGATAGGAAGTAATATGGAGTGTCGAAAACAATGCGGTGAGAGCGATCAAAATCAAGTTAGGGGGAGAAATCCTGCTCAGTCCAAGAACCGGATCGGTTCTTTTAATTTTGAGCCGAACTGGTCTGGACCAGATCGGTTCGTTTCTTTTAAAGTCGGATCGATTCGTTATCTAAAAAACTAGAAAATTAAAAGACCAGACCGATCCGGTCTTGGAACACCCGAATCGGTCCGGTTTTTTGTAGTCTTTTCCCCTTCCCTACCTTCCCCCCAATCCACTTCCTTCCCTCCATATTCGTCCAACCACCTCCTCCTCCTCCTAACTTTCCCTCCCAAATATATCCCCTTTTCCCTCCAAACCCTTTCCCTCCATTTCCAAACCCTACCTACACTCCTTACCTATAAATACACACCCTAACCCTCCATTTTTCTCCACACCTTCAACTACATCACTCACCTCTTCTCTATACTTATTTTTCCAGCATCCTCTCCTTGGCATAATGGTCCAACGCGCTACCCCCGTCAAATACGACTCCACTAAAATTTTACCCTCCGGCCATGGTGAGTTTGCTCTCGTCAAGAAGAGCGTTGGTGCAACCGCTTCTTTAGGCCGGATCGCAAACTCCACATGGAGCGAGTAGTCCAATGGGCGGGGTTGTCCAATTTCGTCACTGCCCTCTTCATGCCTAGGGGTTGGTGCCGTTTCCTTAATGAACCCTATGAGGCAGTTTGGGCAGCCGAGGTACGCTCTTTCTATGGATCGCTTGTTCGAACGGGCCAATTCGAGTCTCAAGCCTATGTCGATGGTACCGTCATTCCCTTCTCTTTGGCCATTCTCACGGCCACGTTGGCCGAATATGACGTTCCGGATCTTCAAGACTACAATTACCTAATGAATGTCTACCCGGTAGCCAAGGACCTAATTATGGAGCGAATTGCCCCTACATTGCTTGGAGAGGGGAGACTTTCCCGATTGGCCGACTTAACGAGAAAGCACGCCTCACATTCCAAATTATGTGTGCTAACATTTTGCAAACCTCCAACGATTTCGCAATGTGCCCCCGTTAAGCCACATTGACATACCACCTCTTCGATCCCAACACTTCCATTAACCTGGCTCACACCCTATATGCTGACATTCTTGTTGCAGCCATGGATGAGAGAGGTGCAGCACCACTTCCTTATGCACGCCTGATCACCTCCATTCTCAAAGATGCTGGCATTGAGGCTCCGCTGGACCGTACTCGCCTCCCCAGTCCCTTTGGACAGGGAACCCGCACTCAGAGCGCCAAACAACTGGCCATCCTTCGGGCGAGGCGTGGAAGTGATGATGAGGCTAATAATGCCTCGAGTGAGGAAGAGGAAGTAGCAGGTGCCGACGTGAAGATGGGAGACGTGGCTGTAGATGAAGAGTCGGTCGAAGAAGAAGACGACCTAGATTTCAAATGGGTGGGTGGCGAGCTCACAAATCGAATGTCGACCCTCGAGATGAAATTCAGCAATTTTATGACCGACTACCGATGCGATACAAGTATGATGCTTCATTTCCAAGAAGACTTGTACAGACGCCAGGGGGATCCAAACGAGCCATTGCCATCCTATTTTTATGACCCTTATGGCCCCAATGCGCCCAACTCTTCCCACCCACCGCCCCAGTGAAGCTTTTGTTGGTGTATGTGTCAGTTTTAAAGTTGTTTGGCTCGATCACATGCTTGTATGACTCCTTCCTGTTATTGTACCACACTCCTTTTATATAAAAATCTGTATTTTACATATTTGTTTGTTTTAATTTTTTGCACTTTTCATTCGCTTTGAGTTAGATTTTAGTCCTTTTTGCTTGAGGACAGTGCAAAAGTATAAGTTAGGGGGGTCACAATTGCGTATTTCTAAAACTTCACAAATTTTAAAAAATGCCCAAAAATCTAAAAAAAAATCATAAATTTTTGAAAAATCCAAAAATATTTTTCTTCAAAATAAATAAAAATTGGAATTCAAAATTTTCAAAAATATCATTAAAAGTCGGTTTAAAGTCTCAAATTTTAAAAAACCAATGCACTAAGCCGAAATTGACCAAAGATGAAAATTGTGCGAAAATTGACGACTTAACGAATACGTGTGGAGATTAACAAAACCCGGTGAGATTTCGAGCCTATCGATCTTTTTGAGTTTTTAAATCAATCCAAGTTAATGGTTAACTCATAGTTCTAATTCAGCGTTTTAAATAAGTCGTTGATGATCTCAATTCTTTGTTTTGATCGGTTTTGATAAACGTGTGTGATATTGCCTTGAAATGTGTGCTACAAATCTCTAAATTAAATTAATCTCGAGACGCATGTGGTAAATTAATAAGTAATTCGGACAATGAAGTAGGCCATCGTTTGTTACCCAAAAAGATTATCCATAAAAAGTCGTGAAAAATTCATCCCTTTGATAACCTAATTGAGCCGAATAAAATTTATTCTTTTCATTTGGTTCCCCGAAAAACCCAAGTAGCCCAGAATTGTGAAAATGGAATATTCATTAAAGTCCGAAAAGTGCAATAAGAAGGGGCAAGAAAAAGAATTGAAATGCTCAACAAAAATAGCAAGAAAAGAAAAGAAGTGAAAATAAGAAAAAAATAGAAAAAGAAGAGGAAAATGAGCAAAAGCTCGAAAAAGCACTAACGGACATCATAAGCAAAACTTTCCAATTCCAAAATTTTAACCTTTTCCAATTTTACCCAATACACCTTCTACCCGAAAAAGTCCTAATCGAGTCCAAATTGCGAAATTAGTTACCATGTGGAGAGATAAGATACAAAAAGATAATATAAGAGATTAAATGTGTGAATAAGAGGCAATGTTCTCGTGTTTCAAACCGTCTTCCGTTGGTGAGATCCAATCACTATAAAATTTTCGTCTTTCTACTTATATGCGTTAACTTGGTTCCACTACATCTACTCTTATAAATCACGCATATCGAGAGAGTAGCCACATTCCGAGTGATTCGTTTGTGAGAGCATCTCTTGAGATTTTGAAATCAAAACGAAGTTTCAGATAAGCAACGTAATGGTCAATCGGTGGAAATTTACGATTAAATTTCTAGCTTCGCACACACGCACTATGATTTGAGACTCTTGAACATGATTTGATGATGATTATTTTCTGGAAAAATTTGAATTATACAATTTTTGCGCATTTTGAATTTTCTTTGAGTCGAATTTGGTGGGTATATTCACTGCAAACCCTCACGAGACACAACTCGTCCTACTAGGGTAACCTAGGGGTTTAAAGGCATGTTGCATACACTAAATGCAATCGCTTGCCCGCGAAAAAGGTATTTTATCTCAATAAATTGATTTTCAAGAGTTGAACCTTGCTAGGATTCTTTTACATTGCTCGGGACGCGCAACGTTCTAAGTTAGGGGGATTTAATAAGGCATAAATTCTTTCAAATTTATCCCTTTAATTTAGTTACTTTTAGCACCTCGAACAACGTAATTGATTTAATTTTATCTCATAATATTGGTACTGACTTATTCTAACGAGTACCCCGACTTTCTAGTATTTCATACTAATTTTGTAGGTATTTGATGCCAATAAAGAAAGAAAGAAACCGGAAGAATAGAGAAAGAAAAGAAGGAAAGTCAAAAGGGATAGAGTGTAATTTTTACCCAAAATTCGGATGAGGCATATACAGAAAAGTTAAAGATATCAAGTTTACAAGTACAAAGGAAGAAACGGAACCTCAATCGGAGTCCCGATGTGAAAGTTATGAGCAGTCAAAGATAGAAGAAAAAGTCAAAGGAAAATTGGACCGATCAGGTCCGGACCGATCCGAAATGCAAAGTTCCAGTAACCCCCGGACCGAAGACGGATCAAAGCTGAGAGAAATTAAACGAACTGATCCCTACCAGATCGATCCGGCCAAGAAATAAAAGAACCAATCCGGATCCAAATCGGACCGAACGAAAAGAATATCGGATCGGTTCGAATGTCAAGTTTTTGGTCATTGTAGTATAGTGGTAAGTATTCCCGCCTGTCACGCGAGTGACCCGGGTTCGATCCTCGGCAAAGGTGCCAAAAACTTGACATTCGGACTGATTCGATATTCTTTTGGTTCGGTCCGGTTTGGATTCGGATCGGTTCTTTTATTTCTTGATCAGATCGATCAGGTACGGATCGGTTTGTTTAATTTCTATCAGCTTCGATCCGGGGTTCACTGGAACTTTGCATTTCGGATCGGTCTGGACCGGATCGGTCCGATTTTCCTTTGACTTTTTCTTTTATCTTTGACTGCTCATAACTTTCATACCGGGACTCCGATTGAGGTGCCGTTTCTTCCTATGTACTTGTAAACTTGATATCTTCAACTTTTCTTTAAACGCCTCTTCCAAATTCTGGGTAAAAATTACACTTTTTCCCTTTTGACTTTCCTTCTTTTCTTTCTCTATTCTTCCGTTTTTTTTCTTTCTTTATTGACATCAAATTCCTGTAAAATTAGTACGAAATACCATAAACTCGGGGCACTCGTTAGAATAAGTCAATAGCAAGATTATGAGATAAAATCAAATCAATTACGTTGTTCGAGGTGCTAAAAGTAACTAAATTAAATGGATAAATTTGGAAGAATTTATGCCTTATCATTCCTCATCAGGAATGTCATCCCCAAATAAAGGTTTTTTTCCAGAAGAAGGGGATCTTGAGCCCATATAGAAGGCTGGAAAAGAAAAATAACAGTCAACCTAACCTTTGAAGAGTCTAGAAATATAAGGCATACGCTCAGGCTCACCGAACAAAGTACTTGAAGAGTTAATAAATTGTAACCCATGCAAAACGTGCATATGGGGAGTGGAAGGCCGAGAGAAAGACACTTTTGGCTCAGCATTACCCCAAGTACCACAGTCACCAGTACTGTTTTGACTAGTGCTGGTTGAAGGATGTTCAACAGAATAATCTTTCACCGAAGAAACTACAAAAGGCAGCATGACCTGTATTTAAACAGTGATACACTCAGATTCAGGGTAGGAAGGCGTCGTTGCAAAAGAAAAGGCAAGAAATAAGAAGATAAGAAGATCAAAACAAAGAGGGAAGATTATGATTGATGAAGAAAGTGACAACCCTCAACCATCTCACACGTACTTATACAAAACGCCATAAGGATTAAACGTGGGATTATGGTTTCGAGTAGTTAAACAATCCACTAATTAATCTTCTCCAAAAATTAACTAGTGCAGGGGGGTACCTTTACACCATACTAACACAAACCAATAAAGTGTTGCCACATAATATTGACATCGAAAAAATAATTGAGTAATATTATGATAAAATATATATTAGGGTTATCATTCATTCATGACACTTAACAGAAATTGAAATGTGTGGATTTGCACTAAATATCTAAATGGAGCGTTAGTGCACCAAAGCAGAAAACTCAAATGGGTAAAATAACTCCCCAACATTTACCATGGCAGTTACGTTGTATGGGTAAGAAACACTATAAATAATCAATAAGGCCAAAGAGTAAGATAATACTCCCTCACCAAAAATGCATTTACATTATATTTATCCTCTTTTCTTTATTTTTCTTTCCTTCATTACTTCTTTTCTTTTGATTCCGTAACTAGATTGTAAGGTAGTTGTAAATATTTTTCCAATCTTATTTAAAGTTTCTAGCATTTATTATCCTTTAATTTCTGTAAATCTTTACTTTACTCGCAATTTACTTTCTTGCAAATCTTTACTTTAACTACATTTTTCTTTATTTTCTTTACAAACTTTTCTTTATCTTCAATTCATGCAATTTACTATTTCTATCTTAGTTAGCTATTATAATCTAGCACATTAGGCTAAGATCTTTGTTTGACAATATCACCTGGCATGCTTAACCCCTTAATTATTAACCAAGCTAAGTGTAAATCACCCAAACAGTACCAAATCACAATGAATGCATAGTAAGGTGGTTGAGTTTTTTTTCTTTATAAAAGTTTAAGGTATTTTCGTAACTTAACATGTTAAATTAAGGTACATTGGTAACTTTATACACAATAATGACTATTTTGCTGAATGGTGATTTTTGTCTAAAACCATGGTTCAAATCCTAATTACAAAAACATACAATGTAACCGTAAAAACTTTTCAAAGGCTAAGTTTTAAAAACATATTCAAAAATTACCCTACCAACAATTAAATAAATTATTTTTTTCTTTTTCCATACGAGGACTTACTTGGAAAGATAATCTTGCAAAAATGCAAGTTAATGCACCTTCTTTGATAAAGTGTGATCTATATAATAAGATCCTTATTGTTGTAAAATAAAAGGTATACAGATAGAATTTTGAGGGAGTGAGTCTTTCATTTCATTGATATGTTAATACTAAAGGGGCATTACCTATATTTATAATACAAAATAAGGTAATTCAATAGACCCCTTACTAATTGCAGAATACCAGTGGACTAGAATATAAGTGGACATCCACTTAAATACATATTTTATAATACTCACCCTTAGATTTACATTATATCCACTATTACATGATTGTTACCTCATTAAAATCTTACCAAGGAAATTCCAAGTGGAAAATAACCAAAGTGAAGGGAAAAGAGTATAACTTTTATGATTATTAAATCGGTGTTGGACGTGCCTAGTGTTTCCTCGTTAAAACCTTTAACTGGAAAATCCAATGGGTAAAAACCTAGTCAAAGAAAAATGTGTACAACGCGCATATGTCCAAAACATCATGTTCTCAAATTCTCCCCCTGATCAAATGCTCCTACTGAGTATGATATTTCTCCGTTGATTGAGTCGATGCATATCAGTCTCATACACAATATTTTAAAATTGTACTTTCACACGGTGAATATATATGATCGGTTGTTACCTAAACTTTATTTTTCTTCATAATCTCGATTTCCATAAGACTTGGAAGAAGAGGGATGAACATGTCACTTTATGACATCTATTTGACTTCAATAACATAATTCTTCTGGAGTTTATGTGTTGCCTAAATCTTTTTGAGTTCATGGATGTAGAAGAACTGAAATGTAGTAATAATATCTCCCTTAATGCAGCCTTTTTTAGTGTGGTCTATACAAAAACCATTGCCTTCATAAGTAGTACTAGGAACATATATTCTTTGAGGCGAGTCAAAAGTAGTTTGATTCTTCCTTGTGAGGATCCCATAGATAACCTGCATCTATATAACTAACTGGACATAAATGGTTAGATATAAAAATACCATATGATATGAATGATATTAGTCCATGCTATGCAAGCCAATGATAATTATTTCTTGCCAAGATATTGACTGCAACTATAATATCCAGTACATTCATTGTGTTATATATATCAATATATTAATAACATACAAGTATGGTACTTCTGGACTAAATACTATAATAATATACACATATAGTACTTCGAGACCAATTTATATTTGGCATACACTTTAGGATGATATGGATAATTTAATATCCAAATACCGGAGACCATGGGTATACTAAAATTGTATGCTCAATATATGTTAAAGTATTGCAGGACTTTTCAATATATTTGACTGTGGATTTGAGTCCCTCATAAACTGTATTCGATTTGCAGGTCGAGACAATAACTAGTTATCCCAAGGTTATTCATTTTTGAATTCCTTATTTAGATATTTTCATTTCAATTGAGCTCTTCAGAAGCACATCCATTTAGGGATAATGACATATTTTCATATATGATTGTTTGCATAACCTTCATTAGACAAATATTTACTAAGACGATTGTAATTATATCCATTTGGATTGCATGTTGTATAATGATTGTCCTTGTGCATTGGAGTACGTATTCCTTATTTTTGCTTCAAGCAAATGAAATCCTTTTAGGATTTTTTATATGTATTATTTGTTTAAGTCCCATATATATAAGCAGTTATAGTATTCACGAGTCTCATATACTGTAATTCAAAAACTACTAAGCTAGTCAGATATCTAAAAAGTATTTATGGCCGTAACAGGATGGAATGTTCGTATATAATCAATTTTGGTTCCTTCAGGAAACCTTGTGCCATAAATCATGCACTTTTAGTGAGTTTTAACACTTCATATTCTTATAAACACCCATTCGTAACCTTCAGGGTTAACATTTATTGGGGTTTACTATAAGTCCAAATACACCACGTATATTAAGAGACTCGAATTATGCCATGACGATATTTTCTCCATTTTGGCCAATATATTCCTTGTCGGTATTCATTCCTAGTACGTGAATTTATAGTATCAATTCCCTTTGGTTTTTGTGTAGCTACAATATATATAATTATATAATTGATGATTGTTGATCCCACTTTGCTCTTGTATATGTATAAAACATATATATCTCATTTAATATTAGGTACATTTGCCAACTTCAAGGGGCTTTATAGTCACTTGAGTAATGTGTCTTTTCATAGACAATAACTTCTTCTAGGATTTTAGAGAAAGTGGATCTTTTATTCATAACCTCTTGTGGAGCATTATGTATAACCTTTTCTGGAGCCTTATTTGGGCATGATTTTATTTAACCCCCACTCCTAGGGAGTTAAGTAGTTAGGGACTATAGGCTTGCCATGTTTCTGGCGTGTAATAAATTTATTTACTGTCGAATTTATTTTATCCTTCTGGGATAATGGTTTTGGTAAGCACATTTGTAACTAGTCCACGTGACATTTGATGTTGCAATATAATATTTCACTTCAATTTCACATTGAGCGATACAGGGGATTATATGAAACAAAGTCGAAGTATTCCATGATAATTCTCGTCGTTCTTCAGGAACGAACCGTTCTTTAAGAATAATTTGTACTTCTAGTACGTTCTATCCTCCCCTTAAAGGAGAGAATAGTGTCTCATCAAAATAAAGTTTCACATATACTATAAACATTATAGTTATCTATGGTTCAATAAATGCTGAATTATAAGCACCATATGTACCCTTGTGATAAATATCATTTTCATTCACAACGTCTTATAAAAAATAATTAAAGTGATCTAAAATGGACATTGCATAATAATAAATAATTGAACCATGGAGTTGCAGGCTCATGACAGAGTGCAATTTTATAATGTTAAATATTTTATAGTATAACCCTTTGAATAATGTATTGATTGTTTGCTAGTATAGGCTTCTGGATTCTAACACTAGAAGTAACGCAAAATTACTTTTTACTATTTATTTCAATATGGTACTCATGTATACTGATGCCCATAAAAAAAAACAAATTACTTCAGGAATTGCTTTTATATAACTCAACGTATATGTATGGGAGGGTATTAAATAACAACGTCACGTAGGATCTTCTGGAGCCTTATGTTCAACTATGATTGAAACATTTACTATATTACACACCAAGTCAGAAAAAACTTCTAGTTTTTCATAATAGTGTGAGTTGTGCATTATCTACTAGACAAATTCTATCACATGATGGTTGTTCACAATTGTCACTTTTAAGAGTCAGGATTGGAATATAAAGGTATTTAAGAATACAATAATATATTTTATGATCAAACTTGTGTCGACCAAACTTTAAGAAATAAAAGTATTTAAAAACATTGTATTAGATATTCAAAGAATGTGATGGATAACAACAACTTTTCCAATTAAAGTTTAGAATTTTGGGTTGAGAAATGATGAATTACAAGTTCATAATCTTATGATATATGAGAGGCTTCAGTCTCAAAATTAAGAAACTTTAGGTTTCTTAAGTATAACTAGGGCCACTAAAATAATTATGACAAATATTTCGTTTAAAAAAGTAATGAGAACCTAAGGTTCTCTATTTAATATCACATGTATGTGGATCTTCAGGTTCATATAATTTATCAAATTAAAACTTAGGACTTTAGATCCTATATTAAAATAACTCACAAAGTGCCTAGTGAGAATTATGTATAAAACTTCAAGTTTTTATCATCTGTATGTAAGAACTTCTGGTTCTACACAAATAGTTGAACTTCAAGTTCAATATTACTAATGTTGAAGGACATTAAATTATCTACCTTTTGTATTAAAACTTCATATTTGATTAAGGGGTAAAAATGTTAGAGAATCTTCCAAACAAGTTTCAATAATTTTTATTAATTTCGATCAATAATAATTCAACCTCTTTAGTAAAAAAAAAATGAGGGGCTTAAGTTTTTTACATTCTCTACACATTTCCAAGGCCCCAATCTATATAAAATAATTAGAATGTGAAAATGAGTTAAAATTAAATACTATTAAAAGGATAATTTAATGCTCAAAAGAAGCGAAAGGTCAAGAGACAAAAGTTTAATGGTGAAATTATTAATAGGATAGTTACAGGAATTTTTCACTATTAATAGAGTACTTAAAAAACATTTCTTTTAATAAAAAATAAAAAGCCAAGAACTTGAAAATATATGCTTAAATACTCAATTTATTTTCCCCCCACCCCTACAAAAAACTCATAAATAAATATTTTGAGAACTTTCAAAATTCATACCCCGTGAATAATCAAAACTTCAATTTTTGATTCATGGTATATTTTTGTTGGAGCTTCAAATCCAAATAATTTGAAATACGATAAGAACTCCAGGCCTCATATTTTATATCCTAATGACAAATAATAGTTTGTGAACTTCTAGTCACAATAATAAATATAGATCTTCATATCACACATCAATGATAATTGGAGAACTCTTGGTTTATACCTTTTCAATTTGATAATCAAAACTTCAGATTTGATTGTGATATGTTTTCTTTTTACACTTTATGTCCAAATAATTTTCATATTGCACATTCCAAAATTTGAATGGAGGTAATTCAAATTCCATATTTGAATAATTACTAGGCATCTTGAGGTCCCAAATATAAATAATAAGGACAACTTTATATCATAACATTAAATGTTTAGGGACTTTAAAAGTCATGCCCAATTATATCCAAACTTCAAGTTTGTCAATGGGTAAAATTATTTGGAACTTCATGTCCAAATATATATAATTATTACGAAACATTAAATATCCTTACCCTCGTTATATAAATAATCAAGAAATTGATGTTTGATTACAAATTTAATGGAGCTTAGGGTCCAAATTATAAATAATTGTTATGGAACTTTTAGTATCCCTTGCCATATTATAAAAATAATCAAAACTTCAGGTTTGATATTAGAGCATATTTCCTTCACATGTCCAAAAATTTGAACAATAATTGAGAACTTCAGTCCCAATTTTAAAATAATTGGAAAACTTTTGGTCCCAAATGAGAAAATTTATATGAAATCTTCTAGTCCCGAATGAAAAAATTTACATGGGAAATTTAGGTCCTAAACTTAAATAACTATTTAGAAACTTCATGTCCCAAAATGTAGATAATTGTTGAAATAAGTCCCTAAAAATAGCAATTGGGAATTTAAGACCCCAAATTTTAAATAGTATTAGGAACTTCAGATCTCAAATTTGAATGATGATTAGAAACTTCAAAACTTTTGATTCCATAATTTAAATAATTAGGAAACTTCATGTCCTAAATTTAAAGGTAACACCAAAGTTTCAATTAATATTGAAAACGTGAGGTCCCATTCTTTAATTTTTTCCATATACAAAAAATTAGGCGTGACATAGTAATTTTTCACAATTAAATATTCCAAATGTGAAAATATAAAAACTTTGTGAATAACTAAAATTATGGGATCAGTATAAAAATAATTAAAAGTATAAACACTTGTAATTACCTTGTGAGTGTTGAAACTTACTTATTGGTGTTCACATATAATTACATCTCGCTCCTTCATATTCATAATTGGTTATCATCGAATCAACCACATGAACATTCAAGTCATTCTGTCAAAATAAGAGATCAAGGGTTAATTCTGTCAAAATGAGAGATCAAGGTTATCATCGAATCGCTCCTTCATGGCCCGTTTGGTTCTGCATTCAGAAAACTTGATTTAAACGTTGTTTTTAAATACAATTTTTTATGTTTATAATTATTGATGTGCGTTTCGTAAACTTGTTTTTAAATACAGTTTTTAAAAAATTTGACAAACATGTATATTCAAATTATACAGATATGTGTGTGTGTGTGTATATATATATATTAAGACATATGTATTATATGTATATTTTATATTATTTCATACATTAATAATACATGTATAAAACTATATATAAGTATCATGTATCTTTTGATAATATTATTTAACTTTATATTATTCCATATGTAATTTTGTGTATATGTACATATGGACCTATTTGGTTTGCTACTATAATTCTGTTTTCTGTGTTCACTACACCAAATCCTGCGAATGGTCACGCCCAGTGGGTTACGGACCAAGTCCGCGACCAGATCGTCGCGGACTTGGGCCGTGACCCACTCAATATTTGGCGTGACCATATTTATTATCACACTAAATTATTGATGCCCGAAAAGTGGTCACGGACTTGGGCCGTGACCAGGTCGTGACCATCTTGGCGCCAAACTCGCGCCAAAATTCCCTCCAAGCTTGGTCGCGGGTGGGTCACGGCCCAAGTTCGTGACCCATGACATGATGACGAAGAGAATACACACATCGAGGGTCACGGCTTAGGGCCGTGACCATGTCTGGGTGTGGGTCACGGCTATGGGCCGTGACCAAAGATCATTCAGGAAGCAGGGTTGATGTGAAGAGGGTTGTGCATAGTGGGTCAGGGCTCTAGGCCGTGACCAGGTGTAAGTGGTGTGAGTCACAGCTATTGGCCGTGACCAATACTCAAGCAGGTAGTAGGGTGGAAAAGGGTCGTCAATGGGGGGTCACGACTCTAGGCCGTGACCAGGTGTGAGCCAGAAATACCCTAGTTTCATTTATTGGTCGCGCGCTTTGTGGGTCATGGCTCTAGGCCATGACCAGATTAATAACTTAATAAATAAAACGCTGGTTAGTCATTTGCAATTTGTAAGGGCTGTGTATCGGGGCTAAGGGATTTCATACGATTTGGTGTCATTTCTAAGGGCTAAGCGATTTCATTTGGATTTCATTGGGATTAACCCCTGGTATGTATAGATTTCTTTTCATTTCATTTGGATTTCATGATTTCTATTCAAAGCCCTAAGTTTTATGTGTGTATGTGTAGATTTATGTTTGTATGTGTGTGTGTATGTATTGATTTATGTTTATATAGATTTATGTTTGTATGTGTGTGTGTATGTATTGATTTATGTTTCTATGTGTGTGTATGCATAGATTTATGTGTATATGTATGTTTATGTGTGTAACTATGAACAAATAAATTATTTTTTTGTCAATAAACCCTAGATTTATGTGTATATGTATGTTTATGTGTGTGTATGTATAGATTGTATGTGTGTGTGTGTATAGATTTATGTTAAAAAAATATTAAGGTTTAGTAAACCCTAAATTGTATCTGTGTGTATGTATAGATTATGTCAATAAACCCTAGATTGTATGTGTGTGTATGTATAGATTATGCCAATAAACCCTAGATTATATGCGTGTGTGTATTTTTTTGACAAAATATAATTAAATGGATTTTTAAGGAGTAAAAAAATTTACATCCACCTTGTCGTGATTTTATTGGGGGTTATATGCGTGCCACATATTATATTGGGGGTTATATATATGTCGTGATTTTATTGGGGGTTATATGCGTGTCACATATTATATTGGGGGTTATATACATGTCGTGATTTTTTGCACTATAGTGAGATATTGTTGGCTTGGTTGTTGGATACTATGTTGAATTTATTAAATTGATACTAGTGTCGATAAATGTATATGTTATTAAATTTGTTGGGTGTGCTCTTGATTTGCCTATGAAAAAGTATATCACATATGCTTGTCTTGTTTATGTGTATATGTATGTTTAAAATCTCATAACTTTCAAACCTAAACCTGAATAGCAGGACTCGTATTCATGCCCTCGTATACCTTTCTCAGGAAAAATGAGGCACGGTGATAAATACTGTCAACAAGAGTGGGAGAGGTTGCAATTAGACCGCACACATAACTCTTTTATTAGCGTGCGTCATATAGAGGGTACTCCTATTTATAGGTACGAAAATAATAAGATCGAACAATTTAATTACCTTGTAAATCATGGATTTGATATCCAACAAGATTACTTGTTCGATCGTATTCTATTTTCTCTACCAGAAAACCGGGATGACGTTATACAAAATATATTTCACACACATAATCCCGACATAGCCCTGACCTTGGTTACGTTGTTGGAGAAGGCGAAAAAAAAATTCACCCGTTATGGATACAACTGCGTATAGAGAGCATTGACATAGACTGTGATGTCTCGCGCCACAAGCACGTAAAATTGAATCTTGCCAACAAGTTGAGAAATAGGGGATTCCGAGTTCATGTCACTGACATCTACACATCAATCATAGATACCCTTCCTTCTAGTTGGCCACGTGCAAAAATTCGTAGGTTCTTAAAAACTAATACCGAATGGATGGAGATCAGACACATTGAACTTATTCTAAAGTCTTACTTTGAAAAGGTATCTATCTATCTATCTATCTATATATATATATATATATATATATATAACTAATTAAGCTTGATTAATTAGTTATAATTTCATATTACTATAATTATTTAGTCACTTATATTTTTTAATTTTTGTAGATAATGTCGAGAGGAAACAACCCAAGGGTACCAAAAGCCGATGTGACACCACAATGAGGTTCACCATCTCGTGCAGAACCCAAATTCTCAACACCAATGGCTGAGCAATTCACAACTCCACCAATGGTTCACTCCTCACCAAGTCCAACTCCAAGTGCTCCTACGCCCCAATCCAGCACTCACGTTGATTTAACGCCCCCATCCAACACTCATGATGCCTCCCGCTCAAATGAAAAGAATCCTATTGGCTTCTCCCTTCTCGGGAATAACCCGACGGGTGATAGGAATGATGTGCTGAACTTTAAAGCCCAATGTTTGTCGCTGGGAAAAATGAACGTGGGAGTCGGTGGACCAGACAATTGGAACCTTGTTGATCAAGCTGTCAAAGATGACATACATGAACAACTTTGCAAGCATTTCTCATTTCCTGACCGTTCCAAGAATAAGGTTCTATCTCGGGTTGCTGAAGGATTGAGGACATACAGGAGATACCTTCGGAAGAAACATTTCCCGAAAAAGGCAGCGAGCTCAGATATTTTGGCTTTGAAAGAGAAAGTGCCTCCCAATGTTGAAATGTCGGTGGATCAGTGGAATAAGTTTTTAGAGAATGAGGCGAAGGAAAAAAATTTGGTCCAGAGGGAGCAAAACAAAAAAAATAAGGCATAAAAAACTGATATCCATAGGCTGGGATCCAAATCATATGAGGATTTGAAGAATGAATGGGAGAGTAGGACAAAAGATGGTCCAGATGCCGGTAAAAACCCAAATCGGTCCAACTTATTCCTTCATGCTCGACGGGACGAAGATAATAAATTCCCGCTGCACTTGGCTAAGACACTGGAATCAATAGAGGTCATCAGCAGTTAATCAGATTCGAGCCCTACTGATGACTTTGACCTTGAAAATGATTCCCTGACTAAGACCTTTGGAAAGGACAAAAGGGGGAGGACGAGAGGTGTTGGCTCACATATGCCAAAAACAAAACTTCAACACATTGCACCTCTTGTGGACGAGCTTTCTTCGGTCAAGAATTGTATCTCATCCCAAAAGGAGCACCAGTTGAAGATCGATGGGGATGTCCATGAGATTAAAAATTCCCTGGTATTATTGACAAATCAAATTGGAAAACTTGTGAATCTTTTTGAAAGTTATAGGCCCCCAATGCCTCCTCAAGGTTACCCTTACCCTACTCCTACTCAAGGTTTCACACATCCTTCCCCTCCAACATTCCCCTCTCAAATGCCTCATCCTCCAACATTCCCCTCCCCCTGCACCTTCGCCAATCACGAGGCTCGGATCATCGTCAATAACTCACAGTGACTATGGCGAAGAGTACTATATCAAGGACATGAGCAATTCGAGGTTTGTTGGCGTGTGCATACTCATCTCCAGGGTTCCTGGAACTCTAGTACATCACCGACCTTTGGAGAAGGGTGAGGCTAAAATAATGGTCGATGAAATATACAACGGCTACGGAGATGTACCTGTGTACGTTAACAGCGGGGATGTGATGGAATTGAGGAATTATGCAAAATCTTTTATTACTTGGCCACTTTATCTGTTGGCCAAGATTTAATAATATTTTCTTTCGTTTCAGTTGTAATATTTTTTTTTGTTTTAGTTGTAAGAATATTGGTTTTGCTTCAGTTGGAATGATATTTTTTTTTGTTTCAGTTGTAAGAATATTGGTTTTGTTTCGTTTGGAATGATATTTTTTTTGTTTCAGTCGTAAGAATATTCTTTTTATTTCAGTTGTAATAATATTTTTTAACCTATTACCACAGGACTGAAATTTGAAGATTATTACATGGATTTCCCACAATACAAAGAGTGGATGGGAGAGACTAACCGGATATCAATTAATCATGTAAAGGGCGTTTATGAATTTGTTAAATACGCTTCCAAAAATCTTAAAAGTGAGAAGATTCCGTGTCCGTGCACTCATTGTATTAACGAAAAATATAAGTCATTGGAAGTTGTTGAGTTGCATTTACTAAAGTGGGGAATCTGTCAAGACTATATAATATGGACATACCATGGTGAAAAAGTTGTACCTTATATTCCAGAAGAATTATCGGGAGCCGACCGTGTAACGAAACCTCAAGGAGTAGAAGTGGTACATGATTAACCAACACATCGTCCATTGACCGACTTAATTGGTGATTCTTACGGACTCCACAACCAACAAAACCACCAATCTATGGATACAAATAATGTGCATTATGATCAAGTAAATGAACAAATTGATGCTGAACTACTAGGATATCAGGAATACATAAGGTTGAAAGTCGATGCGGCTAGATCGTTGTATAAAGATTGCGATGAAGATCACTCGGTATTATATGCAATGATTGGTTTTCATAATTTGAAGAGTCAATTTGGTTTGTCTGGAAACAGCATAACCGGAATTCTTAAGTGGGTTAAAGAAATTCTCCCAAAAGAGAACATGTTACCAGACAATTATCCTACCATGAAGAAGAGTTTGAAGGGTTTAGGTTCGAAATACAAATCTATTCATGCTTGCAAGTATGATTGCATATTGTACCGGAATGAGCACGAAGAGAAGGATGAATGTTTTGTATGCAGTGAGCCTAGATATATGGTTTTTGAGAATGGAAATGGAAAACATGCAAAAAATCGCAAGTGCTCGCAAGTCCCACAAAAGATTTTGAAGTATTTTCCACTTGGGCCACGATTAAAACATTTTTTTACTGTACCGTGGATAGCGGAGGCCATGACATGGCATACTCGATGCGAGGTGGGTGGGAATTTGATGCGTCATCCGGTTGATTCACTCATCTGGTAAATTTCAAATGCACAACACCATGAATTTGCAAAGGAACCGCGCAATATTCGTCTTGCAATCTCAACTGATGGGTTTAACCCTTTCGGTAATTTAAGTACTAGTCAGAGTTATTGGCCAGTTCTTATGGCGCCTTTAAGTCTTCCTCCGACATTATGCATGAGAAAGGAGTTCACATTGTTATCTCTGTTGATACCCGGGCCTAAGGCTCCCAGTGATGATATTGATATATTCTTAACACCATTAATCGAAGAACTTAAAGAGTTGTGGGATAAAGGCGTGGCGGCGTTCGATTCTCATAAGGGTGAAGAGTTCACACTTAAAGCAATGGTGATGTGGGCGATCCACGATCTTCCTGCTTACGGGACCTTGTCCGGTTGTAATGTTCATGGTTATTATGGATGTCCCATATGTGGGGAGGAAACTGAAGCCTGTTGGTTAAAACATAGTGGTAAGTTGAGTTACACGGGTCATCGTAGATTTCTGCCGACCAGTCACCCTTTTAGGAACGACAAGTATAACTTTTTGCCTGTCGGTCACGAGTGAAGAACGGCACCCATTCGACTTTCTGGTAAGCAAATTGAGGAGAAGGCGGTGGCTAGGACTGCAGGGAATAGGTACGTAGGCAAACACCCCCAGTTTGTAAAACTGAAGCGTAAAGCTAGGGAGGATCCGAACGACCCTAGTAACGCGAAGCCATGGTCCAGGCGATCAATATTTTTTGATTTTCCGTATTGGAAAGATCATCGTGTAAGGCATATAATTGGTGTGATGCACACAGAGAAGAATATTGCAGAACATTTGATAGGAACATGTCTGGGTGGATCTCATTCCTATGATGGAGAGGGTGCCCGCCGAGATCTACAGGATATGAAAATAAAGAAGAGACTGTGGTTAAAAAATGATCCAATGACAGGAAGAATTTCTATTCCCCCGACTTATTTCACTTTGACTACTAGTGAGAAGAAGATCCTCTTAGACACGTTGTTCAACTTGAAGACTCCAATCGGTTATTCTGGCAATTTACGTAGGGTAGTAAGCTACCAAGCAAATGACTTGAAACAGTGCAAGTCTCACGACTGGCACGTAATTATCCAATTAATCCCGTTGTTATTTCGGCATTGCTTCTCTGAACACAAAGATCTCCGTCGGGCAATTATGCAAATCAGTTTGTGTTTTACCCTACTTTGTGCAAAAGTGGTAAACGGAAGGCACATTAAAGCCGCGAAATCAACTTTAGCCGAGGCAGTTTGTGTATTAGAGAAATATTTTCCTCCGTCATTCTTCGATATCAGTATCCACCAACTTGTGCATTTATGCGATTAAGCTTTATTATGTGGTCCCGTGAGGTATCGTTGGATGTATCCTTTTGAGCGCTTGATGAAAACCTTCAAAGATTATGTAAAGAATACACGATATATTGGAGGGT
This sequence comes from Sambucus nigra, assembly GCA_949130495.1. Lineage (NCBI taxonomy): Eukaryota > Viridiplantae > Streptophyta > Magnoliopsida > Dipsacales > Adoxaceae > Sambucus > Sambucus nigra. The sequence continues at coordinate 100,568,096 of OX422208.1, forward strand.
CAATTGCTGAAGAATACGTAACGGTGGAATCATTTCTATACGCTAGGGAACATATGCCAGAACAAGAGGTGAGGAGGTTTAATCCTCGTGGAGAACGAGTGATAGAGGAACCTGACGAGTTTGAGGATGAATTATCGTTTGGGAACCCTAAAGAGGTGAAACTCACAAACCTACAATACGAGCAAGCAACTCGTCATGTCTTCGAGTCGCAAGATGAAGTCCAAGACTGGAGAGAGTGAGTATCTACTGAATTCTTCTTCTTTGATTATATGTATTTTTTATTTTATGATCTAAACTCTATAATTTTTCGGCAGGAAGTACGAGAACGAAATTATCCAAAATCAAAGGAGAAATTGGACGACAACTGACTTTAGGGCATGGGTGTCAAAAGAGGTACTTTTCACATCTTATGTGTGCGGTTATTTATTCATGTGTGGTAAAAACATTCCCTAATACAAATTCATTAATAAATGCAGCTTCTAAAAAGAGGTGATGTCTCTTCCAGACTTGCACGCCTAGCAAAAGGTCCTAGTTTTCGTGCAAAAGAGTTTAAGAAATTTCGCACCAACGGTTTTGATTTCATTTCATATCCATATGAGGAAAAGCTTTTGACGCAAAACAGTGGAATATCAATTTCTGCCTTGACCACCTGTATCGCTAGCAAAAGTGATAAAAATCCAAAGAATACGGTGCTAACCTATTATGGGATAATTCAACAAATCCTAGAACTTGATTACTTGGATTTCACAGAAACCGTATTCTATTGTGATTGGGTAAAGGTGGAGGATACAACGAATGCTTGCAAAGTTGATCCCGACTCCAAACTTATTATGGTAGATTTATCAAAGATGAAGACTAAAGACCGCATAGTTGACGAGCCTTTTATTTGTGCCTTTCAGAATGTAAAGAAGGTATTCTACTCGAAGTGCATAAACGATGGCAATTGTTCTATTATTGTGCATGCACCAAAGGGTATGACTACTGAAGTAGACGCATTAAAGGCTCCAAAAGAGTTCCAGTCAGCTCTTGATGACAACCCGAATTTTAAGGATCTTTTAGTTGATTTAGAGGAAGATTGAGTATCAAAATATTATTTTATCCTCATCAATCTTATTTGTATCCTATTATGATATTGACATTGTATTAGCACTTTACATTAATTTATGAATTTCATCTACTTTTAAGTGTAATGTCTCGCTATTTGTGCAAATGTTAGGTGATTTATCGGTTCTTTTATTTAGAATAGATATGTTTTCATTGATTTATCTCTATCGTTTGGCTTTAGAGGGAAAAAACCCGAAACAACCCCCGAACGGCCCCGTGAGGCCCCGTGGGTGGTACCAACACCTCCCACAGGACCAATGTAACTCGTAGGGACAGTGAGTGACGAAAGAACTAGCCCTGGTTTTCTTCCTTTGGTTTTGAATTTGATTTTTTGGTTCTACCATTTTTTTAATTGAACATAACTGTTTGCAAAAAATTCATTATTTTTTCACTGTCATAGGATACATTGATGTTGGGGTCGAACTACTATCAAACATAATCTGAAATTGCATCGCTGCTGGCATAGAGAAGGTTCTGATTGGCGTTGGGTATAACAAAATATCCAGGTAATGGATAGACCTATGATGAACTTTACTTTAAGGTTAAATATGCAATGATTCAATTTTTTAATTATTTTGGGTTTGGATCCTATTTATGTCTAAACCCCATAATTTTAAGTTTTTTGTGCCCCCTATAGCTTGGGTATTGTTGGCGCATTTGTTTCTTGTCAGTTCCAGGGGGGGGGGGGAGAACATAACTTTTGAATAAAGAATAGTTAGGGTGAACACTAGAAAAAGAAGTCATTATCCAACGGATTGCCACTTTCTAGGTTTAAGGCGCTCCCGGTTTGATTGTACGACGTAAATTTGCAAAAAATTAGACTTAAGTATAAAAACATGCCATCGAATGGTGAAAATGTAAAATAGCCACAAAACAGTCCCGTAAGAGTCACGAACACCTCGCACGGGACTAATGTAAATCGCAGGAACTGACCGTGTAGTCACGGTGCTCCCGATTTGAGTGTATGATGTAAATTTGCAAAAAAATAAACTTAAGCATAAAAACATGCCATCGAAGGGTGAAAACATAAAACAGCCTTAAAACGGTCCCGTAAGAGTCATGAACCCCTTGCACGGGACTAATGTGACTCGTAGGAACCGACCGCGTAGTCACGGGGCTCCTGGTTTGAGTGTATGACGTAAATTTATAAAAAGTTAGACTTAAGCATAAAAACATGCCATCGAAGGGTGAAAATGCAAAATATCCATAAAACGGTCCGGTAAGAGTCACGAACACCTCGCACGGGATTAATATAACTCATATAAACCGACCGTGTAGTCACGGGGCTTCCGGTTAGAGTGTACAACGTAAATTGTCAAAAAAAATAGACTTGAGCATAAAAACATGCCATCGAAGGGTGAAAACGTACAACAAGCACAAAACGGTCCCGTAAGAGTCACGAACACCTCGCACGGGACCAATGTGACTCGTAGGAACCTGTCGCGTAGTAACGGGGCTTCCGGATTGAGTGTATGATGTAAATTAGCAAAAAGTTAGACTTGCATGCCATCGAAGGGTGAAAACGTAAAACAACCTTAAAATGGTCACGTAAGAGTCACGAACACCTCGCACGGGACCAATGTAACTCGTAGGAACCGATCGCGTAGTCACGGCGCTCCCGGTTGGAGTGTATGACATAAATTTACAAAAAATTAGACTAAAGCATAAAAGCATGCCTTAGAAGGGTGAAAACGTAAAAAAGCCACAAAACGGTACCGTAAGAGTCATGAACACTTCGAATGGGACCAATGTAAGTCGTAGGAACCGACCGTGTAGTCACGGCACTCCCGGCTTCTGTGTGTGCATGTTTGTGTGTGTGCGTGTGTGAGTGGGAAAGGGGGGAGGGGATGGGCAGGGGGCGCGTGTGTGCATGTTTCTGTGTGTGCGCGAGTGCGAGTGGGGACGGGGGAGGGGACGGGCAGGGGGCGCGTGTGTGCGTCTGTGTGTGTGTGTGTGTGTGTGTGTTTGTGTGTGTGTGTGTGTGTGTGAGTGGGGAAGGGGGGAGGGGACGGGGCATGTATGCATATATGCAATCTGCATATATGCATATGCATATATGTAGTGAGAGTGTGTGCGTGTGTTTGTGTGCGCGTGTGAGTGTGTGCATATTGGTGATAAAATCCAAAATAAAATAGAGAGTATACCTGATCTAGGGTGAATCAAAGAGTGGGATCTACAAAACAAACCTCTTGACACTCATATTCAGTCATCTGATCCGTTACGGTTGCCTCCGATTCCGGTATCACGTAGGACTTTAAATAATTGTCACCTGAAAGAGAAATAACATATCAGAATCATATAATTATTAATATGAAACTAAATGAGAGATTTAGAAATAAAACATACCATATGCTCAGTGCATCCTACTTATCAGGCCATCCATTACAACAGTGATGAGAAGCTTCACAGTGATAAATCATACTTGCTGAAACAAAAGATTCAACAAAAATATATTAAAACAAATTCGTGAGGTATACCTCGTTTTTGGGAGCAACGTGAAACCCCTAATCCAAAAACTTAACAGATATGCCAGTGTATACATGTTTGTGTGCGCGTGTGTAAGTGGGAAAGGAGGGAGGGGACGGGGCAAGGGGCGGGGCGGGGAAGTGTTGCATATATATGCAGTTGCATCTGCATATATATGCAACTGCTGCATATATATGTAGTGCATATATATGCAACATATGCATACATATGCAGATGCCGCTTACAATCGACTTTTGATGAAGGTTTGCCTGCGTATAGAACGCAAGTTCGCGTGCCAGGTCATTATTCACGTCCACCTCTTGCTCTTGGTCAATGTTAACAGATAGGTTGTGTATCCAATCCACGTTATCAGTAGACCATCCTTGTTGTATAGATCTAATATATATTTATAATGTGCCAACCTCTATTCAAACTGTCCGAAATTGCACCCTTGTTGTGACAAAGAAATTCACATTGAACGGGGGCTTTATCCTCCACATTTGTCTCCGTGGATACATAATATCCCTCCTACCAATAAGCACCGAGGGTACGATTATTTAAAGTAATGAAAAGCAATTATTTGTCACTGAATTGAAATACCTGGAAAATAAAACCAAACAATCATGTCAAGTTTGCAATGGGTTTGAAATCCTAAATGTTTTCGAGACTATCCAATATCCTAACCATCTAAAATAATTAAGGCCCTAAATCAATCAACCATCCATAACCGCGGGTGAAAACTCGAAATAGCCCCCGAAAGTTCTCGTGGGTAGCACCAACACCTCCCACGGGACCAACGTAACTCGTAGGAACTGACCCCGCAGCCGCGGGTCTCCCGGTTTGAGAATACGACGGTAATTTGCGTATTTCAAAGCTTAGGCTTAAAAACATGACGTTAGAGGGTGAAAACTCGAAATAGCACCCCAAACGGCCCTGTGGGTGGCACCAACACCTCCCACGGGACCAACGTAACTCTTAGGAACTGACCCCGCAGTCGCGGGTCTCCCAGTTTGAGAATACGACGGTAATTTGCGTATTTCTAGACTTAAGCAAAACATGGCGTTAAAAGGTGAAACCTCGAAACAGCCTCCGAACAGCCCCGTGGGTGGCACCAACACCTCCCATGGCACTAACGTAACTCGTAGGAACTGCCCCCGCATCCGCGGGTCTCCCGGTTTGAGAATACGACGGTAATTTGCGTATTTCTAGACTTAGGCTTAAAAACATGGCGTTAGAAGGTGAAAACTCGAAATAGGCCCAGAACGGCCCCGTGGGTGGCACCAACACCTCCCACGGGACCAACGTAACTCATAGGAACTGACTCCGCAGCCACGGGTCTCCCGGTTTGAGAATACGACGATAATTTGCGTATTTCTAGACTTAAGCAAAACATGGCGTTAAAAGGTGAAAACTCGAAACAACCCCCGAATGTCCCCGTGGGTGGCACCAACACCTCCCACGGCACCAACGTAACTCGTAGGAACTGACCCCGCAGCCGCGGGTCTCCCGGTTTGAGAAGACGACGGTAATTTGCGTATTTTTAGACTTAGACTTAAAAACATGGCGTTAGAAGGTCAAAACTCGAAACAGCCCCAGAACGGCCCCGTGGGTGGCACCAACACCTCCCACGGGACCAACTTAACTCGTAGGAACTGACCGCGCAGCCGCGGGTCTCTCGATTTGAGAATACGACCGTAATTTACTTATTTCTAGACTTAGGCTTAAAAACATGACGTTAGAGGGTGAAAACTCGAAACAGCCCCAGAACGGCCCCGTGGGTGGCACCAACACCTTCCACGGGACCAACGTAACTCGTAGGAACTGACCCCGCAGCCGCGGGTCTCCCGATTTGAGAATACGACCGTAATTTGCGTATTTCTAGACTTAGGCTTAAAAACATGACGTTAAAGGGTGAAAACTCGAAGCAGCCCCCGAACGGCCCTGTGGGTGGCACCAACACCTCCCACAGGACCAACGTAACTTGTAGGAACTGACCCCACAGTCGCGGGTCTCCCAATTTGCAATTACGACCGTAATTTGCTTATTTCTAGACTTAGGCTTAAAAACATGACGTTAGAGGGTGAAAACTCGAAACAACCCCAGAACGGCCCCGTGGGTGGCACCAACACCTCCCACGGCACCAACGTAACTCGTAGGAACTGACCCCGCACTCGCGGGTCTCCCAGTTTGAGAATACGACGGTAATTTACGTATTTCTAGACTTAGGCTTAAAAACATGGCGTTAGAAGGTCAAAACTCGAAACAACCCCCGAACGGCCCCGTGGGTGGCACCAACACCTCTCACGGGACCAACGTAACTCATAGGAACTGACCCCACAGCCGCGGGTCTCCCGGTTTGAGAGTACTACGGTAATTTGCATATTTCTAGACTTGGGCTTAAAAACATGACGTTAGAGGGTGAAACTCGAAACAGTCCCCGAACGGCCCTGTGGGTGGCACCAACACCTCCCACGGGACCAACGTAACTCGTAGGAACTGACCCCGCAGCCGCGTGACTCCCGGTTTGAGAATATGACGATAATTTGCATATTTCTACTTGGTTACTGATAATTTTAACTCATATATGCAATTTTTCTGCTTGATTAAATTTTTTGTAAAATTACTTGGTTACTGATATTTTTTTTATGTATCCCATCATTTGTAGGATTTTTGCACGCAGAACAAACGAAGGAGGCAATGGTCTACAGCATGAAGATTGTTTATAGGTTGTGGACAATCAGTATTTTGTCAGCCATGCGGGCTTTTATTGTTTAGTTTTATGGCCGTGCAGGCTTTTATAATTTGATTGTTGAATTTTGTGGCCGTGCAGGCTTTATAATAAGTAGGTTTTACATTTACAGGTTTTGGAATGTCAAGAAAATAGAGGAAACTCTGTCCAATTTTTTTTTTTGGTCTGTGAATTATTAAGACGTGTAATATTTATAAGTTTATATATATATATTTGTTTATTAACAATGTTCTCGATTCGCAATTTGTGATTTTTTTTATTATTTTGCCAATAATAAATATTTGTAACACCTCGTACGCGTCAAACGTTACACGTAGCAACTGATGGTGCACTCACAGGACCCCTAGTTTTAGGATTGGACCAAAAAAATACATTTTTTTAAAATTATAGTTAAATATGACCATTTTTATTTTTTCATCACGCATAAAAATGGTCGCGGCCAAAGTCCGCGACCATTTTTTTCGTCACGGTTGTGGGTCACGGACTTGGGCCACGACCATTTTTTTTGTCACGGTTGTGGGTCGCGGACTTTGGCCGCGACCAATTTGTTACGGTTGTGCATCACGGATTAGGACCGCGACCAATTTTTTTTATATTTTTTTGTCACAGTAATTAATCGCGGACTTTGGCCGCGACCAATTTGTCACGGTTGTGGGTCACGGATAAGGCCCGCGACCATTTTTAATTTTTTTTTTTGTCACGATTGTGGGTCGCGGACTTTGGTCACGACCAAATTGTCACGGTTGTGGGTCACGGATGAGGGCCGCGACATGGGTCACGGCCTAAGTCTGCGACCATCTGCCGTGACCCCTCTCAGCCGTGATCATTTTTTGGTCACGGACTTGGGCCGCGACCCACGAAAATGGTCAGGCCCGAAATGGTCGCGGCCCAAGTCCGCGACCCACAGCTTTGGTCAGGGATTTTGGCCGTGACCAATTTCCAGTTTTGGTGTAGTGGTTTAAATACAATTCTGATAAAAATTATGTTTGGCAACCTGTTTAAAACACTAAATTATAATATTTTTGTGTTATAATCAAGTTTTTCTAAAAAACAATAAAAAGGTGTTTTATAACTTCTGTTTTTTAATTTTCATCTCATATTTATTCATTCTTAATATTTTTATACATTTATACCTTAATATATAATATACATACATAATACATTAATATGTGTGTAATTCTTACAAATAAAAATTGTATATGTACATGTACACAAAATTACATATATTTTTATTATTAAATTATATAATATACTAAGATCCATATGCTAAATAATATTATTAATTCATGCATGTATATAATTTTGTTGTGAATTATATATGCAATATATATATATATATATATATATATATATATATTGTTGATACCAAAATTAATATGCTGATATAGACGAATCATAAGAAGACACGTGTCGATCTACGTGGCACAATAGCAACGAGGAATGTTATTTCCCCAACCAAATCAGACTCACTCCGAGCAACAAGTATACTCCGAGGAGCTCTAATACTCCGAGGAATTCTAATACTCCGAGGAACTCTAATACTCCGAGGAACTCCGACGCTCCGAGGAACTCCTAAACAACGAGCAACTAAGGCGGTCCGAGCTGCATCTCGGCCACAGCATTGATTGCCAGATAATCAACAGTTCAACTATTCATTGAATGTTTATCATACAGACGTATACTCTTAAAGGGCATTAATTGCTTACCCTTTCACATGTACAACCTAAAGTCTATAAATACATTGTATCACCCTCATTCAAGGGGACCGGATTTTCTTGATAGAATTACATATCGAGAATCCCAAAAACACTTGGCAATAACATAAACAGTGGACGTAGGTCATTCTTATAAGGCTGAACCACTTTAAAATTCTTTGTCTCATTTACATTTATCTGTGATTAAATAATTAGAAGCAATCTAATTTTTTATATCAACAGATTGGCGTCGTCTGTGGGAAACGACTGTTGTTATCGTTTTTCACCAAAAATCATTCATCATCAATGGCAGATAATCCGGAATCCAGCAATCGAAACGCTGAAAATGCTGGAAATCCTCCAAATCCCTCCGCACCTCCAGATCTGGCTGGAATTATGACCAATCTGGCTCAAGGACAAACCGCCATGCAAGAGACAATGCGGCAACTCATACAAACCCTTCATGGCGGTGCACCTGCACATTCGGGACAGCGAAGTGGTCAGAGACAAACCTATTTGCTATCTTCACGATCCAGGCGTACAGATGCGTATCGTAATGAGGAATATGATGATTTCTCTTATCAACCTGGGCGAACTTCATCAATACGGGCTACAGATACTGAGCAACGTATCACTCTCTCTCCAGAGAGACCCAGCGCCTTGGAAAGACTGAGCAGGGTATCTCCTTTCAGTCGATTAGGCCCAAGGAGGAATAGGAGTCCACCTAAAACTATGTCGAGGAGTTTCCGACAACCATCAGATCTAAGAGAAGGATCAGCACAAGCACGACCAGTTGCTCGTCAAGATAGATCCCAGGACGCCACTTCAGAACAGTCGATTGCTCGAACCAATAGGCCCGAGGAAGGAAATAATGCGTGGAAAGGTTCCATTCAACGGTTGGAGGATAGATTGGGAGAAATGGCTAAGGCGAAGAATCCATTACAACGAACTTTTGTTCAAGGGACACCTTTTGTCCAGGCCATTGCGGGTTTTCCTACCCCGTCAAAGTTTAAAGCACCTGTGGTGACCCCCAAATATGATGGAAAGAAAGATCCTGTTCTTCACATAGAGCAATATCAAGCTGCCGCCGACATCTATGCTGTCCCCGACGAGATGAGATGCAGAGCATTCTCAGGAACTCTTACTGGATTTGCCCAGGTATGGTACAACAATCTTCCTCGGGGTAAGATTTTAACTTTCTTTCAGTTAGCCGAGTTGTTCATTGGCAATCTCTGTTTTGGAGCAAAGCCAGTAAAACGAGTAGCACACCTGTTAAGTGTTAGACAAAAATCTGGCGAGAGTACTAGAGATTACGTAACTCGTTTCAATAACGAGAAGCTGGAAGTCATAGATTATGAAGAAAAGACAGCAATCACCGCCTTGATGAGTGGGTTGTTGCCTAACAAATTGTATTACACTTTGGCCAAAGATCCACCTACAACTATGTCAGAATTGATGGCAAAAGCGGCCAAAATCATGAATGCCGAGGAGGCTATGGCTGCAAAGAAGAATATGGATAAAGAAACCAAGGTGGAAGATGACAAATCTAAGAAGAAAGAACATAAAGGCAATGGCGGTGACAAGCATTCCAAGAATAATAAATCGTCATGGGAAGTCCTGAAGAAATTCGATAATTATACTCCTTTGAAAATGGGTATTAATCATGTCTTGGAAGAAATAAAAAATAACGAGGAAGTAAAGTGGCCAAAGAAACTGAGGTCAGACCCTGACACGAGGAATAGGGAGAAATATTGCGAGTTCCATAAGGATCATGGCCATATGACCAAAAATTGCATAGCTCTTCTGAACGAGATTGAAACACTCATCCGAAGAGGGAAGCTAGCAAAGTATGTTGATCGGGGAGGTGAAAGAAGAAATAATGACCGAACTAGAGAGAGGTCTAGATCTCCTCGTCGAGCAGAGGAAAAGAAGAAGAGGGATCATGAAGATGATACAGAGGATGACCCCGATCTTCCTAAAAGGCCAAGGCAACCAGAACGCGAGGTATTTTCAATACGTTTTGGAACATTTGATTGTAATGCTATTACAGGCGGAGATGCAGGAGGAGGAGATCTTACTGCAGAAAGAAAACCTTACCTCGTTGAGGCTCGGGCTTGCTCATACATTCAACGGATAAATTTGGCAGAGGAAGATCGCCCGAGGAAGATAAACAAAGAGAAGCTGGTCATTGGTTTTTCAAAAAATGACCTTGCAGGTGTTCTTTACCCTCACGACGACCCTTTGGTGATCAAAATAAGGATGAAAGAAGTAATGATTTCAAGGGTTCTGGTAGATAATGGTAGTTCGGCAGACATCATGTTCTATTCATGCTTTGATAGTTTAAATTTAAAATTATCTCAATTGGAGACTTATCACAGACCTCTCCTGGGTTTTGCTGGCGAGAAGGTTTTTCCACTTGGGACGATTAAGTTGGATATATTTATTGGAACCTGGCCTGCTTGCCGAACAGAAAGAATACGCTTCTTTGTGATGGATAAGAATGTGCAATCAGCTTACAACATCATCATGGGAAGAGTTGGTTTGACGAAATTCGAAGAAGTTCCATCTACAGTACATCAGTGTTTAAAATTCCTAACAAATTTTGGAGTAGGAGTTGTGAAAGGTGATCAAAAAGTAGCTCGGGAATGCTATTGTTCATCTGCCGAACAAGAGCAGCTTGAAGAGTCAAGGAAAAAGACTACTACCTACCAGGTAGATGAAGGTACAGAAATTGAAACACTGGATCCCAAAGATGAATCCCAACTTGTAAAAGGACAGGTGGTGGAATCTACAGAAAAGGTTATTCTGGACGACGAGCACCCTGAACGAATAACCCAGATAGGTTCGACGTTGGATGCTTCAATAAAACAGGATTTGATAACTTTCTTGAGAAACAGAAAGAAAATTTTTGCATGGAGTCATGAAGACATGCCAGGAATAGATCCCAACTTCTTATGTCATGAACTCAATGAGAATAAGGAGATCAAGCCCGTAAAGTAGAGAAGAAGAGTGTTTAGTCCCGAGAAGAATCAAGCTACACAAGAGGAGGTCGAGAAGCTCCAAAAAGCCCAATTTATTGAAGATGTGAAATATCCAGAATGGTTAGCAAATGTGGTGATGGTAAAGAAGAAAAACAATAAATGGAGAATGTGTGTTGATTTCACCGATCTCAACAAGGCATGCCCAAAGGATCACTTTCCATTACCCAAAATTGATCAACTAGTGGATGCTACCTCGGGACACGAGCTGCTCAGCTTCATGGATGCTTACTCTGGCTACAACCAAATCAAAATGAAACCTGAAGACAGGGAAAGTACTTCTTTTATTACCTCTAGGGGAACTTATTGTTATAATGTTATGCCTTTTGGTTTGAAAAATGCAGGAGCGACATACCAGCGGTTGATGAATAAGGTTTTTGCCGAACAAATCAGTTGCAATATGGAAGTCTATGTCGATGATATGCTGACAAAGAGCAAAAGAGCTGCTGATCATCTAGTTGGCTTAGGTCAGACCTTTGATCAACTGGATAAATACCAAATGAAGCTCAACCCGACGAAGTGCACCTTGGAGTACGAGAAGGAATGTTCCTCGGGTACATCGTCAACCAGCAAGGCATTGAGGCGAATCCAAAAAAGATCAAAGCGCTTTTAGGGTTGCGATCTCCAACGACGAAGAAATAGGTGCAGAGTCTTACAGGACGAGTTGCAGCGCTCAACAGATTTGTATCCCGAGCAACTGATAGATGCCTCCCATTCTTCAAAACACTTCGAAAAACTTTCGAGTGGAATGATGAATGTGAAAAAGCCTTTCAAGACTTGAAGAAATATTTGGGAGCACCTCCACTGTTGTCCAGGCCAGTAATGGGAGAAAATTTGTACTTGTACCTGGCAGTACCAGAGAATGCAGTCAGCTCGGCATTGATTAGAATAGAGAATGGAGTCCAGAAGCCAATTTATTACACAAGTAAGGCTTTCTGAGGTGCAGAAATCAGGTACCCAAAGCTGGAAAAATTGGCATTGGCATTAATTGAGGCAAGTAGAAGAATGAGGCCATATTTCCAGGCCCATACCGTCATCGTGTATACCGACATGCCCTTGAGACAAGACCTTCATAAGCCAGAAAAATCAGGGAGAGTGATGTATTGGGCAATAGAGCTCGGTGAATATGATATTGTGTATGAACCCAGATCATCACTAAAAGGGCAAGTTGTAGCAGATTTTATAGCAGAGTTTACTTATCCTGATACTCCCGAGGAACAAAAGTTGCTCGCTGATCAACCTGTGGATGTTACAGGATCAACAAACACAAGTTCAGACCAACTCCGGTTGGTAAAAGGACTTGTAGATGTAGAAGGATCATCATATTCGAGTTCAGACCAACTCCGGTTGGTAAAAGGGCACGAAGAGATAGTCGGCGACGAGCGAGAAATACCAGGGCAGGATGAAAGGAAACAACAAATATTTCACCGAGGAACTTTGTCAGATAAGAAATTTAAAGACGAGTTACCTACATGGAGATTATATGTAGATGGGTCATCTTGCACAACAGGTTGTGGAGCAGGGATTGTTTTGAACACCCCAGACGAGATTGACATGGAATATGCCTTACGATTCCAATTCAAAGCCTCCAATAATGAGGCTGAGTATGAAGACTTGATAGCAGGTCTTAATTTAGCAAAGATTATGGAAGCGCAACAAGTGATGGTATTCAGTGATTCTCAATTAATTGTGAATCAGATGATGGGAACATATGCAATTAAAGGAGAATTAATGGTCAAGTATCATGCAAAAGCGATGGAGTTATTGACAGAATTTGATGCCATTCAGTTGATCAGAATACCAAGATTAGAGAATGCACAAGCAGACGCACTGGCCCGACTAGCATCAGCTACTCGTACCGAGCTGCAAAGAACGATACCAATTGGGGTGTTAGAAAGTCGAAGCATAGATGAAAACCTAACGATGAATATTATTACTCTTGATTTAGGACCATCTTGGATGGATCCCATCAGGGCATATGTTGAGGAAGGAGAATTACCGGAGGATAAGCTCGCTGCCAAGAAATTGAAGTTTAAAGTTGCTCGGTATGTACTAACTAATGGTGTTTTGTATAGGCGAGGAATTATGGCAGGTTTGCAAAGATATGTACATCCCTCCGAGGTGAAAGAATTGATTGAAGAGATCCATGAAGGGTCCTGTGGAGCCCATGTAGCAGGTCGGACTCTTTTGCAAAGGGTGATGATGCAGGGATACTACTGGCCAACGATGAGGACTGATTGTATAGCTTATACTAAGAGATGGGATAAATGCCAACGTTTTTCCTCCATTCGACGAACTCCACAAGCATTATTGACACCCATAACTTCCCCTTGGCCATTTGCCATATGGGGAATTAATTTGGTTGGACCACTGCCAACGACCCGAGGAAGATTCAAGTACCTCGTCGTCGCAGTGGATTATTTTACTAAGTAGGTAGAAGCTGAAGCTCTGATTGATATGACATACGAGAAGGTGTACCAATTCGTTTGGAAGAACATCATCTGCTGATATGGTCTCCCTCATGCCTTCATCACAGACCATGGAACGTAATTTGATAACGAGGAGTTTGCCGCCTATTGTCATCAGTCAAACATCTTGAAGGTTCATTCAGCACCAGGCCATCCTCAAAGCAATGGAAAAACAGAAGTGACGAACATAACATTACTAAATGGTTTGAAGAAGAGGATAAGTGAGGCTAAAGCTAATTGGATTAATGAGTTACAATCAGTATTATGGGCCTACCGAACAACTCCACGAGCAGCAACTGGAGAATCACCATATATGCTAGCATTTGGAAGTGAGGCTGTAATACCTGCCGAGTTAGGTCTTCCAACACACAGAGTGCTGAATTTTAATTTCCCAGTCAGCGACTTGATGAGGAGATTAGATTTGGACATGCTCGAGGAAGTTAGAGAAGAGGCAGCCATTAGGAATACTGCTTATCAACAACGAACAACCCTGTTCTACAACAAGAGGGTGAAAAAATGCGACTTAAAAGAAGGAGATTACGTGCTAAAGAAGGTCATTCAGAAGCACAATAAGTTGGAAGCAAACTGGCATGGACCTTACCGAGTTACAAAAGTTGTTCGACCAGGAACTTACCGAATAGCGACTCTAGAAGGAGAGGAATTTAAGAATGCATGGAATGCTGAACACCTACGCAAGTATTATCAGTGATGTAAAATGTAAAGCAGTTCCATCAATATGAATAAAACGACGATATGTTGCCATCTTCTCTCCTTTTGTTGAAAGTTTTTTGGGGAATACCAGTGTGTGTAACACTACATTGCTCGGCAACACGATAGTTCAAGCTCAGACCAACTCCGGTTGGTAAAAGGGCGAGAACACGATAGTTCGAACTCAGACCAACTCCGGTTGGTAAAAGGGCGAGTGAACATGATAGTTCTAACTCAGACCAATTCCGATTGGTAAAAGAGAAAGAACACGATAGTTCGAACTCATACCAACTCCGGTTGGTAAAAGGGCGAGAACAAACCATACTCCTTTGGTTAGGAGGCTGACACTGGCTCAGACCAATTTTGGTAAAAGGGCAAGTGGACATGATAGTTCGAACTCAGACCAACTCCGGTTGGTAAAAGGGCGCGAACAACATCAACATTCCTAAAAATGCCAACGTGTTTGGTTAGGAAACAAGATATGCTCTCAAATGCCAACTTATGTTGGTCGAGAGGTAAGATTATTACAGAAAATACAAAAAGTTCCTATAAGAACAAAATATTCCAAACTGAACCAAGTATGGTTGGTCGGGGATCAAAATCCACTAACTGTAGTTGGTCGACGAGGAGAAAATATTTTAAACAGTACCAAGTATAGCTGGTCGGGGATAAAAACCCACTAACTATAATTGGTCGATGAGCACAATTTAACAACCTTGGTTGGTTGGAAGAATTTTAAACATCTTTATACTCATTACTTTATTATTAAGTGATCGAGCAACATTACTAATACTTGTAACTTTTTACTAAGTTGGTCGATGAACAACACAATATTGTTATGCAAGCACAAATATAAAGTGTTTGACAAATACAAGAGCAATACAAATTCACAAACAAAAATGAAATTCTTTCATTAAATTCAAAATGAATTACACAAATTTATTACATTGATATTAAATTGTGTACTAATTATTACCTCAGAATTTCCTATTCTATTGGCTTTTTTCCTTCAGCTTTCGATATAGGCTCCTCGCCAGTAGGAGGATCCTCCAGGCAAAGGGGAGAATTAATGAAGTTAATATCTCGAAGCATTCTGACGTTCATTATTGAAGGTGTGTCCAGTAGATGCTCGGGAAGAGATACCTCGATCTGAGAATGAAGATTGTAGTCACCAAGATATTTTCCAATTAAGCTCCGAGGAATGGCACGACCTGGGATCCATTCCATGTCCAATTTATAAGGTGGCACAGATAAGTCTAATACCCCAGGATCATAATAGTCCAACAGGTAGTGTCCTTGTTCGAGCTTCAGCACGCCCAAGGCATTCAACTAACCTTGCTTGTAGCCCTCATTATTGGCATTCTGGATACGATCATCTAAATGGAATAGAGCTTCGTTGTATCCAGCCATCCAGAACTCCCTGGGCTGTTTGTGAAATTAAAATGTCAACCTTTCAAGCTTCTCGTGAAGACTTTGGATGAAAAGTTCATTAGTCGCCAACGCTGATGTCTTTGAAGAGAGTTGTTGTTCCAGTTCTCTAATTTTCTTTGACATGTCAGACAAAGCTTGGTTCTTAGCCATTAATTGGAATTCTTGATTTTCCAACGTTGATCGAGTACGAGCTTCTTCAACAGTACGACTAAGAACTCTTGATCCTCCCCGAGAAGGTCTAGAAATTGGTTCCTCGACAACATTCTGAGCAGCTCTTCCTCATCCACGAGAACCTATTCCTCGTCCCCGAGTAACAGTAGAAGGCCCAGCTCTTCTCAAATCTTCTAACTCTTCTCGCAACTTGGCATTTTCCACTTTTAAAAATGAAAATCCTTCATCGGTGACCGGTGCCAAGGCATTGGAAGATGAAGTTGCAGACTTATACTATGCTAATTCTTTCTGCAAATTGTTATTCTCTTGCTCCAGCAGCTCTGCAATCTGTCTACATGCTTCAACTTCACCCTTTAGGGTTCTCTCCCTGACATCGTACCCAACAATGAGCTTTTCGTGGCCCTTCTCGGCAGAAAGCTGCTGATACCTCTTCTCATACCCCTCATGCAACAGGGCAGTTGATTCTTTATATTACTGGTGAAGTTCATCGAGAGTACCTTGTAAGTCTTCAATCATTTCGTAATAGGCCACATTGTTGGCCACAGCTCGATCAAGTAAGCCTTTTAAGTACCGATAAGCTTCTACTGCCTGCTCTGAAGCATCATGACCAAGGATGTCAGCAACTTCTGATACACTCAATTCCGTGTTGCCAGCCTTATAATATTCATGACATTACTGCATCAACTTTGTATCATTAGCAGATAGCATATCCATCCTGGCCAGAAACTAGCAGAGAAAGAAAAAGTAATCATCAAAAAGAAGATCAAGACAGAGTACAGAAGAGAAAAGAGACAATCATATGGAAGAAAAGAACTCAAATTTTATTAGATCATAGTGCAGAGTTATAAAGACCTTGGTTACACTTGAAAAAAAAGAAAAATAGAAAGAGAATACCGAACAACGTCACACCTTTTCCTTGTCTCCCAAGACTTTCTCGGGAGGCTGGGATGAGGAGCTCGGTTGCTCGGTGGGAACAACGAGTTGGTCGGCTGAAGCTGAAACTTGTTCAGGAGGAGCAGGCAGAGATGAAAGCTCCTCGTCAGCAGGCTGGGTAAGGATGAGATCACCCACTACCATTGAAGATTCTTCGGAGGCAGCTTCGTCCTCTTCTTCATCTTCGATGGCTGGGGGAGGACCAGGGAGATGTTGTTGAAACAGTTCTGAATCCTCATTAACTTTCAATTCTTGCAAGGCAGTAACCCAGCCATCTCGGAAGTATTTTAAACTCCCATACTGCACCTGAGTCATCATGGCTGCTACCCCCTTGTTCCACCCTTTGTCCCAACCTGTGTTGAAGGACTTCTTTATTGCCATTTTTCTTTTTATTTTCTCCGAGGAGAGCTTCTCGGATAGAAGATCCTCGGTGGCCTTCAACTTAGCATCCACCTCCTCCTTCTGGCGATTTACTTCTCGCAGAAGGGTTAGCTCTTCCTCAGCCAATTTCAAATTATTTTTAAGCTCCCCAAAATTCGTGAGCTTCTCGACGTACTTCTTTTTCTCCTCCTCCAAGCCTTTCACTTTATTTTCCAACTGCACATTTTCTGCTTCAACTACAGTCAACTTCTTCTCCCATTCAGCCCTATCCTCGTCATACTTTTGACGAGAATCCTTTAAAGATTTGGTTAACCCCAATAAAGCATCCTCCACTCCATACGAGGAGCTAGAAGCCTTGATCGCTTCATCTTTCTTCACAATGGTATTGAAGCAACTCACCAGCTGAAAAAAGGAGATAATAATAAGTCAGCACAGAGATACATGTATTGATGGAAAGAAAGAAAATTCAGAATATGAGAAACTTACTGAAGCAATGTGACGAGTAGCCAGGGATGTAAGCATATCCCTAGACATAATCTCCTCGATTCCTTGGACTTCAGGAATAGTCCAAGTCTTTACCGAGCTTATTGCAGAGCTCGGGGGAATGATAGTTGGAACACCAGCTCCAGTAACTTGGAGCTGGGAAATGTTTTCATCCAAATTGACTGAGGAGGATTTCTTCAGTCTCCTCGGTGGCATTTCAGCAGTTTCAACCAAAGAACTTTTGGTGGGGGAGATGGTGACCACTTCCACAGAAGCACTTTTCTTGCTCGGAGCCACTGGGGGCTTCTCGGCAACCTTCTGAGGAACAACAGAAGGGGCGGCATCTACTTTCTTTGTCCCCTTTGGGACGTCAGCCTTGTTCCTTTTTCCATCTCCAGCAAAGGTAGTCTCCTCAAAGAGAGCAGGAACTCTTATTTTGCCCATTTTCTGACTTAGAGGAATGTGAGATTCTGGAGAAGATTCCTCAGGAATTGATGCTGGTTCACTGGTGCTGACCACAGGACGAGCAGTAAAGGATGTTGTATAACTCCTATACTGCAACAAATATGAAGCAGATCTGATGTGCTCGTCTGCAACTTTTCGATGCAAATTCCAGATATGTTTCAAATGCTTAATATTTACTTCTGATTCTTTTGGAGTTTTTCTCTTACTGTCAACTGCAAACAAATACATATTGAAATATCAGTCACACATTTATTCAAACATAATGAAATCACAATTTCAGAAATAAAATAAGATGAAAATAACCTATCCCATTTCTATATGGAGGGCATCTGGGACCTTGATATACTTCATCTCCAGTCAAAGGGGCATGTTGCCAATTTTTGATAATTACCCCATGTTCAAAATAATCCCTATTGGCATCAGGGAGGTTGACTACTAAGGCCCTATTCAAAAATCTAGTTTTTAAATAAAAAATATTATCTAGAACAACCCATCTATAACAATACATAATTTCAGGAATTCCTATACGGGTTCCATGAGTTTGGTTTAACCTATACACCCCATTAACTATCCTCCATGTGTTGGGAGCTATTTTTGCAGGGACAACATCGAAATACTGACAAAACTCTAAGTACAAAGGGTTTGGTGGAAAAGAAAATCCACATTCAGCAATAAAAAGGCTGGGGAACCAGTGTCCCTCAGCCAAACGAAAATAATCTAAAGGCTCAGAAAGATCCTCTAGAGTTACCCAAGATGGAATAGAAAAGTCAGAACGGAATTTCTCAAGAGATTCGATAACATAAACCATGATGAATAAAAAGAAATGAAGAAGAAGGAAGAAGATCTTACAGGAAAAAGGAGATCTGTTGACAAACAAATGAAGAAAGGAATGAACGCACAAGAGAGAGAAAGGCTATGGAAAACTTGAAAGCAGAAATTGGAAAAGGTAGAAGATGATGGGGTTGCCAATGAAGCTTAAATACTTTGCCTTGGGAAACGGCGAAAAAAATGATTACAAAAAGAAACTATTACGCTATCGGCGGCTAAAAGGACAAAAAGTGCACGAAGATCGAAGCGCTTATAAAAATTCAAAAAGGCGGATTCTGCGAATTTGGAAGACATTCGAACACGAAGAAAATGCTCCTAAACACCAGGAAGGTCATTTAATATTGCCATATACCGAGAAAGAATGTTCCATACTCCTCAAATTTCGAAATATGAAACATTGGGGGCTTCTATTGATACCAAAATTAAAATGTTGATATAGACGAATCATAAGAAGACACGTGTCGATCTATGTGGCATAATAGCAACGAGGAATGTTATTTCCCCGACCAAATCAGACTCACTCCGGGCAACAAGTATACTCCGAGGAGCTCTAATACTCCGAGGAACTCTAATACTCCGAGGAACTCTAATACTCCGAGGAACTCCGACGCTCCGAGGAACTCCTGAACAACGAGCAACTAAGGCGGTCCGAGCTGCATCTCGGCCACAGCATTGATTGCCAGATAATCAACAGTTCAACTATTCATTGAATGTTTATCATACAGACGTATACTCTTAAAGGGCATTAATTGCCTACCCTTTCACATGTACAGCCTAAAGGCTATAAATACATTGTATCACCCTCATTCAAGGGGACTGGATTTTCTTGATAGAATTACATATCGAGAATCCCAAAAACACTTGGCAATAACATAAACAGTGGACGTAGGTGTGACACCCCGACTAATTAAATACCGGGTAGCTACTCCTTTATTAAATTAATACAAAATGCCAAGTTGGTCCAGTTAATAGCATCACTGTCGAAAACATTTTTATAGTTACTAACTACCTAGTATTTAAAAAGTAAGTTGCCAAATTTTAATTTAAGTCTGATTAACATACAATAAAAGAATAATGGAAGAACAACATAATCCATTCACCATAACGAAGTAATGAAATAACCAACAAATAATAATAAGTCCGGAGGAAAACTCCTCACAACAATCCCACAACTGAAAATAATATGACAAGTCTGAATCCTGAATTAATTACATGCCCAAAGTCTGAATAACTGAAATAAATGAAATGTCTCTAAAAGAAATGGGCGACATGCCCTACAACTGATAAGTGCTGAATATAGAGTCAAGATAGATGAAGCGTCTACAAGCAAAGTCCTGTAACTTCCACAAACAGCTACAGCTCGTCACCTGAATGAGGATCCTAAGCATGGTGTCCTTGTGGCTGGGCACCTAAAATGATTTTTTTACGAAAATAGATTTGAAAGCAAATGGGTCAGAGCTCGAAAGTGGAAATCATTTTAAAAAAAACAGCAAGTGTTTTAATAATATTAAAACATTAAATGCAAAATACATGTTAGGACGTGCACTCACATGAAATTCTCACCTCTCGACTACATGTGCACTCCTAACGTACCATACCCTTCTAAATAACATACATATCTAACCAAACCGTAATAAGTTCTACCCCTTACTACTCGATTCCCATAATACATTCTAGCGTTATCAATTATATAGAGGGCTTTACTTAAACTCAGATTCTCAATTAGTAATACAATTCACTATCGGTTAACCCGTTATGTTTTCTCAAAACATTACCATAAGTATATTCACAATACCAACATGAAAGTTCCCATTAATTAAGTGTATATTATTCACGTCATAAATATACAATACAAGCACCTCGAGACTAAGCTGCGGTGCCCACATACTCTGCTATCCATCCCGGTACATCATGTACATAAGGATCACGTATTCCGAATCTCTCAGGAATCGTTCTCAGATAACAACAATCACAAACAATGGAGGCGAACACAGTCACATCACATGGGTCACGTACATACCTACGCTCCCACGATCAGCAGACTTATTAATATCCCAATAAGTCCTTCTCTGACCTATGTTCTCGAGGTACCAATCTAGATCCGGGCAACACAAGGATTAGAGGGCCCTAAGCGAACGTAAACCTCCCGTGATAGCAAGTATGGTAGGTATGTCATACACATAAAATCATATACATATACTAAGTATGCACACATCTTAGTAGTCACCATAATATAGTTGTGGTATACTTCTCATTCTCGTACCGACATGTAATGCTACACAATTTATATATTCCCGGTTAATATAATTATTTGGGCCGTCAATAATTCTCGCATCGTAATAGACACTCACGTCCTGATTCATAATTTCCCTTAGGTTCAAGCTACACTTCTAGGTTTTACTCCTCATTATATCCCAAATATTCCAAATATATTAATTAATACACAAATGAGTGTTATCTCTATATATAAACAAGGTTACGGAACACTCGGGATCAAAACAGGCTAAAAAGCCTAAACTGTCAGCTCGTTAGAAGTCTCGTTCGAATGAGGCTGTTCGAACGAGAGTTCGTTCGAACGAACTGGGCCTTCTAACGAGATCTCGTTCGAACGAAAGTCATCGAACGAACATCCCTCTCGTTAGAAGTCAAACTGTCAACTCGTTAGAAGCTCGTTCGAACGAGCTCGCTCGAACGACCTGGGCAGGTCTTCTAACGAGTGGCCAGATTCGAGCCCAAATTTTCATTAACTCGTTTTTTCATCTTTTCTTCCACTCTAATCTCATCTAAACATCAATTCAACAATTGTTCAAGGTTTCTAATCGTTCCTAAACAAACTTAGGTCACATTCTAACGTGTTTTGTGGAATTAATTCATCCTAAATATCATCCAAATATCAAATTTCTACATCTTCTTCCACAATCACAATAACATGAACCCTAGAAATTAAATTCATCCATAGACATAAATAAATCCGTTTTTATGGTATAAAAGATGTATTTTTTCTCTGAATAATCATCCTAACATTGTTCTACATGCAATCTCCTCATAAATTTTATAAATCTCTACATCCAATTCAATGGGTTTTTATCATTCTCCAAGAACAATGAAATTTTATAAATTTCCTACGCATGGAAGAAGCATTATTTGCAAAATATGTTATTAAACCACTTGCCTTATGTGTATCTCTGATTTTGATGACGAATTACTGAAGTGTTCTCTCTCTCTCTGCAGAATTCTCCTCTCTTCTCTCTCTCTACAAGCCTTCTTCTCCAAAGTGACAATGGTGGCTAGGGTTTGCCTTAGGAACTCTTTTGGAACTAATTTCAATAACCTCCGTAGCCCCTTAGGTTATTAGTGGGTTTAGTGGGTAATTGCCAAATCAAATATTAATTACTAATTTTCGTGGGTTTTAATTCCCAAAAATCCAAAATTACCAAACTACCCTTATACGTTGCCGATATGGCCTAAAAATGTCCCGGGACCCAAACTAAACCCCCGGCTAGTATTTTCTGACTATTTCGACCCTTCCGGACGCATTGGCACACTCAAAACGACCATACGGTTAATAGAAATGAAATTCACTTTTTAATTAAAATAATTATATTCCTGATGCGACTGTCACACGCGTTTCAACAAAATTTCCAAATTGCCGTATTTCAATCTCACGAAAAATTTCATAATTCAATATTCATATATAGTCATATATACACATTATAATCAAATACCAACTCGCATCTCGTTAGTATTTTAATCCGGATTAATTTACAATTAATACACATAATTCAATTAATCCCATAAATAAATATCATAAAAGTACGGGGTATTACAGTAGGCCATTCTTATAAGGCTGAACCACTTTAAAATTCTTTGTCTCATTTACATTTATCTGTGATTAAATAATTAGAAGCAATCTAATTTTTTACATCAACATATATAGTTAAACTACCCAATATACGTCATTAAATATATATAAAAATATATGATATTAAATGTACATGTACATTTATCAAATTTTCAAAAAAACTGTATTTAAAAACAAGTTTACCAAATCAATAATTATAAACACAAAAAAATGAATTTTAAAATTGTATCTAAAAACAACGATTAAATCGAGTTTCCTGAATACAGAATTAAATGGGCCCTATATATTTTTTATTTATACGAATTACACACATATTAATGTATTATGTATGTATATTATATATTAATATATAAATGCATTAAAATATTAAGAATGAATTATTTTGAGTTGAAAAATAAAAAAATAGAAGTTATAAAACAACCTCAACCCGTTTTCTGAAAAACTTGATTATAACACAAAAATATTATAATTTAGTATTTAAAAAGAGGTTGTCAAACACAGATTTTTATCAGAATTGTATTTAAACACATAAAACAGAATTATAATTGCAAACCAAACAGGCCTCAAGTGTTTCATATCCCTTGTATTTTCATTAAACAACAAATTTGGGCGCATTCATACTAATAACGTGTAGTAAAATAAAAGGGATTCAGAGAGAATTTAGAGGGGGGAGTCTTTCATTTCATTGATATGTTAATGCTAAAAGGATATGACCCATATTTATAGTATAAAATGCTATAACTCAATAAACCCACTGTTCTAAAAAACCCGCCTAGGCTTAAGGCTTGGGAGAAACGCCTCGCCTTAAGTTTTTCACGCCTTATTCTTGGTAAAACCCTTAAGGCGCACTTTTTTCTAAAAACAACAATGCTTTAGTGAAACGATATCGCCTTTTAAAGAATTTTTTTACTAACCGGACATTATTTCATCCAAAATAATCCAATAGTATTTTAATTTGCATATATTCGGACATATTTTTATAATATGTACAGTTTTAGTATTTTATTAGCCTTGTTATGGTTTCAAAATATTAAAATATATTAAGAAGGCCTAAACGCCTTTTCACGCCTTTTTACGCCAAGGCCCGCCTAGGCTTCTAAGGCTTAAGGCTTGGCCTCCACGCCTCGACCACGCCCCGCGTTTTTTAGAACCTTGAATAAACCCCTTAATAATTACAGAAAATCAGACTAGAATACAAGTAGACATTCACTTAAATACAGATTTTATAACAATTATATCTTTTTCCTCATTTTTTTATGACTGTGGTATATCATTTTGCTTATGAGAAGGGGTGAGTACATAACAAGTATCACCTTTCGCAAGGCAATGGCTCAGGTATCACCTCCACAACAAATCAAAGATAATGCCTTAACCTTAGTTCACAAGATGCTTCATTAACCATAGTAAAATAATTTATAATAATTCAAGGATAACATGATTAAATTATATAATAGTTTGGCGTTTGTGTAAGTGTATCAATTATTTACTATCAAGACAAATAAAGAAAATTGCCAAGAAAATGTGTAATGTAAAAGTATTAGGGTTCACTTTATCAAAACACCATTTGTTTTGTTTTGGTAATCTATACTAGCATGCAAGCAACCCGCGCGATGTGCAGGCATAAAATTAATAAGAAAATACAGTTACAAAATTAAAAAAAATAGATGAAGAACTAACTATGTGTACATATATAAAGAGAGCATGCAGATCAACAGGTTAATAAAATATTGATTAAAAAAAATTAAATAGGTCTCCTACTAAAAAAAAAACATAATTTAGGTTATACTTACTTAAAATCAATTTCACTACAAAGTGCAAAATAAAGGAATTGAGAGGTCTGTACGTTTTGCAGCAATTGAGGAAAATCAAGTACAATGTGAAATGGAAAAAAAAAATTACCCACATAATTTGAGGCGAAAATCTAAACTGGACCAGCTTCAGCAAAAAATCTCATCTAAAACAATCAAAACACAGTTAGTACAAATGTGATAGAAATTGATATTATTAATTAATGAGATGAAATATCAATTTGAATACTTTATTAACCATTGTAACAATAAGAGTTGTCCCATGCTGGGTAGAGTTATTTTTGAAAAAATTTGTTGATACCTTATAAAATAGATTTGCCCATTGCCTTACATGTGGATGTCTGGATCGCCATAAAAAAATCCCAAATCCTAATCTTTATTTTTTTTATGAAAATAAGGAGTGAAAAAAGTCCTTACCATTGGAATTAACTTTCAGCTGCGTTGAATCTTCCTGATCATATTTCTATGCTTGAGAGCCTTCGCAATTTATTTCGGCATATTATATAGTGTCTACTCAAAAGGCATAAGTTTTATAGCTTCTACAAAAAAAAAAAGAACAAATCGCCTCCTTATGTATGTGGTAGTTAGCAGGTGGAATGTAGAAAGGCGGATGCATTAGGGCTGAATTAATTGGGCAGTTTGGGGGATTGTATAGGAACCAAAAAGAGGAGGTAAATAAGGTTTGGGATAAAGAGTTATGGAGTCAAATAAATAAAGCCTCTTCAAATTCTGAGACAAAGTAAAATAATTAAAATATTTATAAAATATACACGTGTCATCATGTGGGATAAAGGCAAATATATGTCACTTATAAAGGCAATAAATGCAACTGCCCCTATTATTGATATTGTACATCCACCCTGCTTCAACATATAGTTCTTCTAATATTCAACATATTAGCAATTTATTTATTGTAGCTACAACTTTGAATATATTAATTTGTTTAGAAGAATTCAATTTTGTTTTTCAATAGAGAACTATAAATTGAATATATTATTTAACTGAGTCATTTTTTATGGTGGGTTATATGAGAGGAAAAAATAAATAGATCAATGTTGTCACGTCACTGCTTATCAATTTCGTTAGAGGCTACAACAAAACGAGTTTACTTTGTTTGGCATTAGTTGAGGAAAGAAGGGCATTGATGGGTTGCTTGCTTTAGCCCATGAGAATATCACTTGCATTCATTTGAATTATACTAGATTTGATCGTGTTCAATACAACCTTTTTAATGAAACACTATATTCGTCCTCAAATCTATTCGTAGTATACATTTATGAACGCGCATCGCGCGGTATCCATGCTAGTTATACCTCTAATACAATAGTATTATAGCCCATACGATTTCTCTCCTCTAATGGGTAACTGAACCCCTCATATCTCAGCTATTCAATTCTTTTCATTTACGAGTTCTCTTTTTCTCTCTCAACGAGACCAACACATTCTCATGCCTTCGTCTTCTCCATTTTTTCATTTTCCTTCTTCAGGTTTGTTTTTTTAATAAATAGTGTACATGTGGATGTTGTCCTAATCATGGAAGCAGTATTGAGAGTTTTTTCTCACTCAAAATTGTTGTTGGGGTAATCTCTTTATTACTGAATATATTATTTACTATTTTTCTTATTTTCCCTGCCACTAACCATCTTGTAATACCTTCAAACAATTTCAATAGCTAGAAAAAAATTGGAACAATGTCAAACTCAGTGCTTTTTGAGAATACACGTAAGAAATTTCTTTCCTGCGAAGCAAATTATTCAAGGTTATTTTTATTTGTTCTATAAGTACATTTTTTTTTCATTTTCGTATGTCATTAAAATTAATCTTTTGACTTTAGGTTATATGTTTGGGCTTAAATTTTGAGAGGAACAAAAAAAATTACCTTTAAAATTTATCTTATGTCAATATACCGATTTTAATTTGAAACCTTTTGATTTTAGTTTGATCGTAGTATTGTTTTTACAACCCGTTTACAGTTCTTTTGTAATAAAGTGAACAATTGGAATTTTTATGTTTATAAAAATTGGGATTATTGTCATTTCTACTCATATTGATCCTACGTGAGCTTAAAACAATCTAATTTACTTTAAATACAGGTATTAAGATCACAACCCATTGTCATGTTCTTGAATAATTTGTTTCGCTTATGACCACATTTCTTTACTGATTTGAAGAGTTTTTATTGTATTTAATATTTTCTTTTACGACATTCAATTACTCCAATTGGCTCTTTGGATATTTTTGCTCATTCATTGCAGTCGTACACAATAAGATGAACTTAGGAAAGTTTTCACATTTGATATTACTATTTCGAAACCACCACCACCACCACCACTAATACCACTACTACATTAAGTTTTAATTTCTTGAAAAAGTTTAAAAAAGTTTAACGTTTTATTTATAGAAAAAACTTTAAGTTTGTATCTATAAATGACATACAATTTTTTAAACTAAAAGAAATAAAAATATGTATAATTTTTTTTGTATAAAATACGTACAATTTATTATTTATAAAATTAGTGTTTATATGATAAAATTATTTAAAAATAATAAGCAAGTTTTATTTATGAAAAAACTAACCTTTTATAATGGCTTTAAGATTATATATTGAATTTATGATATATACTAGTTTTTATAATTATCATTATATTTGTTTATTGTACATCACTCGTGCATTGTATGGGTTGTATGCTAGTTTTGGAAAAATTACAAAGGCTTTGCCGGACAATTAATTCCATTAAATAACATAAATCTTGACTTCTCAACATGGATCATCCATATGTTAGCATTGTTGTTTCTGCGTCTCATTTTCTAACTCTTACACAAAGAAGAAAGGATATAGCATTGTAGGTATTATTTTCTTACAACTTCAGAACCCATTTTTGTTTTATAGTTGCTTTCACTCCCACTATAGATATATGAAAACAATGAAAAGAACAAACACAACTTATTTATGTGTAAAACAGGAAAAGCTAAAAGCCAGAATTTGTTTTTGGCTGGGGCACCATTGACATTGTGCACTAAGCATCGGCTACTATCGGGGGTAATTTTAGAGTTTTTTCAAACATTCCAACTTCGAATTTGCAATTTTAGACAATCGTAACTCAACCTCAAGTCATAATAGCACAAATTCAGAATACACAAACACAATACTCAATAACAAAACCTAAATAACTATAAAATAATTTAATGTATAACACAAATTAAAGAAAAAAAATAAGTTTCAAACAAAATCTGGATGGGGAAATTATACATATTTTACTTTTTAGTTATTCTTAAAATTAATTTAAACGTCAAAGCATTACCTAGGTGGGGCACTTGACCCCTCCCCCCCCCCCCCCCCCCCCCCCCCCCCGGTACACCATAGCTCGGCCACTGAGCACGTGCACCAAAAAATGGAGCATTGATCAGTAAGTAGACTTATCCCCCCGATGCGGATGGTAAGTCTAATTATTAAATACAACATTATCTCACGGACTTCAAAAAAAATAAAAAACTATTTTTTCTGTCGCAATTTCATTAATACTTTCCAAGATCCAAAACTTGCATTAAGCTCGTGTCATATTGCGCCCAGAAAGGAGAAAAGATGGGTCAATAAGGAATGGGAACTCGGACAGAAGGGGGGCCGGATTTCATGTCCTCCAATATAAGGTTTAGGAGAGCCTGAGTCACAGGGCCTTCTCTGCCTACAAAAAATGGGGGAAGGGAGATATTTGAAATTATCAATAATCAATACCTTAGTAGTAATAGAAACAAACAATAGTTGCAACAAATATTGAGGGATGGGAAACAATGTCCAAATGATAATCAGTCCAACACAAAATTATGATGATATAATTGAGCAAAAGGACTAGACCTGCTCAAGGGAAAGTTAAATAATAAATATGTACTAATATCCACAGAATGACAGGTAATGCATTGTTTTCAATATATCTTAATGATATAATTGAGCAAAAGGAAAAAGAGTGCATGTTTAGATTTCGAAAACAAACGCACATTTTCTCAGCCAAAAAAAAAGCACACATTTTGCTCAAGCGTAATCCCAAAAATGCAAGGGTTTTGTTCGTACATTTCTTTCCAAATGTTGCCTCATTAAAGCAAATGCATTGAATCATTCAGTCGAGGAAAGAGATATTTAATCAAAATTGATAGGCCGACACAGATATTTGACACATAATGGTGCGACATAGTGACGTGTCGCACCGGTATTGGCGATTGCCTTATGGATGTGGCTCCGTGCCAGCGGCATTAGCCAATACCGGTGCGACCCCAAATGTGTCGCAAAACTGTGTCGGTGTAGAAGGACTCATATTTAATAGCCTGAAGTTATTAACAGGCAGAGCAGCTTGAGTCTGCAATTTCTGAACTTAAGACACATACACCAAACATTAGGCACCAAAACTTTTGCTCACGGACTCCATTTGGTATGGGTGAAGTATTTTTTAGCTAGGTGAAAAGTAAAAAAAAAAATTACTATTTTTTCTAATTTGTACTTTGTAAAATATTTGAGCGCAAAGCAAACCAAACGAGCCGTAAAGGTCATGGACAGATCTACTCACAAGATCTTAGATTTTGAATAGCTACAAATTCTTAGTACCTTGTCTCATTCAATTTCAAGATTATTACATTGTGCTCTCTTATATAGTAACTCCTCCCCCTCTCCACCAACACACACACCCCAAAACCCCAAATTAAAAATAAATATAAGTATGGGATTTTGCCCACCTTAATCAGTAATTCTAGCTCTGCCACTGCTAAAGGTTATATTAGATAGGTATGCATTTTGTGATTTTGGCACTGGCAATCTTGTTGGTTCTCAAAAGAGTCATAGATATTCTATTAATACTCTTAAAAAGAATTTTTTTAATATATTTATGACACTTTTTTATGACAACCAAGATTATGCAAAATACTCAAAACCACCACCCCCAGAAGAAATGAGGGTGAGCGACTAAATAACCCCAAAAGCTGATACCGTCATTAATGATCTGTAAATTCACATATGATGTCGCACAATTCATGCCGAGTTTGAATCACTCGGTATTAATTATTTTTCTATATTTCAAACTTTTCATTTGAATTTACCAATATGAAATTGTATGAAAATATAAAAACTCGAACTAGCTTTATAAGTTTCATAACAAATCAAACAAATCAAGTGTGCATTATTGATCCCCCCAAAAATGAAAATCTAGTGTGCATATTGGCTTTTAAATAATGTCAATAAAAACATTAAATATTGCATTAAAATTCTTACCATCACCAATGATTTGCTCGTCCCACTGTAATACAGCTCGAACAAGTACTCCACTCCCAATTAGCATCATTTCATCAGCTCCTTTTCCTATTTCCAAGCTCACATCTCCCACTCTTATCCCCTTGAGCTTCCCCTCACTCACCAAGTCTTCTGCGAGTACCAAAACCCTCTTAGCCGTGCACCCACTTAGAATTTTATCAAAACGAGGCATCAAAAGCTCCTTCTCCTTTGTAACAAATGCCACATTCATATTAGGCCCTTCGGCAATAAACCCATCACCGTCCAACCAAATCGCCGCGTAGCCGTCAGTTTCTTCGGCCTCCATTTTTGAAAGCACGTTGGGAAGATAATTCACATTCTTCATAACGGCAAATTGTGAGGGTTTCATTGGGATTGATGAAGTGACCACTTTGATTCCTTTGTGACTGGTTGGTGATAGATCTTGAATAACAATGGCATAAAGGGCTGATTGGTGGCAGCCCGATGGAGAGAGTTGGAAATCACCAGGACCCGCTGAAAGCCAGTATCGGAGTGAGCCTTTTCGGCACTTAGAAGCGCTCACAGTTTGAATGAGTATTCCTCTTATGACTTCCCTATCGAATGGTGATTTTATTTTGGCCATGTTTGCTGATTTTTGGAAACGGTCAAGGTGTTGGTCCAACTCGTAGAGATGTCTAACATAAGAACATAAAAGAGAAATATAGCTAGACATTCAGTGATGCTTTAGAGGAGTCATAAAATTTTATTTTAATGTCCCCCAAAAAATAATATTATACGAAACACAAGGGAAATCATAGGACATTACAACAATCAGACAAAACAGCTAAACTCATACTATTGAAGTTAAAGACGATCCCCAATGTCTTTTTCCAACTTTCTATTCCATGTGAATTCTATGAATCAAAACCTTTTAGAAATTTTCAATGTCTATGTGACACTTCTACTTTCTACATTGAAAGGCGAGAATATAAAGATGCTTATCCAATAGATTTCGTTTCTATTTTGGCATTTTTGCTTATTTATCTTACTTGGCAATTTCGATAAGAGAGAGGGTTTCTACCTACATAATTGGTGATATAAATTTTGCCTATTACTCATATGCTACCTCATATAGAAAAGCAAACATAACACCTTTTAAAGAGAGTTTTTTTTTTCTTTTTGTATTCTGATGCAGAAATTTAGTTTGATGATGGCCTAAGTTCGCACTTGGTGGTTTCAAAAACAAAGACAACGGATCAACTTAATCTCAGTTATAACCTAAGTTACAAGAAAGGATATGGAAGAAAAGAGAATTTGAAATGGAAAAAACCATATTTTTCACAATACATCTAGCAATATAAACAATATAATTTTGTTACAAGCAATTTGTAAGTTGTATTGCTTGGAGAATATATCTCAAACTAATTACCAGGGAAGTGTCAAATTTGCATTAATATGGACAGCATATGCATAACAAATTTAAAAGAGGCTTGTAGAGTAATAACAAAATAGAATCTTTAATTTTAGTCTTTGAGACGAAATTTACTAACCCATCCATTATCGCCGCAGTATCAAAAACTCCATGCCCTCTATGGACCATGTGATCATCCATGGGGATGACCATTGCAGCTGGATCTGTTGTAATACCGCCAAAAATGCTAGAGTACATGGCCAAATATTGCTGCTTGCTTTTGTAACTTTCTCCATGTATCCTTAACCTTTCAATGGCCTTAACCAAAAATCAAAGTAAACACTAATATCATTGACTGATTTAGCTTTCCCATTTTCTAAAGTATAGTTAATAAGTCAATACTTTTATATAGCTAAATATGATTGAGATCATTTACACTTTTAGATGTCAAAAGAATTGTCTAATACATCATTCACACCAACATATAATATGAAGCAAATACAATCATTGTATTTTTGTAACAACCAAATGAGTTTCAGATATTAAACTATGAATCATTCTAGAGCGACACAGGAATTCAGGCACAATTTGGCAGAGACACTGACATGTCGCACCCGCATTAGTTCGTGTCTGGGCTCCACAGTTGTGGGGCCCGTGTGGAGCCTAGGCACGAGTCAATGCGGGTGCGACACGTCAGTGTGTCTACCAAATTGTGTCCGAATCCTGTGTCTCCTTAAACTATATACAACAGACAAGTGTTCACTTCAAACGTATAAACACGAAATTAAATAAACCAGTCTACTTGATTCAAAATGTAGATGTCAAATTAACACTTACTAGTTTTAAACTATGAAGTACGGACACTTCGTCGGTGGTGACATACCCGTGTCGGACACTCTCGCGGACATGACACCCATACGACAGTCTTCTGACATATCACGTGGTGTGTCGAACTAATTTCGCATTTAAATAAATTTGGACACTTCTGTTACACTCCGCACACACTTCTAGGACACTTATGGGAGTGATGATGAATTTTTTGGTCTAGCCGGAGATGATGATAAATGAGGAGCAGTAAAGCATTTACTTCGCCCATTGAAATTATTAATATTTTTGTTTAGAATGAGTTCTTTTTGCATATTGATCATTACTTGTTACTTTGCTAGCAATGAAGTTAATTGTGATACAAGACTTTATGTGGATATATAACTATTGACTTATGATTTAAATATTTTTATAACATATTTGACCATGTTATTTTAGATAATTAGGTAATTAGTTTGACTACTACTTTTTTTAGTGCAAATAGATTGAAGTATAGATAATTAGGTAATTAGTTTGACTACTACTTTTTTTAGTGCAAATAGATTGAAGTATACATCGAATATTATTAAAAAAATATTTATGTGTATCCGTGTCCTCAGCGTGTCGTGTCAAAAAAAATTAAAATCTCTCGATGCCGGCGTGTCCGTGTCGTGCCGAACACGACACCCGTGTCCGTGCCCGTGCTTCATAGATTTCAAACCCCGCGCGATGCACGGGCGTGTTATAATTTTCTTTGTAAAGTATATGCGACATATATATTATTATTCTTACATTTAAACTAATATTAATACGAAATGAAGAAAATGAGTAAAATGCTTTGGAGATACGAACATGCCTCTATCTTAAAATTACAAATAAACTATATAGTTATACTTTTTGAGTAAAGATGATTATTCTAGGATTAGTATACACTAAACACCGAAAGACCTTTTTTATTTAAGACATAATTATATTTTTATGTCCATTTGGCACATTATATAAGTGCTAATAATAGATAGAGAGGAAAAAGAGACTCCTTCATTAAGTATATATAATTATGATAATTACTATCATATATATATTTCAAAATATTTTATTTAGACATTTCATCAACTTTAAATAAATTATACTTTAACCTCTATTTTTCAAAAAATTATAATGACTTAGTGTCGTGGACATAATAGACGGAACATTTAAACGACAAACAATTAGAAATTGTGTTTTAAGAAAATAAAGCATAAATGATATAATTTGTATGAAAGGGAATGTGTAAATGAGTCAAAATAAAAATATCAAACATACATCAAAGCACAAAAATGATTTCGCAGCCCAAAAATAAATACTGTATTTTTTATTTAAAAAGTAATCATATGAAACATTGAAGCATTCCTCACTTCCTTTAATATAGGGCAGCATACACTATACTTCTCACTAACTAAACCCACATACACTATACTTCTCACTAACTAAACCCACATTTCAGTGTGAATTATGTATAAAAAGTTTCAATCGAAATAATTCCCCAAAAATAACACTATTGCAATCCTCACATAAAACACTCTAAGCAAAATCAAAATTTACTCTATAGCTCCATGTCAATTTTTTAAACTTAAACATATTTTATTATGCATTTTCACCACTCACCATTTAAAGAGACTAACCCAAAAAGAGGAAAATGGAAGAATTTAATCATTAAGAATGAGAGAGAGAAAAGAGCTCTCAATGACTATTGATTTTTACCATTAATTGTACAAGAATTATGTATTTTCAACTTTAGAGGCAAAAACTTGTATTTTGAGAGACTTTAATTCATTAACTCAGAGACATATTATAAAATCACATTTACGGACACCAATTTTATATTATTATATTAGATTTTCCTTCCGACTGTGTTAACTTCCAATGGCCTTTCTCGTCTTCCTTTTTACTAATTTATAGTTTACACTTTACAACATTTGTGGACACAATCTATTTTTGTGTATATGCAAATATTTATATGTACGTGTATAGAGTCAAGCTCCCATGAGGGATTCCCATGCGGTATTTTTTTTTTAAATCCCCCCCAAAAAAATTGTGATGTGTTTAGACATTTCAGGGGATCCTTAAAAAAAATCAACTCAAAATGATATTTTTTGTTATTTTAAAAAAATAAATTGATATTTGACAGTTTTTAAGGAGTTTAAAATACTATCAAAAATTGACTATTTTTTTAAAGTAGCAAAAAAAATCATTTTTTAAGGATCCCGTACAATGTTTAAACATATCACAAAAAAACACATTTTTTTAATTTTAAAAAAAAAACCCGCATTGGAGTCCCACAAACTGAATACATACACCTGAGCTTTTTCCTACATGTATATTATATATATGGGGAGAGAGGGAGGGAGAATAAACCTCTGAGCAAGAAAGAAGAGGAACATCAGATATTTGAGTAGTATCTGCAATAACAGTGTCCAACATTAGTCTTAAGAAAGCCAATAATCAAATAACAATAATAAAGGGTCAGTTGGATTCAAAAGTGGGAAAAAGTGGGGATATTAAAATTTGCTATGAAAAATTTTGCCTAGTTTTTTCACGTGAGAGTATCAAATAACTATTAGGCAAAATTAAAGTCAATCCAATTAATTTATTTAAATATTTTTTAAGCATTTTTTAAAAATAATTTTAAACAATTTTTATAAAACAGTTTTTATAAAACATTATTAAAACAGTTTTTAAAACAAGTTTAAAACAGTTATTAAAATTGTTTTTTAAAATTTTAGAACAGTTTTTATAATATATTCAAAACAGTTTTACAATATTTTTATAAAACGGTTTTTAAAAAAATTTGTAACCATTTTTTATAATATTAAAAACAGTTTTAAAACATTAAAAAACAGTTTTTATAATATATTCAAAACAGTTTTTAAAAATGTTAAAAACAGTTTTTTAAAAATGTCAAAAACAGTTTTTACAATATTTTTACAAGACAGTTTTTAAATAAAATTGTAAAACATTTTCTTAATTTTTTTTTATAATATTAAAAAGAGTTTTTAAAACATTACAAAACAGTTTTTAAATATTCAAAACAATTTTTTTAATTATTTAAAACAATTTTTAAATTATTTTTTAAAATATTAAAATCGTTTAAGAAATTAACAAATTTATTAGTAAATATTTCTCATACAACTAAGCAAAACTTGCCAACATTATGCAATGACAAAAAGTGCCCACGAGATAATATTGTAATTAGGCGCAACCCTCCCTTCCACATATGCATCATCCCTCTTGTACCCAGGGGTGGATCTAGAAACTTTTATTAACGTGTTAGAAATATAATACATTAGAAAAAAATTCCATATGATCCAATTATGAAATTCGAGACCAATTAAGATAAGATATAGCGACGATGAAAGCTTACCGAGCAAAGCATGAGGTTGGCTTGAGTTTTGAACCACTTTTGATCGAGTGAGTTGGATATGTCGAGACCCAGTTCTTAAAAATGAAAGATTTGGCGAATTTGGGATGTGAGGGATTAATTTCGATGGAACTTTGGAGGTTTCTATGATGGGTGTGGGAGATGAGAGAGAGGCCATGGATGCAAAGCGAGTGAGGTCAAAGTTTTTGGTGGTTTCTTTTTCGTACAATTTTTGGTGTCAACCCTCAAAGATTCCACAAAAATAAAAACAAAGGGACCATGACATAGTACAGAGTTGAAAATG
This sequence comes from Sambucus nigra, assembly GCA_949130495.1. Lineage (NCBI taxonomy): Eukaryota > Viridiplantae > Streptophyta > Magnoliopsida > Dipsacales > Adoxaceae > Sambucus > Sambucus nigra. Next base: position 100,603,834 of record OX422208.1, read on the forward strand.
ACAGATTTTTGCTTCAGCAAAAGTTTGGATTCCGGACATGAAAACGTGGAAGGTTCGTTGATACTTTTTAGAAAAATGATATTGTGACTTAATTTTTTACCGAAAGTGGAATTACCGAATGAGGTGGCGGGTTTCTATTGGTTCTTTTGTGGGGTCCACGCCAGTGACATCAGAGAATAAACCAATAACACGCCGCCACGTGTATTTTCGGTCAAAAATTATGTCAAAAATTAAGTTACAATAGAAGGACTCTACTTTTTAACGTTTTACGTGTAATATGTATTTGTATTTTTTTCTCAATTTTTTTTTACCATATACATTATTTTCTTTTTTTATAATATAATAACAACTTTCACACATTTATAATATAACTTTAACAACTTTCTCAATTTATTTTTTTTGTACTATACACGTTGTTTTTTGGTACTATATACTTTTCATTTATGTATATATATAAAATTATAGTCTGACCGAAAGCATATTAACTTGTCACATGCCATATTATAAATAAATTTCATTTTACTCGAATTATTCCACCACATTTGGGCTTTGTTTGATTGACAGGATATTTAAGTTGAAAAATGATTTCCGGAAAAAGTTAGGTAAAGTAAAGTAAAGGAAAAGTAAAATTATTTTTCTGTGTGTATTTGGTTGACAATATTTGGTTGTCAAAAAAATCGCAAAAAAGTTGTATGTTTTCATTTAAATAAATAATGTCAACACACCACAAATAATTAATAAAATAAATAAATTATTAAACTACGTTAAAGATATTAAAACCAATGTTTAAATCCACTCGATAAATTATTCAAACGGAAACAATAAACATCCTAATGTCAATACTTTGAAAAATTCGACAAATTAATCATCATCAAAGATATATATATATATATATATATATATATGTGCGCCATAGAGAAAGTATTTTTTTTCTACATCTTTAATTGTTTCAATCCCCCCACATGTTAAAGCCATTATCGTATACACATTAAACTAAATACCATTTATAAAAGAAAAATAAACTACTTACTTTTTCCTAAAAGAAAAAAAAAAGACAAAACCACATGTAATGTTTTTATCCACAAGCTTAAAAGTATATCAACCACATATCATTTTTTCGTCATGTACTTGAGAATAACTCCAAAATATTAACTAACCGTACGTTTTTTTAAAGCCATATCTATGTATATACATAAAATTGTAGCCAAAAACAGTGTTAACATGCCACGTGGCAACTGACTTAAATATAAGTCAGGTTATTATCATTTGGATCTGCGACGTTTGATACACCAAGCGTTCAATTTTTCCTTTTCATCTTCTTCTGACCTTTCCATTTCTCCATTAGAGGCATAATAAATATTATGTTCCAGATGGGTCCTCAGAGCCTCATCATGCTCCGTTATATCACCTCTATAGACCCAAAATCCCAAACACTTTTCTCACTCTCCCCCACTTCTCCTCATAACCCCAGCACACCTTCCTTTCTTTTCTCATCTCCAATCTTCCTCCTATTTCTCTAAGAAGACCCAAAACCCTGACAAAAACAAACAGAAGAGGAGCTACACTACACCAAATTTGTCGAATTGTCACGATCATTAACCTTGACAAGTTGAACTTGTCAAGGTCAATGACCATGACAATTCTGGGGGTAACAACTTTTGTTGTCACGAACTTGTCACGGTCTTCGACCTTGACAATTTTTGTCACGGTCAAAGACCATGACAAACCGTGACAACTTTCAAAAAATTATCACGGCCAATGACTGTAACAAATCTGGGCAGAATTTACAAAAAATCTATTGGGCAATTTGGCCACTGCCACTGCCCAGCAGTATATTTGTACCTGTTATAGTAAAATTATACATGTTTAAATGGCATATATCCAAATAAAATAGAAAGAATGCTCAAAATCATTGCATATATAATTTCATATCCAAACCAAAATGTAACAAATCAAAACAATATAAATATAATCCAAATGTCCAAATAAAATAGATATAAATAATATCATGTGGTAGGTTTGAGGAGGAAGTAAGGCCACACAACATATGCATTGAGACACCCATGAATATGCATCACGCCGCATTGTTCGCGCAACCACAATGGGGCGTTCTCCTTCCTGATTATCACATGCGTGACGAGCACCTTGGTCTCGTGTCTTGAAGCGTATGCCCATGAGCCAACATATCCTGGACGGTATTCGGGTCACTCAACCTCCTCCCTATCAGCGTGCCATTAAATACGTCGAGTATAAACAGGCTCGACCAACCAATTATTGACATAGGCCACTCGACGGGAGCCAAGTAGGGGACTGGATCATCAATTGGTGAGTCCACACGTGTCGGCGATGAAGCAGCGACATCCACGTCCTCGTCCTCCTCCACCTCCTTTTTCGCCACCTTCTCCTTCCCCTTCCCCTTGCCTTTTCCGCCCAACGAACGCTTCACGGATGAGAACATATCTTGGACCGTCGCCTCCAACCTTGATAGCTTTGTGTCATGCGAGTCCACCTGTCGAGCCAACCCAGTATTGCTCGTCTCCAATCCAATGATCCTAGATTTGGCCACCCGCGAGCTCACCCCCCTTGTCCTCCCCTTGCGATCAACGTCAATCACTTGGTTGAGTGCGTTCGTGGACAAAGATGCCTTGTCGGCATCGGACTGCGACTTGTGCACTTCCTTAAGTTTTGCCTGAAATGACAAAAATCATGCGATTAGTTAAATAAGTAAATAAAAAAATTATAACGTAATTAACAAAAAGTAAATTATCGAATTACTTACAATTGTGATCGCGACGCTCGGGGACACCTCCTTCTCCTTCCCCTTCTTCGTCCAAATTGCCACATAGGCATCGAGCCTATGTGGCCTACCCCAGGGCCACTCCCCGTTCCCTGAAATAAAATAATGCAAAATTAGTACCCGGCCCGCAAAGTAAAATAATACAGAATAAAATATTTCTGTAATTATGGAAAAATAAAAACTTACCATCATCCTATGCTCCACCTCGGCGTAAGACTTCCATCCGGAGTAGTGCACGTCCGTCTTTTTCGTCCGATTTGCCCTCCCTGATTGGCGAGATGCCGATTGGCGAGATGTATTCCTCTGCAATTGAACCTGCAATGTATCGCGTATTCTTGACATAATCTTTAAAAACTTTCATTAATCTTTCAAACAGACACATCCACTGATATCTAACTGGACTGCAAAGAAGTGCCTCGTCGCATAGGCGTACTAACAAGTGAACACTTATGTCAAAGAATGTTAGGGAAAAGTACTTCTCCAACACACATCTAATACATGACGCACCGGGTTATTCTTCCAATAAGGCAAGTCAAATAAATTGACCTCCTAGACCATGCCTTTCTTGTCTCAATTTCGTTCCCAGTTGGGGTCTTCTTATGCTTGACATTCTTAAATTTAGGATTCTTACCTAGCATATTAGGGCCACAATTAGAAGATTTACTTTCAATTTCTGAACCTGAAAGTTTTCTCGGCGGTAACCTATGTTTAACCCCGCCCGATAAAAAATTAGAACCTTTATCAAATCTGAAACTATGAGTCGAGGGTAAAAACCTCTTATAGCAATGATATACATTTTTTTAGCTAGCGGAGAGACGAAGAGATTCAGTCTCCTCTTCACAAATAGGATACCCCAAATAACCACGTACTATACAACCGGATAATGTCCCATGAGCTGGAAAATCATGAATTCCCCACATCAACATAGCTTTCAACGTAAACTCTTTTTTTCTAAAAGAATCAAATGCTTACACACCCTCTTCCCATAACTCATTTAATTCTTCTACCAAAGGAGCCAGGTAGACGTCGATGTCATCACTTGGTGCCTTTGGCCCAGGTATCAACAAAGATAGCATCGAAAATTCAGGTCTCATACACTGTGAAGGAGGGAGGTTGAGTGGGGCTAGGATCACTGGCCATACACTCTGATTGGTGCTTAGATTTCTAAATGGATTGAAACCATCTGTTGATATAGCCAAACGAATGTTACGCTGTTCTCGAGCAAAATCGGGATACTTATAACTCATCCTCCTCCAAGTTGTAGAATCAATAGGATGACGCATGAGATTATCCCCTAGTTTTTCCCTAGCATGCCAAGTCATTGCCTTCGCTATCCATGGTACTATGAAAAATCGCTTTAATCTAGGCCCAACGGGAAAATATTTCAACACTTTTTGAGGCACTTTTGAGCTTGTGCCTTCCTTGCCAGTAATTGGACATATCTAGGTTTATCGCATACTGGACAACGATCAAGATTTTCATACTCCTTTCGGTATAGTATGCAGTCATACACATAAGCATGAATCGATTTATACTTCATTCCCAAACCTTTCAAACTGTTCTTCATAACAAGATAACTATTTGGAAGCGTATTCTCCTTAGGTAGTAAGCCCTTCACCCAATTTAGAATTCCTGTTACGCTATTGCCAGACAAACCGTATTGTGTCTTCAAATTGTGCAAACCAACCATGGCATGTAAAGTTGTTTGATCTTTCTCAGAGCCAGAGTATAACGGTTGGGTCGCCTTAAATTTTAAACGTTGGTAGTCATCGTCAAGGTTTGTCGTGATATCTTTATGAGCACCTGAACCTTGTACATCGTCAGTAACCTCCTTATCCTCCACTTTATGAACTTCGTACGCCTCATCAACTAAATCCTCTAACATATTATGATCTACGTCGTCCCCTTCTACATATATCCTACTTGTTAAAGGTTGTTGTGAAGGTTGTTCGGGGATAAAAGGAACTTTCAATTCACCGTGAAAACTCCAAAATCGATAATTATCTTGCATACGCGATCTTAACAAATATAGTTCAACTGTTTTCCACTCAAACACCTTACCATTCTTACACCTAGTACACGGACACGAAAACTCTTCACCATTATAACATCTCTTTGCGTATTTCACAAATTCATTAGCACCTCTGCGAAACACATCCCCCAATCTATTTGTCTCCCCCATCCACTCTTTGTATTTAGGATATCCCATCACAACTACTACAAACAATTACCTATTAAAGGTAAGAAGAATATATTCGTGGATTAGTATAAACAAAACTTAGATTTATAGTATGTTTCAATTAATTATGTCTTATTTATATTCGATTTTTAAATTTCAATTTATAATAGTAATTCATATTTCCTCCATATCCTCTAAAAGGTTAGTGGTCCTATCCCATTCAAGACCGCATATTTATGTAATATACTTAACAACTCATGCACATTGTTACGATTTGAGAAAAATTCGGCAGAATATCCCCATAGTTCTCCAAGTACACAATGTAGATTGGCAAGTGTGAGTGTTATTTTAATTGATCAATTGAAATAACACTCACACTTGTCAATCTAGTATGTACTCAGAGAACATTAGGATATGAATGCAGAACTTCCTCCAAATGTAACAACTTTAAGCCACTAAGAATATTATTATACATAAATTATGCAGTCCCAAACTGTCCAAACGGGATAATTCAAAAGATCTCATTACAGGGGTAATGACTCTCGAACGGGTCTAAGTGCTATTGAATGCGTATGCATAAGAACTAGAAGGCTAGTATCTATGCGCACTATGTGTAATTGTAGGTATGTTTCATTTAATTATGATAAGTTCGTGGTCGTGCCACTCTCGAACGGGTCGTGACACAAAGTATTTTTAGATAAAGTAAAAAACTCCCCCTCCTCCCATTTTGACAATAATCCAGTGGTCGTGCCACTTACAAAATTAACCAACTCAACAAATTAAGATAATATAATTATTTACGGATTTATTTGTCTGAATTAAATTAAGTATTTTTAAAAAATTTAACAACCAACTTCCATATCCAACCACCTCCGTCCAACATAATCCAACAGCAACAACAAACCAAAAAATGTGTATCCCGTACTCCATCTAATTCATCTACTCAATTAATTCAACAATAACAATTTCAAACCTAAATAAAAATAAAGAAACAATATTTATAATATCCGATCAACATTAACAATTAATTTCAAGTTCTAAACTAATCGTTAATTTCAAATCCTAAATCAACATTAACAATTAATTTTAAGTCTTAAACTAAACACCAATTAATTTCAATACACACATATACACACATGCACACACACCCCCTGTAACACCCCATAATTTTGAGGATTTAATATTTAATTATTTTTGGGAGATATAAAAATAATTAAATTGGAGAAACTTAAATTTATTATTTGGAGAATTTATTAGAGTGGGAAGAATTATTTATATTTGGCGACTTTAAGTTTAAATTGTTCGAAATTCGTGTGTCGCATTTTGAGGTCAAAATTGGAGAATGTTATAAAGTATTTCGGATGATAATTCTGAGTGTGCGGTTGAGTCCGGATGGGTCGAGATAGTCAGAAAAGAGTATCCAGGGATAGTAATTGGGTCTCGGGGCATAGTCGGGCCCACACGGGGTGATTTGGACCATTTTAGTTAGGCCCATATGGCCAAAAATGGGATTGAGGGTTTTTAATCTAATTGAGGGCGTGTTGAACGGCAGCTAACACAACTCTAAACCTAGGGCTTGAGAGGGAATTTGGGAAAGCAAATCAAGAGCCAATTGGGGATCCTTTGGAGTCAAATTAAGGGACAAAAGTGAGTGTTCGTCATCAACCATCCTCTACACTAACGGATCGGACTCTACGAATGATTCCAGACAAATGGTTAATTGTTTTAATTATTCTTGATGATAATCAATTCATATTATGGGAGGTGTAAAACCTAAATTCGTTTTTGGGTGGGTTATTACATGAAATGGGGTTTTACGAAATTTAATCGGTTGAGTAATGTGACAGTCCAATTGATGTTATAGAAGTATTTAGTATTGATTGACATTAGAACCAAAATAGAACACTAGTGTTAGAGATGAATTTATTGGGATTGTGGAATCAGATTTGTGAATGACAATTGGAATGTTACCATAGGAATTTGTGTTCTTGAGTGGGTGAAGATTTGTGAAAATCAATAATGCTAAATTTTTTAAACGATTATTAGAGATCATAATAGAGGTAAAAAGATGATGAATATGATGTATTGGGACTGTAATTTGATATAAGAAAGCTTGAATTTTCGTTAATGGCTGAAACAGAATCGGAGAAGAAGACTACCTGCTCGATCGATCGATCGATGGAAATGATCGATCAATCGATGGTCCCAGATTTTTTACAATTCGCCCAGTTTTATATATAAAGGGAAGTTTATATTTAATTTAATTCCTATGCTTTAATTAGTGATAAATAAATTGGAGGCACCTATTCCTAGAAATTATGGGGAAAAGTAATTGAGGATTTATGTGGGGCACTTTATGGATAACTTTGAGAAATTGGATTCCAAAATAGTGAGATAGGAATCGAGTGAGCGAGTTCGGGTATATTGGGTGGGTGTCACCTAGGTAATAAATTAATTAATGTGTAAATTATTTATATTAGAGTCGGACTATAGACTCGGGAAAAATATTATATTCATTGATGTGTGAATTAAATAAATTAGAGTCGGGCCAAAGACTTGGAAAATTTCAGGCTAGTGTTACAGGTTTTTGAGTACATGGTAAAGCCGGGGTTTATATTAAATATATGCGGTGTAGTGATAGTACATATATATGTGTATATATTGTGTGTGATATTCAATATCAGTGACTAGATATTTATTTAATTTGTATAGTCTAGTGCTATCAAGGGAGGCTGCGCGTTGTGGGTGAGTCCCCTAGCTTGAGGAGTAAGGTGAGTATATCCCCAGGTCATAGCGTCCGGTATATGGGTGAGGGGCTTATCTCACTTTCAGGGAAGGAATATGACCGCCTCCACTACGTTCATATTTTTGGGCCAGGTTGGTGAGCGATTCCAACTTGGGTAACTAGGTTATGTGAGCATACCTAGTGAGATAGCACTTTAGAGGAAATAATCCAGCGAGGGTATACTCGAAGGGATGGATATACGTACGATATATATGTGTGTAGGTTCGTAGTAAAGGTGCGTATATATTGGTAGTAGATATTATATGCGGGTAATAATACAGTGTGTGATGTATTTATTTTATGTAACTTGTGTCACGGTTATGTGATATTATTTAAAAGGAATTAATTAAGTTAATTATTGAGATAACTTATAACCCATTAATAATAATACTCAGTTAGAGTAGAATGGCAAGGGGAGAGTATACCGGAACTAGTTGGACGGGGTAGTACAACTAGGTAGGGTTAAGGAAACCGTTAGGTGTGCACAATAGTGGAGGGGTGAATATGTCCTCAAGAGAGTGCGACACTAACTTAAATATGAAGCACATTCGTATATTTTTAATTACTGCAGTTAATTCACTTGCTAAATATTTTTAAAATGTTTTGGGTTCTAACCCTTGTTGTAAAATTATTTTCAAAACCTATTTGGTGCCCAGCCACAGGGACGCCGGGATTGATATTCTATTCCAGGGACACGGAGCTGCGACATATGTGGACGCTAGAAGGAGCTTGGATTAGACGCCCTATTCATTCTTTCCTAGAGTAGGAATCATCTATCAGTTTCAGTTTTACTTAGGGCTTGTCGCCCAGACTTTTCAGTACAGTTTTCATATTTATTTATTCAGGTGTTGGATGTTTGTAGTGGACTTTTTACTTTGGTGGTCGATGGTTTATTCGGCAAATTGTTTAATTAATTATTTTGTTGATTTAATCCAGTCGTTGTGTATGACTCATATTATCTTTCCGCATGTTATTGTTTGTTTAATTAAAAAGTTAAAATTTGGGACTGGCTTTTTGGAATACTAGGTGGTTAGTAAGTTTTAAAAAGATTTTCGACAGTGATGCTAAGAATGAACTAACTAGGATTCCTGTTTTAATTTGGTATAGGACTGATCACCCGGTATTTTATTAGGCGGGGTGTCACAGATGGTATCTGAGCATCAGGTTCTAGTGTCCTTAGGATCTGTGTGGCTTTTCACGTTTCAGCTTAGCGTCCTTTGATGTAGAGCCCTATCATAGGATTGTTGTATTCTTATACGTATGTGCATTTACATTCTTCTGCCAATTACTTTATATTTGATGGTGAACTCATACGATTCGATTCTCATTTCAGATGCCTCCCAGGAAAGAGAGAGCAGCTAGGGCAGCAGGGGGAGATGAGACTAGGGAGGCTCATTAGGAGCCAGAGTTACCGCAACAAATGTCAGAGAAGATTTCGACTGCACAGGTAACTGAATTAGTGGCACAGGCAGTTCAAGCGACGATGATGGCAAGGTACTTTCCGCGAGATCAGCCACAGGCATTAGTGGTACCAGGTGTTCAGGCCCACCCGGGGCCGTCGGAGAGGCAGCAAGTACGAGAGGTTTTTCAAAAAAGTCATCCACCAGAGTTTCAAAGGGGTTTAGATGTGGTGCTAGCGTGTCAGTGGAAGAGAGATATACAGCATCACCTGCGCATGGTAGATTGCAATGAGGTGCAGGAGAAATGTTATCCACTTTTAGGTTAGTGGGAGCAACACTACAGTGGTGGGAGTCGATCACCACAGTTGAGAAAAGGGACACATTGACTATTACCGAGTTTTGGGTGCGGTTCGACCACAAGTATTTTTCGCCAGTAGTTGAAACCGAAATGAGGAGAAAATTCAGAGAGGTGACTTAGGGGGGCCGTTCAGTGGCCGATTACGAGGAAGAATTCACTCGTTTAGCAAATTTTGTACCGAATGAGGTAAGCGATGAAGAAAGAAAGAAAGTAAGGTGGTTAGTCTGGAGGATTAGACAACATTTAATTGGTAATCCCGTATTAGTAGCTTATACGGATGTCGTTAATGCAACACTCCTGCACTGCCAGGAGTATCGCTTCCACGTGAAAGGAAGCAGGAGGGGAGTGGAAACCAGCCAGTCGGATAAAGCGAGAGGGAACAGTACCAGTGAGGTATCCCAGCAGCAGATAGGGGGACATCAGGGGCAAGATTTCTGGCAGGGGAATCAGGCCAAGCGATTTAGGTTTAGAGACTATCGACAGGATGGCCGGGACTTCTGACAAGGCCTGCTAGGAAGGGTTCAGTGGCAGGGTGAGTTTATTAGGAGGTGTTTCATTTGTGGGGAAGAGGTACGCGTGAAAAGATATTGTCTTAAGGGAGGCAGGGGTCAACTACAGGTTGAGGTCCTGGATGTACAACCACTACAACAAGTCATGGGTGCCTTTGGGCAGGGGGAAGCTGCTCAGGAACCCGAGGATCAACCATTACAGCTAGAGTATGGAGGTAATTATCTTTATATCCTATGGGCATGGGGTATGTTTTGAGTGATAGTGACGGTGTCACAATATAAGAATTATTTTTACTAGAGTTCGCGGGTAAGTCGAATTTAGTGGGTGCGCTAGCTATAGCTGCCATATTACATATATATATTTCTGTGGGGTAGTGGATTTCTTTGGTGTTAACCACGAGAAAGTGAGGGTGTACACAGAGAGGGGATTGGTATTATGCGAGGAGTTACTAATTTCGGGAATTATAGGAGTAGTGTAGATGATTTTTCCAAATATCGGATGGATAGTGATGGGTTTGAACTATTGTGGATAGTGAGGGTAGGTTTTGGTGTTTGCGACACCAGGGTATGAATGATTTTTACTAGGTATCACCTGAGAGGGCGTCTAGCCTATATATATATGTGTGTATATATATGTTATATTGTGTGGTGCGATAGAGACACATAATGAGGTCTTTGTGACACCCCGCCTGATTAAATACCGGGTGATCAATCCTTTATTAAATTATAACGAAGGTGAACGGTTGGTTCATTCTTAGCATCACTGTCGCAAAATAACTTTTCAAATTAAACACCCTAAATAATTAAGCTAAGTGAAAAAACCATTTAAACCACTATTTCATATTTTAATTTAAGCCCAATAATAAAACCTTTCATGATTGACAGTTTAAGAGTCACATATATAACTAGACTGGAAAAGATCATCCAAGCAATTTAAGCATTCAAATAACTAATTTCAACTTTAAAACCACGAAGGAAAAACATCCTGACCGTAAAAACTTCCAAAGTAAAATACTAAAAGTAAATGAATCATAATCTCTGACAAAGCCAACTGAATAAGAAAAAAGGGCGACACATGCCCAACTGGATAAAACAGAACTAAGAGTGGAGTCAATAATGAGGTCGTCAAAGCAAAAGGCCTGTAACTCCCACCCAACTTGCAACACGTTCCTTCCAAAGAATCTTATGCATGACGCCCCTGTGGCTGGGCACTTATAATATATATATATATATACAAGAGAGAAGAGATAACAGGAAACGGGTCAGAGCCCGATTGTAAAACATTTAAAAATTTAGTTTAGCAAGTATTTAAAATGCTTACCGTCTAATGCAAAAATCATATTAGTATGCGACACTCTCTTGAGAAATTCTCACATGTCTTCTAATGTGCACACCTACCACACTATTAATCCCCAAAAGTTTAGCTTATCTTAAATTCCTCGTAAGGTTTCATGCTGACAATTACTAGGACTAAGATAATTAATTTTTGAAAATAAGGTTTTTACATAAATCTCATTTCATTATAAAGTCTTTCAGTATTTCCTCAAACTTTTCAAACACTTACAATAAAGTCGGAACATTTATTCATTACTTAACTACTTTTAGTCACAATAGAAAGTTCCCAATTTCAAGTCTATATATATATTAATCACTCATATAATATATGTACTATCGGCACCCCACATAAAATTTATGGTGCTGACATACTCTGCTATCAAGTCCCCGTATCACTCGTACTAAGGGAAATACTAATTCGGAATCACTCTCGAACTGTATTAACACAAAACACATACAAATTGAGGCGAAGTATAGTTCCAATTATCTAAGAGGTCAGCCAATACCCTCACGTCTCTTAGGACCGTCTGACTATCAATCAGATAGCCTGTATCAAGGATTCCTATGTTCTAGAGTACAAGTCAATATCCCACATAAAGGTCCCATCGAGATAAGACTGTCCCGGTGCGGTAACCTCAGTGATAGCAACTAGCGCGGGCATGATTTTTACACGTATATAGTATATACACAAACACAGTCATATATATGTATACTACCATTCCCATTTCTAAATTAGGTACGCCTACGACCCATACTTAAGATTCTCATTCTTAGTACACATTACTAGATTACCCGTATAACGACTCGTCTCTTTATTCTTAATTATAGGTTATTCCATACTTACCTCATTTCACTCGTAATATTCTATTCCCCAATGTATAAATTCAGTAGGTACTCTCTTATTTTCTAACGTAACTTTCTTACGCATCTTACTCCTTTAATTACACGTTTCCATAATTACCTATGTATAAATTACTCCCCGTTAACCTTAAATTTGCCATACTTTAAGTGCTCACTTTTTACTAAGTCCTACTAGTCCTCTTTATGTCCCAAAATGTTCTAGCAATAAGGTTAAAAGGTTACTACTCATTTTAATCGAAATAACTATTTAAAGGAGGAATATGAGTTTTCCAGGAGGGTATATACTTTCTTTCATGAAACTGGTTCTAATCAACCCTAGACTAATATAATTGAAGCATCAACTAAAATAAAGCAAGATAGATACTTTCCTGGAAATCTTTGTTTATGATTTGTGGAAGAAATTGGTGTGATTGTGTTCCTCGTCGCGCGATCTATAATTTGGCGGTGACGGCGGTGCAAACGGTGGAGTTCTTTGCCTAGAACTCCTTGGAAAGCTGCTACACTTCCTCTCCAATGGCCGTTCTTGTTTTTTGGTTATGCTAACCCTAGAAGACAACCCCTAACATCTGATATCACCTTAGAAAATTTGTGGGTTTCCATGCCCAAAAATATAAAATGTCTAAAACGCCCTCCCGGGATGCTCATTAGGCCTAAAAATTCCCCGAGACCCAAACTACACCCCCGGGTACATTATTTTGACTATCTCGACCCTTCCGGACACATTGACGCACTCAAAATGACCATATAAATGACTTATAATTTATTCACTTTTAATAATGCGAATTTAATCCCGACACGACAGAGGCGCGTCCCGATAAAATTTTCAAAATTATCAAATTATATTCTCATGATAATTTTACAAAATTTAATTACACATCTTACTTTACCCATAAAGTAATTTACAACAAAATTCCAATAATTACTAACTCTCATCACGCTAGTAAATATTTAAATAATTTTCGGATTAATATTAAATTAATATCTCAATTTAAATCTACTAAATCCCCAAATTTAAAAGCCATAAAAATACGGGTTATTACATACTTCCCCCTATTAACGGAATTTCGTCCCGAAATTCGGAAAATAAGGCATATCCGGTAAAACAATATTGGATACCTTATTAGCATGCAAACTAACTTCAAAGTAAGGCGCCCAATCACTATAGCCCCCGTTTCACATCAAGCTTGTTTAACACTCTTATTAACGACACTTCCAGAATATGCTCCTATCCGACAACATTCGCATAAGACGAGTCTATACATCATTGACTCCCATTATTTCAACATTAGTGGGAGGCCGCGCCTCACTACATGACAACTACTCGTATTTATCTAAACAAAAATCTCCCATTCTGAGAGAAGCCACACGAACATCTGATCACAACTTGCTTATCTAAAACAGCCGTGGTAATTTCACCATAAACATAAGAATAAATCCCCAAATTTAAAAGCCATAAAAATACGGGGTATTACATACTTCCCCCCTAATAACGGAATTTCGTCCCGAAATTCAAAAAATAAGGCATATATGGTAAAACAATTTTGGATACCTTATTAGTATGCAAACTAACTTCAAAGTAAGGCGCCCAATCACTATAGCCCCCATTTCACATCAAGCTTGTTTAACACTCTCATTAACGACACTTTCACAATATGATCCTATCCGACAACATTCGCATAAGACGAGTCTATACATCATTGACTCCCATTATTTCAACATTATTGGGAGGCCGCACCTCACTACATGACAACTACTCGTATTTATCTAAACACAAATCTCCCATTCTGAGATAAACCACACGAACATCTGACCACAACTTGCTTATCTAAAACAGCCGTGGTAATTCCACCATAAACATCAGATTCTAACTCAACCAATCCAAAATTCTGATTACCCGCCCATCTCTTAACATTCATAGTGTTAAAAGTTAATGTTTTTCCACACCAAAACCTCACTAAGCATCTAGTTCACAATAAACAGGTACAAGTGATCCCACGGAACCCTACCATTAGGTAATATCCACCCCAATTACCGTACTATACTCCATTTGTTAGCTAGAACCGTTGTGGAAAAGAAATGATCACCATGAATCCAAAATTATTTTCACACTGCTCTACTAATGGTCAATCACCGCTCGCTTACTCCCCAAATCATGGGTGATACAACCTGCTTAAAACAAAATTATATCCCCGCTGCTTCCTCAAATCCCATATTGAAGGAGGGGTCCAAAAATGTCAACCTAATTTAGAAAAAAATACCGTGTAGGATCACGTACCGGCGCGATCCTTCCTCTCGAAGGAAGATTGGGGCACACTAGCTAATATTGCAAATCACTCCAAGGAGTGTCAATCACTTCCTTCTTAGGCATCTTGTTCCTATGTTCGAAGGAACTCTTGATCTTACCTTGAGGTTGGCAACTCATCCAAGAAACTTTACGGACTTTACCGGCCTCTTCCACTATAGGAATTGTCGATAGCCATAAAATACTCTAGTTGATCCCCTTGTTTCAACCGATTTCTATCTATGAGTGGTGTATGAGGAGACCACTCACTATACCCCGCTCAACATCGACTTCTATTTGAAATTCTCACATTAAGTGACACTTAATACTCTCCTTCTTTCCTTTGCGTATACTGAAAGTTCCGATCCGGGCACTTTTCTCCACGATGTGCACTTCTGGACCTTTTATACCATACTAACATCTTCACTCTTTGTACGCGTCACTAGCTCTCAACATTTGACTAATTACAACTCCACTCTGAGTGTTCTCCATAATAAGTAATTTTTACCCTTCTCAGGGAATACCCCTTTTTAAATGGCCTCCTACAGCCTTCTAATCAAATTCGGGTGTGCTACTCTAATCGCACACGTATATATGGATCATCCTTCTTCACGCGACGCTTAATACACTCTACCACTTCCACCTTGTAAGGACATTTTTGTCCATTAACATTTTATATGTCATACGCCGTTACACCGTTGAGAAAATTCAAGAATCATACGCTCTTCAACGGAATCCGAATATCAAAGGCAGAAAAGGAATCAGGGAACAGACCGGACCGATCTGGCCCAGATACCGGACCGATCCGCCTGGTGAGGTGAGGCCAGTATACCCCGGATCCATAGCGAACCGATGAAGCCAAAATGCCGAACTGATCCGATGCCAACCAGATGGATCCGTCTTCAAAAAGGAACCGATCCGATGTCACCGGACCGATCCGCCTAAAGATACCGGACCGATCCGACGAGGATAATTTCAACAGATCGTGTTCAGATCATGTTCCGAATTTTAGGGCTCAAGTTCTCCTATTTAATCCCACTACGGGAAGTGGTTTTTTCTAAGACTTCTATACACGATTTTCAGAGCATATCAACCCTAAAGTCTTCACCTATTGAGTCCTATGATTCTAGGTTTTTAGATTCACACATCTTCCATATCTATGTGAATCAAGTTTGGTAACCCAAGACACCATTGCTGTTGTTCAACCCTTGTGAAGTGGACCGCTCCTTCCTCTTCATTGCAGCCCTACTGGAAAGGGTTTCTTCCAGCCGCGACTACAGAATCCGATACCCGAGGGTAATTCTTAGTCAACTTGTATTTTCATTGTAATCCAATTGTAAGCCGTTTTCTTACAAATTATAGTGAAAATAAATGGTTTTGCCCCTGTGGGGGATTTTTCCTTAATTATGTGTGTTTGAATGACTCTTGCATGATTTCATATTGTTTCAACCACACCTAGTTGCATGTTTAGCACACACGTCTTCACACCTCATTATATTTGTTCCATAAACATATTTTCCACACGTATATTCCTACATCCCTACAACTCGGACAATTCTATCATTAGCTAACCAGGATGGCCACATTCTGTAGCACCCCGCTCACCCGGGAAGAGTGAACGGTGTGCTACTCATCGATAAAACTAGCCAAATTCATCAAAATACTAGGTATAGAGCATTTACATCCCACAATAACAAAAGAGAAAACACTAATCTCAAATTTCTTGAAATAAGCACAACAATCCTCCCGAATAAATACAACAACTAAAATAAATTACCAATGCTCTATACATCAAAATAAATAAAAGTCATCTCTCTTGTATTAAAAATTCTTCCTAGATAATCCACTCTAAAAATCATCCCATCTCTTTATTTCCCTTGTGCTCAGAACTTGGTTACAACACTTGGGTATTCTCAATCACCCCTAGAATTCGCAATTTTAAATTCCCCTTATCATCGTTCCATCCTTCAACTCGCAGTGATAAAACAAAACCTTCAATGCTTTCTTAATACACCACTGGTTCCACTGGCCTTAAATCATAATTTAACTCCCAACTTATATATTTAATTACCTGCTCCTATTATGACCGAGGTACCGAACTCATGGACTAACGACCATACATCTCCCTATTTCCTACTTTACACTAAGTTTCATGCGTGGGATGTCTCGCAAAGAAAAATTCAAACAAGGCCACCCCCCCGATACACTACTACCTACCATTGTCGATTATCGAGATCCGTTAGGTCCTCCGTCCATA
The DNA here is from genome assembly GCA_949130495.1 of Sambucus nigra. Classification (NCBI taxonomy): domain Eukaryota; kingdom Viridiplantae; phylum Streptophyta; class Magnoliopsida; order Dipsacales; family Adoxaceae; genus Sambucus; species Sambucus nigra. Next base: position 100,620,596 of record OX422208.1, read on the forward strand.
GCATGTATCCCCTTATCCCGTCTCTTGACATAAAAGTTACATCTCCTCCCGTAATTACACTTAACAAAGAATATTTCGTCAATTGCACTATCGTTCAGTTTTGGTGGTAATCGCATTCCATGAACCTTGGATACATACAATCGGGATTCTCGAAATCTTATCCCCAAACATATAGGTATAACTCTTAATTCTCACATATCTAAAGGATAGATATATTAATGCGCTCTTCCTATCACCAAATCTTGAGCGCTAAACATAATAATGAGTTAAATCTTTTCGCTCAACAGCACCCAATACGTACTGAATCATAACAGCAAAGTTCCCACACACACCGGGATCGAATATGTCGAGCCCACTATCCCCTCCAAAGTCTCTAGAATAGATAATATAAGTATGAGTCCGACCCTCTCGTAGGTGAGGTCTCTCTAGAACAAAAACATGCTGCACTAATGCAACCATTCCGATAGCCTTGCAATAACTACCTACTATCGTACTAACGATTACTATAAAGTTGTAACTAAGATAACATCATACTCGTGTATCACATCACTAAAACGAGTACTCTCAATAAAGTATATAACACTAGTAATACACCCATTCCTCCTCCGCGGTTAGCACTAAAGATAATCTCGCTACACTAGGGAAAAATATTCACATAATAGTAATGTTTATAGTTGTACACATTAAACTCATCTTACATGCTAATCTAGTAATAAACAAAATATAGTGACTTGCTCGTGTCACCTAAAACACGCCTCATCCTCTGAGGATAAAAGACATACTTCTACTTTGCCAAACACCTTGGCTAGTCCTCCCTCTGGGCAGGGCATCGCCACCAAACACATCTCATGTCCCGAAATAGCAAAGACAATACTCCTATCAGAAAATCTAGCAAGCCAATAATGACATTGTGCTCATGCATATTTAACACCAGCATATCCGCAGGTAAAGTGAAGCTACCCATTTCTATATCTACACCCCGTCAAATATAGAAAATCAAAGACTCATTCCCCAATGGTGAGTCTACGCACGACACTGTACACTTTATCGTGTTTAATAACCCTAAGGCTTGTGAACAATGAGTAGCTATAAAATAGAGTGACACCCCAGTACTAAATAAAACTCGATCCATAGTACCATGTATAGGAAACGTACCCTCTATTGCGGGTGGTGCCTGAGGTACTGTTGCCTGGTGGACGTTATAGACACGTCCATACTGCAATTGCCCCTGCTGATCTGAGGTTGCTGGGATGGTTGGTAGAGTTGGCCTCTGCGGTTTATTATGGGCACCCTGCTGCCGTGGGGCCATATTCCCTTTTGGGCAATCCTGACATCTATGGCTATTCTTGCCACATTTGAAGCACCTGCCTCGAAACTGTCTCATTTTACTACACGGTTGTCTAGTTTCGCCTTTTCCTTGGCCTTGTTGGCTTTGCTCAGCAACTTGAGGGAAAACGATGTCAGGTTGAGGAAAATCCTTCCACTTATGACCCGGTTGCACACATTTATATCAGAGTCCTGAAATTTCTCGCTGGTCAGGTTGGAGTTTCTCTCCAGTCTGATTCGGACAAGATTGACATTTATGACTGTCCATTCCACATTTGAAACACCTCTTTGTGACTTCATTATGACCCCAACCTTGTTGGCCCTGACGCTTTTGGCCCTCTACGTAAATTTTATTACCTCTGGAGCCGTCTTGGTCTTAAGGGGTTTGTTGTCGCAATTTCGGTGTCTTCGCACAATTGTCAACTGTAATCATATGAAATTGACTAATATCTCTAGGTCTTTTTCCTCCTCTGAGCTGCATACTGCGATCGCGGTACTGTAAGACTGCAGTGGTGACTCCTTGTGCCACAATGCCTGTAAATTCGGTGATTGCTATCCTCTTTGGAGACACCTAAGGTGTGAGTTGTTCTTGCTCATTAACTTCCCCAATGGCATTAGCTTGTTCGTCTTGACGGGCCATCTGAAAGTTTAAAATAATCTGGAAAAGTTCAGCATTCACATCGACAAATCGCAGAAGCACGAATTTCCAACGCATAAAGATGAATACAAAATTCCTAATGTTAGGGCTCTAAATCAAAGACGCTAAGCTGGAAACGAGATAAGCCGTACAGATCCTAAAGGACACTAGAACTTGATGCTCTGATACCACTTGTGACACCCCGCATAATTAAATATCGGGTGATCAGTCCTTTATTAAATTATAACCAAGGTGAACGGTTGGTTCATTCTTAGCATCACTGTTGCAAAATAACTTTTCAAATTAAACATCCTAAATAATTAAGCTAAGTGACAAAACCATTTAAAACATTATTTCCATATTTAATTTAAGCCCAATAATAAAACCTTTCATGATTCACAATTTAAGAGTCACACAAATAACTATACTGGAAAAGATCATCCAAGCAATTTAAGCATTCAAATAACTAATTCCAACTTTAAAACCACGAAGGAAAAACATCCTGATAGTAACAAATTCCAAAGTAAAATACTAAAAGTAAATGAATCATGATCTCTGACAAAACCAACTGAATAAGGAAAAAGGGCAACACATGCCCAACTGGATAAAATAGAACTAAGAGTGGAGTCAATAATAAGGTCGTCTAAGTAAAAGGCATGCAACTCCCACCTAAGCTGCAGCACGTTCCTTCCAAAGAATCCTGTGCATGATGCCCCTGTGACTGGGCACCTGTAATATATACATATATATATATACAAGAGAGAAGAGATAACAGGAAACGGGTCAGAGCCCGATTGTAAAACATTTAAAAATTTAGTTTAGCAAGTATTTAAAATGCTTACCGGCTAATGCAACAATCATATTATTATGCGACACTCTCTTGAGAAATTCTCACCTCTCTTCTAATGTGCACACCTACCGCACTATTAATCCCCACAAGTTTAGCTTATCTTAAATTCCTCATAAGGTTTCATGCTGACAATTACTAGGGCTAAGATAATTAATTTTTGAAAATAAGGTTTTTACATGAATCTCATTTCATTATAAAGTCTTTAAGTATTTCCTCAAACTTTTCAAACACTTACAATAAAGTCGGAATATTTATTCATTACTTAACTACTTTTAGTCACAATAGAAAGTTCCCAATTTCAAGTCTATATATATATATTAATCACTCATATAATATATATACTATCGGCACCCCACATAAAATTTATGGTGCTGGCATACTCTGCTATCAAGTCCCCGTATCACTCGTACTAAGGGAAATACTAGTTCGGAATCACTCTCGAACTGTATTAACACAAAACACATACAAATTGAGGCAAAGCATAGTTCCAAGTCACTAAGAGGTCAGCACATACCCTCACGTCTCTTAGGACCGTCTACCTATCAATCAGATAGCCTGTACCAAGGATTTCTATGTTCTAGAGTACAAGTCAATATCCCCCATAAAGGTCCCATTGAGATAAGACTGTCACGGCACGGTAACCTCAGTGATAGCAAGTAGCACAGGCATAATTTTTACACGTATATAGTATATGCACAAACACAGTCATATATATGTGTACTACCAATTCTATTTCTAAATTAGGTACGCCCACGACCCATACTTATGATTCTCGTTCTTAGTACACATTACTAAATTCCCCGTATAACGGCTCGTCTCTTTATTCTTAATTATAGGTTATTGCATACTTACCTCATTTCACTCGTAATATTCTATTCCCAAATGTATAAATTCAGTAGGTACTCTCTTATTTTCTAACGTAACTTTCTTATGCGTCTTACTCCTTTAATTACACGTTTCTATAATTTCCTATGTATAAATTACTCTCCGTTAACCTTAAATTTTCCATACTTTAAATGCTCCCTTTTTACTAAGTCCTACTGGTCCTCTTTATGTCCCAAAATGTTCTAGCAATAAGTTTCAAAGGTTACTACTCATTTTAATCGAAATAACTATTTAAAGGAGGAATATGAGTTTTCCAGGAGGGGTCGATCGATCGATCAAGCAGTTATGACGAAACTGTGGAAAATTCAACTACGAAAATCCTTCTCAAAACTCAACCAAATCATCATATCTCACTCCCAAACTCCCAAAAAATAATACTACACGTATTATATACCCAACTAAATAATTTTCTACGTAAAACATGTGAGTTTTCATCAAGTATAACAATTGACAAGGGCAAAATCTATATAAACTTTAAGAACCCTATCTTTTCGTTAACTTAGTTATTCCCATCCTTTTTCCATATTTTCTACTCCTAACTCAATGAAAATTCGTGGTTTAACCTCTACATGTGAAATAGATTTCCAGAACATAATTATTACCTCTATAACATGTGAATTCTAGTCTCCAATATATGCTTTCTTTCATGAAATTGGTTCTAATCAACCCTAGACTAATATAATTGAAGCATTAACTAAAATAAAGCAAGATATATACTTGCCTGGAAATCTTTATTTCTGATTTGTGGAAGAAATTGGTGTGGTTGTGTTCCTCGTCGCGCGATCTACAATTTGGCGGTGACGGCGGTGCAAACGGTGGAGTTCTTTGCCTAGAACTCCTTGGAAAGCTTCTACACTTCCTCTCCAATGGCCATTCTTATTTTTTGGTTATGCTAACCCTAGAAGACAACCCCTAACATCTGATATCACCTTTGAAAATTCGTGGGTTTCCATGCCCAAAAATATAAAATGTCTAAAACGCCCTCCCGGGATGCTCATTAGGCCTAAAAATGCCCCGAGACCCAAACTATACTCCCGGGTACATTATTTTGACTGTCTCGACCCTTCCGGACACATTGACACACTCAAAATAACCATACGGTTGACTTATAATTTATTCAGTTTTAATAATGTGAATTTAATCCCGACACGACAGAGGCACGTCCGGATAAAATTTCCAAAATTATCAAATTATATTCTCATGATAATTTCACTAAATTTAATTACACATCTTACTTTACCCATAAAGTAATTTACAATAAAATTTCAATAATTACTAACTCTCATCACGTTAGTAAATATTTAAATGATTTCCGGATTAATATTAAATTAATATCTCAATTTAAATCTAATAAATCTCCAAATTTAAAAGTCATAAAAATACGGGGTATTACAGTCTTGTGTTCTATTATTTTATCCCGGTAAGTAGGGGTGTCTACTGAAGTGAATCAGGGTGGTTAAATTTATTTTCGAGTGGGGAGAGATAGCTCAGGATTTATTTTGCGCAAGAACCACTACACCAAAATGGGCAAATTGTCACCTTTCAGCCGGCTTGTCAAGGTCATTGACCGTGACAAAAAACACGCGTTTTATGTCACGGTCATTGACATTGACACGACCGTGACAAGACCGTGACAAATTTACTTGTCACGGTCGTGTCACAGTTAATGACCGTGACAATAATTTAAATACTTGTCACAGTCAAAGACCTTGACACGACCGTGACAATATTTACAGCTAAAACCCTACCCCCTTCTTTTTTCCCTACCGCCGTTCCCTCCCTCTCTCTCTCTTTCTCGACGTTGCTCTCTCTCTCTCTCTCTTCCATATATATATATATATATATATATATATTTGTGTGTATATTTATGTGTGTATGCGTATATATATATTAGTGTATGTGTGTGCGTGTGTGGGGGGTGGGGCAGGGTGGGGGTAGGGGGTGGGGCGGGGTGGGGCAGGGTGGGGGCAGGGCGGGGTGTGTGCGTGTGTATATGTATGTGTATGTGTGTGTGTGATGGGGGAGGGGGTGGTGGAGGGGGGAGGGGGTGGTGGAGGGGGGCATGGGGTGGGGTGGGGTGTGTGTGTGTGTGTGTGGTGGGGGAGGGGGTGGTGGAGGGGGGCAGGGGGTGGGGTGTGTGTGTGTGTGTGTGTGCGCGTAGGTGCGTAGGTGTGCGCGTGTGTGTGGCGGGGGGAGGGGGGCAGGGGGTGGGGGTGGGGGTGGGGCACCCATTTAATAACTCTTTAAATATTTGGAAAAAACATAATATTACAAAATTGAAGCGAAATGGTATTGACGGAACTTACACATACGTTATGTACTGTGCTCTTACGTTGAAAATTATTAGATAGAAAAAGAAAAATATAAATTGAGATAACCTTAGAATCTAATTAGGCTAAAAATATAATGGCATCAACTAACATATATACACAACACTAAAAGTAGACATCAATTTTATAAATAATTGACAATAGTTGGATAATAATTGGATAATAAACATCCGGAGGGGGTGGGGGTGGCGGGGGGAGGGGGGAAGGGGGTGGGGGTGGGGCACCCATTTAATAACTCTTTAAATATTTGGAAAAAACATAATATTACAAAATTGAAATGAAATGGTATTGACGGAACTTACACATACGTTATGTACTGTGCGTGCTCTTACGTTGAAAATTATTAGATAGAAAAAGAAAAATATAAATTGAGATAACCTTAGAATCTAATTAGGCTAAAAATATAATGGCATCAACTAACATATATACACAACACTAAAAGTAGACATCAATTTTATAAATAATTGATAATAGTTGGATAATAAACATCGGGAGGGGGTGGGGGTGGGGGTGGGGGTGGGTGGGGTTTTGAATATTATTTACATTTATTTTTTGTATATTATATACATTCAAAATAAATAATTGATAATAGTTGGATAATAATTGATATTTTCATTCAAAATAAATATTTCATTCAAAAATATTGGATAATAATTGATATTTTCATTTAAATTGATAATAATTTTATTCATGAAATTAATTTAATTAGGTAAAACCCTAGATAATTTTTTAACAGAATTTGATAATATTATATAAAGTTTAGTAAATTCACAAAATGTTGCCAATTGTATGTTTTTAGGAATATCATTAGTTAGAATCCATATACATGCATGTTGTTAGAAAGTCTTAAATTTAATTCTCACTTTAATTTGTAGAATCTTTGTACTTGGTTGGATTTATCCCTTTATGATAATGAAATTTATGCTACAATTATAATTATCTCATGTCATAATTTTATTGATAAACAATATATGTAGTTGTCACGGTCGTGGTGGGGGGAGGGGGTGGGGGTGGGGTGGGTAGGGGTGGGGTGTGTGTGTGTGTGTGTGTGTGCGTAGGTGCGTAGGTGTGCGTGTGTGTGTGGCGGGGGGAGGGGGGCCGGGGGTGGGGGTGAGGGTGGGGGTGGGGCACCCATTTAATAACTTTTAAAATATTTGAAAAAAACATAATATTACAAAATTGAAACGAAATGGTATTGACGGAACTTACACATACGTTATAATATAGACGGAACATTTTTTTATCTGTACTATTAATTCAATTAATTCAATTAGGTAAAACGAAATGTGTACTATTAACATTTTTTTTTATCTGTACTAATAACATTTTTTTTACAGCAAAAATGTCTCCTTCAGATGTTAAGGCGAAGATGATGATGCTGTTTATGATGATGTCGTCTGGGTTCGGTGGTAGCGGAGGCGACGAGGGCTCCTCCGCCCCTAGGCTCCCAAAATATGGAAAATTTGGGATTACCGTCGAAAACAAGTCGGAGCTATTAGCGAGATCCCTCGAGCTGCTAAAGACGGTCATCGGCCCGGGGTTTATGAGTTGGAAGGAGGTGCCATATGAGCTCAAGTTAGCTGTTTGGGCGGCACTACAGGTAATATTTATATGAATATTTCAATTTCAATTTCAATTTCAATTTCATATTTATATTTATATTTATATTTATATTTATATTTATATTTATATTTATATTTATATTTATATTTATATTTATATTTATATTTATATTTATATTTATATTTATATTTATATTTATATTTATTCGCAACTAACATTGTATTTGTTGGACATGAACAATTCAACTTGGATCCAAAGCTACGCGATTCCGTCTTGGAGCAGTTGAGGGAGCAACACAAGACGTGGAAGAAAAATATGCGGACACGGTACTTTGGAAAAACACGAGAGTCCATTTTACAATGGCGCGGATCCGTCCCGCCCAAGGAGCCGATCTCATTGGCACAATGGCAAAAGTTCATTGATAATGAGATCGAGGATCGACAATTGGCATCTCGCCAATTGGGGAGGGAAAATCGGGATAAAAAGACGGACGTGCACTACTCCGGCCGGACCTCTTACGCTGAGGTGGAGCATAGGATGCAGGTAAGATTTAATTTATCTATAACTACAAAAATATATTATTGGATATTATTTTACTTTGCGGGGCCGATACTAATTTTACTTTACTTTATTTTATTTCAGGGGGTAGGGAGTGGGCCAGGGGGTAAGCCACATAGGCTCGATACTTATGTGGCTCTTCGGACGAAGAAGGGGAAGGACAAGGAGGTGTCCCCGAGCGTCGCGGCCACGATTGTAAGTAATCTGACAGTTTAATTATTGTTAATTACGTTATAATTTTTTAGTTTACTTATTTTACTAATCATGTGCTTTTTGTCGTTTCAGGCAAAGCTTAAGGAAGTGCATGAGTCGCAGTCTGATGCCGACAAGGCATCTTTGTCCACAGACGCACTCAGCCAAGTGCTTGGCTCTGATCGCAAGGGGAGGACAAGGGGAGTGAGCTCGCGGGTGGCCAAATCTAGGATCATCGGATTGGAGACGAGCGACACCAGGTTGGCTCGAATGGTGGATTCACACGACGCGAAGCTGTCCCGTTTGGAGGCGACGATCCAAGATATGTACGCATTCATGAAGCGTACGTTGGGTGGAGACCGTAAAGGGAAAGGGAAAGGGAAGGAGAAGGAGAAGGCGGTGGAGGAGGAGGTGCGGGAGGACGAGGCGCAGGATGACGAGGATGTGGACCTCGCTGCTTCATCACCGACATGTTCGTACTTCAACGATCCACTTCCCTATTTGACGCCCTCCAACAGACCATTGTCGATAATTGGTTGGCCGAGCGTGTTCATATTGGACGTATTTGATGGCCAGCGGATAGGGCGGGGGTTGAGGGACCTGAATATCGTTGAGGGTGGAATAGTCCATGGACGTGTGCTTCAAGAGATGGAGTCCAGGGTGCTCGTCACGCATGTCATACCCGGGAAGGAGAACTCCCTATTGTGGTTGCGCGAACAATGCGACACAACGTATATTAGTGGGTGCGTCAATTCGTATGTCGTGTGGCCTACTCACCTCCTCAGTTTTATCCAAGACATGTAGTAACATTATTTTTAAGTTTGTCCATTTTAATTATATTTGGATTATATCGTCATGTATATTATTTTTACTTTGAATATTTGGATTATATCGTCATGAATATATATTTGCATTATCTTTAGTTTGTGTTGGATATATGATGTTTGGAACAGGTACAACGTTGCTATAACATGTACAAATATACTGCTGGGCAGTGGCGGTGGCCATACTGCCCAGCAGATTTTTTTTAAATTCTGCCCAGAATTGTCACGGTCATTGACCGTGACACGTCCGTGACAAAAAGTTATCACGGACGTGTCACGGTCAATGGCCGTGACAATTTTTTTAAAAAGGGTCACGGCTTAGTTACGGTTTATAACCGTGACAAACGTGTCACGGTCATTGACCTTGACACGACCGTGACACAAAACGCGAGTTTTGTGTCAAGGTCAATGACCGTGACAAAAAAAGTTATCTCGCCTCGAAATGTCACGGTCATTGACCTTGACAAGTTGGATTTGTCAAGGTCAATGACCTTGACAAATGGGCAGATTTGGTGTAGTGAACTAGTGATAGAAAGGGCGCGGTAATTTATGTTGTCTTTTGTAGTATAAGGGTAGGCGTGCATACTTTTGTGTTAAGAGACAGGTACTTGGGGGTACGTGCTATGGACTGAAAATCAAACGGATCTCAACGACCGACAATGTTAGGTAGTAGTGTATTGGGGGGTTTCTTGTTTGGATTTCGCTTTACGAGACATCCCACGCATGAAACTTAGCTCGTTGTTGGAAGTGGGAGAAGTTTAGCCGTTAGTACATGGGTTGGGTACCACGGTTATTATTCACATAAGTGATATGACTACGGATTGGAAGTTATATTATGGGTTACGGCTAGCATAGTCGGATAACTTTTGTGCGGTTAAGCACGGGGACAGGGTGTATGACCACCCTCATTAACTAGGGTAACTTTCATGCGGTAAAGCATGGGTAAGGGTGTATGGGCGCCCTGGTTAATTAAAATGCTTAATTACGTAACTCTTAGTTAGAAGCGGAAGAGATAGATGTAGCGAGCTTAGAGGCACAGGTATATGGAGTGATGTTCGAGACTTGGAGCACTAGGCTTATCTTAATTTCGAGGACGAAACTCCTTTGTAGGAGGGGGAGTATGTAACACCCCGTAATTTTGAGGATTTAATATTTAATTATTTTTGGGAAATATATAAATAATTAAATGGGAGAAACTTAAATTTATGATTTGGAGAATTTATTTGAGTGGGAAGAATTATTTATATTTGGCGACATTAAGTTTAAATTGTTCGAAATTCGTGTGTCGCATTTTGAGATCAAAATTGGAGAATGTTATAAAGTATTTCGAATGACAATTCTGAGTGCGCAGCTGAGTCCGAATGGGTCAAGATAGTCAGAAAAGAGTACCCAGGGATAGTATTCGGCTCTCGGGACATTTTTGGGCATAGCCGGGTCCACACCGAGTGATTTGGGCCATTTTAATTAGGCTCATGTGGCCAAAAATGGGATTAAGGGTTTTTAATCTAATTGAGGGAGTGTTGAATGGCAGCTAACACAACACTAAACCTAAGTCTTGAGAGGGAATTTGGGGAAGCAAATCAAGAGCCAATTGGGGATCCTTTGGAGTTAAATTAAGCGACAAAAGTGAGTGTTCGTCATCAACCATCCTCTACACCAACGGATCAGACTCTACGAACGATTTCAGGCAAGTGGTTAACTGTTGTAATTATTCTTGATGATAATCAATTCATATTATGGGAGGTGTAAAACCTAAATTCGTTTTTGAGTGGGTTATTACATGAAATGGGTTTTTATGAAATTTAATCGGTTGAGTAATGTGACAGTCCAATTGATGTTATAGAAGTATTCAGTATTGATTGACATTAGAACCAAAACAGAACACCAGTATTAGAGATGAATTTATTGGGATTGTTGAATCAGATTTGTGAATGACAATTGGGATTTTACCATAGGAATTTGTGCTCTTGTGTGGGTGAAGATTGGGAAAAATCAATAATGCTAAAAGGTTTAAACGGTGATTAGAGATCATAATAGAGGTAAAAAGATGATGAATATGATGTATTGGTATTAGAATTTGAGATAAGAAAGCTTGATTTTTCGTTAATGGCTGAAACAGAATCAGAGAAGAAGAATACCTGCTCGATCGATCGATCGATGGAAAGGATCGATCGATCGATGGTCTCAGATTTTTTACAGTTCGCCAAGTTTTATATATAAAGGGAAATTTATATTTAATTTAATTCCTATGCTTTAACTAGTGATAAATAAATTGGAGGCACCTATTCCTAGCAATTATGGGAAAAAGTATTTGGGATTTAGGAGGATTTATGTGGGGCACTTTATGGATAACTTTGAGAAATTGGATTCCAAAATAGTGAGATACGGATCGAGTGAGCGAGTCCATGTATATTGGGTGGGTGTCACCGAGGTAATAAATTAATTAATGTGTAAATTATTTATATTAGAGTCGGACCATAGACTCGAGAAAAGTATTATATTAATTGATGTATGAATTAAATAAATTAGAGTCGGGCCAAAGATTCAAAAAATTTCAGGCTAGTGTTACGGGTTTTTGAGTACATGGTAAAGCCGGGGTTTATATTATATATATGCGGTGTAGTGATAGTATATATATATATGTGTGTATATATTGTGTGTGATATTCAATATCAGTGACTAGATATTTATTTAATTTGTATACTTTAGTGTTATCAAGAGAGGTTGCGCGTTGGGGGTGAATCCCCTAGCTTGAGGAGTAGGGTGAGTATATCCCCAGGTCATAGCGTCCGGTATGGGTGAGGGACTTTTCTCACTTTTAGGGAAGGAATATGACCGCCTCCACTACGTTTATATTTTTGGGCCAGGTTGATGAACGATTCCAACTTGAGTAACTAGGTTATGTGAGCACACCTAGTGAGATAGCACTTGAGTGGAAATCATCCAGTGAGGCTATACTCGGAGGGATGGATATACATACAATATATATGTGTTGATGTTCGTAGTAAAGGTGCGTATATATTGGTATTAAATATTTTATGTGGGTATTAATACAGTGTGTGATGTATTTATTTTATGTAACTTGTGTCACGGTTATGTGATATTATTTAAAAGGAATCAATTAAGTTAATTGTTGAGATAACTTAGGGGAGATTATACCAGGACTAGTTTAAAGGGGTAGTACAACTAGGTAGGGTTAAGGAAACCATTAGGTGTGCATAATAGTAGAGGGGTGAGTATGTCCTCAAGAGAGTGCGACACTAACTTAAATATGAAGCGCATTCATATATTTTTAATTACTGCAATTAATTCACTTGCTAAATATTTTTAAAATATTTTGGGTTCTAACCCTTGCTATAAAATTATTTTCAAAACGTTTTAGGTGCCCAGCCACAGGGACGCCATGATTGATATTCTATTCTAGGGACACGGAGCTGCGGCATATGTGGATACTAGCAGGAGCTTGGACTAGATGCCCCATTCATTCTTTCCTAGACTAGGAATCATCTGTCAGTTTCGGTTTTACTTAGGGCTTGTCGCCCAGACTTTTCAGTACAGTTTTCAGATTTATTTATTCAGGTGTTGGATGTTTGTATTTGACTATTTACTTTGGTGGCCGATGATTTATTCGAAAAATTGTTTAATTAATTATTCAGTTGATTTAATTCAGTCATTATGTATGACTCACATTATCTTTTCTCATGTTATTGTTTGTTTAATTAAAAAGTTAAAATTTGGCACCAATTTTTTTGAATACTAGGTGGTTAGTAAGTTTTATAAAAAGATTTTCGACAGTGATGCTAAGAATGAACCAACTGGGATTCCTGTTTTAATTTGGTATAGGACTGATCACCCGATATTTTATTAGGCGGGTTGTCACAACCCCCCCCCCCCACCCACCCTTCCCCCCCACCCCCACCCCCACCCCTGCCCCTGCCCCCCCACCCCACACACACTGTAATGACCCCACTTTTATATATAGTTTGTTTTTACACTCTTGTGTTACTTATTATCTTATAAATGTTGTATTATTAGATATGTGGTATTATTGGCTATCAATATAACAAACCCCATTTTTAATTACGAAGAATCAACTGTAAATTGGATCAAATCGAAGTCTTATGACATATCTTAGGGCTAATAATAAGTTTTGGGGTAGAAAATATAATTTTATGAAACTTTAAGGACTAAAATAAAAATATAAAATGGGCCATTTTGTAAATAAAATATTTTCAAGGACCTCTAAGAAATATTCAAAATATATAGTGTGAAATTACCAAAATACCCTTCATATGTGAAATGACCCTTATACCCTTATCATCTTTCCACCACGTGCTGGTCACTTCCACCTTCCACATGTCATCTGTAGAGAGAGAGCTAAAACACTTGTCATCATTTGGTGATATTAACACTGCAAGACCACTCCGGATCGCGACACCTCGGTGTTGAATCACCAATCCAAAAAGCTTAGTCATTTGACACGTGTCAACACCGTAATACATTTGGAAATCTATAAATAGGGCCTTAGGGTTCATTTGAAACTCACACCAATTCCTTGAGAATTATAGTAAGAAAGAGTGATAGAAAGCTTGGGAAATATCTTAAGAAGGAGTTCTATAATTTCGAAGAAAGAATTCATTTCGTAGGTATGATTTTATTTAAATGTTATAATATATTTTTATATTTTTAATTTTGTGTTTTATAGCTTTACCTAGTAGTTATGCTGGTAAAATACACTAAGGACTTCACTAATCAAAGCTTAAAGTTTAGAAGAAATCCAAGTTGATTTTATTTTCATGTAACCTTGTTTGAAATTGTATATACGCTTTTAAAAATGATTTTTTTTAAAGTAATTTCTCGTTATTATGGAATCCCATTTAAGTAATTCCAAAGTCAGGCCTGGTGAAATTCTGTCTAGACGAGATGGTATTTAAGTGGTGCCCCTGTGACCCTCCATCTCTACTTGGAATGAATCCGGAAATGTTCTGTCTAGAGGAGATGGTATTTAAGCGGTGCCCCTGTGACCCTCCATCTCTACTGGGAACCGACTGATTAGGAAGAACTATGAATTGAATCCTTTAATTACGATCAATAAGTTTTAAAAGTTAAGAAAATGGTTTTTTATTAATCCTTTGAAACAAGTTACTATTAAAATACAATATGTAGACTGGACCTTGTTTAGAACGTATACTTAAACCTTTATCGTATTTGTTAGATTAACGTGCGATCGAAGACTCATTATCTATAATTTCGACCTCTATTTTAGGTGAGTTCTCTATACAATTTCTTGTGCATTTTGATTATATTATATTATGCAAACTATGTATATTTTGTGAAATGCTTTTATACTCAAAATGCATCTGATACCGATGATTCCGTCGTTTGTTATATGTTTATATCTCTCCATATAAACATCTGATTTGAATTATGAAATTATTGATTCGGCCTATGGAAACTCTCTTACTATATTGGCCTTGACTACCGGGTGGAAATATTTGGGTGGTAACTTCCCAGCTGGTTTATCGCTGGTGTGCCCTAAACAAGGCGTTGTTCCAGAAATCATGATTTTCTGTCTGTGATGTTACCGGGTGGAAACACTTGGTAACGCTATCTGTCTGGGTATTAGAGTGTACATGGCCATTAAAACTGAATAATTGACATATGCTCAATTGTATTATCTGCTCTGTTCTGAACTGTTTATTCTGAATATATATTGTCATTTACTTTATATATATTACTCGAAATTCCTATCTCTATGTATACCTTCTGTTCTAAATTGAATAGGTATCTATTTTCTGAAAACCTTGGAATATTTGGAGATTAAATCTCATTCGGCTTGTAGCTGATGTTTTATAATTAACCATTTTTCAGGAAATAATTAGGCAAGTGGATGGAACGAAAAAGGACTATGTTGAAGATTTAGCTTTTAAAGCTCTTTTTGTTACCTTAAGTAGAAGTTTGTTTAATTAGATAGAGCATGTTTAGCTCTTTGTGTCAAGTTGTAATTCGTTGATATTTTAATACAAATGAAGTTCCCTTTAGAAAGCTCTGATGATGTAATTCCTTCACTTTCAGTATTTTACGATTCATAAGCATGTGATTATACTTCCGCTACATATATTTTAAAACAAAATTTTAAGGCCAGAATATTGGATGCCTTGGTGGCATGTCAAGACACGCGTTCCCTACTATTTTGGGTCGGGGTCGTGACACACACAACCCCCCTCCCCCCCCCCCCACACACAAATGCCCCCCCCCCCCCCATGCCCCCCATCCCACCCCCACTACCCTATCACCCCGTGCCCCACTACACACACACACACACACACATAAATTCATGCACACAAACCCACTAGCCCCACCACCCCCTACCCCCTCCCGCCCTCCACACACACACGCACTCACACACGCACACACACATATATACACACACACGAATACATATACACACACATACACACATATATACAAATGAAAGAGAAAGAGAAAAGAAAAAATACCTGTTAGAGAGAGAGAGAGAGAGAGAGAGAGAGAGAGAGAGAGAGAGAGAGAATGGAGGGAATAGAAAGCGGTGGAAAAAAAGAAGAGGGAAGGATTTTTTTACTGACAAACTTGTCACGAACCTTCCATGGTCATTGAGCGTGACAATCTTATCATGGTCAATGACCATGACAAGACCGTGATAACTGTTCTTATCACGAACCTGTCACGGTCAGTGACCATGACAAGCCTTTGTCACGGACAAAAACGCTTATTTTCTTATCACGGTCAATGACCGTGACAAGGGTGGCCGGCTCAAAAGTGACAATTTGGTCTTTTTGGTATAGTGCTACACTCGATCAAAGACCCAAATCTCCGTTTCTTCAAGTCTCGCTATTCCATTCAAGACCCAGACCAAGGTCCTGAAGGCAAACTCTCCTAAAAAAAGCGTCACACTTCTTGGCACTTTTCTACACACATAAACGACGAGGAACATTCTCATCCCAACATAAAAAATAAATCTTTAGTCCAAAAAGATCAAATGGGTTTTGTAGTTGAGGGTGTGGTGGATGATATTCTGCAAATAGCGAGGAATTTATTGGAGAATTCTACTTTGGGTGAGGTTTTAGGGGCTTATGAAGGGAGGTAGATGAGAGAGAGTGTTTGCAAGTGTTGAGTATGATGGTGAGGATAGCCTTATAATGGAGTGTTTGTATTTCTTTGAATGGTTGGGTTTGCATGAGCCTTTCAGGTATGTTCATGCTTATAATGTCGCAATATTGGGTCTTTTATGCCGCGGGAGGTATTTTTTTCTTTGTTTATTGCGCTTGGTTGCAATTTACTATACAATGCTTTTATGTTTCTCCTTTTTTTTTTCTAATTTACCTCGGTAGTTTCCATATTTGATTATCTTTAACTATGTTTCTCCATATTTCTCTTTTATTAACTTTGGTAAATCATGATATAACAATTTATCCCAACTGGGATTATGATTGTTGAGCAACTGCTGCCTAAGGGTTTTGATGTCAAGACTGGGGTCCGTGATGTTGATAGAGCAAAAGTAACATTTTTACTCACCAATCCAAATCTTGAAATTGTGAGTATTTCAATTAGTTTTTTTTCAACTGTCTTTCGTTTCATAACTTTTGTAAGTCAAAATTAAAAATATCGATTGGAGTTACGAAATGTCATTAATATTACTTTTTATATTAATTTAAAATTCATTTTCTTTTCATTAGTAGAATATATTAAACGAAGCATGCTACAAAAATAAAAGCAATACAATTTATATATATTCGGCCACGCATCGCGTGGCATTGCATGCTAGTATTGACATAAGTTTAAAGATGTAAACAATAGAAAGACATTTAAGGCTCCTAATTTGTTCTTCTCTTGGTTTTATATTTCTTTTTCTTTGGTTCATTTTTTTTTTGGGGGGGGGGGGGGGGGGGGGGTTCGTTACTTTCTTACTTAAAAAAAAAAGACATTGTTATTTTCTCAAAATTACTATCTTTCAGATTTTGTGGGATGGGATGCTCGATTATTGTTCGGGGAGGTTTTATAGTCATAGTAAAAGAAATGGATGGTTTTATGGAGTCTATGAAGAAGTGTAGTGATGAGTTGGGTTTCTACTGAAAGTTTTTCTCATCTTTTTTTTCATGACGCGAAATCCGATCCTTTTGGTCGGAAGACTTTTGTAAAAATATCTATCCCGCAAGAAAGTTATTTTTTGTGGATCCCACTATTTTCTCGTAATCCAAACGAGAATAATCAACGGGAAACCTATTTTCCCATCATTTCCTTTCCTTTTTCGGCTAAACAAACGGAGCCTTAGAGCAATGACTTTTTGATTTCCTGGGTTATCTCTCTTGGAAGACCAAATGACTATATTTTTCACTTTTCTCTTTTATCAACGGTGCAAATATCCTTTGGAAATCGGTTGAATACCACGAGGTCTTAAAGCTTTAAGAGGTTTCTCACCATTATTATAAGGGTAGCACAGGGCATCTTTATTATACCTCTAATACGGTAGTATTAGAGGAGTTAATAAGGCTTTAATATTTGATATTCTTTTATCTCTCATATTGAGCATTGTGTTCTTTGAAACCAAAAAAATGAAAAAATTAAAAGTCTCTTGGAAACTAAAAAGATCTCTCTCCTAATAGAGTTAACTTTTACCACCCTTTAAATAAACCCCTCAGTTATATCTCAAGTAATATGATCTCTTCATCAAAACTAGATGCTATAATATTTTCTCAGTTATCACTCAAGGGACAAAGTTAATTCAAAGAGGTAATTTTTTTCTTTATTACAAATAGTTAGGG
Source organism: Sambucus nigra (assembly GCA_949130495.1). Lineage (NCBI taxonomy): Eukaryota > Viridiplantae > Streptophyta > Magnoliopsida > Dipsacales > Adoxaceae > Sambucus > Sambucus nigra. The sequence continues at coordinate 100,638,565 of OX422208.1, forward strand.
GTTGATAGATAAACTTTCTTGATGGTATACTTGAAACATTCATTGTTATTATCATTCCATTACCTTAATTTTCCAATTTTTCTTCTCTCCTGTTGGAAATAGAAGAGCCATAGGATGCATTTTTCATCCATCCATCCATATATATATATGCGAACATGTCTACTTAGATGAGAAGAGAGCAACCCAAAAAAGTCACCTCATCCATACCGTCATTTTAATTTTTATAGGATAAAAACTTTTTACATAGAAACTTATACTAACCATGGCAAGTATTGAAAAAGATGACATTATTAAAATCCTAGATATTTTAGGATATACTCTGATAGACAAGTCTCATATGAGAACTTTCAATTAATATATGAAATTGGGTTGGTATAAAATTTATAAATAATAAAAAATGAAGCATTTACAAAGACAAACTAATAGAGTTCTTGGGTGGATATAAATTTTACAAAAACAAATTGTAGGATAAATTTTTAAATATATGAAATATTTCTATAAAAGTAGAAATATAGTTTTTACATATAGTTTTTTTTTTCATTTTCTCCCATTTTTGGTTGAAAGTAGAAATATTTCAAAACTAGATCCACTGTAGGATAAATTTTTACATATATATTAAATTATTTTTTTGAGAAAAATATTAGAGTATATATTTTGTTATCACTTTAAAATAATTTATTTTGGAAATATTTGTTATTTTTCTAGCTTTATCTTTAAGTGTTTTCTTCACAGAAGATATTATATTTTGAATGAATTTTCTACATTTGGTACAAAAATATTTGATTACTTAACTTTAAAATATTGAACAAAGTTTGTATCATATTATTTTTGTTGCATAAAAAGTTGTTGAAAATATGACGACTTTTAGTTTATTTTAAGCATGCAACGGATGAAAAAATGGAGTATGAATATAATGGCTTTAAGATATTGAATTTATGATATATACTAATTTTTTTAATTATCTTTATATTTGTTTATTGTGCATCGCTCGTACATCCCACGGGTTGTATGCTAGTCATTGAAATAAGTTCCCCCAAAAGCATTTATATTTAAACAACAAGGCAGATACCTCAGCTACAAACACAAACCAATATCGTACTTCTTCAAGGTACCATATTCAAATTCTATCCATTTCATTATATTTTATTATTCTTGTCTGATTGATATATGGATCTGTTTATTGATATTCTCAATTGATTTCAAATTTTCATAATTTAGGACCAATATGTGTAGGATAATTTTTCTTTATTTCCAATTTATTTTTGCTATTAAGATCGAAATATTATGTACACTTTAACTATTTTTATATTTGGATCAAAAACTTATTATCAAAGTGTTTAAATAACAAAAATATACGACACGCCGAGTGAACAATACATGCCCTGTTTGATTTGTTGATTTATAATAATATTTTATAAAAAAAATACTCATATCATTTAATTCACTTGCACTTTCCATCTTATGTTTATTTTAATAATATGTATTTCCAACTTTTCATAAGTCAGGACTTGATTTTGATTGAACTTACGTTCTTTTAGAGATGCTTTGACCTATCTATTTGGACTTTAAAATTTGAATGCCAAAACTTGGTGTTCTTCCCGTATTTAAAAATATCTAATTAACAATTTGTATCTCATAATTTTAGTTTTAAAAAGGATTTATAGTTTTAATTACCATATTAAATTACTTTAATAATTGAAAATGATTGTTTTCTTTATTTAGTGATCATAAAACTAAATAAAAATTGAGTTATAATGTATTCTCAAAATTAAAAATATTGGTTGCACTTATTGAATGTTATTCATATGACTTTTGATATTAATTTAATTCAATCTTCTTACATTTGTAGAATATATTGTGTGAAATATGCTACAGCAATAAAACACTATAGTTTAGATATATTTGGTCACGCATCGCGTGGCCTTACATGTTAGTTAATGTGTAAAATCATACTCTCCAATATAGCTCACTAAATATACTCAAATAACATATCAATTTTTTAAAATAGTAAAAAAATAATTTTATGTATCAAACTTAGTATAGATAATCTCGATAATGATATCATATATAAAAAAAATTAATAAAAAAATTCAACATAGAAGTAAGTGAGATGATGATAAAAAGTTTGAACGATAAAAAATTGCACATATCCACCCAATTTTATTTCACCAACTTCCAAATTGAATTTTTCGATGAAATTTTTTGTTGGTGATCTCTTCATTATATAGATCATCTATACCATAATTTTTACTATTTCATGCTCTTTTAGTATATTTAATGAGATATGTTAGAGAGCATGATTGTTAATATGGATGTCTTGTTTGATGTGCAGGGTATTTTTTGAAGGAGATATGGTTTCAAATGGGATTAGTTATTTTATATCATGTTTGTTATAGATGAGATGATATTTCAAGTGAGATAAGTTATCTCATGTAGATCTGACAACGGGTCGCACCGAATCTTGTTCATGACGATTTTTATCGTGTTCTGGCCTATCGGGTTCGTGTCTAAATGCGTGACTTTTTATCATATGGAAAAATCATTTTCAAACCTGACCTGTTAACTTAACAAATCATGTTGTGTTCGCAGGATATTATCCATTAAAATAATGAATCGTTTTGAATCGTATTTAAACTGACACATTAGCCCATCATTAAACCCGATTAGACCTATTAATTCATTAACTTTACTAAATCCCTAATTTAGTATAATTTTTATGAATGAATTACATTATGTTAAGTAAACTCGTTAAAAGTCCCAATAATATTTCTCGAATACTTATATTAATGCGTCTTAACATGTTTTAATGAGTGAAGGAGGATCAACACTAATCCTACCTATTAACTATCATGTTGCAACTACTATAACTAGAAACATCAAGGGTCCGCCCATTGACTTATAACTTCGTGTTCGTCAAAAATATATTTTTCAGAGTGTTTGAGGCGGTGCATTTAACGAGGAAAATATAAATGAAAAATATTATTTTTAATCATCTCGTTCGAACGACACCATACGTCGTTCAAATGACATGCTGTGTCGCACGAAGTATCAAACAACACTGGATCTCGTTCAAACGACATCCAATCTATTTTGAACGACCCACCTCCTTAAGTTTTTTATAAAAGGGTCTCTTTAACTCCGTTTTCCACAAGAATTTTGTACGTGTTTCATTCTGCAAAACAGTGCTATATCATGAGAACACTTTTGGTTTTTTCTTTTAGGGATTAAATCTTTTTGTTTTCAATTCACAAAAGTCCTAATTTGTTAGTGAATTATTTTAAAGTTTGAGAACACACTTTGCTGTTGTTCATACTTTTGTGGAGAAGATTTCAACATCATGTGGTTACGTGTCATTGAGGTTCACTGCGTGTGAAACTTTGCTGAAGATAGGATTGTGGTTCTTGTGGATTGTTATGCGTAATTCATTGCTGACGACGCCGACCGATGCCTGCGGGTATTCGTGTGTCAAACAACTATATTTCATTGTAATCCGTGTAAATTGCGATTTACTAATTATAGTGAAATAAAAGGTTTTGCCATGAGGGGATTTTTCCTGAACTTTAAGTCACGTATTTTATTTATGTTAGTTTGACACACGCACACATGTAGCTAGTTGATTTTGAGGGCTGAATTAATTTGATTCATAAATTGACTCTAATTAAATAAGTTTGTGATTGAAATTTGCGCATCTATTCAAATCAGTATCGGACACGACATAAGTTCCCCATTTTACATAGATCTTATTTTGCCAGGTTTAATCTCAAGTAAGTCATCTTACTATTTATGGGATTGTTGGGATTTTATTCTAGTTAAAGCCATGTAATAATATTTTATTTTTCAATACTGGCTTATCTGGTTCATTTGAAATAAGAATCATGCTTGTGAGAGTGCCATATGTTTATGCTTGAAATTTATAATATGCTATGTCGGTCAATTGTACTTAATCGGAATTTCGGTGAGTTAGGTTCGACTTGAGAAATAAACCCTAGCAGCCTTTAACCTTTAGGAGATCTCAAAGAATATATTTGAAAAGTAAGAATGAGGATTAACATATAGAGACTCACCCTTTATACACTCATGCAATAAATCTCTTGCTTTATCACATATAATCTATAACTTGTTTATAATTCATGTTATGTAGTTAAACATAGGGTTAGACGCGTGTTTAGGATTGTAATATGATATTTTAATCATGTTTTGTTAGTATATAAATTGGGATTGGTGTTTAATTAGTTCTTAATTGAAAGACTTAAGATTTTTAAAGAGAAACCTTAAATTGAATAGATTTGATATACGATTTTGTGTTTAGAACTCATGTTTAGGATTAAATTTCGTATATAAGTTGAATTCCCATGCTAATTTGTTGTTTAGATCTTAAATTATAGGGGCATTAAACTCTAATTAACTAAAAAGATGAACTAGGTTTAATTTAGGAATTTTGAATGATAAAACCCTTAGATGTTGTATTTTGGACAATAATTGTTGTAGAATATATTTGAGAACATATATTTTTTTATTAGATTCGATTATAGAGTATTTGGTAATTGTTGGTGGGGAAGAACTTACATTTTAAAGGAAGAAAAAGGCAATATGTGCCTATCTCGTTCAAAGAAAATTGGTGTCTCATTCGAATGAGATTGGTGCCTCGTTCAAAGGAAAAAATGAGTTTTGTTCGAACAATCATGAGGTCACGTTCAAACGAGATTTAGTTGTTAGCGGCGTTTGGGACAACAAAAGGACGGTTTTAATTTTCTTTGGGCATAATTATTTTTGGGCAATCGTTATGCACTTATTATACCATTTAGGGTGATGTAAACTAGGTGGACTTGTGGAATACTTTGAGTTAGGTTTGAGAACTATAAACGTTAATTTAGTTGATATAATCCATTGTTGAGATTTAAGAAGATTTCTTGATTACGCAATAGTGGTGCGAAATCCTATATTTGTGTGTGCGTGTGTGTGTAATACTTTGATTTAGGACGATTTTTTTTGGAGGAGTTTTCGGAGAAGTTTGTGAAGATTTTTTTATGAAGAAGTATATGTAAATATTAGGTGAACTTGTGAAGGAAATGATGATGTATTTTTTGTGGAGAAGTTTTTAAAGGAGTTTTATTATGAATTTTTTGTGCAGAAGAAATATATGTACACAGAACTAAGTTATGAAATGATGATGTATTTTTTGTGAAAATGACAAATTAGTTATGTTACCTTTAATGGAACTTATTTCTTATATTTATGTTATGTACATATTATTTTTATGGTTTTGCGTAATCTTTGAATGCATATTATGTTTGGGTGCAAGCTTGATTTAATTCGATATTTCAAAACGAGTATAGTTTTCACGGCCATATCTTGTCGTGTGACTATCTATGCCACGGTGACCTGTAACCGTAATCTTACTAACACCAAACCAATAAGCATTTTTTCCCATAATACCACATTTATAATTTTTGTCACAGCCATAAGTCACCGTGGTAAATTATCCACTTCGAACTGTTTGATGGATTCCAACCGTAAAGATCACATCACAGTGACTTCCAACCATGAAGACCACATCACAGTGACTTCTAATCGTGAAGACCACATTACAGTGACTTATGGTCATGGGAAATACCCCTTAAAATTGTCCATTTGTCACTGTTCGGTGACTTCCAATCATATAGAAAATAACATTGTGACTTCCAGCCGTGAAGACCCCATCACGATGACTTGTGGTCGTGAGGACCATATCACAGTTACTTCCAACCGTGAGTTCCACATCACGGTGACTTGTTGCCATGGGAAATACCAGGTAAAATTGTGCATTGGGCACTATTCGGTGACTTCCAACCGTGAAGACAGCATTACAGTTACTTGTGGTCATTTGGGAGTTATCTAATGGTTTGAAGTTATCATGGGTTTTAAAATTCCTTGGGTTAATGTGATAATGTATTCACATCTAAGTTTTATCACTGATAAAAGAACATTTCTATGAAAACAAAAATTAACATTCAGAGTTAAATTACCAAGTGACAAAATTAATAACATATGATGATAAATTGATAAAAGTTAACAAACCAAATTACAAACCGGGGACAAACCAAAGTAGTATGTTAACAATACAAAGCACAAAGTACCATTTTTTTTGCAATCCAATAATTATACTTACAATTCAACAAGACAAAGACAAACTAAAATTATTTCCTTCATGTATTCTTCGACATCGGATCATGTCGGGCCTTCGTCCTCGTTTCTCTCGCACGTCTTTTTTTTTAAACAACTTGCCATTTACCCTTGTCTTGAATTGTCTTGGTTTCTTTAGCTTTGATTATCATGGTGATTTCTGCTCTTGCACATTCGAGGACATCTATAACATCTTGTTCATCTCTAGCGTCAATTGCATCTTGCAACAGTTTGACGACTACATCAATAGCATTAACCTGACAAATGTACGTGTTATTAGATAATATCAATATAAATTTCAACCATGTCCAAAATAAGTTATTACTTAATTATTACTTACCAACTTGTAGGATTCTTTGGCCTTTTTCTGCCATAACCTATAGCCCGAATTTTGCACAATAGGGTGGTTACGTTCTACGAACCAATCCATGTAATCACTTACACATTCCTATTTATAAAGTTGAACTTGAAGCGATTATCTACTTTTGGATAGTAGGTGATCTACCCAATTATCTTGGTACCATTTTTCATTATCATACCTAATTTTGTAATCAGCTTGGGTCCTACCCCTCTCCTCGTGCAACGATCTTATTGGTGGCCTGGGTATCGTTTGTACCTGATTGTATTATCGGAGCACACGCTCGAGAGAGTACGGTTAATCCAAATCATAACAAATCAAGATGCCATTATAAAACGACACATGCTCAAATGGGTATGCATTCAGACTATCTTTATATGGATCCTAAACTGTCACGACCCCGACCCAAAATTTGTAGGGAACGAGTGTCTTGACATACTATCAAGGCAACAAATATTCTTTTTTAAAATATTTCTTATAATGAATGCAACGAAAATACAATCACATGGCTATGAATCATAAAATACTGAAAATAAAGGAATTACGTCATCAGAGCTTTCTAAAAGGGAACTTCATATACATTAAAGTATTAACGAATACAACTTAAGATAAAATTTAAAACTCATTATAAGAGAGCAAAAAATGCTTTAGATGATAAAACAAACATTTTACTTAAAGTAACAAAAAGAGCTCTAAAAGCTGAATCTTCAACATAATCCTTTTACGCCCCCTTCGTGAGCCAACTAATTTCCTAAAAAATGGTTATTTATACAACATCAGCTGAAAGTCGAATGACATTCAATCTCCAGAAATTCCAGGATTTTTTTTTCAGAAAATTGATACCTATTCAATTTAGAATAAAAGGCACATACATATATGGACATGAATTTGCAGTAATGTATATAAGTAACTGACAGTATATATTTCAGAATAAACAATGCAGAACAGAACAGATAAAATAATTGAGCAATATGTCAATTATTCACTTTTATTTTAATGGCCATGTACGCTCTAATACCCAGACAGACAGATAGTGTTACCAAATGTTTCCACCCGGTAACAACATAGACAGAAAATCATGATCTCTGAAACAACGCCTTGTTTAGGGTACACCAGCGATAAACCAGCTGGGAATGTGCCACCCAAACACTACATCAAATCTGTCGGATTGTCACGGTCATTGATCGTGATAAGTCCAACTTGTCAAGGTCAATGACCGTGACAAGTCTGGGGGTGACAACTTTTGTTGTCACGGACTTGTAAGTCATTGACCGTGATAAGTTCATTAGATTTGTCATAGTCATGTCATGGTCAATAACCGTGGCAAACTTTTTCACAATCAATAATCATGACAAATTATTGACCTTTTAAAAAAAATGTCACGATCATTGACCGTGACAAGTCTATGACAAATAATACTTGTCAGGGTCAATGACCGTGACAATTCTGGGCAGAATTGAAAAAAAATCTGCTGGGCAGTATGGCCACTGCCACTACCCAATAGTATATTTGTACCTGTTATAGCAACGTTGTACCTGTTCAAACATCATATATCCAAATAAAATAGAGATAATGTAAATATACATTCAAAATAATATGCATCACGATATAATCCAAATATAATTCAAATGTAACAACTTAAAATAATTTAATTCAAATAATGTCACTACATGTCTGGGGTAGGTTTGAGGAGGTGGATAGGCCACACGATATACAAATTGATACACCCTTGAATATGCATTGTGCTGCATTGTTTGCGCAACCACAATGGAGAATTCTCCTTCCCGGGTATCACATGCGTGACGATTACCTTGGCCTCAATGTCTTGAAGCGCACGTCCATGAACTATCATACCCTGGACGGTATTCGAGTCCCTCAACCCCCTCCCTATCTGCTGTCCATCATATGTCCTGTATAAACACGCTCGGCCAACCAAATGTCGTCATCGGTCGGTCGAAGGGAGCTAAATAGGAGACTGGATCATCACAGTCTGCACGTGTCGACGATGAAGCAGCGAGGTCCACATCCTCGTCCTCCTTCACCACCTTCTCCTTCCCTTTCCCCTTACGCTTTCTGCCCAACGAACGCTTTATGAATGAGAACATATCTTGGACCGCCGCCTCCAAGTGGGACAGCTTCACGTCATGCGAGGCCACCGTTCGAGCCAACCCAATGTTGCTCGTCTCCAATCCGATGATCCTAAATTTGGCCACCCGCGAGTTCACCCCCTTGTCCTCCCCTTGCGATCAACGCTAAGCACTTGGATGAGTGCATCCGTGGACAAAGATGCCTTGTCGGCCTCAGACTGCGACTCATGCACTTTCTTAAGTTTTGCCTGAAATAACAAAAAGCACATGATTAGTTAAATAAGTAAATAAAAAAATTATAATGTAATTAACAAAAAGTAAACTGTCGGATTACTTACAATCGTGGACGCGACAATCGGGGACACCTCCTTATCCTTCCCCTTCTTCGTCCGAATAGCCACATATGCATCGAGCCTATGTGGCCTACCCTCAGGGCCACTCCCCGTCCCCTGAAATAAAATAATGCAAAATTAGTATCGGCCCCGCAAAGTAAAATAATACATAATAACATATTTATGTAATTATAGAAAAATAAAATCTTACCATCATCCTATGCTCCACCTCGTCGTAAGACATCCGGTCGGAGTAGTGCATGTCCGTATTTTTTTCTCGATTTTCCCTCCCCGATTGACGAGATGTCAATTATCACTCCCCGATCTCATTGTCAATGAACTTTTGTCATTCTGCCAATGAGATCGGCTCCTTCGACGGGACGGAGTCACGCATTCGGACAATTGAGTCTCGGGTCTTCCCAATGTACCGGCTCCGCAAAATTTTCTTCCACATCTTGTGTTGCTCCCTCAACTGCTCCAAGATGGAATCGCGTAGTTTTGGGGCCAAGCTGAATTATTTCCGTCCAATAAATACAATGTTAGTTGTGAATAAATATAAATTGAAATAGTCATATAAATATAAATATAAATACATTACTTGTAATGTTGCCCAAATAGCTAACTTGAGCTCATTTGGCACCTCCCTCCAACTAGTGTACCCTGGGTTGATGATCGTCTTCACCAGCTCGAGGGATCTCGCTAATATCCTCATCTTGTTCTCGATAGCCATCCCCAATTTGCCATAATTAGGGAGCCTAGGGCCCGAGGATCCCTCGTTGCCTCTGCTACCACCGAGCCTAGACGACATCATTATAATCAGCACCATCATCCTCGCCTTAATACCTGAAGGAAACATTTTCTGTAAAAACATATTGTTATTAGTACAAATCCAAATGAATTAGAAGAAGACATGCAAATATGTACAATTACTACAAGTCCAAATGAATTATTACTATTTAACACCTCAATTCTGAATTCCAAAATAACAGCATCTAACTCATAATATGTACAATTACTAAAAATACAAAACATCCCCACCCTCACCCCTATTGCCCGCACACACGCACACACGCACACTACACAAGAGTGAAAATGATAAAGTGCAAATCAATTAAAAGCATTAAAAATGGATTGATAAAGTACAAATTGGAATATTTATTACAAATTAAAAAATTGTTTCAATTTTGGGTTATCATAAAAAATGGATTGATATTCGGTAGGAGCAGCCAAGTCATCCACACTACTATTTAGATGATTTGGCGCATGTAGGACAATTGACCACGGCTCGTTGTTGATATACTCTGAGTAAAACACTTGGTTGACCTTTTGAATTGCACAAACAATAAGCTCATCGCTCACGTGGTCGTTGCTTGTCAACTTGGACAAGTCAACCATGATCAAATTGGTGCCAGGATCAAGTTTACAAGAATTTTTATCATCAACTCTTACCCAGTCACAGTAAAATAGAAACACTTTGAAGCTTATATAATCCAATTCAAATATATTTCAACGAGGTTTTTATCTTTTGCGCTCGCTCGAAAGAAAGTAAGAGCCTTGTATGAAATGCCCGAGTTATGTACATTTGTACTTTGCTCGTACACCCTTGAGCCGAATATGTAACCATTCAATCGATACCTTTTGTACTCTTGTGCCATGAACAAAGGTCCAGTGGCTAGACGAGCAAGCCTTGATGTCACATCACCCGTCTTTAAGAGTTGAGAATATAGATAAATTAATTAGGTTAGTTGTAAAGTTTGAGTGTAATGTAACGTTATATAACGACCATTTTCATTATAATTACCTCTTGTAACAACCACAACCTAAATTCGCTGGATGATTGTACCATTATTTTTCATCTTTTGTTGTTCTCACAGGCTTCATATTTTCTGCATATTACAAAATCAATCATGTATAAAATAATCTAAAATAATGTAAAACTTAAAATAATTTAAACTTACTTTTTCCATTCTTCGACATCTTCATGTGTGTTAAATAGATAACGAGCTACTTGTTCATGTTGAAAACTCGTTAATTTCACTCGTTTTCCCATCACATGACCACCATCATGGACGAACTCATTAGTGTTATCAACGATGATCGAGTCAGGCATATAATCCTGAGTATAGATTGATGACTCTACGGTGATTTATTCCTCTGCAATTGATCCTATAATGTATCGCGTATTCTTGACGTAATCTTTAAAAACTTTCATCAATATTTCAAACGGATACATCCACCGATATCTAACAGGACCGCAAAGAAGTGCCTCGTCACATAGGTGTACCAACAAGTGAACACTTATGTCAAAGAATGCTTGGGGAAAGTATTTCTCCAACACACAAATCGCTTCGGTCACCGCCAATTTTACGACCACTATGTGTTCTCGATTGACTAGCTTCTCACACAAAAGTGAGAAGGTAATACTAATTTGCATAATAGCCCTCTGCAAATCCTTGTTCTTGGAGAAATAGGGCTTAAACAATAGAGGAACCAACTGCATGATCACATGCCAATCGTGAGACTTACACTTATGTAAATCATGAGTAGCATAATTCACAATCCTTTGCAAGTTGGAGAAAAAATTAGATGGAACCTTCAAATTATATATTGTGTCTAAAAGCACCTTCCTATCCCCACTCGTAAAAGTAAACGTACTAGGGGGAATTATTGTCCTTCCTCTACTATCTTCTTTCAACCATAGTTGTGGCTTAAGTTTCAACGATTTAAGGTCATTTCGTTCATTTTCTCCATCCTTCGAATGACTCCCCCCAAGGCAAGTGCCCACAATATGTTCAGCGAGTTTCTTCTCTGCATGCATCACATCCAATACATGGCGCACCGGGTTATTCTTCCAATAAGGCAAGTTAAATAAAATTAACCTCCTAGACCATGCATTTCTTGGTGCTTAGATTGGTGCTTAGATTTCTAAATGGATTAAAACCATCTGTTGATATAGCCAAACAAATGTTGTGCTGTTCTCGAGCAAAATCGAGATACTAAAAATTCATCCAACTCCAAGTTATAGAATCAATAGGATGACGCATGAGATTACCCATACTTCTTCCCTAGCATGCCAAGTCATTACCTACGCTATCCATGGTACTGTGAAAAATTGCTTTAATCTAGGGCCAACGGGAAAATATTTCAACACTTTTTGAGGCACTTTTGAGCTTGTGCCTTCCTTTCCAGTAGATTGGACATATCTAGGTTCATCGCACACCGGACAACGATCGATATTTTCATACTCCTTTAGGTATAGTATGCAGTCATGCGCACAATCATGAATCGATTTATACTTCATTCCCAAACCTTTCTAACTGTTCTTCATAACATGATAGCTATTTGGAAGCGTATTCTCCTTGGGTAGTAAGCCCTTCACCCAATTCAGAATTCCTGTCATGCTATTGCCAGACAAACCGTATTGTGTCTTCAAACTGTGCAAACCAATCATGGCATGTAAAGTTGTTTGATCTTTCTCACAACCACAGTATAACGGTTGGGTTGCCTTAAATTTTAAACTTTGGTAGTCATCGTCAAGGTTTATCGTGATATATTCACGAGCACCTGAACCTTGTACATCATCAGTAACCTCATTATCCTCCACTTCATAAACTCCGTACGTATCATCAACTAAATCCTCTAACATACTATGATCTACGTCGTCCCCTTCTACATCTATCCTACTTATTGAAGGTTGTTGTGAAGGTTGTTTGGGGACAAAAGGAACTTTCAATTCACCGTGAAAAATCCAAAATCGATAAATATCTTGCATACCCCATCTTAACAAATGTAGTTTAATTTTTTTCACTCAAACACCTTACCATTCTTACACCTAGCACACGGACACAGAAACTCTTCATCATTATGACATCTCTTTGCCTATTTCACAAATTCATTAGCACCTCTGCGAAACACATCCCCCATTTGATTTGTCTCACCCATCAACTCTTTGTATTTTGGATATCCCATCATAACTACTACAACTAATCACCTATTAACGGTAAGAAGCTTATATTCCTGGATTAGTATAAACAAAACTTATATTTATAGTATGTTTCATTTAATTATGTCTTATTTATATTTCCTCCATCTCCTCTAAAGGGAGAGTGGTCCTATCCCATTCAAGACCGCATATTTTTGTAATATACTTAACAGGTCATGCACATTGTTACTATTTGAGAAAAATTCGACAGCATATCCCCATAGTTCTCCAAGTACACGACTTAGATTGGCAAGTGTGAGTGTTATTTCAATTTATCAATTGAAATAATACTTACACTTGTCAATCTAGTATGTACCCAGAGAATATTAGGATACGACTGCAGAACTTCCTCCAAGAGTAACAACTTTAAGCCACTAAGAATATTATTATACAAAAATTATGCAGTCCCAAACTTTCCAAACAGAATAATTTGAGAGATCTCAATACAGGGGTAATAACTCTCGAACGGGTCTAAGGGCTATTGAATGTGTACGTATAAGAACTAGAAGGCTAGTATCTATGCGCACTATATGTAATTTCAAGTATGTTTCATTTAATTATCATGCTATATATATATATATATATATATATATATATATATATATATATATATATATATATATATTGTTCGTGATACAAAGTAATTTTAAAAAAAAAGTTGAAAATTCCACCCCCATATGGACAAGAATCCAGTGGTCATGCCACTTCTAAAATTAACCAACCGAACATCGATCCACTATAATCCAACCGCAATAGCAACAACAAATGTGTATCCCATACTCCTTCTAATTTATCTACTCAATTAATTAAACTAATAATTAAAGTATACAATTATTAATTTACTAAATTACAATGAGGGGCAATCCTACTTGCATATGAAAGGGGCACTAATTATCAATTTACTAAAAAAATTAATAATATTAAATATTTAATTAATCAATTCTTTTACAAGGGGCACTACTTGCATATGAGAGGAAGTATCTAATAAACCAATCAAAATTTAATTAAAAAAAATTAACAAGCCCCCCCCCCCCCCCACCACACACATAAGCACACACACACGCACACACATACATACACACACAGCCCCACCCCCTTGCCCCCACCCACCAGCCTTGCCCCCTGCCCCCTGCCCCCACTGCCACTGCCCACCACACACATGCACACACACACACACATACACACACACACACACACACAAACGCATATACACACACACATGCACATATACACCCCCCACCCCACCCCACCCCATCCATGCCCCCTCCCTCCACCACACACACACACGCGCGTGCACATTTACACACACATATATACACACATGCACATATACACACACATATATACAAATAGAAGATAAATAGAGAGAGAAAACCTACCAAAATCGTAGAGAGAGAGAGAGAGAAATGGAGGGAATAGAAAACAGTGGGAAAAAAGAAGAGGGAGGGTTTTTTTTACTGGCAAAGTTGTCAAGGACATGTCACAGTCATTGATCGTGACAAGTTTATAAGGTTTGTCACGGTCAATGACCATGAAAAGATCGTGACAACAGTAATTGTCACGGCCTTGTCACGGTCATTGACCGTGATAAGTCTAGCCGGTTGAAGGGTCACAATTTGACCATTTTGGTGTAGTGAAATATTTCCACCCGGTAGTCAAGGCCGACATAGTAAGAGAGTTTCCATAGGCCGAATCAATAATTTCATAATTCAAATCAGATGTATATGTAAAGAGATGTACACATATAACAAATGACATAATCATTGGTATCAGATGTATTTTGTATAATATCATATAATCAAAATACACAAGGAATGCCAAAGAGTACTTACCCAAAACAGAAGTACAAAGTTACAGATATCGAGTCTTGGATCACTTCGTTAAGATGAAACATCTTCTTAAACTTGCAGAACTCTTTCTTAAGATATCACTCTTTCTTATTATAATTATCGAGGAAATGGTATGAGTTTAAATGATCCTAATTGTCGTATTTATACTTTTCCAAAGATTTCACGGTGTTGACACGTGTTTAGCTGACCAAGCCTTTACAACGACGAGTCAACGTTGAGGTGCCGGGTTCTGGAGGGATCTTGCAGTCTTATTTTATCGAGCAGTAACATGTGTTTTTAGCTTTAGCTCTTTCGATGACACGTGTAAACACGAGGTGTCAATTAAGGGTATAAGGGTCATTTTACACATGAAGGGTATTTTGGCAATTTCACACTTCATATTTTTCATATTTCTTAAAGGTTCTTGAAAATATTTTATTTATAAAAAGGTCCTTTTTATTTTTTTAGTTTGGTCCCTAAAAATTTCTTAATTAGAACCAAGTCCCTAAAATTTCATAAAATTATATTTTCTACCCCAAAACCTATCACTTAGCTTAGGATGTGCATTAAAACTTCAATTTGACCCATTTTACAGTTGATTCTTCAAATTTAAAAAATGTGCTTCGTCATATTAAGAACCCAGAATTTCACATTTATAATAATACATACTTATCAGATAATACGTGGGACGAAAATTTAAAAACAAACTATATATGAACATATAAAAGTGGGGTCATTACATAAACAACCTAAAAGTTACATACGTTTTAGAATGTTAATCAATAACGGACATAATGTGATGATGTTCAAAATATACATACGATTGATTTTATCATCAATTGTCTTCCGTAGCTCAATTACCTGGGCAAACCATCTCTTGAGACCGTTCGTGTCTTCTATTTGTGCATTCGGGGTTGCATGTGGTCAAACTCCAAGTTACGTACCCCCTGCTTAAGACTAAAATGATTATAAATCCATGCATGCAATAATATAGTCTTTTAATTTAAGTTTGATATCCGTATATATAATAATGAAAATTCGAGAAAAAGAGAAGAAAATCCTTAGCACCAAGAGGGGAGATATCCTGTCACCTGCCAAACATTAATCTGGGATGTCGTGCCCCGCTGGAGGTAAAAATGGGATAAGAAAACCATACCCTAAGAATTGTCTTGACATCCATCAATGATTGAATGTAATACAAAGAAACTCTATTACCAAACTTATCCGAAGATAACAAACAATCAATTAAAAATAGCAAATATCCACAGGCACACTCATGAATCCGCTTCTCTGTAGCAGCCTCTCCGAACCTTTTCACTTTCACATTGAACTATTGCATGAGACACTCATTACGAACATATAAAAACATATTACACTCTTTTCGAGCCTCCTCCTCCGTACATCCTACTAACCTCTTAAACCTATTAATCACCTTAACCTTGTCGACATTCTGCTAAACAACCTCACCATACAAACACTTCCCTTCCAAGGGTATCTTGAGTAAATGGCAAACGTCATTCAATGTAATGGTCATCTCACCAAACAACATATGGAAGGTATTAGTTCCCATTTTCCATCGTTCAATAAAAGCGCATATCGCAATGTAATCAACTTAACGCTGTGAATGTTTAACTAGGATCCACAACCCCGAGTCTTAAACTAGTTGTAGGACTCGCGGGTCCTCCTTCTCAATATCCCACTCAAAATATTTTTTTATAGTGATAGAAACATTTCATAATGCCTCTGAGAAACCCCATAATATTTAATATTAAATTGATCAAGTCTAAATTAAATGATCATTTAAAGCATGTGTAAAGAATAGAAATAAAATAAAACCAAATATACACAAGTGACTATCCATCAACTCTGATACCGTAATAAATGCCCTGAAAATCTATCAAATCAACTATAACATACAAGCCAAAACTACCAAAACATGAAAGGTATAAGTACTACATGTGTCTTTACATGCTAAAATAGGAATAACAAAAATGACGATAAAACTTGGTGCACAATATCAATAACGAGAAGGATGAGTAACATCAACGAGGTCTATCAAGGTTTCAGCATGGGTGGCCTCGGTTCTAAAACATTAAATCCATAACATTAACATCAAGTTCAAAGAGAATAAATGTATAATTGAAATTAGAATAAATCATAACTATAAATACACCTCAAGCATTTTAGATGGATTTTATAATTATCCCACCCCACAATTCTACATATTACATGCATCTAAAATTCCAATCCCAAATGAATCTCATAATTAAGTTTTCTCCTTCACAATTTATTTCAACTGAAGGATTTATAATGGTAATTACGCTAGACAATTCCAAATGTATAAAATTAGATAAAACAGTCAAAAATTCTAAAAGCATGAATTATAACATAAACTATAGAAATAAGTTCTTAATCAATCGATTATATTACCGAAGGCATAACCCTATTAACCTCGAGGATGACTCACGCGTACCAAGTATAATCTTATGTCGTCTCAAACCTAAGGCCGTAAAACAAGCAAGCGATGAATCGCCAAGTCAACTCATCACTCATCTAGTCTGCCATACCAAGGGCTATATGATGAAATTTCACCATCAATCCATATCAGATATGGGTACCTAGACATGCGACCCAGGTGTAAAATGACCAAGGCTTACTCATCTACTCACCAAGGTGCCATCGCGGTCCGCATAGCATGTACCCCCCATAATGGAATCCCCCCTTTGGTACGATCTCCACAAGTACACACATGGTATGCACTTTACACAAGTAACATAATAAAATATATCCTCAATACATGGAAATCTAAATAAAATATAGGAATTATACACTTTAGTATCACTACCAAGTTAGGTAAATAATCAATTTATCACATATTATAAACCTATGAACCACCCTAATAACATGTTTTACTAAAGTCGTGTAAATCCAAATGCAAGCCTAAATTATATAAGATTCAAATCATTAAACCCAAAGGCAAATAGCTAATTAATTGTTACTACTGTTCGACCTCGTGCTTCAGATATGCAAAAAAACCACTGCGGACTTCATATTCTCCAAATAAATAAAATCAAACCAAAACTCCATTAATGGCTCCCAAACCTCCATTTAAGATTCATATAATATCTAAATAATACAACCACGAATCAAACATGATTATAACATAAAAGTCCCAAATTTAAATTCAAGTTTAAATCATAAAACCCAATTCATTAATAAGAACCGTAGAACTTCACACTCAATTAATTTAATTTCAATCTCTATAGATTTATGCATATAATTAAGGGGTTTATGAACGATTCAACCTAAAAGTCGGTTCCTATATATAATCTAACAACTACAACTCATATTTATGTAGAAATCAATCAATCCAATATAATTGACACTAATTTCTACATAATCAGTCAAATTATGAATTTAATCAAATTAATTCATATAAATCAAACCTAAATCATAATTAGGGTTTAGAGTTACATAGATAGGAATAATATAAATTAAGATCAATCATGTAAATATTCTAATTAAGCTTGACTCAAAATTTGATAAAGAACAAGGGCCAAATTCTTTTATAATTCCCTCATCTTCTTTAAATCTTTCTTCTATCTAAGTTGTAAGGTCTCCAAATTACATTTTTATGTTAAATGACCATCCCAATTAATCTTTAAACCTCTTAAAATGAAATTGGGCTTGGGCCTAGAATAATCTCTTAAGTAAATTACCCAAATTAACCCTTAACCACTCTAAAAATCCCCTAATATATTATACTAATCCAGTAGGCCTAAAATACCTTATTTAAAGTAAAAAAATCTTTCTTTTAAATGTCACCAAAACTAACAAATCATTAACCTTATAAATAAATATTAATAAATTCCACATATATAAAATATTAACCAATTTAACTTAAAAATCCTTTAAGTAATAATTTTTTGGTTTGGGTATAACACGACATTATAATTGACTAGTTCATAGCTGTTGGAACCCGACACTGAGGGAATAATCTAAATAATGAACCCTCAATATGAGCCCCGGACTAATCCATAAGTCTCCCATAATACACACTTTGTTCAAAATATTTATTAATGTTTTACCATGTCTTGATTTTCATATTATTTGTATTACCTATATGTATGTCTATATATAATGACATCACATGTCACGAGTATATATATGTGGGGTATTACATTTCTCCCCCCTTAAATAAGGAATTTTGTCCTCGAAATTCAAATATTACCTCACCGAAAAAACCCTTGATGTCTCGCCCGCATGTCCTCCTCGCGCTCCTAGGTGGACTCATACTCACTATGATGTCACCACTGATCTCTCACCAAGGAAATGACTTTCTATCATAAAATCTTCTCATTGCAATCAATAATATGATGTGACCTCTTCTCATAATCGGCATCCTCCTATAGCTCAATCCCACCAAGATCAATATGTTGGTGGTATGCCTACTTGTAGCTAAGAATTTTCTTTAACATGGATACCTATGTACCCTCTGAAGATGATCAGGTAAGGCCAAACAATATACCACTGGTCCCACCCTATCCAGTATCATAAAATGGACCTATGTATCGGGGAGCCAACTTCCCTTTAATTCGAATCTAACTACTCCCTTCATCGGGGAGACCCTCAACAATATCTTATTCCCCACTTGGAACTCCAATGAATTCTTCCTTTTATCTTCATAACTCTTTTTACGGTCATGTGTTTCCTTCATCTGTGCCCGGATGAATGTCACCTTCTTTGAGGTGTCCCTAATGATGTCAGGCCCAAACATCGTATAATCCTATGACCCAACCCAACAACTGGGAGAATGATATGGTAGTCCATATAACATTTCATACATTGCCATCCAAATAGTATGCCGATGACTATTGTTATATGCAAACTCTACAGGTGGCAAATGTGTATCCCAACTTCCTTTGAAATAAAAAACAAATGCCCGAAACTTATCCTCCAAAATTAGATTCACCCTCTCAGTTTGACTATCTGACAGAGGGTGAAAGGTCATACTCATACTCATTTTCACCCCATCGCATACCGAAACCCTATTATAATTGGGAGATGAAAGTGTTGCCCTTGTCGAAAATGATAGCCAATAGTACCCCATGAATTCGTATAAAAACTACCATAAATAGCTTAGTGTACTTCTCTGCGGTGTAATATGTCCTAACTCGTAGGAAATAAGATACATTCACTAGTTTTTCAATGATGACCCATATCTCATTGTGACCTCATTGTAATCTCGGCAACCCCTCAATAAAGTCCATAAACATACTCTTCCATTTCCGCTGAGGAACCTCCAATGGCTGAAACTCCCCTGTCGATTTTTGGTGTTACACCTTTACTAACTGATAGGTGGCACACCTCGATACATACTCCGTAACATTTCTTTTCATTCCTACCCACCAATATGATCGTCACATGTCTTGGTAGATCTTGTCCCCCTAGGACGGACCGTATACCATAATCTATGAACCTTTCCTAAAACTACCTTTCTCACCTCAAGGTCCTCGGTCACTATTAGCCATCCATGGAACTATAAACCCTCATCAGATCTAATTGAAAATCAAAGGATTCCACTAGATATGAGTCCTTTCACTTTCTCGTGACAAAAAGAATTTGTTCCCTTGCACGAACTACCCATAAAATGATAATCAAGGTGACTGTCACTACTGTCATAAAATCATTTACCGAATCCATCTCACGTAGAAACTTCTACCTTTTTACCCAAATGTCCGGTAAATTACCCCCCTTCGGCCTATAATGTGACTAAAGAAACCATCAATCTAATAATCAAATCATCTACTACCACATTTTATTTCCTTGTATGGCTTCTAGATCGAGAAGAGGTGGTCATTCACAAACTCCAACAATTTTTTTTGTCTCGTGTTCAAGTCTCCTGAGTGAATAAATATTAAAGGCTTTTGTGGTTGAAAAACAATGTGAACCTCTCCCCTAGCAAATTGTGCCTTTAAGTATGAAGGGAAAAAATCACCACTGCCAACTCCAAATCATGAGTTAGGTAGTTTCCCTCACGTAATTTAAGCTTACGAGAGGTGTAAGTGGGTAGTGATACTGAGGTCTATGAATATACTGAAACGGTGAGGCGTGACCCACTCCAATGGAAACTATCTTCAAAGTGTTAATATTTTAAAAACAAAAAGTAAACCAAAAACTAACTTTTCCAATACAATAAATAAGTTCATGTTTACAACGAAAAGAAAATAATGATTAAATACAAATTTCAATAACAACAAAAGTAATAAAACCACTTTATAATGATGGTTCTCTGAGAGTCTATTGATAAGCACTCCAACTACTTAGGAGAGATCAAGGAGAGAATACTTTGTTGAAATCATGTAAAGTAACAATTCTCAAGAAAATGGGTGCATGTGATTGTGCCCTAAGTGTTCTATTTATAGCGCAGCATTAGGGCTTACGTGGTGTGTACGCTATGAAAGGGATATTCCCTTGTAATAAATATCTAAATAGTACTTTTGTCTATTGCTATTTGTCATTATCTACCACGATTTTTCTATTGACAAGTGAAATCGGGTGTAATCAACGTCAAAAAGCAACATTATTGGCCATAGTTTCCAAAAAGTACGATTTTGTCTATTTTCAAACTGTTACTTGGTGAATAATTTTGTAAACTTATGAGCAGCCTTGATGGTCACTCGCCATTGTTACAATTTAAAACATCTTGCGAGTAAGTCCTTGACTGCTCGCTCATTTAGCAACTGTGGAGTGTGTGAGTGTGAGTGTGTAGGTATGTGAGTGACCTCATGGGTCCCCCACCTCGATATTCTCTCTTTCCTAAGGTATTGAAGGGGTTGAGCCTTAGCTTGCTCAATAAGACTTACCTCTCAAACTCCAAACTAAAACTATCAAGAGGTCCCAAATGTCCATCTACTCGAGCCCTACTTGCTCGGCTAAGGCTTCTTGCCAAGTAAATCTGTCTTCAAATAATAAAACAAGTGTTAATAAATGAACTTTATCAAACACAAATATTTGTGTGACTTGAGCAATCACTCACAAATTGATTTTATTAGGCAAGCGTTGTTGCTCATATGTTTGCTCATTTTCAAGTATCTTTTGAATTGGGGTTGTTCGTGTAGCTTTCCCTCACTGGTTGTTGTTTGTGGTTTATTAGTGGTTAGGACTTTCTCATCTAACCCATATGATAGTGACTGTTCATGTGGCTTTCAAATGATTTTGGTCTTTCTCGCCCAATATGCTTTCATCGTGAGGCTTGCGAGTGATTTGGGCTTGCTCGCCCAATATGCTTTGCTCATGTGGCTTGATACTTATTTGGACTTGCTCGCCCAACATATATTTTTTTAGCGGCTACTCACAGAAAGCCCCTCTTTAGTAGGAGGGTTATTTGTACGCACCCAACATTAGCCCCCTCGTACAAAAGTCTTCCTTTGGTTAAAGAGGGAGAGTAGTGTACGAAAAATATTCTTTGGAAATTCAAGGAGAGAAACGTTATCATTACTTCTCATTGTTCATTTAATGCACTAACATAACCATTTCATAGGATGTCTCTTGAGTGTCCCGAGGAGACACGTGTCCACTGGGGAATAGTGCGTCATTTCGTTGCCCTATTTTTTTAATCGTGTATTCCTTTTTTCCATTGTCCTATAAATACTTTTTTAAGTGGTTTTGAACTTTTCACTACCATTTTCAATCGTTTAGAGAGAGAAAATCATAGAGTTATTTTCCTTTGTCTTTTTTCTTCTTCGTTCTTACTTCTCCTTCCATCAATGAAATGGCTTCTTATTCTCAATGCACACCATCTATTATTTCCTCCACCGTGAATGATGTTTTGGAGGGTTCTCTACCCATCCGCATTACAGTGATTACTTCATCCATGACTAGAGTTTCCATCATCGTGAACTCCTTGGCCTTGTTTCCGCCATCGTTTCCACTACATTTAGTGGTGTTGAATCCTACCAAATGGGGGTGAAGGGTTCCATCACCATGAATAAATCCCAGAGGTCGTATTTAGAATCAATAGCAAAGAGGGATTTCTCTATTTATCATCTTGCACCCTTCTTTAGTGAGGATGCTAACTTTATGCCCTCACTTAAAAAGTTTGAAGCTGAGTTCGTGGCTAAGGTAAACGTGCAACCACAACTTGGATTTCTAGAGTCCAATGATACTTCAGTAGTCCTCATTGACATTATATTGAGAAATAGGGTGGATAAGGGTGATTTCCCCTTCTCGAACGTGAACGTGGATGTATGTGGAGGGTCTCCTGTTGAGTGGGAGCTATGGGTCGACTATGTTATGGTTATTCCAGCTTACCATTTTATCATCGAGGGTTGGGTTGAGCTAGGACGCTTATTAGTTTATAGACTTGCACTATTTCTAAAAGTCTAAGTGATTTTAACATATTTATCTCTCGTTGGAGTGGGATACTCACACTTTTGTCACTAGTTGGAGAGAGTTTTCTATCACTAGTTAGAGAGATTTTTCTATCACTCTCGAAGATATTTGTGGGCTAAAAAGTTGACCTATTTTAGGAGACCACTTCTTGACAGATGGTTATGGGGACTCTATGGAGCGAGAGGTGTACGAGGAACTGCACTAGACTTTAGGATCTTGCCTGCGTTATGTGGCTCTCACTCTCACAGTCCCAAGTAAGAAAATCTTTTCCAGATGGCAAAGATATTAGTTTAGAGACTTTGATCCCTCATCCAAGGAAGATGCCAAAATAAAAGTTCTCAATTTCCAAGATGTCCCAAAGTTGGGGTCAAAAGGCCATTTGGATGCCTTATTCATTACTTTCCTTAGTAGGTTTTTATTTCAGGGGAGGCCCAATGACTCCCCTCGTGAACTATTATTTCGTTTGTCCGTGAGACTTGCTCATTGATGAAGTGTGCCCCTCACCGCACTAACACTTGGGTCCATATATACCTGTTATGTCTACTATTTATAAATAACAATTGTACAGAATTATGAACAATGACAGAATAGAAACAAAATTATAGAAATGAAATACTTACTAGAATTTGCAGAAATAATAATAATTAGAAAGAAATCCGAGCCCTGTTGAACAGTCTCCTTAAGACAAAATTATTCCTCCAACGTGCTTGAGTTTAATGAATAATTGCCTCCCAAGATAGAACAGATTTTCGAATTTAATCAAGCAGCACAGCAATGACTAATCCCAGCGAACACAATTTCTGTGTTTTGTACTCAACACAACCAAGAACATGCAATGCAGAAAATGAAGAAAAGAATTTTCTGGGCATAGGAAATAATGCAATAGCAATTTCGGAGAGTTTATTTTTTCAGTAGTTAAAAACTGAGGGGGAAACATTTTATTTATAGTAAATGTCTTGACTGTTGGGAACAGTCAAAACCGAAATTAATTGTCAAAGCAGTTAATTTGGTTAACTGCTGACTCTTGGAATTAACTGATTATCAGTTAATTAAAGATTAATTAATTCCGTAATTAATTAATTAAAGCCCAAAAAGTTAATTAGATTCGGCCCAAAAATTTAAGAATTTTTATAAGCCCAAGCCCAAGCCCGAACCGAGCCGGCCGGTCGGACGCGCGCGTGGACTTTTGACCGAAAGTCAACCCGAGCATAGCTTAGGTCATCTCCCCCTCAAAGAGTTGGGATACCCCCAAGGCATCCAAGCCTTAGTCCATACTTGGGGTGTTATTAACTCATCAAAATTCCACTACTCTTCCAATGTGGGACAAGAGTTAAAACACACCCAATTCATTAACTTTCATTGCTTTGTGAGTCACTTTGGGGACATAATTATCATTCATAACTTATTGAAATTGGACATATGAATATACTACGTTAATATCCTTGCGGAGGTGAACGCGTTCGTATATGGTCCCACAATTTTCGTAGTGTGGGTCCCACCTAAATTTGAGCTCAAAATTGCTCAAAAATCTGTCCAGAAAAATCTGGACAGCTTTAAATACCCATTTAAGTTCCAATTTTCCAACAATCCCCCACATGAATGATATATGGCTATAAATAAAATAAAACAGATGCTGATGCAGATGCAGACACAGGTTGAGTAAAACTGAAGACTTATTGCATCGGGAGAAGTAGCCTAGTGGCCTTGAACTTTCCTTAGTGATATACTATCGGATTTACTTGGTTAATCAGTAGACTTCACGTCCTTGAACCGTCAACCGTTTTTGTAAACCTAGACAACAGTATTCACACAACAATTCTTCAACACAGTTGGTTCTCACGTTTGTGTTCATTTTGGTCGTGAACACCACTTGGTTCCGCAAGTATTTTAGAGAATATGCCTTTCATTATTCTCATAGAAGTGGCCCCCTTCTTACTTACGTAGGTGACTTCCATAAAGAGTATTCTGCAATACCCCACTTAGACGTACTAAGATATAGATGTCATTAAAAGCATAACTTATCCTAATTTCGCGACAGATATACACTGTCTCATCTTTGGAATGGATAGGATTAAATATCCTCCAGTGCTTACTGAATACAACGTAGTTCGGTTTGCCCATTGAACCTAGATCTTAGGATCTCCAGTCAGCTAGGTTGGGTTGCCACTATATTGATTCTTATTTATTTATAGGCTTTAGACCCATTCCTCTCGATGATCTTTCAACTTGCTCTCGGTTTAAACCTTTCGTTAGTGGATCCGATATATTATCTTTTGACTTTACATAGTCAATTGAGATAATTCCGTTTGAGAGAAGTTGTCTAACGGTATTGTGTCGACGACGAATATGTCGTGACTTTCCGTTATACATGTGATTTTGTGACCTTCCAATCGCTGATTGGCTATCGCAATGTATACATATTGCGGGCACAGGTTTAGACCAATTTGGAACATCCTCTAAGAAATTTCGAAGCCATTCAGCTTCTTCTCCAGCTTTGTCTAGTGCAATGAATTCAGATTCCATTGTCGATCTAGCAATGCACGTTTGTTTTGAGGATTTCCAAGATACGGCTGCACCTCCGAGGGTAAACACATACCCACTCGTAGACTTAGAGTCTTTTGTATCAGATATCCAATTTGCATCGCAATGTCCTTCAAGAACAGCTGGATATTTTGAGTAATGCAATCCATAGTTTTGAGTATATTTTAAATAGCCCAAAACTCTCAATATTGCTTTCCAGTGATCTCTTCCTGGATTACTCGTAAATCGACTTAGCTTACTTATTGAGTATGCTATGTCCGGTCGCGTACAGTTCATGATATACATTAAACTGCCGATAATACGAGAATATTCTAGTTGAGATATGCTTTCACCATTATTTCTTGCTAGATGTAAATTTACATCTACAGGTGTCTTGGTAGGACTAATATCATACTTCTTGAATTTTTCAAGTACTTTCTCAATGTAATGAGATTGAGATAATATAAGTCCATCCGATGTTATAAAAATTTTAATTCCTAATATAACATCGGCGATTCCCAAATCTTTCATGTCAAATCTACTACTCAACATTTGTTTTGTAGTTTTGACAATTTCCAAGTTACTACCCATGATAAGCATATCATCAACATAGAGGCATACAATGACATATCCATTATGAATGTATTTAAAGTAAACACATTTATCGCATTCATTAATTTTGAAACCATTTGATAACATTGCATTATCAAATTTTTCATGCCATTGCTTAGGTGCTTGTTTTAATCCATATAGTGATTTAACAAGCTTGCATACTTTCCCTTCTTGTCCGGGAGCTTTGAACCCTTCAGGTTGCTCCATATAAATTTCCTCATCTAGTTCACCGTTTAAGAATGCAGTTTTTACATCCATTTGATGTATTTCAAGTCCATTAATAGCAGCTATTGCTATTAACATCCGAATGGACGTTATTCTTGTTACCGGTGAATATGTGTCGAAGTAATCCAACCCTTCCTTTTGCCTATAGCCTTTAGCTACAAGTCTAGCTTTATATTTATCAATTGATCCATCGGCCTTCAATTTCTTTTTGAAGATCCATTTATAACCTAACGGTTTTGAACCTGGTGGAAGATCCACTAGTTCCCATGTATGATTTGTAATATGGATTCAATTTCACTATTAATTGCTTCTTTCCAATTGGAAGCATCGGGTAAGGATATAGCTTCTTTATACGATTGAGGTTCATTTTCTAACAAATATGTTAGAAAATCCGGACCAAAAGAAGTCGAGGTTTTTGCTCTTTTACTACGTCTTGGTTCATCCTCTATTGATTCAATAGGTTGATGAGTACCACTTGTAGTAGCTTGATTTATCCTTTTAGGAGGACCAGATTCTCGGGTCATGTTATACGGGAATTCATTTTCAAAAAATGAAGCATCCCTCGATTCAATAACCGTATTTACATGAATGTACGAAATCTCAGATTTACAAACTAGAAATCGATATGCACTGCTATTAGTAGCATAACCGATGAATACACAATCCACGATTTTTGGCCCTATTCTTACCTTTTTAGGTTTAGGAACCATCACTTTAGCTAAGCACCCCCACGCTCGTAAATATTTATAGGAAGGTCTTCGACCTTTCCATAATTCATAAGGTGTCTTGTGAGTCTTTTTGTGAGGTACTTTATTGAGAATGTAATTAGCAGAAAGTAAGGCTTCCCCCCACAAATTTTGTGGAGCTCCTGAACTTAATAACATTGAGTTCATCATTTCTTTCAAAGTACGGTTTTTGCGTTCAGCAACACCATTCGATTGAGGAGAATAAGGAGCGGTTGTTTGATGAATAATCCCATTTTCAGAACAAAATTCCTCAAATGGATATTCATATTCACCTCCTTTATCACTTCTAATAGCCTTTATCGTTTTGCTTAATTGATTCTCAACTTCATTTTTGTATTGTTTAAATGCATTAATAGCCTCATCTTTACTATGTAACAAATATACATAGCAATATTTTATGCAATCATCAATAAAAGTAATAAAATACTTTTTCCCACCTCTAGTTTGAACAAATTTTAAATCACAAATATCGGTGTGAATTAAATCTAAAGGTTCAGTTATCCTTTCAATAGAATGGAAAGGTAATCTAGCTAATTTAGATTCCACACAAATTTCACATTTATGATTTTTATCAATATTGAATTTTGGCAAAAATTCCAAGTTAATTAATCTACGCAATGTATCAAAATTAACATGTCCCAATCTAGCATGCCAAATATTAGATGACTCAATCAAATAAGAAGAAATAGCAACTTCATTCATTGAAACAGATGTTTTAGGGGTTACAGTAAGAACATTCAGTTTAAAGAGCCCCTCATTTAGGTAGCCCTTTCCTACATACATGTCATTTTTAGACAACACAAAGCGATCAGATACAAACACAAGCTTGAAATCATTCTTAGTAAGGAGAGATCCAGAAATCAGATTCTTTCGGATATCAGGCACGTGAAGAACATTGTTTAGAGTAAGTTCCTTTCCAAAAGTCATTTTCAAAGCAATCTTTCCTTGTCCCACCACCTTAGAAGTGGAAGAATTTCCCATAAAAAGGTTCTCCTCATTTTCCAAAGGCTTATAGGTGGAGAACATCCATTTGTTTGCACAAATGTGTCGTGTGGCTCCAGTGTCCACCCACCATTCCTTGGTATTTCCAACCAAGTTACATTCAGAGACAACGGCAGAAAGATTCATATCCGCCAAATCATTGGTGATATTCTCACCCTCAGTCACATTTGCTTGAGAGTTATTTTTATGTTGCTTCTTAGGCTTACGACACTCATTTGAGCGGTGTCCCGGTTTGCCACAATTGTAGCATTTGCCTTTGAACTTTTTCTTGTTATGTTTGGAAGTGCCTTCCCCATCATACTTTCGTTTGTTCTTCTTAGGACCTTCAACGACATGGACCTTTGTTTCCATTGGATTCTTCCCACTTTTCTTTTGAGACTCACGATTGTCTTCTTCGATTCTTAGCCGGACCACCAACTCCTCCACATTCATCTCCTTACGCTTGTGCTTGAGATAGTTTTTGAACAAAGTCCAAGAAGGTGGCAACTTTTCAACAATTGCAGCAACTTGGAAAGTTTCACTAATTGACATTCCTTCAGCATGAATGTCTTGGAGAATCACTTGGAGTTCTTGCACTTGCGAGATTACAGATTTAGAATCAACCATTTTGAAGTCCAGAAAACGCCCAACGATAAATTTCTTCATCCCAGCATCTTCAGTTTTATACTTCTTTTCCAAAGAATTCCATAATTCCTTGGAAGTTTTGATAGTGCAATAGACATGGTACAAAGTCTTGTCCAAGTATGCCAAAATATAATTTCGGCAAAGGTAGTCCGAGTGCTTCCAAGCATCGACAGCAGCAACCTTTTCAGCGTCATCTCCCTCTTGAATAGAGGGGCAATCTTCATATACAAACCTGCCCAGTTGGCAGGTAGTGAGATAGAAGTACATTTGTCCTTGCCAACGTTTGAAGTCAGCCCCAATGAACTTTTCAGGTTTCTCCCCGTGTGGCATAGATACGGGTGCAGTCACACTTGTGTTGGTGACAATCAGTTTCGTAGGAGTAGTGTTCGTACTTTGTGATTCCATTTCTGTTACAAAAACAGAATTTTAATCAAAACAGAATACAAAATTCTGTGCACCAATTTCCTCCAAATATAATTCACAATAAATGAATTCCAAAAGAATTCAAATAATAATTCAGAATTTAAAGTATAATATAAATAGAATTCCGTACAAAACAGAATTAAATTTTTAAAATCTGTGACACACTAATTTTTAATAATAAAAAGAATTCCGTACAAAACAGAATTAAAATTTTTAAGAAAAATATAGATAAACAGATTTTAACAAGAGTACACAAATCAAATTTATTTTCTAAAACAGAATATAAAAACAGTATAGAAACTAATTTCTATATCAAAACTGTTTTACTAATTTCTACAATAAAGCAGTAAATTAATTCATTTTTTTCTGTCAAAAAAGATTTATTTCCAACAAATAAATTTCTGTAATAAAAAAAAAATTGTACACAAAGACAGTAGAAGGAATAATTTTGTCTTAAGATTGTTATGTCTACTATTTATAAATAACAATTGTACAGAATTATGAACAATGACAGAATAGAAACAGAATTATAGAAATGAAATACTTACTAGAATTTGCAGAAATAATAATAATTAGAAAGAAATCCGAGCCCTGTTGAACAGTCTCCTTAAGACAAAATTATTCCTCCAACGTGCTTGAGTTTAATGAATAATTGCCTCCCAAGATAGAACGGATTATCGAATTTAATCAAGCAGCACAGCAATGACTAATCCCAGCGAACACAATTTCTGTGTTTTGTACTCAACACAACCAAGAACATGCAATGCAGAAAATGAAGAAAAGAATTTTCTGGGCAGAGGAAATAATGCAATAGCAATTTCGGAGAGTTTATTTTTTCAGTAGTTAAAAACTGAGGGGGAAACATTTTATTTATAGTAAATGTCTTGACTGTTGGGAACAGTCAAAACCGAAATTAACTGTCAAATCAGTTAATTTGGTTAACTGCTGACTCTTGGAATTAACTGATTATCAGTTAATTAAAGATTAATTAATTCCGTAATTAATTAATTAAAGCCCAGAAAGTTAATTAGATTCGGCCCAAAAATTTAAGAATTTTTATAAGCCCAAGCCCAAGCCCGAACCGAGCCGGCCAGCCGGCCGGACGCGCGCGTGGACTTTTGACCGAAAGTCAACCCGAGCATAGCTTAGGTCATCTCCCCTTCAAAGAGTTGGGATACCCCCAAGGCATCCAAGCCTTAGTCCATACTTGGGGTGTTATTAACTCATCAAAATTCCACTACTCTTCCAATGTGGGACAAGAGTTAAAACACACCCAATTCATTAACTTTCATTGCTTTGTGAGTCACTTTGGGGACATAATTATCATTCATAACTTATTAAAATTGGACATATGAATATACTACGTTAATCTCCTTGCGGAGGTGAATGCGTTCGTATATGGTCCCACAATTTTCATAGTGTGGGTCCCACCTAAATTTGAGCTCAAAATTGCTCAAAAATCTGTCCAAAAAAATCTAGACAGTTTTAAATACCCATTTAAGTTCCAATTTTCCAACCATACCTGGCTTCATCGTACCTACGTGGGCATGGAGCGTTCGCATGGCCATTTTGATGTTTTTAGTTTTGTCAACTCTTTTGTATTGATGGGGTTTTTATTTGAGCGGTTCCCAAATTAGGCTCCAGAGCCCTGCTCACAACACAGACAGTCCGCTCGTATTGTTAGGTGGCACATAAAAACTAAAACTGCCACTTAGTTTGTTTTTTCACAATATTGATGAATTTTCATTTCGCCCTTACTCAAAGGGAATAACTTTAAATTCTCTTGGGCATTCTTCTCTGCTTTACCTGACATTTTTATTCCTCCGAACAATGTGGACTTTTCTAGGGATTGCCTTCATATTTCTATCATGGCATTTGTTCTTCCTTGTATTCTCCTCTCCTTATCTATTTCTCTCATGGCATTTGCCTCCTCTCCTTACCTAATAAAAACTCGAGAAAAGCAGAAGAAGTGAGCCACCAAAGTTGTTGGTCCTTATACCGTGGCAAATCGGGGCTCAGATATTGATAC
Organism: Sambucus nigra; assembly: GCA_949130495.1. Lineage (NCBI taxonomy): Eukaryota > Viridiplantae > Streptophyta > Magnoliopsida > Dipsacales > Adoxaceae > Sambucus > Sambucus nigra. Next base: position 100,669,890 of record OX422208.1, read on the forward strand.
TTTTGGTGTTGAGGAGACCTTTCAAATAGTGCACGAGCAGGGCTATGAAGCCCTCAAAATAACTATTCCTCAACCGTCTGCTCCACTTCCCACTCACTCAGTAGAATGTACTCTAGTTATTCCTCTCTTACTTACTAAAAATGAAAGTAATGGAACTACGAGTGCTCACTTTATACCTCATTCACCTGAAGATGGACTTTTTGATTATGAAAGTACTCTTTCTTATGATTACCACAATTCTTCTTCAAATGATATTGAGTTATTTGGCATCAATGAAAGTCACTCGTCCTATACTTCATCTTTTTTATCAGTCGCGAGGAGCATGACCTTAGACTTAGAGCAGCCCAACAGTGATTATGACGAGACCATGATCTACTCCTTTCTTCTACCAGCCTAACCGCCCGCCAGGCCTTTGCCTTATTGGTAAACTCGTCATGAGGATCCTGTAAGTATTTATTATGGTTTCTTATATTTCCTTTATTTTACGTTCATAAGGATTACAACTTATCTTGCTTGACTTCCCACTTTTTAAGTAGGTTTCCTTCATGAGCATGAGTGGCTTGGTTTGGGGTGGGTGTAGCTCCTTTACCTGCTTCTCTTTCCATTAACCTTCCTCGCGCTCCCTTTACTCATGCGTGGAATTCTATGCGAGTGTCTTCCTTGAGTTTGGCACGAGAGGTTTGTAAGTTCTCGAACATAGGTACTCAATAACTAAATTTCTTCTTCTTTTGCTTATAAATTTGCAGTGTGTATCCCCAACTGATGGGAGTTCTTCCATAGCCACCAGTACTCAAGGTTTTCCTCAATGAACAAAGGCCTTTATCAAGTCGTTGTGTCATGTACTAATTTGTGTTCTTATTGATAGGTATCTTTGGCCACTCATGCACCTACTCTTGGCCCACTCGCTTCTTCTATGGCAAGTAGTTCATCTAGCTAACCCTAGCTAGTGTTGCAACTAGCTCTAAAGGGGTATTCTTCAAGCACTTCATTTTTATCTTTATTTCAATATTTATTTTTTCCAGTCTACATAACACTTTCTTTTATCTTCATAGGGTCTTCTTATGAGTGATCACCTTTCAATGGGGGGTATACTTTTGCCCATGGGGGTGGTTATCCCAGGTTTGCACCCCTCTGGTAGGATATTATTCCTAGGGTTTGTCTCCCCTTAGATAATAGGTCTCTAGCTTAGGCCCTCCCCACTCAACATATTTTCAGCGTTGCTTCGATTAGGCATAATTCTCATGCCACTAGTTCGAAACATTTAATTGGTTGTACCATTATATCACTTTTGATATCTTTTATTTACACTTTCTTTACTAGCATGTTAGTAAGAGTGACCATCCGCCACATGTTATAGATTTGCATGCTTCCCCTCCATCTGGGGTTCAAGTACATAAACTAGCGTACCTTTGTACTTACTCATCTTCTCCTTCATTTCGTTTCACATGTGTTTAAGTGACCACTCACTTTATTTCTTTATTTTAATTTTACGCGAACGTTGTTGGTTCTCCCTTACCTACTGAGCCTTGAATGAGTGTTGTTGCGAGCATTCTACTAGCATATCTAGACATTTACTTATTTTTCTGTGCAATTGTCCAAGTAATCACTTCATGTTTTTTTATTTTTAAGCAAGTGTCACGAGCATTCTCCTAGCCGTGGAACCTCATATGAGCATAGTTGCTGGTGCTCCACTACATGTGGCTCCTCGGGTATTAGTATGACATATCTGGATTTTCACTTGCTTTCTCTCTTCAAATACTCAATTAATGACTTCTTGCTTCTTTGTTTTCAGGTAAGTGTCACGAGCGCCCATGGACACGGAGCTTCGTGTATTAATCTGTCATACCTTCGTTTTACTTGCTTTTACTGTGCAAGTGCTCAAGTAATCACTTCATGTTTCTTTGTTTTCAGGTTAGTGTTATGAGAGCGTTCCTCTTCCTATAGAGCCTTAGGTTTTATTTTATCATACCTTAATGTTTTACTTGCTTTTACTGTGCAAGTGCTCAAGTAATCACGTCATATTTCTTCATTTTCAATTAGCGTTACGAGCGTTGCTCTTCCTGTGGAGCTTCAGGTATTATTCTGGCACACCTTAATATTTTACTTTCTTTTATTGTGAAAGTGCTCAAGTAATCACTTCATATTTCTTTGTTTTCATTTTAGTGTTATGAGCGCCCCTCTAGTTGAGGAGCTTCAAGTATTAATATGCCATACCTTAGTTTTACTTTCTTTTACTGGGCAACTGCTCAAATAATCACTTCATGTTCCTTTATTTTCAGGTTAGTGTTACGAGTACTCCTTTACCTGTGGAGCATATAGTTGAGAAGATGGATCAACATGGGATTTCTAATAGCATGCTGACTCCCATTGACGTGCGAGTGAGTCTTTTTTCTCTATTCCTGCTATTATTCTTTATTTATTTTTTTTACTTAATTCACCCATCTTCCTCTTTTTTGTTTTGTAATAAGAAGTAAACAAGGAAGGGGAAGTTGTTAGTGAAAACGAGCAGGACTCTGAGACCACTCATTCTGATAAGGCTGAGAATGAGCAATCTAGCGAGAAGTCTTATCCTTATTCTGACGTCAGTTCCATGTATACGAGCTTTGACATAGTAGATATGGATGCCATCAACATCTTCATAAAGGATTTGGGGTGCGAGCGTTATGTCAACAGATTTTGTGCAACAAATCGAACTGTCTTGGATATAATTTTTTAACACCAACCGAGACTTTCACAAGTAGGTGCATGTGCAGCATTGATAGTTTATTGGGCACTAATGTTAAGTCACTCGCAAGTTACGTTTGAGTATTCACCCTAACTCCTCCAATCAAGGTTACTAGTCCGGGCGTTCGTAATTTATTAGAAACCATTAAAAAATTAAAGCATTATTACCATTTTAAGGTATATTGGTTTGATGTTTCTATTTGTATACTCATCCATCCTACCACAAAGAGATCAATAAGATCTAAGTCCTCAGAACGTGCCAAGGCAGAGCGACAATGTTCGTGATCATATGCTTTGAAAAATCAGATAAAATCCCTTGAGGCCGAGTTGGCTAAAGTGTTGTTTGGTGAAGCAAAGGATAATGTCATGGCTTAGTTCGAGCAAGATATTATGCGAAAGTTGGCCCTCATTCGAAGGCTTTTATTAAAAAAAATATATATTATTTTTCTTTTGATTAATTGAGAAATTGTAAAAGAATTCTTGTACTTATAATGATATGGCATGTTTTGTTTCGAGTAGGGTATTTTTATGAAATGAAAAAGAATAATATTTGTACCTTTTATGTGTACTTTGCATTTCTCATTCCTTTTTTTTTTACTTTTTTCATATGCTATGTCTTTCCCTTGTTCTTTTGGAGTATTTGCTCATAAGTTTACGAGTAATGTATGTAACTTTCCCGTATTCTGCGTTAATCACTTATCGTAAAAAAAATATAATTATCTCATTTTTTACAAGTAGATGAGTGATTTCTAACTGGATAGAACTGCCCCCTTATGCTTTGGGCTATTATTGTCTTGCTCACGTGTTTTGTTTGCGATATTTGCAATGATAAGATGGATAGTATATCCCCTCAAAATATTGTGAGTAGAGATATATGCCTACTCATTTCATTTTTAACTGAAAATGAGACTTGGGAGTATATTCATCTCTAAAGTTAACAATATACAAATTTTTTAATTCAGCATTTTAGAGAACTGTATATTTGCTTGCTCGTTATGTTTCATTGAGAACTCTACTTTGAAATTGTATCCCCTCGAGATATTGTGAGTAAAGGTGAATTTTATTGAATGAATTCATATATCGCTAGTCTTGGAAATCTTTAGGTGTTTTGTTCGTCATACTTTGTCATTTGGAGGTATTTAACCCCTAAGGTATGATGAGCAATACAACTTAAAGTATATGTATATTCTCTTATACTATGAGAATCTTGAATTGCTCTGCTCATAAATTTAACCAAGTATAATCAAAACCATTTTTTCATAATGTATCTACTCGCATAATTTTTCAAATACATACGTGATAAAAATTGTTGGTTATGTAAATTGATAAACATTATAATTATCTCTATGAGACTATGAAAGAAATTGGTCATAAACGAACATGAACTATTGTATTCGCTTTGGAAAAATTAATATTTTTAATAATGTTGTTTACAAAATTGACATAAAAAAAGAGGTTTCCTTTTCATGTAAGGGGACATTCACTTTTCGTTACTTACAACTAGGATAAATAAAAGAAGCTACGGTGCCTCACGCATAGTATTTCTTGAGCCATTTATAATTGATTGACTGGATTCACTTATTCTCTGTCTTTGAGATTTGACAATACCCTAATTTTTCTACTTCCTGTACTATTAATGGTCCTTCCTAGTTGGGATTGAACTTGGAGGTTGAAATACTCCTCAAATGATGGATGGATGCTCGTAAGACTAAATCTCCTACTTAAAATTCTCTTGTCTTAACTAGATTATTATAAACCCTTGATAAATTCTGAGTGTAGACTTTGAAATTTCCTTATACTTTATCGTGATGCTCATCCAAATCTTCCAGTTGCACATGTCTTGGATCAGGCACTAAATTAGGGCTCAGGGCCACTCGTGCTTATGGCACAACTAATTCCAGAAGTAGGACAACTTTTGTTCCATAAAATAGGGATAACATCAAAAATCTAATTGGCTTCCTCTTTAAGGTTTTATAAACCCACAAAACCATCGAGAACTTGTCGTACTATATTCTTGGGAGGTCTTCTAGCAACTTTTTCAAAATGTTAATCAGAGTCTTATCGATTACTTCTTCCTGTCACTCCCCTTAGGATAAAAGATGGTCAAACTATTGTGGATTATCTTGTATTTATTTGTGAGCATAACCATCTCTTTGTATATAAACTACTTGTCGTTGTCCGTGAGGATGACCTTTGGGATGTCAGATTTACAAATTATATACTCTCGAATGAATTGTGTTACTACTTGATCAGTGACCCTTCTTATATGGATCGCTTCTACCCATTTAGTATATACCTATGTAGCAACTATGATGAAGGCTTTTCCATGAGAGGCTGGGTTAATCTTGCCTACCAAGTCAAACGCACAAATATGAAATGGGTAAGGAGCAACTAGACTTTACAAACTAACCGGGGGGAGGGAATCATATTGTCGTGGACCTGACATACTCTACATTTCTTTATGTAGCCTATAGAGTCCACTTCCATCAATAGCTAATAGTACCCCAAGGTCATCAGCTGGTCATACAGCTTTTCTCTGACCATGTGCGAAAGCCCATGGGCTTCTTTAACTACTCTTGCCACTTCTTCTACCGCCACACATCTTAGGGATTTTTTTATCATACCCCTTTCTGTAAAGTTCTCCATTCATTAAGTAAAAATGAGCAACTTTATTCTTCAAATAAATCTCATCAACCCTCTCTGCAGACAGTTATCAATCTTTGAGATAGGTGATGTAAGGTGTTCTTCAATCCTCCCAAAATTCTACAAAATTAGCATCAATTGTCTAGTCAAACTCGGTATGGCACTTCAGACAGCTTTGCTGCACGTGATCAACCTTTGTGCTCATGGTGGGATAATAGTAGCCCCCTCGTTGCAGAAGCCTGTAAAATGGGATATCTGTATTTCTATAGTGCCTAATGTGCATTATTTCTATTTTTTCATAAGCTTCCTCATCTCCTACATATTGTGACAAAAAATCACCAGGGCCTTTGAACTACAACGTACCCTGAAGTATATGAAAATTTGTTGACTCTAATAGTTTCATCTATCCTTCACGCATTTCTAGTTACTTCACTATTGAGAATATCAAATCTTTAGTCTCCTCACATGAAAATAGAGATCTCACTATCATGGGCATTATTCTTTGTCGGGCGGTGATCTTGGCCTCAGGCTCATCCATCTCTAGCTTTTGAGTTATCGTTGCTAAAGCATCAGGGTGACTGTTCATTATCCCAGGGTGCCTCTTTATTTTGATAGCTAGATATTGGTGCAACAACCTTTGAAAGATTGTTATATAGGGAGCAAGGTTGGCATGTTTGAGCACAAACTCTCCATTAACTTACTTGACCACTAGGTTGTAGTCTCCCCATATACAGAGTACTTTGATACCTCGCCTCAAAGCCTCCAACAGACCAAGTAATAGCGCTTTATATTCTGATTCATTGTTGGAGAACTTGAAATCCATTTTGTAAGAGAGGGTGATCTTCTCTTTATCACTTGAAAGTATAATTCATGCTCCATCAGCACCCTACTAGCATGAGTCGGTGAACTCCATTCCACACCTCTCATATCCTCAGCTAAACAAGCTTAGAAGTTACCCCCAAAAAGCTCCTCGCTTGGAGGTTCAAAATTTTAGCTTGGGAAGTTATCAAGGATATCCACTATAGCTTGAATTTTAATGGCCTTTAGATTAAGGCACTTCAAATCATATTCTGAGAGTATTAAGAACCATATGACTGCTTTCCCTATCAAAATGGTCCACGCAAGCAAGTACTTAATGGGATCACACATGGTAATTATATGCAATGTAAATGCAAGAAAGTAGTGCCTCAATTTATGAGCCATAAAAACCTAAGCTATATATTGTCTTTTCACATTCGTATACATGAATTCAGTCCCCAAGATCACTCGAGGAAAATAATACACAAATCTCTCTACTCCTTTCTCCTGAACAAAAAAAGCTATAATAGATCGCTTCGTATAAGTGAGATATAACAGTAAAGGCATGGTCGCTTCTAGAGGGATCATTGTTGAAGGAGAAGTCAAGATTTACTAGAATCTCCCAAATGCTTTTGTAACAACCCGCGTAATTTTGGGGTAGTTTAAATTAATTTCTGGAAAATGGAGGAAAATAAAGTTTTGGATTTAAATATTTTTCTTCATTAAAAATGTTGGATTTTATTTTTGAAAACGATAATTTCAATCGGTTTCGAAATCGGATTTAAAATTGATTTTTAAATGATTTTTAAAGTTTATCCCTTAAGTCATTTTTAAGTCGGCAGTTTCAAAATTACTAAGTGATCGATCGATCGACTCCAAGGGATCGATCGATCGACCCCAACAGATTTTGTGCGCAGTAGGTTTCTGTTTTGACGAATTTTGTGATTTTAAAACTCTTCAACCTTATTATATAAATGGACTTTAGGGCTAGGTTTTTGAAACACGGGTTCTACAAACCCTTGAGGAGCAGACTCTCTATTTTTCCATCATCTTCCACCTCCAAACCCTAGCCTCCATTAAAACCACTTTTTAAGCTCAGTTTTGATGGCGTAGACTAATCTGTCCCAAGTTGATTCAAGAGGAGTCTTTGATCCATTTTTCAAGAGGAACCCAAATCTCTATTCAGTTTTTCTACATCTAATCACAGGCATGTTTATCCTATTCTTTTCCCTTAGTGTTATATGTCTTGATTGTAGCCTCTATTAAACTCATGCTTTCTAAAATAACTTATGAATGTAATTCTTAAAGAAATAAATATTGGGACTATTTTGCATGAAATTTTAATATTACCTAATACTCATAACCTTGTTGTTCTTTAGGTAGTGTCTGGGTCGCCGATTATATTTCGAGTATGCACATGTAGAAAAGCCCGTAGAAAGTAAATTTTGTTATTTCATGGAAAAACCCTAGATTGATTGGTTACTTGTGTTGGAAAATAATAATCATGATAGGACTTGCATGTAGTTGTTATTCTAAAAATCACAATATTTATGTGTCCTTGATTTCAACCATTTAATTAAAATTAAACAATTGGGAATTTAATGTTGTTATGAATATTGTTATAAATTGTTAATTGTGCCACTTTACGGAAATATTATAATTTTGATATCTCTCGGACCTTGGGTGATGTTGGTAATTTATTTTCACCATTTTTATAGCATACTTGCTATGTATGGGACCAGTAAGTAGGCCTTAGTTACAATTTATGCTTTCTAGGTATGGGACTAGTTAGTGTGAGTATATGCGGGTTATATAATTTGGGGTGGGGGCTAAATTTCTACATTATACCGTCGCTACGTTAGCCTAGGATTGGCGTCTAGGTGGAGTGAAATTTTATAGTCATCCTATACTTAGGATAGGACAAATTTGTGTTTGGGAACTCTTAGTCGGGACTAAGGGGTATTTTGAGGATTTTCGCATTGTTTTTAAGGGTAAGGGAAATTAAATTTGAATAATGAGTTTGAGAAATTTTGGAAATTAATACCGCAGGACTAAAACGGGTATTAAAATTTATTGAAGACATAATGTGTCAGGGATGACGATTTAAACGGGTCAGATGACGATTTATATCGTGTCGTGTGTGGAACCTTATCATATCGCGAGGATCGCGGGATAAAAACAAATCAGACAGCCGCCTTGACAAGGGGAACGGGTGTGTGGGTGGAACCTTGTCATATCGCGAGGGCCGATAGTTTAAAACGAGTCAGATGGCGGCTTTGACAAGGAGAAGTGTATATTGGTAAATTACCTTCGTGGTTCAATTAATTAAATTTAACATTGTTGGGAATGCAGGTAAATTAAAATAATATTGGTGTGGCATACGTTAAAGAAATCCTTGCGGGTAGTTAGTAATTTATTTTTGGCAATTAATTATCTTTTAATTAAAATATTCCATTGTTATGGTTGATATATATAACACTATTGTTTGGTTTCAAGGACCCTAATTGAGAGGAGTAACGATATTCATGCTCGGAGTTTTGGCTCTGACACAGGCGTTGACTAATCTTTTCATGAATTAATTTGGAGTATCTGCATAGGATTTATGGGAGATCTTTTGGAGATGCAGCTAGAGCTATTTTTATTGCTTTAGTAGTTAGATTTTTTATTTCGTCGTATTTATTATGAGACTACATTTGAGTTATATTGGGCCATTTGATTCCAAAGTTGTCTTAAGATTTCAGTTGCATTTTAATTATTTAATTATTGAGATATTTGGAGATTGCATGTGATGGGTTTTATATCGCACTTTGGTATTTTATGAGTTTGATGTTATTAGTATTTAGGATTTATCAAATTATTTATCTTGTAGGTTAAAAAATTTATATGTCTCATATCTGTCATATGCTAAGGATGATATTTAATTTACTCGCACCCGACTCAATTTTGGTGGCGGCCGACGTCAGAATTTAGCGGGGCGTGACAACTTTCCTCTGATCATCCGTTATTCCCATTTTACCTTATCTTTTATGAGTGGCATAAAAGGGTGAGTGACTTTCGCTAACATCTGTATAAACCTTATCAGGTAGGAGACTTTCCCAAGAAACTCTTTAGCTACCTCTGGCTTTTTGGCAGTGAGATCATCAAAATATCCTTATGCTTTTTGACATCAACCTGCACACCCTGCCTATTGACGAAAAATCTAAGGAACTTCCCAGCGGTAACCCCAAAGGAACATTTTGACGGGTACATCATCATTTTTTAATTTTTACACCATTCGAAGACTCTTCCAAGATCTTCTACATGCATGATCTCCTTTTTGGACTTCACTACCAAATCATCTATATAAAATTCTAATATATCATGAAATAAGTCATGAAATATTTCCATAATTGTTTATTGGTATGTCGTCTGTGCATTCTTCGGTCCAAAGGGCATGGATGTCTAGTGGAAATTGCCTAGATAAGTCCGAAAGACTATTTTCTATACGTTCGTTGGATCCATTTTGATATGGTTGTAGCCAACATATCCATACGTGATACTATACATTTCATGTCCAACAATGGCGTCTATAAAACTGTCAATATCTGGTAAAGGAAATTCATCATTTCGACAAGCATGGTTTAGATCTGTAAAATCCATGCAGACCCGAATTTTCTTCCTATCCTTCTTCTCCACAGGCACAATGCTTGATAACCACACCGGATGTTGAATGGGTTTAATGAACCCATCAGAAAATAACTTCTCCACCTCTGCCTTGATCTTTAAGTCTAACTCATATTTGTATCTGTGCATGACCTGCGTCACTTTCAAGGTATTGGAAAAAATGTTCAGCTTGTGAGAACTTACCTACGGATCTATACCCGACATTTTAATGTACTTTTATTAAAAGATATCTGTAAATTCTTTGAGCAGGATGATAATTTCCTCCCGCTGCTTAGAACGTAAGCTTTTGGAACTGAAGATGAGCTTCTCATCGACGCTTTCAACTCCTAAATTAATCTTCTCAAGATCTCGGAGCTAATCTCGCGGACCGTCTTGCATGTATTCAAGTGCTTCATCTGACTATTTAATATGTTCCACTATGTGAGAGTCATCAATCATAAAACACTCTGGTGCCAATTCGACACTCTCATCCCAAATTATTGCCCACTCAGATCGTTATAAACGATAATGACTTTGCCTTTATCTTTCTCTTTTCCTCGCCTTTGTGCTTAAAAGGTGCCACTCCGGGCCTAACCTCTTGTGCACTAAATTATTGGTTTTCACTCCTTATTGGTCCATGTGGGGCTCCTTTTCTCCATTGGTCAAACACTTTATTTCTTTATTTAACTCTGCGTAGAATTTCGCATCAACTAAATGACCCCCTTCTACTGAGAATGGTATCTTTGTGGCTTTAATCACTATCTCCATTCCACGAACACTGGCTTTTGCATATTGGTGGAACGTTGATGACACAATCCCATATGACTGCATCCACACATTGTCTCTCAGTAATTGATAACTCATGTTGGCATATATGACTGAAAATTTTATGTCGGATGTAAAGTTTCCCAACTTGATCCCCACATTCATGTATCACCACACTCATTCTTGGGATCTCCATTTGCCAAATCATATAGTCATTCTTCGCATGCATCGTCAATCTTAGACTTAACCATCTCGTCCCAATTATGCGATGTTGATATGTTAGTTTAACCATAACAATGGGATAGCACCGGGTCTCATTAAGGTCTATAGGTGGGATTTACAACGTGTCATTCACAACTTGCTCATTTATTATCCAATGCATATAATAACAATCCTTAGCAGCATGCTACACTCCCTGATACAACTCATCAAATTTTACATATGCTTTCTTCGTAGTTGTTTGCATCTGACCGTTTAAGTGAGGAGGACATGCCACTCCCTCACGCGCTAACGTCTGATAACAGTCCATATCCTTCGGCACGCTTCACAATAATGGTGGAAAAGCATCTCTTCCAAACTTCCCTTTCTTATGATATTGTTCTTGGACCCTTGACCCCCTTTCTTTCCTTTAGGGCTTCCTTCCACGTAGTTCACCGCGAGACATGAAATCTTCCTGTTGGTAGCATAAGTTGTGCTCTCCATCCTTGATGTTTTGTCTCGATAATCAGGGTTGTATTTCTCGCAGCTCAAGTAAACTCTCTGAAAGTTCTCTCTCGAGTTTTATTGATTAAGTGGACTTTGTACTCCTCGATCAAGCCTTCCACACAAATTTGTAGCAACTTGGCCTCCATAACCCCCTAGAGAACATCTAATGCTTTTTCTCTAAAGCGCTTGATGTATTGCATCAACTCCTCACCAAGTTTTTACACTAGTTAGGCCAAATGCCTCAGAGTAAACTCATTTTCAGCTAAAATGATTTTTTACAAGAATTGTCCGTGCATCTCCTCCCAAGTAAGGGAGATATTTTGTTCTAAGTGGTAGTACCACTTATAGGCCTTGACCACGAGAGTCTTAGAGAACTCTCTCATATTCAACTCTTTATCATTGCCATACACGATAAGGTATTCCACAAACCTCTTGGTGTGCTCCTTAAGATTTTCTCCTCTACTATTAAACTTCATGAACTTGGGGAACATACCCCTCAGGGTATGGACCAGACTGGCCATATCCATATTTTTCTGCCTTAGAAACTCAAAAAATATGCTCACGAGGTTCACTCCATTAAAAGACGAAGACACTGAGGTGCTCGCCCGTCCCATGAAAGGGGCAAGACCCCTTGCTCCAGTAACCTCAACATCTTCATTAGTAGTTTGGTCTCTCTGAACTCCATTTCCAGTCGTAGTATCTTAAAAAAGAAACTTCTTTGAAACATTATAACCTTCTTTATCCTTGACAATGAGAATACCTCCATGGTGGACTCTCCAAATATATGAGGGTAGTGATATTGGGGTCTACAAATATACTGAAATGGTTATGCATAATCCACTCCAATGGAAACTATCTTCAAGGTGTTAATATTTAAAGAACACAAAGTAAACCAAAAAATAAACTTTTCAATAAAATAAATAACTTTCTAGTTACAATGAAGAGGAAACAATGATTGAATACAACTATTTCAATAATAACAAAAGGAATAAAACCACTCGAGAATGATGGTTCTTTGGGAGTGGAGAAATAATCACTTCAATTACATAAAAGAGATCAGGGAGAGAATACTTTATGAAAAATCATGCAAAGTAACAGCACTCAAGTGAAGGGGTGCTCGTGAATATGACCCAAGTGTTCTATTTATAGCGCAAAATTAGGGTTGACGTTGCACGTGCGCGACAAAAGGGATATTCTCGTGCGACAAATATCTGAATATTACTTTTATCCATATCACTGTTTGTCATTGTCTATCACGATCTGTCTATTGGCAGGCAATATTCGGTATAACCAAATTCAAAAAGCAACTTTGTCGGGCATATTTTCTAAAAAGTATTATTTTGTTTATTTTCAAACGGTTACTTAGTGAATTTTGAAAACTTGCGAGAAGCCTTGAGTGCCACTGTTACTTTTTAAAACATCTTAGATGCAAGTCCTTGACTACTCGCTCATTAATAATTATGTACTTTGTGCGTGTGAGTGACCTCTTGGGTCCCTTACCTCAATATTCTCTCTTTCCAAAGGTATTGAAGTGGTTAAGCTTTAGCTTGCTCAACAAGACTTACCTCTCAGACTCCAAACCAAAACTAACAAGGGGGCTCAACTGGCCATATGCTCGTGACTTGCTTGCTCGGCTAAGGCTTCTTACTAAGTAAACTTTTGTTTAAATAATAAAACAAGTGTTAATAAAAGAACTTTTTCAAATTCTAACATTTGTGTGATTGAGAAACCATTTGCAAATTGCTTTTATTAGGCAGGCATTGTTGCTCGTGTGTTTGCTCATTCTCAAGTATTTTATGACTAGGTCTGCTCGTGTAGCTTCCCCTCGTTGGCTGCTATTTATAGTTTATTAGTTGATAGGATTTGCTCGCCTAACCCATAAGATAATGATTGCTCATGTGGGTTTCAAGTGGTTTTGAGCTTGCTCGCCCAATATGCTTTGCTCGTGTGGCTTGCCGGTGATTTGGGCTTGCTCCTTAATATGCTTTGCTCGTATAGCTTGCCAGTGATTTGGGATATTTTTCCTAACATATATTTTGTAGCAACTGGTCACAGAAAGTCCCTCATTAGTAGGAGGATTATTTGTATACCCCTATACAGGGGCATAAGCTATCAACTTCTCTTCCTTCATCATCATTCCGTCTAGTCCCTATAACGATGCATTTGTATAGACCATATACTTGATGCCAACCCTAGGCAAAGAGAGAATGGGTGTGGTCATGAGCTTCCCCTTGAGTTCTTCGAATGCTCGCTGACAATCGACACCCCAAATAAATGGGACCCCTTTCGGGTGAGGTGAGTCAGTGGCCTCATAATATTCGAGAACCCTTGAATAAACCTCCCATAATATCCTATTAAATCCAAAAATCTCCTAATCTTGATAAGTGTCATAGGTTTCCCCCAATCCATAACCACAGACACCTTACACGTATCTACTGAAATCTCAATCTCAAAAAACTATGTGCCCCAGAAATTATACCTCCTAGAGCCAAAAGCCACACTTAGAGAATTTGGTGTACAACTTATTTTCTCTAAGCATCCACAAAATCAACCTCAAGTGATACGCATAATCCTCCTACGATGTTTAATACACAAGAATATCATCAATGAACACGGTGAAGAATTGATATAAGTCGGGTCAAAACACCCAATTTACGAGATCTATAAAAATTGTAGGTGCATTGATCAAGACATGAAAATTTTACGATCCATATCTTGAGAGAAAGGTTGACTTCGGTATACCCTCCTCCTAAATCCTTAGTTGATGGTACCCTGAGCATAAGTTAATCTTGGAAAATAATTACGAGACCATCAATTGGTTAAATAGGTCATCTATCTGAGGCAACATATACTTTTTCCATATGGTGATTTTATTCCACTCCCTATAATCCACACAGAGTCGGAGTGAACCATCCTTATTATTCACGAATAACACGAGGGCTGCCCACGGAGAGGTACTTCTCTGGATGAACCCCTAAATTTATAACTTTTTGATTTTCTCCTTTAAGTCTCTCATATTTAACAGATGAATATGATACAGTTCTCTCACTATGGGTCGGCTGCTCGAAGACAAATTAATATAAAACTCTATCTCCCTCGTAGGTGGTAACGCTGGGACCTACTCAAATACGTCTGCAAACTCCTAAACTATACCGATGGAGTCTAGTGACATTGTAACCTCATGGATTTACTCGCATCGATGTAGTACAAGTGCATGATAAAATCTCCCTCTAGTCTAGGCATAGCTATGAGGAATATCTCCTACCTGGGAATGGAACTTGTGATAGCCCTCCCATTACAGTTAATCTGGGCATGATATGTCGCTAACCAATCTATATCTAAAATAATATTGTATGTGAACATATCCGATAACAATAAATTGGCTGAGAAGCATAACCAGCCTATCTCAACTGCCACACCTGTACATACCTAGCATAAGGCAGTGCCCCCACCCAATGGGGTATCTATGTGCATAATCACATCATATGCTATATCTACCATACTCGACATAGCAGTAAATTTTTAGCAAGTAAAAGAGTGGGATGTTCCTGTATCAAAAAGTATCCGATCATAATTACCAAATGCATAAAATATACCCTCAATTGCCCGGGGTCGTGCCATAGGGTCCTGCTGATAAACATTGAACACACATCCATGATGCAACTGTGGGCGCCCCTGCACCTGAAATCTATTAGGGGGAATGATGGATATTGAGGTGGAAGTGGCAATGATTGAAACTGGTGTGGGGATAGAAGGGCTCGTTGTTTCCCCTGTTGAATCTTCCCTGGGCCATCCTGAATCCCTTAGGGCACCTCCTAAAAGAATGGCCCTACTCTCCATATGAATAACTTACCCCACAAAATAGGTTGCCTTGCTAGCAACCTTATTGCCCCTCCCCTTGGCCCTAGGGCCTATCAAACAGCATATGTGCTTAGTCATGACCTCTTTGTCACTAATGGCCCTGATGATGTTGGCTTGGATGTCCATATTGACCCTGGAATGGATAGCCCTAGCCCTGTCTACCCTGCCGATAATGGTCATCCCCGTGAAATCTCTTAGGGGTTATTTCCCCAGTGTGGTCCCTCTACGGTGATGGATAGAGCGTCCATGTCCGAGTGAAGACTATCCACCCTCCAATGTCTTCAACCCTTAGCTGGATTCCGTCCTCTCTTTCTTTGAATGTTTTTTCCTCAGGAACTCATGATGGTCATCACCATGAAGCAAAGCAGCATCGACCATCAGGGTATATGTGGTGAATATCGGGTGCAAAATATAGAAGGCGAATAAAATCCTGCTTATGCTCAGATATCGTTCGATCATCCTACGTTAGCCTATCAATCTGGCCCCTCAACTTTTTCTTTTGTGAAAATAGGAAATACTTCCCTTCAAACTTTGCACAAAACTCTATGAGGGTCAATCGGGACCTATCCTCGACAGTGGTAATAAAATCCCACTAATATAAAGCATTCCTACTAGCTTGAAGCTCGCAAGAATCTATTGTTGAACCTTGGTACACTCCATCAATCACAAATGACACTCGATGTCACGTAGGATCAGTGGATCCCGAAAACACTGGGGTTGCCCCTTCTTAGATGCAGTCCGGGCACACTCCTAAGTAGAAGTAGCAGAAGGGGTAGGTATGGTGCAACCACAGGTGATGGTGGTGGCTATTGTATCGCTGCCATAGTCATGGCCACAGTCTGGGATATGATGGCAACTAAGTTATTTGATGCTATCACTAGCACCTGCCCATATAGTGGTGGATGCTAATGTTATTTAGGTGCAGCTTCCCTGAATTCAGCACTCAGGGTCGGGCGTGATTGTCTTTGTCCTTTACAAGTTTCACCATATGAAAGATAATAAATAAAATTGCATTAATAACATACTAATTACGTAGCGTAAAAATACTAAAAGTAGGTCTTTAAACTATACAACAACATAATACGTAATTATGACAAACGCACTCAAGACTATAGAACACTAGAACTTGGAACGTTGTGATACCATGAGAGACACCCCATAATATTTAATAATAAAATGATCAAATCTAAATTAAATGATACACGAGTCTGAACAATTAAGTACCATTCTAAGCATGCGTAAATAATTAAAATAAAGAAAAATTGGATATAGAAAAGTAACTATCTAGCAACTCTGATACCGTAATACATGCCCTGAAAATATATATGCAAACTACGAATAGCAGTAATGTTGATAAAAGTTAGCGCACATCCTAATGAATATCTACAACGATAAGGATAAGTGACATCAACGAGGACTTCAAGGATGCAACACGGGTGGCCTTGACCCTAAAACATAAAATCCACAACGTTAACAACAAGTTCAAAAAGAATAAATGAATAATCAAAATTGGAATAACTCATAACTATAAATATACCTCAATCCTTTTAGATGGATTTTAGATTTATCCCACCCCACAATCCTAGATATTACATGTAATATCCCTGCCCTTTATCCCTCTCCGTATATGATATAGAAAAAGTGTACCCTCGCCTCTTAAGACGAGTGGTGTCTCACTTCATAGTCGAGTTGTCATAAGGGACCCACGTGTCATTGGCGGGGTCGTCCCGATAAGGGTCGACCTCGACTCAACTAGCCTCGGCCAAATGGAAAGCTGAGACCGCAAGAGCATCACATGTTCAGCAAGCACCAACTTTGTACTCTGCCATGATCAATAACAGGAGAGAACCCGCTAATCTAACCTTGGCCTGATCTATTCAGCTGAGGTCACTCTAATGTCTGTGAGTATGGGACCATTATATACGAGTTAGCAACCTCGTATCCTGCCAGACCGAGCTCCCGACGGAAGATACCAAGCAGCGCGAGCATATGCAAGTACAGAAGTGGCATACCCACGTGGATAATTCTATTATAACAAGATCATTCCCTCACGTGAGGGAATATTGCATCATTATTATATCCATGTGTCAGGGACAGGTGTCATGATCTTATTTGGAGTTTCCACATTCACATGCTAGTTATGTGCTTAGGGGGTACACTACACCCCCCAAGCCCTATATATGCACTTCATCTTCTCTATGAGAGGGGATTGATTTCTCTTAATTAAAAACCCTAACATAACTCTGTCCAATTGTATATATAAGAAAGAGATAATCCTTTGAATGTTGTATCCATGGCCATTAGTGCCTTTGTCTAGTATATTCCTCACACACTCATACATTGGATATAGGCCAAATTGGTTGAACCACTTTAAATCGTGGTGTTAATCTTCTTATCCTCATCCCCTTCTCTCATATATACATATATCAATCCCCATTATTGTGTTGTATTTGAGCATAAGCTACTCATAATCTTATCTTGACCTGATGGTGCTGATTACAGAATCATCAATTTGGCATCGTCTATGGGAACGAAGATAGCCATCTTTTCCCTATTTTAGCTTATACTCATCAGAGTCTCTGGTGGTGAACTAGTCCTCCCTCTTTGTGGAGCTATTTTTTCATTGAAGGAGCTCTTGTTGAACACTTAAGATCTCTTTCTCCAGCTCATAGCTCAAATATCTTACACCAATGGCAATGGATCCACCTCCTTCCCCTGAGAATCAACTGGCACCACCATATGGAGGTGGTGCAAGCTCGAGTCAAGAATCGCCTAGTCAGATATGGTTGAGGTGGAGATTGCGCTCTCCTCCCTCATAGCTAGCCAACACCAAATGCAAAACCAATTTGTTATGTTCAGCGAGAATTTCATGGCCAAGACTGGCGGCGCTGGATCTGAGTTTGTGACTCTGACCGTCAGATAAGGCATTGCTGATAAACAAGCTAGGGGACCACCCCCAGCACCAGAAAAATACCTCCTTCCATAACAGAGGCGGAGGGACGTTGCTGACCCCAGGCATTTATGCCTGGGGAGGTAAAGTCAAGAACTCCGTGATAATATGGTAGACGACCTCTATGAGGATGATGAAGAGGGGGAATGCTGGGAACCGTATCATATTTCTAAGGGAACTGTTCATCCTCTACATCCGAACTGTGAACAAGAGCATTGGCAAAGCCGAGAGTGCAGACCAAGGTAATCAGCCTTAGATAGGCTAAGCAGAGGGTCGGACTTTGATAGGCTCGGTCCTCAAGTAGATCTGAGGAAGTGTCTATTCAGATCAAGGAGTGTTGTCGGCTCAAGAAAAAATAAAAAAAAGAGATGACTGCAGACCTCCCCAAGATCGAGAGGAGAAAAGAGAGGTCATCAGCCGACCTCGGTGTGAAGAGGGTACCCTCAACCTGTCCAGCTAATAGAGAACGATCAGCTCAGTCAGACGATAGAGAAGGGGTCGGGGAAAATGCTACCCCTGTAAAAGATGACGTTGTAGCAGACAAGCCTTGGAATGAGTCCATACAGAGGTTGGAGAACAAAATAGGGAATATCATAAAAAGATGAGACCCCTTGTACAGGGGATATGCTGATGGATCTCCATTTATGGCAAAAATACTAAACTATCTAACCCTGGCCAAGTTCAAACTGCCGGTAGTTAATCCAAACGATAACGGGAGCACGAATTCGGTGCATCATGTGGAGATGTATCAATCGACCTCTGATATCTATTCAACATCAAATGAGATGAGATGCTGAGCATTCTCAAGCTCGTTGACAGGGGTAGTCCACGTATGGTTCGCCTCCCTTTCCAAGAACTCTATAGGGAATTTTAAGCAGTTGGCCGATAGTTTCTTCCACAACTTCTGCTTTGGGGTAAAACCTAGGAAGCAGACGACCCACCTATTGTACACCAAATAAGGGAAGGACGAGACTCTGAGGGAATATATAACCCGTTTTAATAAGGAGAAGGTGGAAGTAAAAGATTATGAAGAAAGTATCGCAATGACAACCCTTATGGAAGGTCTTCAGAAAGGAAAGTTACTCTAAAAACTGGCTGAGGACCCTCTAAAGTCCATGGCTTAACTCCTGACTATGATCGGGAGAGTAATGAATGCAGAAGAGGCAATGGACACCAAAGAATATGAAGAAAAGAGAGCCCACAATGATGGAAAGGGTCAGAAGTTCAAGGGGAAGGATAGCAAGAAAAGGCTGATAGACGACAAGTTTACGGACTATACGCCTCTAACAGTTAGTTGTGAGCACATTCTAAATGAGATAAATATGATCGGTCTCTTAGGTAGCCAAAAAAGTGGAAGACAACTCCTCACAAGAGAAATAGAAGCCTTTGGTGCGAATTTCACTAAGATTGTGGACACATCACTGATAAATGCTTCGCCCTCAAAGATGAGATAAAAAAATGCTAAAATCTGGTAAGTTGAGGAAATATGTTGATAAGTGCGGTTCAGGCCAAGTCCGAGACAACCCCAGGAAGAGGAGAAATGATATATACAGAGAGTACGCTCTAACCAAATAGGATGACCCTTTGGATGATGATAGTGATGATTTGGATCTCCCGCTAAAGGACGTTAACGCCCCAGTGAAGAGGCTCAATATTATTTCATTTGGTGTGGTCATGAATTATAGTGGCCTAGCAGGAGGAAGTTCTGAGGTGGCCGATCGCAATGCACACGTAGCCGAGGCAAAGGCAATAACCAAGGCCGAGGTTGTAAACTCAGCCTCTATTGATGTTAAGCTCGAGAAGAGGAAGAAAGTGGATATGGAAACCCTCATAGTCATCTTTTCAAGACTAGATTTCAAGGTTATCCTAGCTCCTCATGATGACCCGCTCGTTATTACCACCAGAGTACATGGGTGTGAGGTGTCGAGAATCTTGGTTGATGGAGAAAGCTCTACAGACGTCATGTTCTGTCCATATTTCAAAGTCTTAGGACTTAGTCGGGCTAGGCTCATCCCGCACCATCATCCTCTGATAAGATTCAGTGGAGAAAAGGTTCACCCAATGGGGATGTACGAAATGAATGTCAGAATGGGAGACGAGTGGCCGAAGAGGCTGACCAAGAAGATAATAAAAATTTGTGATGGATGAGAATGTCTTCTCTACTTATAACCTCATATTAGGACGGGTATCTCTCAAAGAGTTTGTGGTCGTGCCTTCAACGGTCCACTAAATGATAAAATTCCTGACTCCATATGGGGTAGGGGAAGTTCAAGGTGACCAAATATCGGCACATGAATGCTACTTTAACTCGGATGAGGAAAGGGAGGCCCACAAGAAATCAACAACCATATACGGCATTGACACCCTTGATCCCAGAGACGAGACAAAACTTAAGAAATGGGAGGCCACGAAAGAGGTAGAATTCATCGTCCTCAATGAGGACGATCTGAAAAAAATGTCCAGGTCGGTAGATCCCTAAAACAAGGGATCAAGGATGAGTTGATCGAATTTCTGAGGAAGAAATAAAGCATCTTTGCATGGAGTCACGAAGACATGACTGGGATTGACCCAAAGGTATGGTCCCATAAATTGAATATCATTGATGGTGCCAAGCCGATCAAACAGAGAAGAAGAATTTACTCAAGGGATAAGTAATATGTCATCAGGGACGAGGTTAAAAAGCTTGACAAGGATAAGGTCATCAGAGAGGTGATATACCCTGAATGGATTTCAAATAATGTCAAAGTACCTAAAGACAATGGCAAGTGGAGAATGTGCATGGACTTCACTGATTTGAACAAGTCTTGTCCTAAAGACAGCTTCCATCTCTCTTGTATCGATCAGATGGTAGATGCCACGATCGAATATAAATTAATGAGCTTCATGGATGCATACTCCGACTACAGTCAAATTTTTATGGACTCGGACGATGTAGAGAAGACAACCTTCATTACCAATAAGGGGACCTATTGTTATAAGGTTATGCCCTTCGACTAAAAGAACGGCGAGGCTACATATCAGCGATTGGTGAACAAGATATTTGAAGACCAGATTGGAAAGTCTATGGAATTTTATGTTGATGATATGTTGACCAAGAGTCTGAAGGTCGACACTCATGTGGCCGACCCTGAAAAAACTTTTAACACCATAGACGAGTACAAGATGAAGCTCAATCCAGCCAAGTGTGTCTTCAGCGTCGGAGCTGGCAAATTCTTAGGTTTCATCGTCAATCAGAGGGGTATAAAAGACAACCCAGAGAAGATAAAAGCCCTGTTAGAGATGAAGACATCGAGGAACATCAAGGAAGTTCAGAGGCTTATTATAAGAGTAGCCGCATTAAACAGGTTTATCTCTAGAGCCACTGATAAATGTCTTCCATTTTTTAAGATTCTTAGAAAATCTTTTGAGTGGGATGAGGAATACGAGAGAGACTTTATGGAGCTAAAGTCTTATCTTGGCTCTCTACTTTTAGTGTCTCGTCCTGTCCAAGGAGAGAAAATTTATCTATACTTGGTCGTGTCTGAGTCGGCTATTATCGCGATGATAGTATGAGAAGATGAGGGTGTGCAAAGACCATTGTATTTCAACAACAAGGCCCTATAGGGGGCTGAACAGAGGTATTTGAAGATGGAGAAACTGTCATATGCCCTAATCCATGCTTCAAGAAAAATAAAGCCTTATTTTCAAGCTCACATAATGGTCATCTTAACGGACTCTCCCCTTAGGCAAGTCATCCATAAACCTGAGAAATCAGGTAGGTTGATGGCCTGGGCTATTGAGTTGGGAGAATATGACATAGTCTATCAGCCGATGGTGGCAATCAAGGGACAAGCCTTAGAAGACTTTATGGGAGAGTTCACCTAGGCCGATCCCAATAGTGAAGAAGCAGACAATCTTAAGAGGTCGACCAAAACCAGTACCGAATCGGCAGAGGCCGAGATAAGCACGACGAGATCTTTTACAGCTCAGACTAATAAGTTTTTACTCTGAAATGGTGTTATTAAAGAAGGGACATTTTCAAAAGGGGCAGTGTGGAACCTTTTTATTAATGGTTCATCCTGTGAAAATGGGAGTGGAGCCGGCCTGATTGTGTCGGCCCCGGACGGAACAGATATAGAGTACGCATTGAGGTTCTGTTTTAATGCTTCCAATAATGATTCAGAGTATGAGGCCCTCATAGCCGGAATCTCGCTTACTAGAACTCTCAACGTCGGCCAACTTTTAATCCATAATAACTCTCAGCTTGTTGTTAATCAAGTCCTGGGGATTTATGAAGCCAAAGATGATAGAATGGAAAGGTACCTAGCAAAGGTGAGGAAGATGATGAAGGACTTTAGTGAAATCAAAGTCAAAAGGGTGCCTTGGTTAAAAAATAGTCGAGTCGATGCTCTGGCAAGGATAACCTCGGCCACATGAACAGAGACTAGGAGATCAGTGCCAGTAGAAATCCTCCCTCGGTCGACCATAGAAGAGGATGACACAAAGCTAAATTTTTGGTTCAATTTAAACGTGGGACGATCTTGGATGGACCCCCTTATTCATTATACTAGATAAGGTAGTTTTCAGAAGTCTAAGGTCGAAAGAAGGAAGTTGAGATACAAAGCCGTTAAATTCTCTATCTTAGGGGACGTGTTATATAAGAAGGGGTTTCTTTTACCTCTGATCAGATGTGTCCACCCAGTCGCAGTAGATTATATTCAGAAAGATGTACACGAAGGTTATTACTCAAGCCATATTGGGGGAAGATCATTGGCAAAGAGGATCATCACTCAAGTGTATTAGGGGCCGACCCTGGCCAATGATTCAGCGGAGTACGTAAAGAAGTGCGATAAGTGCTAGCGGTTTGCCGGCATCCCTCATCAACCCCATCAACCTCTGATGTATATCACCTCACCATGGCCATTTTCAGTGTAGGGGGTCGATTTGGTTGGACCTCGGCCAAGGGCCATGGGCAACTACGGATATTTGATTGTAGCGATAGACTACTTTTAAAAGTGGGTAGAGGCCAAGGCCATTATCAAGATCACAAAAAAGAAGAACTTTCAGTTCATGTGGAAGAACATCATTTGCAGATATGTATTGCATAATACACTCGTCTCAGACAATAGTATCCAGTTCAAGAACATCTCTTTAGAGAAATATTATAAAAGGGTCAGCATAAAGAAATTCTTCTCAATACCAGGCCGACATTAGGCTAATGGTTGGACTGAAGTCACCAATAGAACTATTCTTAATGGAATCAAGAAAAGGTTGAAAGATGTTAAGGGGAGATGGACTGAAGAGGTACATGTTGTACTATGGTCTTACCAAACGATAGCAAAAATGTCGATAGGGGAGACCCCGTTCATGTTAGCTTATGGTTCAGAAGATGTGGTGCCTACATAGATTGGTCTCCCCACTCACAGAGTTCAGACGTATGACCCTGAGGAAAATATGGTAGAAAGAAGACTTGACCTAGATCTGATTAAAGAGAAAAGAGAAGATGGCGAGGTTAGGCAAGCAACCTACCAACAGAGGATGGCTAAGTTCCACAATAAGAGGGCCAAAGCAAGGCCAATAGATGTGGGAGATTTAGTTTTGAAAAGGACATGGCAAAAACCTAACAAGCTCCATGTCAACTGGCATGGCCCTTATAGAGTTATTGATGAAGTCGTCCCAGGGACCTATCGGCTGGAAAATCTAGAGGGAGAGCCCTTCTCCAACACCTGAAATGTCGACCATCTAAGAAGATACTACCAATAAAAGATCTTGGAGATTCTTGTATGTTTTTAAATTCCATTGTATGATATAGTCTATAAATGAAAATTATCTTACATGTGTTCCCTCATATCTTATTTATAGCAATTAAATTATAGGGTCCAAATGTCCTAAAGTTATAAAACATCATTCGTGGTGAAATAGCAACAACCCAACCTTAGTGAAATGATAGCCTGGAAAGGGGCCGACCCTATCCACGGATTTTCAATAACACCAAGAGGGGTTAATTTAATTATTAAAACATCACTAACCTAGTGGAAAAACCTCTCTCGATAGAGACGACAGTGTATGGACGAGATGATACTCAACCATGCACCTTCAAAATGACGAGAGGGAGGTATGGCATAACACAATAATATCATGTATCCAAATTCAAAATCACTCGGGTGTGGTTCATTAATATTACATCCTTAATTTGGTGGAAAAACCTCTCTCGACAGAGACGACAGTGCATGGACGAGATGATACTCAACCATGCACTCTCAAAACGACGAGAGTGGGTATGGCATAACACCATAATCTGGTGAATCCAAATTCAAAATAACTTGGGTGTGGTTCATTATTAAAACATCATTAATTTGGTGAATATGAGATGAAATATCATTAGTTTGGTGATCTCAGACCTTAAAATCATTAATTTGGTGAATATGAGATAAAATATCATTAGTTTGGTGATCTCAGACCTTAAACATCATTAACTTGGTGAATATGAGATGAAAATCATTAGTTTGGTGATCTCAGACCTTAAACATCATTAATTTGGTGAATATGAGACAAAACATCATTAGTTTGGTGATCTCAGACCTTAAACATCATTAATTTGGTGAATATGAGACGAAACATCATTATTTTGGTGATCTCAGACCCTAAACATCATTAATTTGGTGATGTGTGAGTGATTTTGATGTGATCCCAAACATCATTAGTTGGTGGTATCATACTTCAAAAGATATCAAGCACAAGACAGAAAAATTATGGAAAGCAAACATTCATCCATTAATAATATCTGAGGTTATAGAGCAGAATTTCCAAAATACAAACAAGAAAGATGATAATCAAGGAGACGACCCATTACCCATCTGAACAACCTCGTTAGCACCGACGTTGGTAATCTCATCCTTATCATCATGATCATCCAGATCCTCATTGTTCTCTGTAACCTCGAGAGGGCTGGTCTCAGCAGGGAAAACAATAACATTCTCAACCTCGGCCAACGCAACTCCGAGACGAGGGTCACCAAAACTAAGGCCTATAAAGTCATTTAACGACAGGCTCTCTATCTTTATTTGTTTAATAGATGCCCATCGACTAGAAGCCTTGATGCCTCTCTCCATATAGTCAAAGCCGAAGTCTATAAATTTATCAGATAATTTATAGTCGGCAATGGTTTTATCCTTAGCCTCGGCCAAGGCATCTTTAACGGCGGCATCAATGCTGGCCTTTATGCTCTCATCCTTAGCCTTCAGATCTTTACCATGGCTTGCCTTCAGAGTGGCGACCAAATCTTTTTCCTTCCACATATCCCCCTTGACCTTGTCAAGATCGACCTTCCAATATTTCTCTGCTTTCTCAGCATCTTGGCCCTTTTGGATCAAGGGAAGCCTCTTCAGAGTCTAGTTGGCCAAGCGGTGAAGATAAATCGCACCCTGCAACACAAGAGGTAGACACTTAAGTATGAGATATAGCAAATTAAGGATCAACACTTGTAAAAATTCTTAAAGATACCTGGACAGTTCGGTGAAAGGCAAACTCAGCCAATAGAGGGATGTCCATAGACTGAAGTAAATGCTTATCATCCTCCGAGATCATGGAGCCGAGGGCTTCTGCAGCCTTCAGACTATGGCCTATGACGCTACTGTCACTTATTTTTAATTATGACAGACGAGCTACGAGAGCATCATCCATTGAAATGGGGATGAAACAGTTAGAGCACTGAGTTTTGGAAGTCCGAGTGGAGGTTGGATCGACTGGATGAACCTTCCTCTTCTTCCCGACACCATTGGTTCTACTGGAGCTGATGTTCTTCTTCGAAAGTACAGTTGGAGGGGCAACCTTATTTCCACATCTGTCAATGAGCTTGCTCAGATTAGGGGGAGATTTTCAAAAGTTTGTCTGAATTTCCTTCTGGACGCTCTGCAAAAGAAAAGTCTCAGAATCAGTATGTCGGCTATATAAGGGTACGAGGCGTCACTTAGCAATAATAATAAAATAACTTACGAAGTTCAGTCAGGGGGCCACCCCCTAAAATTGTCTAAGCAAGGTAGTACGGGGTCATCAGATGCTCAAACCTTATAAAACGACCTTTATCACCTTGGCTACAGAGTTTATTAATCTTCTCGTATGCATCAGGGCTCAAGACTGATGATACGCAAATATTGCGTATTTCATCTCTCGAACCTACGAATTTTAGCCCCCTCGGGTTCCTTAATCTCTATATTTAAGCCCGTTAATCACACAACCTCAGTTTATATTGTTAACATGCTATATGAGATATAATTAGCCTTTTGTAGGTAATTAGGTACTAAGTATGGAGTTCGGACGCATTTCGCTTAAGTTCCGTATGTAATCACACGTTCAAGGGCATTTTAGTTATTTCATAGCTTAGACCCCTGGACCAACATCTCATGGAAGTTGTAGCCTTCCTTGCTAGCTTCGCGTGGCTGTGAACGGTGCGCGATTCTGAGTCCGTATGAAGAAGTTACGGCAATTTTAGAGGAGGGAAAAACAAGGAAATCAAAAGAGGAGGAGAAAAGGGAAGAAAAGATGCAGTGTGCTGCTGCTTGGCTATGACCTGCTTAATCGATCGATTGACCCTTTTGGTCATCGATTGATCCTTCTGAAATGCTGAAATTTGGCCTTGATCGATCGATCGACCAAAATCGTCGATCGATCGATCCCCTATTTTCAGGAGATATTTTTCCTTTTCTTTTCTTTTCTCTTTTCTTTTCCATTTTTATTCCAACTTAGTATAAATACCAATTTTGTTGTAATAAACAGATATATACGATTTTAGCTTAGAATAGGTTAGGGTTTGGGTGACTTTGGTTAGTTCTTCTTCATTTCTCTTAGGATTGACACCCTTTTTGGTATGTAAGTTGACTATTCACCATCCTCTCCATTAATATAGTTTGTATTTCTTCATTTCTTGCTTTCTAGTTAATTTACAAGCTTTCTAATTTAGGTTTACATGCTTTATTTACATTCTTTGATTACTTGCTTTCTAGTGTAGATTTACCGCGTTTATTTACCGCTTTCCATATACCGCGCTTTTAAGATGCTTTCTAGGTAATTCAAATTAGGTTGTGTTTGAATAGAACTCACTCGGGTTGACACGTTGCTTTGCTTTGGTGATAGTGTTTACGGGTTTATTTCGGGTGCGTTGTCCTAGTTATTGCACCTAGGAGATTTGACGGGGCATATTATGTATGTCCTGTGCTTACGACCTTTCGTGCGCAATTTTCGGGATAAGTGTTGACGCCAAAATCATATTAGGCTTTTATGAGGATTTAGGGGAGTGAAAACCCTTGGTTTAATTAACTGTCAAAATGAGACGCATTCTAAATAACTCGTCGACCCATGTAATCATTTTATACAAATTAATCCGGGTGAGGGATATTCGATGCAACCTATAGTTTTACTCGCTTTGTTAATCTAGTTTCATTTCCCTCGCCTAGTTAAACATTTCCATTTATGCATCTTTTCCTTTTTAGTTTGTAACCATCTTTTTCCCTTTTATTCAGAATATTAAATCTTATAAATTCTAGTAACTCGTCCTTGTGGATTTTCGATACCCGACTTACCGCTATACTCACCAGTTGAGTGTAGTAGTAACTTAGGTTTGTTTGTATAGTCGCGGCGAGACAGAAAAAATCGATTGTGGCCTTACGCAACCACAACCTCTCGCGCGCTATCAAATACCGAGTCAGCTTTGGTCAATATGGGGACCTTGGCCCACCTCAGAGGAGTTCTAAGCGCAGACATCCCACAGGCTTGGTTGGCGCCGAATTCCTAAGCACCCGAAATGAAGAAGTATTAGGGTTTCTAGTTGTGGTTGGAGGTCTGGGTCACTAATAATATTTTCTTTTCAGACTTCCTGGCTACGAAATGATAGTAGCCTGGATGAGTCTTAGAAGACGAGGGTGTATAACAACCAAGGAATAGGTGGACTGGAAGGTCGGTTTGATGTATATCCTTCCAAAGGACGATTAATCTAATCATAACTCTCCACGCATTCGTAGATAACTGAGAAGGGGCAAGGTTTATGTGAGCAAGGATGGCTCAGAGTATGGAGTGAATAGGAAGACGAAAACCTAACTTAAACATCTGCTCATAGACGTAGATTTCACCATCCTGTCCGTGAAAGGCTCTCTCGTTCTTAAGAGGTACCCTCATAGAAATAGTGGGATCTATGTCGTAGAGGTGTATGAAGACAAAGAGATCAGCTTCAGATAAAGAATTCTCATATTCAGCGGCGATGGAGGTATCAACTTCGCTCTCCTCATCACTACCAACTAGGACCTCGGACTGAGGATTGTCTGTGTCACCACTAGGGAACCTCTCAACAAACTCGGCTCTAGTCATAACCGATAGTCGAATGTCATTTATTGGAGGAGGGAATGCAATATTGGGTTCTAATATCTCCATAGAATCAGAGTCGGCTCCTTTAGAAGACGACTTGCGAGAGGAAACCTTTTCGACATCAGACCCTGCACTTTGCTTAAGGGAACAATCTATAGCCTCTTCGTGTGAATCCACGCTCTCGACTTGTTGAGAGGTGGACATAGGGTCGACAGTCGATGAATCTAAAATTGGTTCACAAGTCTCAATGATTTTAGGGTATACTACAGCAGAGGGTGGTGGAAAGATAGATCGGGCTGGAAAAGCTTCGACCTTTCGACTCTCGTCTTGGGCTTCCTTTATTTGCCTAATCTTGTCAAAGCATTTCTCTCTCAGGCTAAGGAAGTCCTCTGCTAACTTGTACAAGGTTCGTAGCATCCGAAGGATTAGGCTACACTTGGGTGAAATAGGGAAAAGTAATAAAGGGCAAACAACTCAAAGATTGACTATAGTTGACTCAAGGATCAAACCTTGGGAATTTGAAAGGTTTTCCTAAGAACACCAAGCATAAACCTAACCTTACCCGTCGAAGATGATGATCGGAGGTCGCCTGAGAACCTATATACTCGTAGCCTAACCCTAAACACTCCTTGCAACCACCCAATCACACCCAAAACCACCAATGAAATTCCTTTCTCAACCTAAAGACCTCCCAACAATGGCAGGACAGCCATCGAAAAATCAAAATGCCAACTGAAAATTTTAAACAGCGATTGGAATTACTATAAATAAAGAAAGTTGGGGAGAAAAGGATTACCTGAGCAAACTTAAGCTCTTGAGACAAGGGGAATGACAGTAGGTGACTTGAGATTGGAAGACTTTCAGGTTTTTCGCAGTTTGGTAGCTATAGAGGTTTTTGTAGAAAAGGATTAGGGCGCGAAGGTTGCTTGGGGAATAAAGATAAATGAAAACTTTTAGGGTTTTAAATATCCCCTAACGATTATGCACGTTTACCAATAGTGCTACCATTGAGGGCACGAAACCCCAAGCGCACAACCACCAAACCCTACTTAGGGCAGACGCAAACCAATCAGGTCAGTGACATGTGTCACCCACTCATGTATCAAGCTCTATGATGTCAAAACGTCAGAGATACCTCATCAAGCCCTCAGCAAATCGTACCCATCAACCTCCTATTCACAGAGAAGGCTAAGGGCTATGGGTGATTGATGTGTCCAAAGTGTACCCTCGCCTCTTAGGACGACTGACGTCTCACCTCATGGACGAGTTATCATAAGGACCCCACGTGTCAATTACAGGGTTGTCCTGATAAGGGTCTACCTCGTCTCAACTAGCCTCGGCCAAATGGAAAGCCGAGATCGTAAGAGCATCACATGTTCAGCAAGCACCAACTTTGTACTCTGCCATAGTCGATAACAGGAGAGACCCCGTTAATTTAACCTTGGCCTAATCTATTCAACCTAGGTCACACTTATGTCTATGAGCATGGGATCATCCTATGGGAGTTAGCAACCTCATATTTTGCTAGGTCGAGCTCCCAATGGATGATACCAAGCAGCACGAGCATACGCAAGTACAAAAGTGGCATGCCCACGTGGACAATTCTGTTATAACAAGATCATTCCTTCACGTGAGGGAATATTGCATCATTATTATATCCATGTGCAAGGGATAGGTGTTTTGATCTTGTTGGGAGTTTCCACATGCACATGCTAATTACATGCTTGGGGGGTACACTACACCCCCAATCCCTATATATGCTCTTCATCTTCTCTATGAGAGGGGATAGATTTCTCTTAATTAAAAACCCTGATAGAACTCTATCAATTGTATACATAAAAAAGAGAAAAGCCTTTGAGTGTTGTATCCAATGCCATTAGTGCATTTCTCTAGTAGATTCCTCACACACTCACACAGTGGATGTAGGCCAAATTTGCTGAACCACTTTAAATCATTGTGTTCATCTTCTTATCCTCATCCTCTTCTCTCATATATATATATCCATCTCCATTGTTGTGTTGTATTTGAGCTTAAGAAACTCATAATCTTATCTTGACCTGGTGGTTCTGATTACAGCATCATCAGTATAAATTTGTATTTTATGAATGAATATTGAGATTTAACCATCATCGTAGTTTTCGTGATTATCAAATCAAAGTTTTAATGGCCTGAAGTTCATTTCAATGAAGTTCAAATAAGCTTCTAATGTCCTGGAAAGTAGTGGATTTCCCTCGATCTCAGGAATCTCATTGGAAGTATATATATGTTCAAATGAACTCCCTCCTTATTCGAACAAAAAGGGGTTATTGTTCGAACGAGGTACGTCCTAGTTAACCCAAGTTTTTGGCCTCATTAGAACCTCGTTAGATGCTCGTTCGAACAAAGTGGCATCTCATTCGAACGAGACCAGATGTCATTCCAACGATCGGAGCTGAACTCAAAAAATTCTACAGATTTTAATGTGTTATCAACACCATAACCCTTGGATGTATGAGGTGTCAACCTCTGGTGACCCTGATCAAGATAAACGTATTTGGTGTGTTTTGGCTTGGGTTTTAAATGATTTTTATGGGTTTATGAGGTTATAAGAAGAGATAGGTGGTGGGTTATTCACCCACCATTTCATATCAGTCATATTTCCTCTCTCTCTCTCTCTCTCTATCTATCTATCTATCTATCTATCTATCTATCTATCTATCTATCTATCTATCTCTCTAAGCTTTAAGACTCCTCCATCTTCCCCGAGCTTTCCCCCACCATTGTTACACCTTGCCACCACCTTAATACACAATTTCCAAGCCATAGTCTTCCTTTACAAGCTTTATCAAGGGTAGAAGTGGGTAGATTCAAGCAAGTAGGAGAAACTTTGGAGTATTTTGAAGAGTCTTGGAGTATTTTGAAGAGCTTTTAGGAGCATTCGGTGCTAGGAACTTCCATCTTCATCTTCTTCTTTGTCTCCTCCTCAAACCATAAGGTAGGGTTTTCCTCTTCCTAAGATTTCAAGTTTTCTAGCTATGAAAAATGTGTAGGATGCATGCTAGATAAGATTTAATGCAAAAAATGAAGATATTTGCTAATATATTCAAGTCTTGCAAAAGTGTATTTTTAAGGCAAACCCCACATGGGTGTTTTATAAATAAATGGCATTTTTACCTTGAAATATGGAAAGAAAGCATGAAAAATGTAAACCCATGATTTATATCTTGTTTAGTTCATTTTGAAGAATTTGTATGCTTAAGATCCTCCTTAACATGTGTAGAAATATGTAGTATCATAGTACATAACATTTTAGACTTGATAAATCATATTGAAATGGGTATATGAGAAAATAATCAAATATGCAAAAACATACATAAACATGTGTTATAAATATTATTCGAATGAAGAAAATAATATTTGAAGTCACATGAAATAATAGGTAAAGTAGTGGACATTTGGCTAAAATGGTCCTCAAATGGATAAATATATTTTATATAGTAAGACATAAAATAATAAAGCATGATGTTGACATAAAATCATAAAAAGATGTTTTGAAACAAAAGGTAGATTTTTAGTGCCATAATGAATTAAATATGTTTTTCACGAAGTTATACTGAAAGAAAGGGAAAAATGGTAATTTGACAAATTGACGGTCCAAGTGGTTGGATTTTTCCGTTAGACCGTATTGGTCAATTTTTGAGAAAAAAGCATAAAGTGCTTATAATGTCACGTTGACAAGATGAAATGGTGATATAAACCGTAGAAATGATGAAATTAGTAAAATGATGGAATAATTTGGACATTGGCAAAAATTTAAAACATATTAATATGGACTCGAATGACATCGGTAATAATTAAGAAGGGCCTGAGCCCTGGGGTGAAAGATCCAAAATCACTGGCCAGAGCATATCGTAGCTTAGTCGGCGGTGTGGAGCCCGTTAAAGTATGCGGATATTGGAAGAAGCTAAGAAAAGGTAATGAAAAAATGAAATGATAATGATTGTGCTCGAAAATATGTAAGTAAGACAACCTAATAAAATGTGATAAAGAGGAGACTAATGAATAAAATATGATTACTACAGGAATATTGATTTTTTCCGACATAAATTAAATGCCGAGAAAAGCACTGAAAAGGTAATGAAAAAATGAAATGATAATGATTGTGCTCGAAAATATGTAAGTAAGACAACCTAATAAAATATGATAAAAAGGAGACTAAAGAATAAAATATGATTACTACAAGAATATTGATTTTTTCGGCATAAATTAAATGCCGAGAAAAGCACTAAAAATGCCGATAACACTTTTTACGACACTTTTGACGGCATTTTTACAAGTGCAGTAATAGCCAATGTGGGAAAAGAACAACGGCATTTTAAAAAATGTCACGAAAAGTTAGTGGCACTTTTGGCGGCATTTTCACAAATGCAGTAGCCAATGTGGTAAAAGAGCAACGACATTTTAAAAAATGCCGCAAAAAATTAGCAACATTTTTAGGCATTTATATTAATGCTGGTAATAACCTTTTAGCGTCATTAAAAAAATGTTAATAATAACCTTTTACAACACCTTTTAAATGTTCAACACACTTTTGGCGGCACTAAAAAAATGCCTAGAATGATAATAGCAGCATTAAACAAAGTTTTGATATTATTTTACAATATATGAGTGGGAACAAGTGTTAAAAAAATTATTTATTACAAGTATCGTATTTATGTGCAAATACACTACCATAACATTAAATTAAGAGGGCGGTAATCAAATTAAAACATCATTAAATTAAAACCGATAGCATTCATCGTTAATAAACAAAATTGAGGTTGGAACAATTATCCATCTACAAAATAAAATGTATTACATGTCCAATAAGAAAAAGTGGGGAAATACGAAATGAAACGAAATTTTTTATAATGTACGATCCTTGTCCATCAAAGTCAAACATCCTCTTCGACCTACAAATAAAAAAAGTCAATCGTTAGTCATTAATACTTATTCTTTAGTATTTTAATTAAAAAAAAAAGTTAAAAATTAGTACATTAGTAATAGTGGTCTGCCATGGTGGGGGTAGGGGGTATGGGGGTCTCGGGTCACACGAGTGTCCGTTGTAGTTGGCACGGACCCGTTACACCATAGGAATTAAAATTAACGGGTTGTTAGGTATTTTTTTTGTTAAGGCTCATTAAAAATTTTGATTTTTAGGTTCGCTTGTGATCCTCTCCATATATATATATATATATATATATATATATATATATATATATATATATATAATCAATTAAAAGAGATATGTATAACAAAAATTTGAGTACATATCAATCAAAAATTAGACAAACACACACTTGAGTATGCGACATGGCATCAATACAGTTGAGCATTCGAATTTCCAGCACTTTTTTCTCTCACACATCAATTAAAAACAAAGATAACACTATTTTATAAACATGATTATATAATGTCAAATTTTAAGAACAAAGATGTCAAAATTTCAATTATATTTTTTTTGGGTGTGGTGTCAAAATATTTTTTTGATGTCCTAAAATATTTCTAATAATGAGGAAACAGGTCCTAAAAAAAGCTTACCCCTATGCTGTCAAATTTTTTTAATTTTGACATCTTTCATAAGACGAATGTCAAAAATAATCTTTTTTTATGCACCGAAATAAAAAAGAAAAAAGAAAAAAACAACATCAATGGTGGATAAAGTGCCGCAGTGGAAGAAAAATACACCCCAAAAAATAACAACTTACCAATGATAAAGCCTTCAAAGATCAAAACCCAACAACACCAATGGTCCCAACAACAATGTTTGTAGTGAATATCGACCTCCAAAACAATACCACGGAACAATTGGGTATGCTTAGTACCACGAACAGGTCTCCAGCTGAGAGAGGATTATTAGGTTAAACTAATTGAGGGGGAAAGAGGTTTGGGGAAGATTACGATTGATGAGATTCTTTCGGAGAAGAAGAAACATGATGGGAGAAACGTGATGGGAGAGAGGATTGAGGTGGTAAGGAAACATGGTGTATTTTTTTTAACGAAAAAACAAACCCCCGCCAAAATCTTAGGAGAGGCGCTTTTTTTCTTAATTTTAGTGGCATTAGTTATAAAATGCGTAAAAAATACCACATTTATTCCAGCATTAATTAAAAAAATTCTCTATTTGTGATGCACATCAACATAAATGCTATGAATTTTCAATACTTATAAATAAATGCTGGTAAAAAGAAAATTCTCAGCATTTTACACCAAGAAAAAAGTGCCGGCAAAAATTAGTTTTCTTGTAGTGTTAATAGTCTCTAGACCCAGTAAAGAGTGGTAGAAAATGGTTCAGTGTGAGTATGAGCCCATCGCTCTAGTGTATTGCATATTAATTGTATTAATACTAGCTAAATTATTTTAAAAAATCGAAATATATTAAAATACACGTTATATGTATGCTATTCTTGTAGAAAACGTATAGCTTAGGATTGCCAACCTATTGAGCGTTTGCTCACCCCTGATTTTTATGTTAAAATATCCACCCCACCCCTGGTACTTCAAGTAGGGACGTCAGGAACGACGCCGGTAAGGCCCGAAAGGGCAATCAACGTCATTAGTGGCTCTATAATTTTAATGAAATTATATTTTAGGACATTGGTAACTCGGGACCTTAAACATTTTATTCGAGCCTTTAGCCATGGTTTGTAATAATACATGGATGATTATAATTTATTTCTTATTTAATTAGCATTGTGGATTAAATTGGATTTTTTTATAAATAAACCTTATAAATTGCGTAATTAGTTAAAAAGGCCACCCTTTTCCAACTTAAAATCGGTAAATTAATATTTAATAAATGGTGTAGTTCAAAGGGGTTTTCTTTAATAATAAAAGTGGACTTTTCCCCTCCCCCTTTAACTCCCTGATTCGGTGCGGATTGACCCAACAGTGGCCCAAACCTGGGTCGGAGTGTTACAATTGGTATCAGAGCAATAGTATCCTTAGGTGAAACACAGTTTTTACGCCTTCTTTATACGCTATTCTTATACGTTTTCGTAGAGTTAATGCTTTAGTTACGGTTTAAGTAGATCACTTATGCTATTGCTTTCAATTCGAATCATTGTGTATTGAATTATCCTTTTTTGTATAGATGCCTCCACGTTGTGATGTTGCTAGTGGGTCGGATAATAACGAGCTTCGGCACATGGAGTAAGCTATGTGGCAGCTTTTCGGCTCCCTTTCGCACCAACAGAGTCCCAACCTGAAAGAGTGCGCATGCGTCTAAATAAAGATATTATTTAATCAAACTCAGTTTTATCAGTTAAGACCTAAACATGCAGCTATATGTGGTTGAACTAGATGATGAAACATGCAGAAACATTCAAACACACACATGTGAGGAAAAATCCCCCAAAGGGGCAAAACCATTTATTTTCATTATAATATTGTAACATAAAATTTCTCGGATTACAATGAAAATACAGTGACACATAATTACCCGCAGGTGTCGGATCTATAGTCGGCGGCTGGAAGTTTCCTTTTCCAAGAGGGAAGCAATGAAGAAGAATGACGATCTTCTCCACAAGGGTATGAAAAGACACACGATTGTGTTCTTGGGTTGCAAACAGATTCACAAGGGTTTGGAAATTTATGTGAATCGAAACATGAGTCTTGGAACTCACAAAGATGAAGACTTAGAGTTTTTGGGCTCTGGAAATCGTCTATGAAAGTCTTGCTAAACACCTTCTCGGAGTTGGTTTATAAAGGAAAAACTGGTCCTGAAAAATCTCTGCACGATCTGCTTGAATTTATCCCAGGCGGATCGGTCCGGTATGGATGCGGATCGGTCCAAGGTCGGACCGGTTCATTTTCTCAAGGAGCTTCTTCGGTTTGCTATCGGTCCGGGGTATACTGGTTTGATGCAAAGCGGATCGGTCCGAGTGCGGATCGATTCTTTTTTAAATCAGGCGGACCGGTCTGGCTGATAAAAAATCTGATTCATTTCTTCTTTTGATATTCGGATCCGATGATGAAAATATGATCTTGAATTTCTTCAACGATGTAACGGCGAACGACATACAAATTGATAATGGACAAAAATGTCCTTACAAATATCCCCCTATATCTATGTCGGTACATACATAAAAACAAACCTCCGAAATATCAAATATCAAAATGCCTATACAAATCTATCCTTCCATGAACCCAAAACTGAAAAGGCACAAATGAATAAGACTTCATCGTTTGTTCTTCATCTCTTCAGGAATTTTAAGGCTTTCCTCATCAGGGTGTGCATTTCAGAGATCATCAAAGTAGTACCTACACATATGAGACAAAGCCAATACCAAGTGACGTATCGAGTTTGAAATGAGATAAACATAGATACCAATATATGATGAAATCATACTTTATCAAATATCAAACTCTCAAACCTCCCCCATAATATAATATGATAATTCCTTCTCCCCCTTTTTATGATGTTCCCAAATAGACAAATGAGAAGAATAAAACAAGCAAAGTCGGGGTGTCACAAGGAATAAACTACTATTTTTGAAATTTTTAATATTTTTTTTCAATCATAACAAACAAAAATCACACCATGAACAAACATGAAACAACCAAGTCGATGATAGCGTAAAATAATAGGTGTGATCAAATTCGATAGGAAAATCAATGCATACAAACATGACATATGTGCAAGATGAATATCGGATACTCCTAACGAATGAACTAAAAATCTTCCTTTGGTGTAAAGAAAATTGGAAATATGAGACATTGACTAAATCAAATCAACAAATCAAAGCTCAAAGAGATTTTCACACCAATAATGTCCAAAAAGATTTCATGGTTTTTCAGGACTGTCAAGGAAGTGCAAACCCGTTTGAACTCTCCAACCAAACTCCCTCAGATTTATATTTTGAAAAGAGGCGATCTAAATTCTCAAACTTTGGAGAATTGATGGTGAAACCTAATGGCCCATATTTGGCATGTATTGTTTTTTTTCGGGCTCTTTTAACCTCTTTGGACCTCGAATAATAAAATTCCTCAATTTTTTAGGTCCTTTTTTACGGTGGCTTTTGCGCAAAGGATAGATAATTACCTTTAGCATCCCCTCCCCATTCTCAATCACACAGTCTCACCAAAACGGTTTTTACATGCATTCCAATCTTGTCAAGTTTTATCGCATATTGTACGTTGTATAGACAGAATTGAGATGAAAACACTCCAGCCAATATGTGATAGACAAGTACAATAGTCAAATATAGCCGTGCATGTGTGCAATAAAGGAGATAGAAGTCAAACATGTAGAAAGATATCACTAAACACATCTCAAAGACTCGAAACAATGTAAAGCACATGGATGAAATGATGTAGCGTATCAAATCTCTATCAAACAGCCACATGGATAAATGGAATGAAATTGTGACTTGGCTATCTTAAATGCTCATCCATAAAAGGTGCAAAAAAAATACAAAAATCTTTTTGAGCTTTTCTAAATTTTTTGTAAAAAGAAAATCTTTTTGGATTTTTCAAAAGAATAAATAAATAGTTGTACAACAAGCAATAGTACATATAAAACAAACTAGTAATAGGAGGCATATGATAAGAACATGAAGAAACATCATATCCTAGACATAGACCAATCCCTCAGTCAACTGTGCAAATCCCCAAAGACTCTAAGACTCTCAAATCTAAGGGCGTCTAAAGGTTTCGTGAAAATATCGGCTAACTGACGATTGGTGGGTATGAAACTCAGGGATACGAATTTCTCCTCAACTAACTGTAGTATAAAGTGCTCGCGTATCCTAATGTGCTTTGTGCGCGAATGCTGGACTGGATTGCGGGATATGTGTATCGCGCTTGTGTTATCACAGGAAATGGTCATGGTGTCATGTGAAATCCCATAGTCCTCCAGCATCTGCTTCATCCACAAGAGTTGCGTGCAATACCTCCCGGCGGCGATGTACTCAGCCTCAGCAGTGGACAAAGAGATGGAGTTTTTCTTCTTGCTCAACCAGGAGATAAGAGCATAACCAAAATAAAAACACCGACCAGAAGTGATCCTACAACCATCTACATCCCCAGCCCAATCAGCATCTGAATAGGCAGACAAACGGTCATTGGTATCAAAGGAATACCAAATACCATATGAGAGAGTCCCACTCACGTATTTGATAATACATTTTAGAGCGAGTAAGTGTGACTCTTTTGGGGACGCTTGATATCGCGCACAGACTCCAACACTAAAGGCTATGTTGGGACGACTGGCAGTCAAGTAGAGAAGACTACCTATCATACTCCGATACAAGGTTTGCTTACGTCCTTGCCTGAAGTGTCCTTACTAAGATTGATAGAAGTGCTCATAGGTGTACGTGCAGGCTTAGCGGAGTCTAAACCAAATTTCTTCATTAGGTCGCGTGCATACTTGGATTGGGAGATGAACATCCCATCCTCTAGCTGACGAACCTGGAGACCAAGGAAGAAAGTAAGATCACCAACCATGCTCATCTCAAACTCACTTTTCATCTCCTCCTCAAAGTGATGAGCATGTCGGGAGAACGTGGATCCAAAGACTATGTCATCCACATAGACCTGGGCAACCAAAATAGCACCGTCATCTCTCCTGACGAATAACGTCATATCAACTCCCCCTCTCTTGAAGCCACGGGCTAAGAGATAGGAAGTAAGCTTTTCGTACCAAGCACGGGGTGCTTGCTTCAAACCATACAAGGCTTTCCTCAGATAATAAACGTGCTCAGGGTGTTTAGGGTCTTCAAACCCTTTTGGTTGTTGCACATAAACTTCCTCCTATAGAATGCCATTCAGAAAGGCACTCTTGACATCCATCTGATATAACTTAAAGCGCAGATGACATGCGAAGGCGAGTAGTAAGCGGACGGACTCAAGCCTCGTAATAGGAGCAAATGTCTCCCCAAAGTCTACACCCTCTATCTGTGTGTAGCCTTGAGCGACCAACCTAGCCTTGTTTCTGATTATGGTACCATTTTCATCTATTTTATTCTTGAATATACACCGGGTACCAATCACATTAGTCTCACTAGGTCGGGGGACTAGTTCCCAGACATTGTTCTTTTTAAACTGAAGTAACTCATCCTGCATAGCAGATATCCAGTGTTCATCCTTGAGTGCTTCTTTGTGATTCTTGGGCTCGACTTTGGTCGTGTAGCAAAAGTGGCTAACGACGTTCTCTAGCTGAGCACGAGTCTTGAGCCCTAGAGTGGGATCACCAACAACGACAGAAGGGTCATGACTCTTGTG
This sequence comes from Sambucus nigra, assembly GCA_949130495.1. Lineage (NCBI taxonomy): Eukaryota > Viridiplantae > Streptophyta > Magnoliopsida > Dipsacales > Adoxaceae > Sambucus > Sambucus nigra. The sequence continues at coordinate 100,709,554 of OX422208.1, forward strand.
AACCCAAGTAGGTGTGTCCCCTAACATAGGAGTAGGATCCACAGAGTGTGGTAGGGACAAGTAAATCACTCCCAGAAAAGTCCTCATCCTCACACTGAGGGTTGGGATCAATAACTGTATGAGGTTCGTCATCTTGCACGGTGACATTTATTGATTCCATTACCTTAGAGCTCTTCAGGTTAAAAACTTGGTATGCTCTATTATTTGATGAATATCCTAGCAAGATTCCTTTGTCGCTTCGGGAGTCAAACTTTCCTATTTGCTCTCGATCCCGTAGGATGTAGCATTTACTCCCCAAAACACGAAAATATGCAAGGTTGGGTTTTTTGTCGGTCCACAATTCATAAGGCGTCTTAAGTGTGTGTGGACGTAAGTAAACCCTATTCACCGTGTGGCATGCAGTAGACACTGCCTCTGCCCAAAATCTTCTAGACACACTACGACCTAGAAGCATAGATGTAGCCATTTCTTGGATCGTCATGTTCTTCCTCTCAACAATCCCATTTTGCTGAGGAGTCTTCACAGCAGAAAACTCATGTTTGATCCCAAGGCCATCACAGTAAAGATCTACCTTTGCTTCCTTAAATTCTGTGTCGTTATCACTACGGATTCTATTAATAGTGACTCCATGTTGATTTTGTAGGACACGACACTTAGTCGTTATAAACTCAACAGCATTGGATTTCTCCCTCAGAAAACCTATAATCAAGTATCTGGAGAAATCGTCTACCATCATGAGGATATACCTCTTACCACCCAAACTCTTAATACGAGTAGGACCCATAAGATCCATGTGAATCAGTTCAAGTACTCGGGAGGTGGTAATGGAATGCAACTTCCTATGGGGGCTCCTAATTTTCTTTCCCAGCTGACAGGGTCCACAAACGGTGGAAGTTGACTTTTCAAGAGATGGTAAGCCACGTACTAGGTCCTTTTTAGCTAAACGAGCCAAATCTCTAACGTCATGACCTAGACATTGGTGCCACTAATCCATAGGAGTAATTGTGGCGTTATTGCAGACAAGTGAGGAAGTGGGTATAGTCCCATAGCAATTATCCTCGGTCCTCACCCCTTGCATTAAAAGTTTACCGGCTTGATTGTAGACATTACACGCGTCCCGGTCAAACTTTACTGCAAAGTCAGCGTCGCACAACTGGATAATGCTGAAAAGGTTTGCTTTCAAACCTTTGACGTACAGAACATTCTCTAGCTTAGGAAATCCTGGTAACTCTACAGTACCTCGTCCTACAATGCTAGACTTGCTCCCATCTCCAAAGGTGACTATACCTTCCTTATATTCCTCTAGGTAGGTAAAAAAATGAGACATCACCTGTCATGTGTGTGGAAACGTGTGAGTGGCCCGATATGTGTGTTTTCAACAAAACCAATTTTTCTTTGGAAAAAGATCCAACTTTTAATTATGCACCAAACCAAGTTGTGAAATCCCAATTCTCACTTTAAACCAATTTTATCTTGATTAATCATAAACATGCATCTAGTGATTAAGACAAGTAAAGTAAAGTGAATAATACTCACAACGCCGGATGTACGAGGAAAAAACCCAAAACGGGAAAACAACCTCGGACGGCCCAAGCCAGACAATCACTGTGAATAATGGTTTTACAAAGACAGATTAGCCTTACACTAAGACTCGATCCCCACGGGTCTTGACGCTCCTTCTGATCTTCAATCGTTCTTCAATAGTGCCCACGCAGAAATTACGTCTTCTACGATCTCTGTCCACAACACACGCATCCACGTATGTCTCGGTGTCCACCGATATGGCTTTGATATGTCTACGATGTCGAACACGATATCCGTCGCTTCTTCACCGCAAAACCCTTTGTGTTCAATGAGTAGAACAAACAACTTTGGTGCCGCAAGATCACGTAAACATATAAGAATGATAACTCGGATCTTTGCAAACTCTAAGGATGTGTTTATGCTTTGTAAACCTTAGAAAACATGTGCAAACAAGGTTCTGGTTCGTAAAACTTTTTCCAGAAAGCACACTTACGAAATTATGATGCAAACACTGTTTAAATAGAATTTAAACGCCGCCTCAAAAAATGTGTCATTCGAACGAATTAAGCATGTCGTTCGTGCGACATTGTATCTCGTTTGAACGAGATCCAATGTCGCTCGAGCGACCTTGCGAAAGTTTGACTTTCTTTGACTTTTGGATAAAAACATCTCTTAACAAAGAGATTCAAATTAGTCAAACTCTCTTTCGAGCTTATCATCATAAAACGAAGTTTAAACCATTAAAACACTTTTAAAACATTTAAAAACATTTTTCTATATAAAAATTACATCCTTATCTTTTATAAAATAATTCCGAGCACCATTAAATATACGCATTCATACCTGAGTGATCTCGGAATGAAATTAACTTTGAAGACGAGTAAACTTGCACCAAATAAACATCGGCATGATTATTTCTTTGAAGCTTTGCCGCAACGTCTTCAATTTCTTCAATACGTCATAGACCAAGTGGGATCGTGACAAAATAAAGTTCACCCTATGACATATTACAAACACAGTTTTGTTCACGAAATTAAGTCAAAACAATACATGGACTCAATTGGAAATTTATGTCCTTACAAATCTCCCCCTTTGACTATTCTGGGACAAAACTAAACCAGTGAAATGCCTAACTGGGCCGTCAAGCCGTATGATGCCTAAATCCCATCCCATAAACCCAAAATCAAAAATACAGGATACGGACTAATATATGTAGCACCGGCAAGCATGAACTGTCTGAATGTGATGTAGACTTGAAATCTCAAATCGGTGAAGTATACCTACACACATGAAACAGACAAACAAATACCAAGTGAAGTATGGAGGAACAAATGAAACCAATTTATATATTCAATACAAACATATCATTTGAAACATGTGAGCAATTATTTGATAGCAATTTGTTACCAATTTGAAACAATTATCATAAAGAAGCGCTTAACAAATCTCCCCCTACATCACATACCAAATCTCTCCCCCTTTTTGTCTCGAATAGACAATCCGGTGAGAAGATAAACCAATATGACGTATCTAGCATGAGAATATGATACCCAATTGAATCAAGTTGATACCAATTTAAAAAATGAAAACCGCTAGATAAACATGAGACAACCAGCTAAATAAGATCATGAAATGACATCATAGTAGCTAGTAAACCAAGGAATCACACAAAGAGTATATCAATCCAATCAAGTGTGATAAACGGTCTTGTATGCAAAATACCAAGTTGGAACTTAAAAGAACCTGCATATTTACCAAACAAACCAGAAATGCTTCCAGCAGTACCAAAAATATACTATATTAAACTAGAGGACTGCAAACCAATCAGAAGACATTTTCCACCCTGTCGTTCGAACGAGCCAGGGACTTCGCTCAAACGAGATGAGGAAGTCGCTCGAACGAAGACAGAAGTCGTTCGCGTGAGATGAGATATCGTTTGAATGACTTCGCGCGACCTGCCAAAATTTCCCAATTTTCCAGAAATATTATAAAGTATTGCCCAGTGCAAAAAATTTCCACAAAAAAATTCCAGGAAGGGCCTGACAAAGTCAAAACAGTGCTAAAACAGTAGACTTTTCGCACAAAACGCAAAAACTCATAAAAACTTAAAATGCGAGTTACATGCAAATATAGTACCGATGTGCTCAAACATGGACATGGAATGAGTGGGTGTGAAACTACAACAAATGAGTCACAATTCCAACGCATCAAAACGATCAAGAAGCTCTAATTGATAGCGATAAATCATCAAACTTTATCATAGCCATATGACAATAAAAGTGTGAGCTTAATGAACTAAACATACTACATGCACACAAATCCAGAATTTTGACGATTCTACAAACAATAGCGTCAAATTGCAATGATTCAACATTAGGATTAGTTATGCAAACCCGTTTAAATTTTCTCCAACCAAACACCCTCATATAAACATACTTTTTCAAGTTCTTTTGAGGTTTCTAGCATTCTCAACTTAGAGAAAATCTTATTGGCCCTTTTCTTAGCATATTGCATTTTCTTTTGGGCTCTTTTAAACGGTGGCTTTCACGACAAGTTAATTTTGAACTCTCGCAGCCCTTTACCGTGAATCACTCATCATTTTTACCAATTTTAAATCCTCACGGTAAACGATTAGTACATGCACACTTCTCCTTAAGTCTACTTACGCATAGATGATAAGATTGAGATAAGAACGCCTCACCAAATTCAAATATGCAAGAGAAGTCAAACATCCATATAAACTCGTGCATGTGTGCGATGTTGGCATATATACAAAGTCGAATCAAAATGCATATCAACTTCGAAACAACCCCATATAAACAGTGGTTAAGATCATTCTAAGCATCGATAATAATGACCAAATGTCCTAGCCACATGGATAATGAAACGATGGGGGGGTCCAAGCACACCAATATGCCACATCAAACATGTAAACTCAAAAACAAAAAAAAAATATTTTTAGATTTTTCAAATAAGACTCAAACCAATGAAAAACTATAATACAAAATGATACACGTGTCATAATACTAGCAATGAATATATCATGAAGCAACCTAGCATATGACAAACATGGCAACACTATCATCCTTTAGATTTAGCATGGGAAGCATCAAGTGCACCCAACCGAGAATCATGAAGTTTAATTACTAAAGCCCCTAAATCCGATTTCCTAACCCAAGTATGTGTAAAACGACGCATGTGGGTGTGGGGAACTGGGGTAACTTTATTCCTAAACTTCCTAGGAGCTTGTCTAAGGTCGTAACAATAACGCCTAAGGTGACCTTTCCTACCACAAAATGTGCAAGTGTAGCGGTGGTGGGAATGATTACCTTTATGTGGACCTTTTCTAACCATCCTAGTGTTTCTCACACGTGCGGGGGGAATGGGAACAACTTTCTCACCAAAACCTATACCTCCCCTATCTCCTTTAATTTGGACGGTGCCTAGGATTTTATCTAACTTTTCCGACCTAGCCTCCAAATCAAACTTGACTCTAAACGAGTCTTTCAACCTCTCCTCCAACTCAAGAATCCTAGACTCGAGTAAATGCCTAGTCTCCTCAAATTCTAAAATCTCCTTTTTCAAGGACTCCATCAAACCACGGAGATTGTCTCTCTCTTTCTCCACAAACTCTAGTTTCTCCCTAAACTTCTTTTCTCGTGCCCTAAGATCCTCAATCAAACTATTATTATTTTCTATGGCACGCTCATTCAACTTAGATTGCAATTTTGAGTTAGCCTTTTTCACCTTCACCGTTTCAGCATACAACTCATTAAATGCATTTTGCAACTCATTCACATCAACCTCCTCCTCGTCACTCTCTTCTCCCTCACTAACATGGAATCAAAACCTCCTCGGAATAGTCATTCACATGAGAATTGTCGTCGTCGCTCATATGACATGCCATAAACGCAGTAAAGTTATGCTCAATGGGGGAACTCTCTCCCTCTTCCGGTTCACTATCACTTAAGGTGGAACTATAGACAATGGGTTGCTTGTCCTCTTTCTTAAGTCTAGTGGGGCACTCCTTAACCTTGTGACCGTACCCCTCACACCCAAAACACTTATCCGACTCATCTCTCTTAGGCTTCTCAAACTTTTCCTTAGAGATGGGATCTACTTTGTTGTTCTTGAATTTTTCAAATTTCTTGGCATCTTTCGATTGCTTTTGAAACTTAATAAATTTTTTAAATTTCTTTGCCAACAAAGCAACATCCTCAAAATCGGAATCGGAATCGGAATTCGAAACTTTAATTTCCTCCTTCCGGGTTTTCAAGGCAGTACCCTTTTCTTTCTTAGGCACTTTCTTGGAGGCAATCATGTCGATTTCATAGGTTTGTAAGTCACATACAATCTCTTCTAGTTTCGTTGATTCTAACCTACCTAAGGAGTTTAAAATGGTCACTTTCGCATCAAATCTACTAGGCAACGAGCTAAGGATTTTCTTAATGACACGGTTGTCGAGAATTTTCTCACCTAGGTTAAATGATGAGTTGACAATATTGGACAACCTAGCATAAAACTCATCAAAGGTCTCACTTTCTAACATCCTAATGGTCTCAAACTGTGTAGTGAGATTTTGAAGTTTTGACGCCCTAACCGTGCTAGTGCCCTCGTGAGTGAGTGCCAAAATATCCCAAACCTCTTTTGATGTTTCACAAGTCATAATTCTATTATATTCTTCCTGTGTGACATGTGAAGAAATAACGTGCAGACCCTTAGAATTATATTGTGCAAGTCTTTCTTCAGTTTCAGTCCATGACTCAACAGGCTTTAGACTAGTGACCTCACCTACAATAGTGACAGGGGGTGTCCAACCTTTCTCAACGGCAAGTCAAACACGCTCATCAATAGATTTTAAAGCACGTCTCATTCTCATCTTCCAATAAGTGTAATTAGTGCCATAAAAAATAGGAGTTCGAGAAAATTCATTATATCCAGAATTCATCTTTGAAAACACACGGGATCACAAAATAAATAAAAATGTTTTCTAGCTCTGATACTAATTTGTGGAAACGTGTGAGTGGCCCGATATGTGTATTTTCAACAAAACCAATTTTTCTTTGGAAAAAGATCCAACTTTTAATTATGCACCAAACCAAGTTGTGAAATCCCAATTCTCACTTTAAACCAATTTTATCTTGATTAATCCTAAACATGCATCTAGTTATTAAGACAAGTAAAGTAAAGTGAAGAATACTCACAACGCCGGATGTACGAGGAAAAAACCCAAAACGGGAAAACAACCTCGGACGGGCCAAGCCAGACAATCACTATGAATAATGGTTTTACAAAGACAGATTAACCTTACACTAAGACTCGATCCCCACGGGTCTTGACGCTCCTTCTGATCTTCAACCGTTCTTCAATAGTGTCCACGCAGAAATTCCGTCTTTTACGATCTCTGTCCACAACACACGCGTCCATGTATGTCTCGGTGTCCACCGATATGGCTTTGATATGTTTACGATGTCGAACACGATGTCCGTCACTTCTTCACCGCAAAACCCTTTGGGTTCAATGAGTAGAACAAACAACTTTGGTGCCGCAAGATCACGTAAACATATAAGAATGATAACTCGGATCTTTGCAAACTCTAAGGATGTGTTTATGCTTTGTAAACCTTAGAAAACATGTGCAAACAAGGTTATGGTTCGTAAAACTTTTTCCAGAAAGCACACTTACGAAATTATGATGCAAACACTGTTTAAATAGAATTTAAATGCCGCCTCGGAAAACGTGTCGTTCGAACGACTTAAGCATGTCGTTCGCGCGACATTGTATCTCGTTCGAACGAGATCCAATGTCACTCGAGCGACCTTGCAAAAGTTTGACTTTCGGATAAAAACGTCTCTTAACAAAGAGATTTAAATTAATCAAACTCTTTTTCGAGCTTATCATCATAAAACGAAGTTTAAACCATTAAAACACTTTTAAAACATTTAAAAACATTTTTATATATAAAAATTACATCCTTATCTTTTATAAAATAATTCCGAGCACCATTAAATATACGCATTCATACCTGAGTGATCTCGGAATGAAATTAACTTTGAAGACGAGTAAACTTGCACCAAATAAACATCGGCATGATTATTTCTTTGAAGCTTTGCCGTAACGTCTTTAATTTCTTCAATACGTCATAGACCAAGTGGGATCGTGACAAAATAAAGTTCACCCTATGACATATTACAAACACAGTTTTATTCACGAAATTAAGTCAAAACAATACATGGACTCAATTGGAAATTTATGTCCTTACAATGTGTCTGGAGCACGCACTATCAAAATACCACTGTGAGGTATTATGTGCTTTGAGGGCAACATGAACAACAAGAGCTTTCTTATCTTTCTTAGGCACACAACAAGTGGTAACCTTTTGTTTACCCTGTTGTTGGTTTTAGCCGGAATGTGAGAAGCATTCACTGACGGCAAAGACATCCGTCGGAATTCCTCCATCAAACTCTGTGATGTGGCGGCTAAAAGTTCAACACGCTCTCTCAAACTGGCAAACTCATCAGTATGACGAGGTGGAGCAGAAGTACGTCGTGTCTGGCCCAAACTATAGCAAAACTCCCTCAGGTGGTCTTTTGTTTTGCAATATGTACAAAAGAACACAGTCTTAGGCGGACCTTGGTTTTCTTTTCTTGGTCAAACTCTCCTTCGTGGATTTTGGCGATGACCATAAGGAGTAGTAGTAAACTTAGGGACTGGTCCTGGTGCAATTTGGGATGTGGAGGCACCATCATAACCAATTCCCTGCCGATCATCAAAACCTAAAGCGGGGCCGAGGAGCATCTTTCCCATCTTCCCAGATCTGTCCTCGATTTGTACCTTGACTTCTCGTGCTCTCTCAAGATCATGAGTAAGCTGGGAAACAAGGGCTTCAAGTTTCTTTTGAGTCTCCACGGAGGAATGGAGCTTACTCGTAAGACTAGCCACTTGTTTAGTCAAGTCCCCTCTCTTTTTCTCAAAATAACTCTCTCTCTGTCTAAACACGCTCTCTCTTTCTCTAGACAAACTCTCATTCTCAACACAGGCAAACTCTCTCTCTCTTAAGGTAGTGCAGATGGATGACTCTCTCTCTCTCGCTTTTCCTAAATCTTCCTCTAAAGCGGTGATCCTAAGAACTAACGCTTTGTTACGCTTTTTAGTTTTAAAGGACTCAGAATATAGCTCGGCGTAGGCGTGTTGAAGATCACTCTCTCTCTCACTTGTGTCATCATCCCCCTCACTCACATCGATCTCACTGTCGAGGTGTCTCTGTGATGCAACATCCTCATCGTCGTGAAGAGAACTAGAAGTGCTCATATGACTAGCCATGAATGCAGTGAAGTTACAATCATGCGGTGACTCGTCTTCGGAATCCACCGACTCGACCTCACTGTCGTCACTAAGAGTAGCATTAAGGACAGCTTTGCCCTTTTCTCTGTTTATCCTAGTAGCACACTCAAAATCTCTACGACCCCTACCGTCGCACTCAAATCATCTCTCACTTTCTTTCTTAGGAGGATCTTTAAAAACTTTTTCATTTTTCTTTTCAAACTTATTTTTCTCAAACTTCTTTTTATCTTTAAAATTACCATTTTTCTTGAATTTGAGAATTCTCTTGAAATTTTTAGCAAAAATAGCCAAATCATCCAAGTCAAAATCGCACTCAGAATCTGACGAATCTGTCTCTCTTTTTCTAGATGACTCTCTCCTCTTTCTTGTCGACCCCTCACTCTTTTTCTCTTGGGCATTAAGTGCAATTCCCTTATCTTTTGGCTTAGCAGTTTTAGGAAACATATCAATTTCATATGTTTGCAAGTCTCTTACTAGTTCCTCCAATTTTAGCGTATTTAAATTACCCATAGAATTTAGCACAGTGACTTTAGGGATAAAACGCTTAGGAAGGGAACGAAGAATCTTTTTAACAACTCTAGCATTAGGAATATGTTCACCAAGATTAAAGCTAGTATTAACAATGTCAGATAGCCTAGCATAAAAATCATCAAAACATTCAGTTTCATGCATGGTGATGGTTTCAAATTGAGTTATTAAATTTTGCAATTTAGATTCTTTCACGGCATTAGTTCCTTCATGGGTGAGTTGTAAAACATCCCATGCCTCTTTTGACGTGGTGCACGTCATTATGCGTTTGAACTCATCAGGAGTAACAGACCCAGAAATAGCACTTAGACCCTTAGAATTAAAAGATGACCATTTAAATTCTTCTTCAGTCCAAGAGGTGACAGGTTTTAAATTGGTCACATTTTCAACAGTGACGGAGGGAGGTATCCACCCTCTTTCAACCAAAATCCAAACATGTTCATCAATGGCTTTTAATGCAGATCTCATGCGCGCTTTCCAGTATGCATAGTTTGTCCCGTCAAAAACTGGCATTTTATTATATAATTTCTCCATTATGAACACACTCGTTTTCAAAAATCAATTTTTCTGAAAATTGATTTCTCAGAAAAATTTTGCGGAAAATTACATGGTAAAGTTGTGTAATTGGCTCTGATACCAATTTGAAAGAGTGCGCAAGCGTCCAAATAGAGATATTATTTAATCAAACTCAGTTTTATCAGTTAAGACCTAAACATGCAGCTATATGTGGTTGAACTAGATGATGAAACATGCAGAAACATTCAAACACACACATGTGAGGAAAAATCCCCCAAAGGGGCAAAACCATTTATTTTCATTATAATATTGTAACATACAACTTCTCGGATTACAATGAAAATACACTGACACAGAATTACCCGCAGGTGTCGGATCTGTAGTCGGTGGCTGGAAGTTTCCCTTTCCAGGAGGGCAGCAGTGAAGAAGAAGGACGGTCTTCTTCATAAGGGTTTGAAAAGACACACGATTGTGTTCTTGAGTTGCAAACAGATTCACAAGGGTTTGGAAATTTATGTGAATCGAAACATGAGTCTTGGAACTCATAAAGATGAAGACTTAGAGTTTTTGGGCTCTGAAAATCATCTATGAAAGTCTTGCTAAACACCTTCTCGGATTTGGTTTATAAAGGAAAAACTGGGCCTGAAAAATCTCTGCACAATCTGCACGATATGCTTGAATTTATCCCAGGCGAACCGGTCCGGTATGGATGCGGATCGGTCCGAGGTCGGACCGGTTCGTTTTTTCAAGGAGCTTCTTCGATTTGCTATCGGTCTGGGGTATACTGGTTTGATGCAAAGAGGATCGGTCCGATATAGGGGCGGATCGATCTGGGTGCGGATCGGTTCTTTTTTAAATCAGGCGGACCGGTCCGATTGATAAAAATTTGATTCCTTTCTACTTTTGATATTCGGATCCCATGATGAAAATATGATCTTGAATTTCTTCAACAATGTAATGGCGAACGATATACAAATTGATAATGGACAAAAATGTCCTTACACAACCATAGTGGGTTGGTTGAGAGTACTACCTCTGCCTCCATCCTTAAAGAGTTCAGGAGGCTTAACCCACCCACCTTCAATAGGGTAGCTAGCCCCGATGTTATAGAGGAGTGGCTCAATGAAGTCACTATGGTAATGGATATTCTTAACGTGGTAACTGGGCACAAGGTCAAGATAGCTACATTCTAGCTCACAGATCAAGCATAGCGCTGGTGGAGCACTTATTCTGTCAGTACTACTAAGACAATAGATTGGGGTACTTTCAAGGTTGCCTTCCTCAATAAGTACTTTCCCCATGCATTTAAGGATTCAAGAAGGATAAGTTCCACCATCTAATACAAGGGAAGACTTCTGTGAAAGAGTACCTAGTCAAGTTTGAAAGCTTGCGTAAGTATGTTGATGCTTTGCAAAAAGATGAGACTGAGAAAATGAGGCTATATTGCTAAGGGCCTCAAATTAGGCATTCGACTGATCTTGGCAGGTATGGATCCGCCAAACTTCAGAATGGCACTGAATAAGGCTATATGGTTGATCTAAATGTTGAGAATGGAAAGTCCATCAGGGAAAAGAAGAGAAAGCATAGCTAGTCCCAGAGTAGCGGTCATAAAAAGTCCCAGGGTGGGGCTCGAGGCTTCTTTAAGAAGCTAAAGGCCTTAATGGGGGTTGGTTCTTCATCATCCCAGTGCATCAGTGATCAGGATCCTATAGCCCCCCATATAGAGACTCGTTTTGCTTGTGGGTACCTCAATTATTTTAAAAGAGAGTGCCAACAACGAGTTTCGAGCAGTTAACAGACCATCAATTTTGTGTCGGCTCGGAGTTCTAGTTACACAAGCCCCACCCAGCAGTAGTAGCAGTTCTCCTTAAGCTATCATCATCCCACGAGGCATAGTGTGGATTGTTCACGTTCGAGTCAGGGGAAGAGTAGCCGTAGTCTAGGTCAGGTGCTCAGTTTCTAGAATATCAAGTTCAAACCTGGACGATCATATGATGTCGCAGTTTGTTGCACCTTCCGATGAACCATCTACGATGGAAGGTATGATTTTTCTATACAGTACATGGGTTAAGGAGCTATTTGATTCTAGCGCATCTTATTATTTCATTTCAATTTCCTTGGAATTTAGTTTGGGACTAGAGGTAGATCAGTTTCATCCCCTATCTTCATAGCGCTTCTAGTTGGTGGCAACATAGTTCTCGATAGGGCCTGCCGTAAATGTGTGGTTATAGCTGGATATTATGTTCTGGAGTATGATTTGATCCTTATGGACATGGATGGGTTAGAGGTGATCTTTGGTATGGATTGGCTGTCATGTTTTAATCTACCATCGACACAATGTCTTAATATCACTTCCGGACGGGTCTCGCCATCGTTACTACCCAGTGGAGCGATAATTTTTTTATGTGTTCTCGGATGATCTTTCTAGGTTACCCCAATACCGAGAGGTGGATTTTGCCATAAAGGTGCATCAGGGCGTCTCACCCATATCTATACCACCTTATATAATGGCTCTAGTGGAATTGCAGGAGCTAAGGGTTCAGTTAAAGGAGTTAACTAGGAAGGGGTTCATTCGCCCGATTATGCCCCTGTGGGGAGCTCGGTCTTCTTTGTTAAGAAAAAGTATAATTCCTTGTAGTTTTGCATCAACTACAGGTAGCTGAATAGGGTGATGGTGAAGAACATATACCGTATGCCTCGTATCGATGACTTGTTTGACCAGTTGAGCGGGGCGGGCAGGTCTTTAAAGATTGACCTTTGGTCTGGATACCACCACTTGCGCATTAGGGAGGTGGATATACCAAAAACGGCATTCCGAACTCAGTATGGACACCACGAGTTCCTAGTGATGCCTTTAGATTTGATAAATGTTATAGCAACGTTCATGGATCTCATGAACCGCATTTATCGCCCTTATTTAGACCGGGTTGTGGTGATCTTTGTGGATGTAATATTAGTCTATTCAATATCGGATATAGACTGCAAGGATAACCTTTGCACTACATTACAAGTGCTCAGAGAGAACCAGTTGTACTCTAAGTTCAACAAGAGCGAATTCTGGATGGAGGAAGTCGGGGTTCCTTGGTCACGTGGTTTCTGGTAAGGGCATTTCTATTGACCCATCCAAGGTAGAGGCCATTTTGGTATGGGATAGGCCAAGGAGATTTGCGAAAGTACGTAGTTTCTTGGATTTGATCTTTTACTATGACAGGTTTGTATTAGACTTCTCTAGGGTTGCATTTCCCCTCACCGGGTTAACTCAGAAGGATATAAACTTTGAGTGGTCCTAAGATTATAAGTTGGACTTTCAAGAGCTAAAGATTAGGTTGACTTATGTGCCCGTTATTATCCTCCAAGAACGTGTCAGGGGTTACACTAGTGTACTATTACACTTTGAGGTCAGGGCTTGGTGCAGTATTAATTTAGAATGGGCAGGTAGCTGCTTATGCATCCCATTAGCTGAAGGTGTATGAGAGGAACTACCCCACCCACGATTTGGAGCTAGACACTACGTTATTTGCACTTAAGATCTGTAGGTATTATCTATATGGGGAACGGTTTGAGGTTTTTTACAATCATAAGAGCCTCCAGTACATCTTCACGTAGCTTGATCTTAATCTCCGTCAGAGGCGATGGATGGAATTATTGGAGTACCATCCTGGCAAGGCTAATGTGATGGCAGATGCTCTTAGCAAAAATTCTAGCCTCACCCTAGTAGCAATGAGGTACTATTGGGTAAAGATGTTTGGTGAGTTGCAGAAGTTTAATTTGCACGTCCAGTGGGGTTATGATAGGGCATACCTTTGGGGTGTGGTGGTTAGACCACTCATTCAGTAGAAAGTTCTAAATGCCTAGTCATGTGATCCATATTTTACCCAATACTGTGATCATATTTAAAATGGCAAGGTGTTAGACACCCTTACCTTAGACAAGGTGCGACACAAGGGTCGGTTGATTGTTCCAATTATTTATGAGCTTCAGGAAGAGGTGATGGCTCGTCACGCGCGCTTTAGCTTACCTCCCGGTGCCACCAAGATGTATAAGGACCTATGTAGAGATTTTTTGTGGTCTGGTATGAAGATGTATGTGGCGATATATGTGTCCAAGTGTTACAATTTTCAACGGGTGAAGCTCGAGCGTAAGAATCCAGTAGAGCTATTGCAACCACTACTCGTGGCAGAATGGAAATGGGAGCATATCACGATGGATTTCATCACAGCCTTACCACGATTTGAGCATGGCCTTGATGCAGTGTGGGTAATAGTGGATCGACTCATGAGATTCACACACTTCTTGCCGATTAAGGTCACACATAGTGTGTCTAAGTTGCGATGACTTTTGGGGAGATAGAATCGAGTGGTAATTCTCTAGAGAGAGTGGTACGCCGTTATTTTCATAGTTATGCGCATATATGTGGGTAATATATATATATATATATATATATATAGTATTTTTTTATCGTGGGAAATGTTCTTGTAGGGTTGGGTGTATGGGAGCCTAATCGTGGCATTCTACGGGTAGGCATATGTGAGCCTTATTTTATTGCGCATTTACGCTTCGTCGAATTTCGAGGACGAAATTTCTGTACTAGTAGGGAAGTATGTAATACCCCGTAATATTTTAAAACCTTAAATAGTTCATTTTGGAATAAAAATTGGGAAAATATTTTTGTGGGATTTAAAAAATGTTGGTTTGATTTTTAGAAAATGAGATTTCAAACGGAATTTAAATTAGATTTAAAATGGATACTTTAACCCTTTTATATAAAATGGCACGATTGGATCGTCAGATCGACCGAACCGGTTCGCCCGGGGGGGAACCGGTTCGCCCAGTCAGTTTAGCGGCAGTAAGTTTCTTTTAGACAAATTTGAGTTCCAATAAAATACTACCACTTATATATATAAAAGGTATTTCGGGGTTAGAATTTTAAAAATACATTTACACGTAACCCAAGAGCAGTAAATTTCTCTTTTATCTATTCTTCCATCAACAAAACCCTAGCCCCATTTAAAATCAAGATTTAACCCAAGTTCTGAAGGCTTAAACTGTGTTTTCTCAAGATCATTCAAGAATGAATCTTTATTAATTTTTTGAAAGGAACGCAACCATCCAATCAGAATTTCTAACCTAATTTACTATAGGCACGAATACTTCTATTCTTTCTCTATAGTATTAAGCGTTTTAAATATCGCCTAAACATTAAATTACACGTTTTACTTAAAATAAACTCGAAACCTTAACTAGGGAAGGTTAAATCTATATTGGGATTATTTTTATAAAAAATCTTAATATGAATTAAGACTTATAACCCTAGTGTTCTTAGGGTAAAGGGTGGATATTTGTTAAAATGGATGTAGATTTGCATGTAGAAAATCATGGTAGCTTAATTAAGTTGAAAAGGACCTTTTGAAATTACATAAAATTATGTAAGTGTGACAAAAGGAAAATTTTATTTTGTGCACCATAAACATGAATATTGTTGAAATTAAATTAGATGCATAAAATAAATTGTTTAATTACGAAAATTAATTAAACGGATGAAATCAGATTTATTTGTGATCTTATGAGAAATTGGTAGAATTGTTTGATGTAATGCATCATGCGACTTATTTTTTTAATTACATATTTCACTGTAGAGACGACGAGATTTTGGATAGTTATGCTCTCACCTTAATTTTAGGAGTACTTATTAGGTATGGGACTAGTGAGTATGTCTTAGTTGTGGTTAGCACTTTCTAGGTATATGACTAGTTAGTGTAGATCTTACGGATGAGATATTCCGGGGTAGGGGATGATTTTTATGTCGTTTCGTTGATTCGATAGTCTAGGCACGAGATTAGGAAGAGATTCATGGTAGAAATATATCCCACATAATAGGGTAGGACGTACTTGTGTTTTGGAGACCTCTAGGTATGGGACTAGGTGTAGGGTTGAGAATTTATTCTCTATAATAGTGTGGGACTAATATAAAATAATGAGAACTTGAGAAAATTGACAATTAATATGTCACACCCCAAACTCATTTACATACAAATCATTTATTTCATGATAAGTAAATTGTAATCTTTAACCAATTGAAGTACAATCCATTTCTAAATTTTCATGTATGATGTACACAATGAATATAATTTTGTTCTCTGTATCATAACGTAATTAACGTTAGAGTCATTATTAAACGAATCTACAATACTATGAATAATTAGTACCATTATCAAATTAAAGTACTCTATCTCAATATATCCAATGTATGAGAGTTATAAAATACTAGTGTGACAATAACAGAATTCTCATATTTAAACCCCAACTCTCTCTAACGGCATAACTCTCAAAATCTCCAATCATATGGCGTCCTAGCTCGCAGTATACAAACCTGACAAATGTAAACATATAAAAGCATGAATTTAAAAACTCAGTGAATGTACTACATCTCTATATAGTAAAATTGGTATATTAACATCTTAGTTATATGAACATATCCATCTCTGTGCCAATTTAGACCATACACATATTATGAGTTTAATAAACCCCACATCTCTAGCCCGTAGGCAATAAACATATCCATAGGATACAATAACCTAACATATCTTGAATTATAGAGCATCCCAACATATCTTCACTTTTATAAAGCCATAACATCTATTGGCTGTTAATAAGCTATAACATCTCAACATCTCTTGGTTATTAATAAGCCATAACATCTCGTGGCTATAAATAAGCCATAACATCTTAACATCTGTTGGTTGTTAATAAGCCATAACATATTAACATCTCTATATAGTAAAAATACCATATTAACATCTTAATTATATCAACATATCTATCTCTGTGCTAATTTAGGCCATACACATATTTGGAGTTTAATAAACACCGCATCTCTCGCCCGTAGGCAATAAACATATCCATAGGTTTCAGTAACCCAACATCTCTTGAATTACACAACAACCCAACATATCTTGACTTTTATAAAGCTATAACATCTCAACACCTCTTGGCTGTTAATAAGCCATAACATCTCAACATCTCTTGGCTGTTAATAATCCATAAAATCTCAACATCTCTTGGCTGTTAATAAGCCATAACATCTCAAATAATACATACCTATCATATCTATAATCAACTCGGTAAGTACAATATATCATATCCATAATCAACTCAGTAAATACACATATCATATCAATAATCAACTCGGTAAGTACAATATATCATATGCATAATTAACTCGATAAGTACAATATATCATATCCATAATTAACTCAGTAAGTAAAACATATCATATCCATAATCAACTCAATACGTACACATATCATATCCATAATCAGCTCAATAAGTGCACATATCATATCCATAATCAACTCGGTAAGTACAACATATCATATCCATAATCAACTCAATAACTACAACATATCGTATCCATAATCAACTTAATAAGTACAGCATATCATATCCATAATCAACTCAATAATTACACATAGCATATCCATAATCAACTCAATAAGTACATATATCATATCTATAATCAACTCGGTAAGTACAACGTATCATATCCATAATCAACTAGGTAAGTACACATATCATATTCATAATCAACTCAGTAAGTACAGCATCTCATATATACAATCAACTCAGTAAGTACAACATATCATATCTATAATCATGTATAAATACATCTTACCAGTGAGTACACTCACCTTGGCAACTTAATGGGCTCTTTCCTTTGCCTTTGCCTGGAACTTGTTCAACCAGTCCTTCTTCATTTCCTATCATTCTTACAATATTAATATCATCATAAGAATAATAACAATCCAAATAAAAACTTAAACATAACTCAATTCATAAGCATTATATGATCCCATTCAAATCATTTTTCACAAATGAAGTCCCATCTAAATTCATGTTAAGATATTTAACATATCCAAATCATAGCTAAAATATACTATAATTTCTTCTTGGTAATTCAATCCTTAACATTTGAGACTAAGGGCTAGGGGTGATTGATATACCAAAGTATAACCTCGTCCTGGTCGACCTTACTCAGTACATGCTTATGAAAAATCCAGCATCAACAGTTATAGTCTCGGTTGTATCTCAACCCAAGACTCTTCGCCCACTATGCCCTTTTATAATATCTCATCCCGTCTGCAATCCCTAACAGTCGAGATATCACAGGACCTGCTACAGGCCTGTCTCGATTTGGCGCTTGAATGGCCGAGACTACACTCCTCCAATATATGATCGAACAGGACTCTGGAGGTTCATACTTGGCCGCTAACGAGACCGCTCTAGACGATATCTCCACCATGTATGATACAAGGCTCCAACGTGATTAGTCCACATAGACAAACAGTTATAACCGAACCGCATGTGCATGTGGGGAGAATATTTACTTCATTGTGATCTACCAATGCTAGAGACAGGTAGCTTAACTTCATTGGCTAGAAATACTATGCATGCTTCTTACATGCTTGGGGGGTGTATTACACCACCTAGGCACTATATAAGTTTATCTTCTCCAACATTGTAAAGGACCAATAATTATAAACCATAACCAATACTTTGTTAAAAATCACAGTAGAGAAAAAAAGTTGAGTGTGTTATATCACAATGCCATTAGAGCTCATTTCCAAAGTTAAACTCACTTACACCTGCACAGTCTCTCCATTGCCTCATCTCTATCTTCAGTTATATTAATGCATTTTCTCCATTGTTGCTCCTTCAGGGTTTCACCGGTTTTCACTCTTACTCATTTACTTGGTGGTACCATTAGCGGTATCATCTATTGGCACCGTCTGTGGGAAGTAAGATTATCATCTTATTCCTCTCATTTGCAGCTTACTCTTCACCAGATTCTCTGGTGGTGGTCTAACTCCATGTTAGGTTGGGTTTAAACCACCTTGAAAGAGATATGGTTTGAGTTCAAGCTTCTTTCTAATTCATTCAACTCTATCAGTAAACCTCATTATCTTTCCATTCACCGGAGTCCATGGCATTAGATCTTCCATCAGGCGTTGGCCCTAGTTCCATCCAAGCGTCGTCTCAGTAAAAAATGGTTGAGGCAAGGTTCTAAAAAACGTGGGGTGTGATTGAGGCATGGAGGCCAAGCCTTAAGCTTTAGAAGCCTAGGCGGGCCTTAGGCGTAAAAAGGCGTGAAAAGGCGTTTAGGCCTTCTTAATATATTTTAATATTTTTTCACCATAACAAGGGTATTAAAATACTAAAATTGTACATATCATAAAAATATGTTTGAATATATGCAAATTAAAATACTATTTGATTATTTTGGATGAGATAATGGTTCGGTTTGTAAAAAAATTCTTTAAAAGGCGATATCGTTTCACTAAAGCATTATTGTTTTTAGAAAAAAAGTGCTCCTTAAGGATTTTACCAAGAATAAGGCGTAAAAATCTTAAGGCGGGACGTTTCTCCCAAGCCTCAAGCCTAGGTGAGTTTTTTAGAATAATGGGTTGAGGTCACGGCGGCGTTGCTATCACTGGCGGCGAGCCAAATAGAGATGTAAGAGCAATTAGCTGCTTTCATCCAGAACGTATTGGCAAGGCTCACTAACGTGATGGCGGTGATGATAACTCTGGACGCCTAGGAGGGAGAAAATCAGGTGATAGGGGAACCACCCTCAGCCCCGCAAAAGGAAACACTACGTCTAGAGAGACAAGGCCAAGAGTATGAAAAAAATAAATGTGATGGTGATGCAGAGTGTTGGGAACCATATGAAATCTCTGGGGATACTGTGCGCCCTATTCAAGTAAGCAGGAAAAATAGTGTTAGGCCAAGACGAGAAGGTAGGCCTCGTGCCTCAGCTCTAGACTAACTCAGTAGAGGGTCTGGATTTATAGACTCAATCCGGTTGGTGATTTGAGAGACCGACTCTCCAGGTATCGGAGTATAGCTGGTTCCAGAAAAAATGGCAGAGGTGTTGTTCGTCAACCCCCATGTGAACGAGATAAGGAGCATAGAGAAGTCAATATTCGTCAAAGGACGGCTGGAAGAGAGCCAATACAATGGTCGATCGACAGAGAGGGGGCTGGTGATAATGCTATTACGACCAAGGTAGATGATGCAGCTGTAGCCGATAAACCTTGGAACAGTTCTATCTAGAGGCTGGAAGGGTCACAGTTCATTGCCAGAATTGTAATCTACCCTACCTCTGCTAAATTCAAGCCTCCAGTGGTAACATTGAGGTATGATGGGAGTACCAACTCAGTCCACTATATGGAAATGTATTAATCTACTACAGACATCTTCTCAGTCTCATACGAGATGAGGTGTAGAGCATTCTCAAGCACCCTAACTGGTGTTGCTCATGTATGGTATACCTCCCTTCTTAGAAACTCAATAGAGAATTTTAAGCAGCTAGTCGAGAGGTTCATCCATAACTTTTATTTTTGAGTAAAACCTCGAAATAAAACCACTCACTTGTTGTATGTAAAACAAGACAAAAATGAGTCTCTGCGAGACTACATAGCCAGCTTCAGCAAGGAAAAAATGGAGGTGGAAGACTATGATGAGAGTATTTCAATGACTGCTCTGATGGGAGGATTACAGAAAGGAAAGCTCTTGTGGAAGCTGGCAGAAGACCCTTCAAAGTCCATGGAAGAACAACTGGCTACGGCCGGGAGAGTCATGAACGCTAAGGGGGCCATGACGACCAAAGGAGAAGATGAAAAGGGAGATAATGGGAGTAAGTCCCAAAAATTCAAAGGCAAGGGAGACAAGAATAGGTCGACCGATAATAAGTTTGTTGACTATACTCCATTTATGGTAACTTCGGAGATGATCCTAAATGAAATAAAAAATGATCGCTCCTTGAGATGGCCTGAAAAATTGAAAGCCCCTTATCACAAGAGGGATAAAGTAAATGATGTGAGTTCCACTAAGACCATGGCCATACCAGTGACAAATGCTTCACACTCAAAGAAGAGATAGAAAAGATGTTAAATCAAGGTAAACTCAGGAAGTACGTAGATAAGAGGGGTGGTCGAGACGACAGGTGTAAATCGAATGACCTAGTGAAAAAGGATAATGATGCATCAGATGATGAGGAGGAGGTCGATCCTGACCTCCCTCCGAAAATGTGATTCCAAGGGTCAGATGCATTATATTTCTCACAATGTGAAAATGATATGTGGCGGTTTGGCAGGTGGTGGTAAAGAAATAGCTGATCCTAAAGCCTATGATGCAGAGGCCAAAGCTCTCCCCAAGCCAGAGGTAGTAAACTCGACAGCTGTCGATTCAAAACCTGGTAAAAGGAAGAAATTTGACATGAACACCTTGATTATCGTCTTCTCAAGGTTATGCTTTAAAGGGATTTTAGCCTCACATGACAATACTTTGGAGATCACCACGAGAGTGCACGAGTACGATGTCCTTAGAATATTGGTTGATGGTGAAAGTTCGGTTGATGTAATGTTCTGGGAGTGTTTCCAAGCTCTGGGATTAAGCAAAAAGAGGATCGTGACATATCATAAACCACTAATTGGCTTCAGTGGAGAAAAAGTCCACCCTCTTGGGATTTATGAGATGGACGTCAGTATGGGGGAGACTTGGCTGAGATAACTCACAAAGAAGATCAATTTCTTCGTAATGGACAAGAACGTTTATTCAGCCTACATCATCATTATGGGACGAGTAGCCCTAAAAAAATTTGAGGCAGTGCCCTTCACCATTCACCAAATGATAAAATTCTCGACCCCTTATGGAGTAGGGGAATTTCAAGGTGACCAAGTTAAGGCACGTGAATGCTACTTTAATTCGGCTGAAGAAAGAGAAGCACATAAGAGGGCCACTACCACTTACAATATCGACACTCTCGACCCTAGGGACGAGACGAAACTAAAGAAGGTAGAGGCTACCTAGGAGGTAGAATCCATCATCCTCAATGAGGAGAAGCAAAAAAAATAGCCCAGATTGGCAAAGTCCTAAAAGAAGAGATCAAGGAAGAGTTGATCAATTTGTTAAAGAAAAGACGAAGTATTTTTACAGAGAGTCATGTAGACATACCAGGGATTAATCTAGAGATACTTTTCCATAAATTGAATGTGGACAAGGGAGCCAGACCATTTAGACAAAGGCGAAGGACCAACTCTAGGGAGAAATACAAAGTCATAAGAGAGAAGGTGAAGAAGCTGGAAAAAGAAGGGTTTATAAGGGAATTCTTCTATCTATAGTAGTTGGCAAATGCAGTTATTATGCCTAAGCTTAATGAAAAGTGGAGAATGTGTGTTGACTTCACTGATTTAAACAAGGCATGCCTAAAAGATAGTTTCCCCTACCGATAATAGATCAAATGATTGATGCCACCGTTTTGCATGAACTAATGAGTTTTATGTACGCCTACTCAGGCTATAATCAGATATTCATAAACCCAGTTAATGTTGAAAAGACCCCGTTCATTACGGGCAAGGGTACATACTGCTACAAGGTCATGCTCTTTGGCCTCAAGAACGTTGGGCCTACATACTAGAGGCTAGTGAAAAAGATGTTCGAGGATCAAATAGGTAAGACCATGAAGGTATACATTGATGACATGCTAACCAAGAGCCTTAAGTCCAAGACGCATGTGGTCAACTTTGAATAGAATTTCAACACGATGGACCAGTATAAAATGAAGTTAAACCTTACCAAGTGTGTATTCGTGGTCGGAGCTGGAAAGTTTTTAGGGTTTATTGTCAATCAAAGAGGGATAGAGGCTAATCGAGGAAAAAAAATCAAAGCATTGGTAGAGATGAAGACTCCAAAAACCATAAAGGATGTCCAGAGGCTAACTAGACTAGTTGCATTACTGAATAGGTACGTGTCCAGGGCTACAGACAAGTCTCTGCACTTCTTTAAGGTGTTGAGAAAAGCCTTCAAGTGGAATAAGGAGTGTGAGAGAGCCTTTGAGGAGTTGAAGGCTTACATTGACTCCCAACTTTTGTTATCACAGCCTGTTCATGAAGAAAAGTTATATTTGTACCTGGTCGTGTCTGAGTCGGCCATTAGTGCAGCTATTGTATAAGATGACGAAGGGTACAGAACCCAGTTTATTTTAATAACAGGGCCCTTCAAGGGGCCGAGCAGAGGTATCCAAAGATGAAAAAACTGACTTATGCTCTAATTCACGCATCAAGGAAAATAAAACCTTATTTCTAGGCCCACACGATGGCCGTCCTAACAGACTCTCCTCTTAGACATGTCATTCATAAACTCGAGAAATCGAGTAGGTTAATGGCATATTCGATTGGGTTGGGGAATCTGACATCATCTATCTACTGAGAACACCCATCAAGGGGCAGGCTTTAGCTGATTTTATAGCCGAGTTAACATGGGATGAGGCCGATACAGAAGAGATATAGATCTAATAAATGCGCCAAAAAAGTAAGTGCTATCTCGGCTGAGGCTGAGATGAGTGCGAATAGAATGGTGGTGGCCGAGAACGAGGAAGAGAGGTTCCTGTTAAAGAACTGAGTGCTGGATGAGGGAACTTTTTCCAAAGAAAATAATGTTTGGAGTTTGTATGCAGACGACTCTTCTTACGATAATGGAAGTGGCGTTGGCTTGATATTTACTGCCCCATGTGGGATCGATATTGAATATGCTTTAAGTTTAGGTTTCAAGGTGTCCAATAATTAGTCAGATTACGAGGCTCTTCTAGCAGGACTATACCTCACCAGGGCATGAAATATCGGCCAATTATAGATTATCTTAAGGGTGTACGTGGCAATAGATGATAGAATGGTAAAGTACCTAAAAATAGTAAAAATAATGCTGAAGAACTTCAATGAAGTAAGGTTAAAAAGGATCCCTTGGCTAGACAATAGCTGAGTCGATGCCTTAGCGAGATTAGCATCTGCGACCAGGACAGAGATCAGAAGGTTGATGCCTATGGAGATCTTACATCGGTCGACCAATAAAGAGGTAGATAGTACAGTGGGTTCTAAGACTGGGTGCATCGTGGATGGATCCTATCATCGGATACATCAAATATGGTGAACTACCAGAGTCAAAGTTAGAAAGAAAGAAGCTGAGGTACAAGGCAGCTAAATTCTCAATCATTGGGAATATTTTATACAAGAAAGGGTTTGTGTTGCCTCTAATACGATACGTCCATCCTACAGAGGTGGAATACAGTCTGAAAGATATACATGAGTATTCGTATTCCAGTCATATATGAGGAAGATCGTTGGCAAAGAGAATAATCACTCAAGAGTATTGGTGGCCGACCTTGTCCAAAGATGCAACTAGCTATGTGAACAAATGTCATAAATGCCAAAGATATGCCAACATCCCTCATTAACCCCATCAACCTCTGACATATATTACTTCACCCTGGCCGTTTGTAATTTGGGGAATTAACTTGGTAGGACCTTTGCCCAGGGCAACCAGTAACCAGTAACCAGCAACTATATATATCTTATTGTGGCGATCGACTATTTCTCTAAATGGGTTGAGACAGAGGCCATGATAACCATCACTGAGATGAATACCTTCAAATTCATTTGGAGGAACATTATTTTTAGGTATGGTCTGCCCCACACCCTGATCTCGGATAATGGCAAACAATTCAAGAACTCATCTCTGGAAGCCTACTGTAAAAAGGTTTACATCAAGCACTTTTTCTCAGTTCTAGGCCGACCTCAGGCAAACGGCCAAACTGAGGTGACAAATAGAACCATATTAAAAGGGATCATGAAGAAACTGGAAGACGCCAAAGGGATTTGGACGGAAGAGGTACACGCTGTCCTATGGGTCTATAGGATGACGAAGAGAACACCAATGGGGGAAACTCCATTCATGCTTGCCTACGGCTCAGAGGCAATGATACCTATAGATATTGGCATGCCAAGTCGCAGAGTTCAGACATATAACCCATAAGCAAATACAGAGGAGCGAAGGTTGTACCTAGACCTCATTGAAGAAATGAGAGAGAACACAGAGGTTAGGCAGGCCGCCTATCAGTAGAGGAATGCTAGATTCTACAATAAAAGAGTGAAGGCTAGGCCGCTAGCTGTTGGAGACTTGGTTTTGAAGAAATCTTGGCAAATGTCGAATAAACTCCATGTAAACTAGCATGGAACTTATAGAGTTACAGAAGAAATTGTTCCAGGCACTTATCGGCTTGAAAATTTTGAGGGAGAGACGTTTTCCAACCCCTGAAATGTTGATCATCTAAAGATATATTATTAATAAGATTTTATAAATATTTTATTTTATAATTATACGAGAGTTTTACAAAAAAGTCAATAGTGATGAATGAAAAATCTCAAGTGTTCCCTCATATTTCTGTTGTATGATTGATCAAGTTGTATGTTTCAACTCATCCTAAGCTACAGACATCATTTGTGTAATGAAATGGCATTAACTCAATCTCGATGACACGAGAATCCAGATGGGACCCATCTCGTCCATGGATTCTCAATAACACCAAAAGAGGGGAACAGTGTGATAACATCATCTCTGATGTTGACAAACACAAAGCAAATTCAAACATCATTTAATTATGATTTGTTTAAACATCATTAACTTGGTGATATGAGAGTCAAAATTCTCTCGGCGAGATGATAATGTAGGACAAGACGACACTCACCCGTACACTCTCAAAACGACAGAGGAGATTTATGATTAAACACCATTAATTTGGTGCATTCATATTCAAAAATCATTTAACTATGGTTTGTTTAAACATCATTAACTTGGTGATATGAGAGTCAAAACTCTCTCGGCGAGACGACAATGTAGGATGAGACAACACTCATCCATAAACTCTCAAAACAACGAGAGGGGACTTATGATTAAACACCATTAATCTGGTGCATTTAAATTCAAAAATCATTTAATTGTGGTTTGTTTAAGCATCATTAACTTGGTGATATGAGAGTCAAAACTCTTTCGGTGAGACAACAGTGTAGGACGAGATAACACTCATCCATAAACTCTCAAAACGACAAGAGGGGACTTATCATTAAACGCCATTCATTTGGCGTGTTCAAATTCAAAAAATTATTTAATTATGGTAAAAAAATTTGGTTAAACTAATTCTCAGCTAAGCACAAGAATACATTGACAATCAGAAGGTTGTAAAGATGCAGATCATTGCAAGCGGACACACCACTAAGTAAATAATTAGCAAAAATGAGATATGTATTGGCATCAAAAATCTCAAAAATCAGTTGTTTTATTTATACTATTACATCAGACGAGGACATTAGGCCACAAGTGACCGCCCTGATAGAGTAAGAAAGTTCAAGATGTGAGGTTTGCTTCAGTCTCCCAAAAAACTGATCCATCAGTGGATTCATTATGCTCAGCCACAGAACTACCGTCCTTTTCGCCGAGAGTGGTCTCAACCTCATTAGCAATCTAAACAGTCGACTCAGGCTGTGTCGACCCTTCAGTCTCGTTCAAAGCTATCATAGCTAGGGGGTCGGAGAAGTCAAAGGCCTTTAACTTCTCGGCCAAGTGGGAGACGTCAAAAAAATTTAGGGTCATCCAACGGTAGGTAGTTCTAGCACCCTCTCGAGGTACTACAGGTTGTACCCCAAAAACTCCTCCGAAGACTTTAAGTCTTCCACTGCCTTCTTTTTGGCATCTTCCAGAGCCTGGTCAATAGCAGCCGTAACCTTATCATAAACTTCAGATGCATGCTTCTTAGTTAGGGCCTTAATTGCAGTAGTATGGTCAGAGTTGAGCTTGTCAATGGCCTCTGTATGTTGACTCTTCAGGTTGTCCACCTCTGTCTTGCGATCATTTTCCAGGGCCAAGATCCGTTTCTTCAGGCTCTCCTCATTTTTTATGGTCGAGTGAGCTTGTCAAATCTTGGGAAGCTTTTCTTCAAACCACTTATGGATTTTTTGCACGCATATGACAGACTCCATAAAAAATGAGACATCAGTACGAGGCAACACTAAAGATTAAATGAAAGCAAAAATTAAATGAAGTCATAAGATTTCACCTAAATAACTCTATGGAAACATAATTCTTATAAGAGGAAAACATTTGTCGATTCACCTAAATAACTCTATGGAAACATAATTCTTATAAGAGGAAAACATTTGTCGATTCAAGGAAGAGAATATCTACTTCTGGGGTTATTGAAGCTAAAGCCTCAAAGGATTTCTTTTTATTCACCATTGGGGAATTTGATCTGATCTTGAGATTTTCTAGACGAGTCGCCAAGGCGTCCTCAGACGAGATTGGGATGGCCTGTGTCGACGTCGTTTCGAATAAGGCTTCCTTGCACTTCTTCTGCTAGTGGGTGACGTGAGCATCCTCAGGAACTTCCTCCTTTTTTGTAGCACTCAGTCTGGCTGGGTTGATAGTTGTGGATTTCTTGGTTTGAGGCTTTAGGCAGTTTTCTTCCCAACCTGCTTCTTCAAACTAGAGAGGTTTGGAGCTGCCATCTTCCACAAGGCCTCTGGTATATTAGGAGGACAATCTACAAAAATAAGGACGAGGTCAGTAAAGAAAGTTAGGGGGTCCACCCCCAAACCTGTCTACCCCAGGAAGTAGGGGGTCATCAACTGCTCAAATTTTATGAGACCACCCCCTTACCCTGTTTCCTAACCTTTTGTACATCCTTAGTAGCGTTAATACTCAGGCCCGGATCTAACTTGAGCCGATATTGGAGCCTTTTCCCATTATTGAGGAACCCTGGGCTCAGAGGCACTCCAGGAAACGTCGGGGCCGAACTCCTAGGCTCCGAATATACGAGGCTTTCAGTTATGATTAAAAGTCTGGTTCACAAACATAACTTTCTTTGTTGGTTTCCTGTCTATGAGGTGATAGTATCCAGGTTGAGTTTTTGGAGACGAGACATTATAACATCCCCTAAAGACGTTGACTGGAAGGTCGGTATGATGAACCAACTTCCAAAGAGACACAAAGCCGAGAATGGTACTCCAGGCATTGGGAGAAGGCTGAGCAGGGTCGAGACCTAAGATTGCTAGAATAAATCATATGGTTAGGTGTACAGGTAATATGATGTCGACCTTAAACATCTTCTCATAGACACAGATCTCATACTCTCGGTCGTGAAATTCTCTCTCGTCCTCAGAAGGCACCCTCATGTTGATAGAGGGTCCTATGCCACAAAAATGTCTCTAGGTTAAAAGATCTATCTCAGTGACTGTGCTGCCAAAGATTTAACATAGGAAATGTCAAGTGTATCCTTGGCTGCATCATCATCGTTGTCTCAATTTTTAGCTGGGAAATTACTCGAAAATCTTTGAGTAAACTAATGATCAGGAATGGACAATAACATAACTGTCATAGGAGGGGGAGGAAATTTAGCTTCAACCCTCGACTCGTCTGTACCTGAGATGATTTGTACAGAGGAGTTTGACTAATTATAAGACTCGACATGTTGAGTAGACAAGGCTCAATAAAAGACTTCAAATTCTTCAAACGAATCAGATGGGAGTTTCATTGCATCTTCATAAGAATCCCTACTCTACTTGGCGTGGGAGACGGACGGCTTATCGTCTATAGAAGTTGATGACTCATACATTGAGTCACTAAGTTATACAATATGAAGGCATATGACAGCTAAAGGAATAGGGTAGATTGGATGCGTAGGGACGGCCTCAGCTTTACGCTTAGTGGCATCCTCGGCTTTTATCCTATGTATCTTATCAAAACATCTCTCTCTAAAGGTTGGAAACTCCTCGACTAATTTACATAAGGGCATTAGCATTAAAAATACATTTTTGGGTTTACTAAGTTAGCCACAAGATGAAAGGAGAGAACTCAACCGCTTTCGATAAAGTTCCACAATAACAGCATAAGAACAATAAGGAAAACATTCAGAACTTCACCGGAGATGGTGATCGGAGACTCACTAAGCATTCAAATAAAAGCGGTATTCAGATAAAAAACTGAAAGGAAGTACCCTACAACACCTCCTATTGCCTAAAAACCTCCAAAATTACTAAAAGCTTGGCCCAAACACCCCCCCAAAATACAAAAATAACCAAAACATAGAAACCAAAAAAAGTGCACAAATCCTAACTAAAATAAGAGGAAACTTAGTGAATATTAGTTACCTGAGTGAGAAGAATTTCATGGGAGGAAGAAGTAGCTCAGAAACTTTCGAACAATGAGAATCGAAGGAAAAACGATTAGCGTTAATGGCATTTTTTGCACAGAAAGGTGACAAATGAGAAGGGTGTTTGCAAAGAAGAAAGTAAAAGGGGTAAAAATTTTAGTTTTTAAACCAAACAATGATTATACATAATTCCCAAGAAGAGTCATCATTTGGGTACTAAACCCTAACCGCTTCAATCGTCGCTTATGCTTAGGAAAAACGCTACCCAATGGAGACTGGGACCTGTGTCCTATCAAGCCTGACAAGCCACTAATTAACTACTAAGTGTCACTTCAATGACCATTATCAACTCATATATGACATTAAAAGGACTGCTCAACCATCCGTCAGAGACATATAATCAAGTTTTTCATCTTTAGATACTCTTACCCCTCCTCCTCCTCCTAACATTGGAGACTAAGGACTAGGGGTGATTGATATACCTAAGTATAACCTCGTCCTGGCGTGGGACTGACTCGGCCTGGCCGACCTTACTGAGCATATGCTTATGAAGAATCTAGCATCAACAGTTATAGTCTCGACTGTATCTCGGGCCGAGACTCTTCTCCCACTATGCCCTCTTGTAATATCTTGTCTCATTTGCAATCCCCGACTGTCGAGATATCACAGGACCTGCAACAAGCCTATCTCGGTTTGGCGCTTGAATGATAGAGACTACGCTCCTTAAACATATGATCAAACAGGACTCTAGAGGTCTCATACTCATCCCTAAGGAGACCCCTCTAGACGACATCTCCACCATGTGTGATATAAGGCTTCAACGTGATCAGTCCACGTAGACAGACAATTATAATCGAATCGCATGTGCACGTGGGGGGAATATTTACTTCACTATGATCTACTTATGCTAGAGACACGTGACTTTACCTCATTGGCTAATAAATAATGTTCATGATTCTTATATGCTTTGGGTGTGTGTTACACCACCTAGGCACTATATAAGTTTGTCTTCTCCAACATTGTAAAGGATTAATAATTGTAAATCATAACCAATACTCTGTTAAAAATCACAGTAGAGAAAGAAAGTTGAGTGTGTTGTACCATAAGGCCATTAGAGCCCATTTCCATAGTGAAACTCACTCACAACTGTACTATGGAGTAGACTAGATGGTTGAATAACTTACTTTATAGTCTCTATCTCTCCATTGCCTCATCTATATCTTCACTTATATTATTGCATTTTCTCCATTATTGCTCCTTCAAGGTTTCAGTGGTTTGACTTGGTGGCACCATTAGCGGTATCATCAATATTGGGTTTCTAATCTAAAATATGGTGCATCATTTAAAGTTTTCTAGAGCCAGATATGCCCATTTCTTTACAACATAGCAAATCTTCCCTATAGGCTCCTTTATCATTCAGTCAATTTCCAAGAATTTTCCTAATTTTTTAAATAATAAATTTCTATGACCTTTCACCCAATTTCAATAAACATATTGAATAATACAAAATTAAAGTTTAATAATTTTCAGAGTTCATTTGCTATGTCAAAAGCTTTATCAAACTCAGGGCATATCCAAGTGAATTATGCAAATGACAACTATGTACTGACTTTCAATCATCACCAAGGTCTAACCACAAGGAGTTAAATTCTAATTTTCAGATATGCTATACATATATGAGTCTAGTTTCATATCCAACTAGAATTTCTCAATTCCAGTAAGTATACAAAAACTCATGAAAGTCTGAACACAAAAAGGTTCTAAACACGATAATATAAAGGATTTACACCTTCAACTTTCTTCAAACTCGTATATATTCATACATATACATCAAGACATGAAAGTTTAGTAAAAAATTGATGATTTCTATCATTTCAATCAGTAATACCAAAAAAACAACAAGATTTATAAATAGAATTACCTAAAGGACTTTTACGTAATTTTTTATGGATTTTTCTCCAAATTCTCCTCGTACTTATCTTCTTAGGCTTCACAATTCTCTCTCTTCAACCTAAACTCTCTCATGATTGAATTTTTCGGAAGAAGGAGGTAATTCTAAGTTTTTTAAGTCAGCCAAACCAGCCTCCCCTTCCAACCAATCAAAACGTAACACATGGTGTGCTAATAAGACAAAATGGAGCTTAAAGGATGGACATATTTGCCCTTGTTTCGTAATTTCAGTATAACTTGTTGCTCGGACCTCTGTTAAACACACGGTTTGTCGTGTTACAAATCTAACTCATATATCTATAACTATTTAGTTTTTACCTCAAGTCAATTATTATATTATAATGGTCAAAACTAGTCTCCAACATGAATATTCCTACCGAAAACTTCAAAATTTTATCTTTGTAACCAATTCGATATTTCATAATTTTTGAAGGAAGGATTAGACTAAACATAATAACCTAATATTATTTATTAATACAAATTATCAATATCCTAATTATATCCAGGTTGTCACAACTCTCCCCCCATTAGGAAATTTCGTCCTCAAAATTGACATACCTTAGTTGTTCAAACAAATACGGGTAACGCATTTTCATGCTATCCTCACCTTCCTATGTAGCTTCTTCTATGGAATTCCTTCTCCGCATGTTTCTAATGTTCCACTTTCACTTGTTGACATATAAGGTATCTAGCAACAAAATCAGCTATTTCCTTCTCCATATTATTCCACTAATAGTGTTCCTTCAAATCTATATACATTTTAGTACTACCAGGATGCATAGTATAAATGGAATTATGAGCCTCACCTAAAATTTCCACTTTTAATCCATCCACATTAGGCACACATAATCATTGCTCATACAATAAAGTGTCATAATTAACAATATAAAAATTATCAGACTTACCAGGCATATTAAAAACCACCTCCTTACGAAAATAATCCATAAATGCATGATACATAGATAACAAATCCATTCCTGAAATTATGTCAAAATGATATATATCAAATAAAAGTAAGTCTATAACTGTATTTTAACCCCCACAGTCAAAACACAACCACAAAAAATATATTCGGCTTAACCATATCCCCCATAGGCATATAAATCCCTAAACCCACATCTAAACGAGTATATTTTCTATTTAGATATATAGTAAAAGCATACAACACAAAATAATGTGTATAACCGGGATCAACCAAAATATAAGCACTCTTATCAGTAACATAAAGTGTACCTGACACCACGCTCGGAGTAACTTGAGCATCTTTCATCGTAAAGACTCATTCACCTAGCTCGGAACCACTGGCTTGTCACATGCCCCAGGTTTTGTTTATAATAATTGAGTTATAACAACCAATACAAACAATTTGTAATACGAAATTATTGATTAGTACATAAACAATTCAACAATATCAAATCAAACCAACAAATGTCATTTAATCGTCACACACGTCCAGAATTTATAACCTAGATGCTCTGATACCACTAATTGTCACACCCCAAACCCATTTCCATACTAATAATTTATTTCATGATAATTAAATCATAATATTTAACTATAATCCTTTTCCAAATTTTCATGTATGATGTACATAATGAACATAATTATGCTCTCTGTATCATAACGTAATTAACATTAGAGTCATAATTAAGTGAACCTACAATACTATGATTAACTAGTACCATTATCAAATTAAACTACTATATCTCAATATATCCAATGTATGAGTGTCGTAAAATCATTAGTGTGACAATAACAAAATTCTCATATTTAAACTCCAACTCTCTCTAACGTCACACCTCTCAAAATCACCGATCATATGGCGTCCTAGCTGGCAGAATACAAATCTGGAAAATGTAAACATATATAACTATGAATTTGAAAACTCAATGAATATAATACATCTCTATATAGTAAAAATACCATATTAACATCTTAATTATATCAACATATCTATCTCTGTGCTAATTTAGGCCATACACATATTTGGAGTTTAATAAACACCGCATCTCTCGCCCGTAGGCAATAAACACATCCATAGGTTTCAGTAACCCAACATCTCTTGAATTACACAACAACCCAACATATCTTGACTTTTATAAAGCTATAACATCTCAACATCTCTTGGCTGTTAATAAGCCATAACATCTCAACATCTCTTGGCTGTTAATAAGCCATAAAATCTCAACATCTCTTGGTTGTTAATAAGCCATAACATCTCAAATAATACATACCTATCATATCCATAATCAACTCAATAAGTATAACATATCATATTTATAATCAACTCGGTAAGTACATCATATCATATTCATAATCAACTCAGTAAGTACACATATCATATCCATAATCAACTTGGTAAGTACAACATATCATATCCATAATCAACTCAGTAGGTACAACATATCATATCCATAATCAAGTCATTAAGTACATATATCATATCCATAATTAACTCAATAAGTGCACATAATCAACTCGATAAGTACAACATATCATATCCATAATCAACTCTCATAATCAACTCGGTAAGTATAACTTATCATATCCATAATCACTCGGTAAGTATAACATATCATATCCATAATCAACTCAGTAAGTACAAACATTATATCCATAATCAACTCAATAAGTACACATATCATATCCATAATCAACTCAATAAGTACACATATCATATCCATAATCAACTCGGTAAGTACAACATATCATATTCATAATGAACTTAGTAAGTACACATATCATATCCATAATCAACTCAGTAAGTACAATATCTCATATCTATAATCAACTCGGTAATTACAACATATCATATCCATAATCATGTATAAATGCACCTTACCAGTGACTACACTCACCTTGGTAACTTAATGGGATTTTTCCTTTGCCTTTGTCAGGCACTTGTTCAACCAGTTCTTCTTTCCTTCCTATCATTATTACAATATCAATATCATCATAATAATATTAACAATCCAAAGAATAACGTAAACATAATTCAATTCATAAGCATCATATGATCCCATTCAAATAATTTATTATAAATGAATCCTATCTAAATTCATGTTAAGATATTTAACATATCCAAATCATAACCCAAATATACTTTAATTTCTTCTTGGTAATTCAGTCCTTAATATATTAGGTTTCCAATCTCAAAGACAATGCATCATTTCAAGTATACTAGAGACAGATATGCCCATATAGGCTCCTCTATCGTTCACTCAACTTCCAAGACTTTTCATAATTTCTCTAAATAATAAATTTCTATGACCCTCCACCTAATTTCAATACACATATTGAATAATATAAAATTAAAGTTTAATAATTTTCAGAGTTCATTTGCTATGTTAAAAGCTTTATCAAACTCAAGAAAAATCCAAGCAGACTATGCAAATGGCAATCATATACCGACTTATAACCATCACCAATGTCTAACCACAAGGAGTTAAATTCTAATTTTTAGATATGCTATGAATATATGAGTCTAGTTTCATATCCAACTGGAATTTCTTAATTCCAATAAGTGTACAATAACTTATGAAATTTTGAACACAAAAGGGTTCTAAATGCGACATTATAAATGATTTACACTTTCAACTTTCTTCAAACTCGTATCTATATATACATATACATCAAGGCATGAAAGTTTAGTAAACAATTGATGATTTCTATCATTTCAATCAGTAATACCAAAACGATAACAATATTTATGGATAAAATTACTTAAGGGACTTTTACGTAATTTTCAATGGATTTTTCTCCAAATTCTCCTCGCACTTCACTTCCTAAGATTCAAGATTCTCTCTCTTCAAGATAAATTCTTTCATCGATGAATTTTGCTGAATAAGGAGGCAATTATAAGGTGTTTCAGTCAACCAAACCAACTCCCCTTCCAACCAATCAAAACGTAACGCGTGGTGTGCTAATAAGACAAAATACCTCTTAAAGGATGGACAAATTTTCCCTTGTTTCGTAATTTTGGTATAACTTCCTGTTTGGACCTCCATTTAACACACTGTTTGTTGTGTTACAAACCTAACACATATATATATAACTATCTAGGTTTTACCTCAAGTCAATTATTATATTATAATGGTCAAAAATAGTCTCCAACATGAACATTCTTACGGAAAACTTCAAAATTTTATGTTTCTAACCAATTCTATATTTCATGATTTTTGAAGGTCGGATTAGACTAAATATAATAACCTAACATTATATATTAATACATATTATCCATATCCTAATTATATCTAAAATGGGTTTGTGGCGCAAGTATGTGCAGGGCTGATAGAATACGGGCCAAATGGCTATAGGGACATGGGTAGGTGTTGGCGTCACGAGTATGTACGCGGATAACCGAATATAGGTCGACTAGCTATAGTGGCATGTCATGCGCGGAACCTCACGAGTACGTTCATAGCTGACAGAAATCGGGTTGAGTGGCTATAATGAGGGGAATGGGTGTGATGTGTAGAACTTTAAGCGTGCCAAGAGTGTGTGCATGGCTGATAAGGGGTCGACTGGCCATAATGGTGTTGCATGAATAGAAATAATTGAATAATTAAATTAAGTAAGGATAAGAGCTATATTTTAAATTATAGTGTTGATGAAATAATTAGACTTAAACTTTTGGAGTGGCTTAAATTACGTGATTTGTTAGTAGTAGTTTATTTTATTCCCATGTTAATAATTATCTCGTTTAAATTAAATACTCTATTATGGTGTTTATCATGCATAATGCTACTGTATGGGTTCACGGACCCTAATTAAGGAGAGTAGCTAGTATTCATGCGGTGGGCTCTGACCCATTGTGTTGACTAACATTTCAGGTATATCACTGGAGTAGCTGCAGGTGAGTGATTGGAGATATGTTTGGAGATGTAGCTGGAGTTTTACTTTAGATGCTTTATTTGTTTATAATTTCTTTCAATTCCGTCGCTTTTATTATGAGACTTTTAATTATGGATTTGGTGGGCCAATCGGTTCCACAGTTGTTTACGATTTTTGTAAGATATTTACAGTTGGATAATTTCATTTGAGTTTATATTTAGTTGGAGTTGGATTTATTTTGGAGATTAGCATGGTGATGGATTTTAATATTGCATGAATAGTTATATTTATTGGATTAATTTGATTATTATCTTATGAAAATTTTTTTATATGTCTCATATATCTGTCACGTGCTAAGAATGATAACTTATTTAGTGACACCCGTCGTAGTTTGGCGATGACGGTTGGCCACCTCGCTTGCCAGAATGCGCAAGGTGTCATAGATGGTATCAGAGCATGGTATTAGGTCTCGTAGGTTATGAATTAATTTAGCTTCCGCGGTACCGATCTTTGACCCCCTTTGTTGATTCGTACTCCTTAAGATATTGGGTATAGCATACATGTTATCTGTGTTTTCTGGAGATAAGGAGTTGTGGGTTAAGGACATGGTAGACATTAAAGTTGAAACTAGTAATCATGACGTGAGGATACTTTAAAGTTATTGTTGATACCAAATTTAATCTGCTGACGTGGACCAATAATAAGAAGACACGTGTCAATCTACATGGCACAATAGCAACGAGGAAGTTTATTTCCCCCCGACCAAGTCATGTTCGCTCCGAACAACAAGGACACCCCGAGAAACCACAACACTCCGAGGAACTCCAACGCTCCGAGGAACTCCTTAACGACAAGCAAATAAGGCGGTCCGAGCTGCATCTCGGCCACAGCATTGATTGCCAGATAACGAACAGTCCAACTGGTTCATTAAATGATTATCCTTGACGCACAAGCCTAAGGGCATTAAATGTATTACCCTTTCATATGTATATCATTTAATGTATCGACCCTTTCATGTACAGCCTCAAGGCTATAAATACCTTGTATCATCCTCATTCAAGGGGACGGGAATTTCTTGAGAGAACTTGTAATCAAGAATTCCACAAACACTCAGCAATAACATAACAGTGGACGTAGGCTTTATTCCTAGCCGAACCACTTTAAAAATCTTTGTCTTATTTATTTATCTGTGATTGAAGAATTAGAGTGATCTAGTTTTTTACATCAACAGATTGGCGCCGTCTGTGGGAATCGTGTTACAAGCGTTGTTCTCCACCAAAAGCTAAGTTTTTATTTTCTCTATGTATAATCAATTATACATACATCTTTTGATTCAATCATGATTTTTATGTTATATATACATAAATTAATTGTCCAATTTTTATCTGCAAATTGTTGCATATCATGATTTTTAAATCATAACTGTTAGATTTATCCTTATTTAGAAATCTAAAAAATAGTAGATTTCATAAATCATAATTCTTTGCTTGATTCTCAAGTTTTAATTTTATATCATGAAATAAAGATTTTAAATGATTACATATGCCAATATATGCGACGATGATAAGATTTGATCATTTTCATTGTTGATTTTGAAATAAATTTTGTAAGATATTTGATGTCTATTCAAATTCCCATCATATTTTTAATAAAAGAATGGGAAAAGGTTAAAGACAATGAAAAGTCTTCTCATGGAAATCATGACCCATATATATTCTCTCTCTCTTCAAGTTTGAGTCTCTTTGCATTCACAAGTTTGAGACTCTTTGCATTCATTTTTATGAATTATATATTTAATTTGGTTCATCTTCCATCTATGTCAATAAAGTCAAATTTATTGATTTTTTATATAAATTTGGGAATAGGAAGGGATCAATATAAAAAATAATTTTCTCTCACCTGAAAAATCATTACTCACCTCTTGTAAAAGAGGATCAGTAAAACAATCATGACCATATCCCCCTCGTTCATCACATCACAAGGTTTCTTTGACGAAATCACACGATCTAGTGGGTTATATATTTATTCATTTAATTAACAGTCTCAAGGCTTAAATTTTACATTGAATGTTATTTTTGATCTAAAGATTTGAGATATTCTAGTCATCCAACCATATATTCTATAATTTGAGATATCCTTAAATGTTGGTCGGCAACATTCATGTCGTTTGTCGGCAGCAGTAGAATATTGGGGTATTAAAAAATGCGAAGCACCCCAGATATTTCTTTAAACATGAGTTCAGCTTGGGGACAAACAGGGGGGCTTAAGTCTTTTTAACTTATGATCACCCCAAAAATATTTTTAAACAGCAACTAATACCTGATTGGTTGTTGGAGATTAAATAAATTTACAAAAACTTTACGTCTTATTTATGATGCATATTTGATAATAATTTGTCCATCTCACACACATTTGGCATAAAACATATTATTTCATATTTTGAAATTTTTATGATGATACATATCATATATTGATTGGATGAGTAAATTATTCTCATGACTAATCAATTCAGCCTACACATATGGTAGAGCAAAATATTAATTTTTACAGGCACAAGATTCAATGCCGACGAATGCTGAAGCACATCCATTCGGATGCATATTATATATTCATCTCATCATGGAGCTCAACGAGATACTTATTCAGTTCTGAAGGAAAAGCTACAATATTTATTATATTTCACCCCCAACGGATAGTTGGTCGGGGTCATTCTTATTTATATTCAGGCCCATATATATTGGCTTAAGAACAAATTATTCTATATATCCCTTGGGATTCATATTCTATATTCATCTCAATATGGAGCTCGGCGAGATACTTATTATCATATTCAGCTCTGAGGAGAACTATAACATTTATTATATTTCACTCCCAACGAATTGTTGGTCGGGGTAATTCTTATTTATATGCAGGCCCAGCAAAGTTCTCGGCCATATTCTTATGTTCTGGAAAATATTATTCTTATTCGGCATTCCGCAATTATGCCTCGACAAGATACTTATTCAGCTTTAAGGAGAATTACAACATTCGTTCGGATAATTCTTATTTATATGCAGGCCTGACAACGATCTCGGCCATATTCTTATGTTCTGAAAGATCTTATTCTTGTTCTGCATTATATGATTCTACCTCGACGGATCGGCGAGGCACTTTATTATTTTTAATTATTCTTTATATCTATTTGGATGCATATTCTATTCTCATTTCAGCAAGGATGTCTCCAGCATTTATTATATCTTATTCAGCTCCAAGGATATCTTCGGAATTTATTATATCTTATTCCCAACAATCTGTTGGTCATCGCCGAGGAGGTATCCTGCATTTATATTATATCTTATTCCCAATGAATCTGTTGGTCATCGCCGAGGAGGTATCCTGCATTTATATTATCTTATTCCCAACAATCTGTTGGACATCGCCGAGGAGGTATCCTGCATTTATTATATCTTATTCCCAACGAATCTGTTGGTCATCGCCGAGGAGGTATCTTGCATTTATTATATCTTATTCCCAACAATCTGTTGGTCAGCGCCGAGGAGGTCTCTAGCATTTGTATTATCTTATTCCCAACAAATCTGTTGGTCAGCGCCGAGGAGGTCTCCAGTATTTATATTATCTTATTCCCAACAATCTGTTGGTCAGCTCCGAGGAAGTCTTCATCATTTATTATCAATTACCACCAACTCTAATCGGTAGATAAAATCCAACTCCGGTTGGTAGACAAAATCCAACTCCGGTTGGTAGATAAAATCCAACTTCGGTTAGTAGAAAAAAATCCAACTCCGGTTGGTAGATAAAATCCAACTCCGGTTGGTATTGGTCGATAAATCTCATTCAAAGTTCACATTCCACAGTTGGGGGCTTATATTACAGATATATTTGGTGGCACATTCTTATATCATCATGCAGTCGAGCATCAAATTCAACCCCGACTAATCAGGAGGTATATTGAAGTTCAAGAGGAATATTGAAGCTCAGGAGATATATTGAAGTTCAGGAGGAATATTGAAGTTCAGGAGGTATATTGAAATTCAAGAGGTGTATTCAGAAGTATCATGACATGATGAAAGAAAGCGACAAGTATTCCACCGAGGAACTCTGTCAGACCAGAAATTTAAAGACGAGGTACCTACATGGAGATTATATGTAGATGGATCATCTTGCACAGCTGGTTGTGGAGCAGGGATTGTTTTAAACACCCCAGATGATATTGACATGGAGTATGCCTTGAGATTCCAATTCAAAGCTTCCAATAATGAGGCTGAGTATAATGCTATGATAGCAGGTTTTCATTTAGCGAAAGTCATGGAGGCACGGCAAGTAATTGTTTTCAGTGATTCTCAATTAATTGAATCAAATGATGGGAATATATGCAGTGAATGGAGAGTCGATGGTCAAGTACCATGCAAAGGTGATGGAGTTATTGACAGAATTTGATGCTATTCAATTGGTGAGGACACCGAGGATGGAGAATGCTAGAGCAGACGCATTGGCCCGATTAGCATCAGCTACTTGTACCGAGCTGCGAAGAACGATACCAATTGAAGTATTAGAAAGTCGGAGCATATATTGAGGAGGAACAATTACCGGAGGATAATCTCGCTGCCTAGAAATGGAAGTTTAAAGCTGCTCGGTATGTATTAATTAATGGTATTTTGTATAGACGAAGAATTATGGCAGGTTTGCAAAGATGTGTACATTCCTCCGAGGTGAAAGAATTGATTAAAGAGATCCATGAAGGGTCCTGTGGAGCCCATGTAGCAGGTCGGACACTTTTGCAAAAGGTGATGACGCAGAGATACTACTGGCCGACGATGAGAGCTAACTATATAAGCCTATGCCAAGAAATGTGACAAGTGCCAACGCTTTTCCTCCATCCGAAGAATTCCACAAGCATTGTTGACACCCATAACTCCCTTTGGCCATTTGCCATATGGGGATTGATTTGGTTGGACCATTGCCGACGACTCGAGGAAGATTCAAATACCTCGTCATCACAGTAGATTATTTTACTAAGTGGATAGAAGCTGAGCCACTTATTGACATGACATACGAGAAGAAGAGTATCCAGCCCCGAGAAGAATCAATCTATACAAGAGGAAATGAAGACCGAGCAAGAGAGAGATCTAGATCTCCTCATCGGGCAGAAGAAAAACAATAAATGAAGAATGTGTGTTGATTTCACCAATATCAACAAGGCAGTGGATGCTACCTCGGGACACGAACTGCTCATGGATACTTACTCTGGCTACCACCAGATCAAAATGAAACCTGAAGACAGGGAACGACATAACAGCGGCTAATGAACAAGGTTTTTGCCGAGCAAATCAGTTGCAGTATGGAAGTCTATGTTGACGACATGCAAGAAAGCTGCTGATCATTTGGTTGACTTGAGTCAAACTTTTGATCAACTGGATAAATACCAAATGAAACTCAACCCGACGAAGTGCACATTTGGAGTACGGGAAGGAATGTTCCTCGGGTACATCATCAACCAGCGAGACGTTGAAGCAAATCCAGACAAGATCAAAGCCCTGTTAGGTTTGCGATCCCCAAAAACGAAAGAAGAGGTGCAAAGATCAGATACCCAAAGCGGGAAAAATTGGCAGTGGCATTAATTAAAGCAAGTAGAAGAAGGAGGTTGTGTTTCCAGGCCCATACCATGCATGCCGACATGCCATTAATACAAGCTATAGCAGAGTTTACTGATCTTAATACTCCCGAGGAACAAAAGTTGCTTGCTGATCAACCTGTGGATGTTACAGGATGCAATGCAGAAATGGTTGGGAGGATTCCTAATACTCTCGAGGAACAAAAGTTGCTTGCTGATCAACCTGTGGATGTTACAGGATGCAATGCAGAAATGGTTGGGAGGATTCCTAATACTCCCGAGAAACAAACATCGCTCGCTGATCAACCTGTGGATGTTACAGGATCAATCAAGAAGACTGCTCTAAGGAGCCATGCTCTACGGAGCCATGCTCTACGGAGCCACGCTCTACGGAGCCATGCTCTACGGAGCCAAGCTCTACGGAGCAAAAGTGCTATAAGTAGCCAACCTCCTTTGGTTAGGAGGACATGCTCTACGGAGCCAAGCTCTACGGAGCAAAAGTGCTATAAGTAGCCAACCTCCTTTGGTTAGGAGGACATGCTCTACGGAGCCAAGCTCTACGGAGCAAAAGTGCTATAAGTAGCCAACCTCCTTTGGTTAGGAGGACATGCTCTACGGAGCCAAGCTCTACGGAGCAAAAGTGCTATAAGTAGCCAACCTCCTTTGGTTAGGAGGACATGCTCTACGGAGCCATGCTCTAAGGAGCCAAAAAGTTCGAAAGAACCCTACTACTCCTTTGGCTAGGAGGTATACACCAGCATGATCAACTACGGTTGGTAAGACTTTATATATTCTCGCATTACAACTCATGTTGGTCGGGAGGTAACATTATTACAAAAAGTTCTTTGAAGAACAAAATTTTCCAAACTGTACCAAATATGGTTGGTCGGGGATAAAAACCCACTAACTGTAGTTGGTCGACAAGGACAAATTATTGACCTTAGTTGGTCGGGCACATTTTTATATTTGAAAGTAAATCAAGTATGGCTGGTAGGGGATAAAAACCCATCAACTGTAGTTGGTCGACAAACATTATTTATCCACCTTGGTTGGTTGGAAACAGTTTGAATAAATTATACTCATTACTTTATTATTAAGTGATCGAGCAACATTACCAATACTTGTAACTTTTTTGGTCGATGAACCATACAATATTGTTATGCAAGCACAAATAATAATGTGTTTGATATTTACAAAATAAATAGCAAATTCAAATTTGAGAACAAAAATGAAATTCTTTCATTGAATTGAAAATGAATTACCCAAATTTATTACATTGATATTAAATTGTGTACTAACTATTACATTGAGATTCCTATTCTATTGGTTTTCTCTCCCTCTGCTTTAGAAACAGGTTCCTCGCCAGCAGGAAGATCATCCAAAGCATAATGGGAGTTTTATGAAGTTAAGATATTTCAACATTCTGATATTCATCACAGATGATCTGTCCGAGAATCACTTGTTAGTCCCCGAGAACCTCTTGCTCGTCCCCGAGCAGAGGTAGAAGTCAAAATCATCATCTACAGCACTGAGATCTTTGCTAATACTGTCTCGACCAATATTGAAGAAGAAGTTATATGAAAATGTTTCGAAGTCCACCACTAGCTCACAGAATGCAGTAGGTCGGCTAGCAAACCAATCAACATACTTGAAGATTATGATAAGCTACAAGCGGCATCATATGTCGTCCAGGAGATAATGCCCTTTATGTCCAACAAATCAAGAAGGTAGATCAAGAATTTCACGAGCACCGAGCAACACTGCAGAATAAATACTCCATCCTTTCAAGTAAACTATCAAGCATGAAGCATTGGGGGCTTCTGTTGATACCAAATTTAATCTGCTGACGTGGACCAATAATAAGAAGACACGTGTCAATCTACATGGCACAATAGCAACGAGGAA
This sequence comes from Sambucus nigra, assembly GCA_949130495.1. Classification (NCBI taxonomy): domain Eukaryota; kingdom Viridiplantae; phylum Streptophyta; class Magnoliopsida; order Dipsacales; family Adoxaceae; genus Sambucus; species Sambucus nigra. Next base: position 100,752,798 of record OX422208.1, read on the forward strand.
GTTTATTTCCCCCCGACCAAGTCATGTTCGCTCCGAACAACAAGGACACCCCGAGAAACCACAACACTCAGAGGAACTCCAACGCTCCGAGGAACTCCTTAACGACAAGCAAATAAGGCGGTCCGAGCTGCATCTCGGCCACAGCATTGATTGCCAGATAACGAACAGTCCAACTGGTTCATTAAATGATTATCCTTGACGCACAAGCCTAAGGGCATTAAATGTATTACCCTTTCATATGTATATCATTTAATGTATCGACCCTTTCATGTACAGCCTCAAGGCTATAAATACCTTGTATCATCCTCATTCAAGGGGACGGGAATTTCTTGAGAGAACTTGTAATCAAGAATTCCACAAACACTCAGCAATAACATAACAGTGGACGTAGGCTTTATTCCTAGCCGAACCACTTTAAAAATCTTTGTCTTATTTATTTATCTGTGATTGAAGAATTAGAGTGATCTAGTTTTTTACATCAACAGTTATTTTGAAAGACGAAATGTATTTTGGAGATTGTTAGTAGAGATGTTAGGTATCGTAAGTAACATTTTGGTGATGTGAATTGATGTGAAGACTTAAGCGTTGCGATGACTTTTGGGGAGCTAGAATCGAGTGGTAATTCGCTAGAGAGTGTGGTACGTCGTTATTTTCATAGTTATGTGCACACACACACACACACACACACACACACACACACATTTATATATATATATATTGTATTTTTTATTGTGGGGAATGTGCGTGTAGTATTGGGTGTATGGACGCCTAATCGTGACATTCTACAGGTAAGCATATGTGATCCTTATTTTATTCTTGCGCGTTTACGGTTCGTTGAATTTTGAGAATGCAATTCCTCTGCTAGTGGGGAAGTATGTAATACCCCGTAATATTTTAAAACCTTAAATAGCTTGTGGGATTTAATTATTTTTATTGATGAAAAATGTTGGTTTGATTTTTTGGAGATGAGAATTTAAAATGGAATTAAAACTGGATTTAAAATGGAGGCTTTAACCCTTTGTATATAAAATGGCACAATTGGATCGGTCATGTCGATCGAACCGGTTCGTCCGGGGGGGAACTGTTCGCCCAATCAGTTCAGCGACAGTAAGTTTCTTTCAGACGAATTTGAGTTGCATTAAAACGCTACCAATTATATATATAAAGGTATTTTGGGGTTAGACTTTTAAAAATACATTTACACATAACCCAAGAGCAGTAAACTCCTCTTTTATATCTTGTTCCATTAACAAAACCCTAGCCCCATTTAAAATCAAGATTTAACTCAAGTTGTGAAGGCGCAAACCGTTTTTTCTCAAGATCATTCAAGAACGAATCTTTATTCATTTTTTGAGAGGAACGCAACCATCCAATCAGAATTTTCAACCTACTTTTCTACATGCTTGAATACTTTTATTCTGTTTCTTTAGTATTATGCGTTTTAAATATCGCTTAAACACTAAATTACATATTTTTCTTAAAATAAACTGAAAATCTTAATTAGGGAAAGTGAAATCTATATTGGGACTGTTTTTATGAAAAATCTTAATATGAATTAAGACTTATAACCCTTGTGTGCTTAGGGTAGAGGTTGGACTTTTGTTAAAATGGATGTAAATTTGCATGTAGAAAATCGTAATAGCTTTATTAAACTGAAAAGGGACTTGTGAAATCACATAAAATTATGTAAGTGTGAAAAAAGGTCAATTTTGTCATGTTCACCATAAACTTGCATATTGTTGAAATTGTATTAGATGCATAAAATAAATTGTTTAATTACGAAAATTAATTAAACGGATGAAATTATTTTTATTTGTGATCTTATGAGAAATTGGTAGAAATGTTTGATGTAATGCATCATGTGACTTATTATTTTAATTACATTTGTCACCTCAGGGACAATGGGATTTTGGGTAGTTAGGCTCTCACCTTAATTTTAGGAGTACTTGCTAGGTATTGGACTAGTAAGTATGTCTTAGTTGTGGTTAACAATTTCTAGATATAGGACTAGTTAGTGTAGATTTTATAGATGAGATATTCTGGGGTGACACTGATTTTTGTGTTGCTCTGTTGATTCGATAGTTTAAGCGCGAGACTAGGAAGAGATTCATCCTATATAATAAGGTAGGACGTACTTGTGTTTTGGAGACCTCTAGGTATGGGACTAGGGGTAGGATTGAGAATTTATGCTATATAATAAGATAGGGGTAATATAAAATAATGAAAACTTGAGAAAATTGAGAATTAATACCTAAGATAATAAACGGGTATTAAAATGGATTTGCGACGCGAGTATGTGCAGGGATGACAGAATACGGGCCGACTGGCTATAGCGACTGATAAGCACCCAAAAGTGTATAATGTATCCCCCGAATAGATGCATTTTAGTCGCTCATTTTTATTAAAAATGGCCTTATGTTCGTATTTGTTTATTTCTCAAGTCAATCAGTAGTCGCAACATCAAATAATGCTAAATCAAGTCAATTGCAATACAATAGCGGTCAAAAGCATGCATCGAAAAACTCAAAGAGACCGCAAACTCAAAAGTCCCATTAAGCTTGCCCGATGAGTTCCGATGTCCCAAACCCTATTTTCGGACCAAACCTAATCCTACACCGAGCCCAGACCATCACCCGAGCCTGTGTGTATTGAGTTTTTACCTTTATTATTTTTCTAGATTTTTATTTTGAGTCGTTTTATTTTTAGGATTTATTTTAGATTTATTTAGAATTTTCTAGGATTTATTTTCTATTCTTATATTTCTTTATTCTGATTTTGATTTGTATTAGTTTTTAGTCTTTATTTTAGTTTATTATTTTTTTTAGGATTAGTTTTTAGGATTTTATTTTATGTTTCTTTAGTTTTTAGTTTTAATTTATTTAGTTAGGATTTTAGTTTTTTTAGTTTTTATAGAGTTTTTTTTTATTTTATTTTATTTTTTTTTTTTTTTTTTTTGAGTCTCTTAGTAATAGATTAGAATTTTATTTTTAGATTTTAATTTTTTATTTTCGTGTAGTTTTATATTTTAGGTAGTTTTATTTTATTTAGGATACAAATTAAACACATACACACCACATTATTCTATACTCACCCACACCCCAATACCATACACACTCACATACATCTAAAACAACCCTCACCATTTCACCCTACACCCTCACACACTCAAACCCCCCATCATCATCTTCCCCAACTTCACTCTTTCTCTCTCTTAAATCTCCAAACCTCCATAGCCAAACACCTCCATATCAGCACCATTTCCCATCCCCCTAAACTCGGATGCCCACCAAAGGCAACCCCCCATAACCCAGACCCGAGGGTATACCCGAAATGGACCCGAAACTTTTCGGGGATTTTTTTCACTCCCCGAACCCGATGCGATCCCCGATTTTTAAGGGATTTTTCAGGGATTTTTTTTCGAGTATCCGCGGGGACCCAAAATTTCGGGGAAATTGCCATCCCTAGTTCCTCAGAATGCTCTGCACCTCATCTCATCAGGAACTGCATAGATATCAGTGATAGCTTGGTACTGCTCTATGTGAAGGACGGGATCAATCTTTCCATCGTACTTAGGCGTTACTACAAGAGCTTTAAATTTCGATGGTGTGGGAAAATCCACAATTGCCTGTACGAAGGGTGATCCCTTGACAAAAGTTCCTTGGAGAGGGTTCTTGGCCTTAGCCATTTCCCCTAACCTGTCTTCCAACCTCTGAATGGAGCCCTTCCATGCATTGTTTCCAGCCTCGGACCTATTTGCCCGAGCAACAGATCGCGTTGAATTCTCCTCTTAGGATCTTTCATCACGAGTTGCTGGTTGTGTTTGGGCAGAACCTTCCCTTATATTATTTGGTCATTAAAAATTTCTCGACGTAGTCCTAGGGGGATTTCCATTCCTCCTCGGGCCCAAACAATCAAAGGGAGAGGCTCTACTCAACCTCTCCAGAGCGCTTGTTCATTCTGGGACTAAAGTAACATTTCGTTGAGAATCTGTAGCTCTTATAGAAGGGTTCGACCGGCTGATATGAGGGATCATTGGTCCTATCATTATGATGAGAGTCAGTGCATCTAGACTGAGAAACATCTGGGAATAGCATACGTCTGGTTCTTGAAGACGGCAAATGGGTGGGTCTCTGAACGCTTCGTTGACCTGACTGGGCAGGCGCGCCATTACGAACACTTTGAATGAGTTGTCGCATGGTCTCTTGCATATCTGTTTGCCCTTGGGCTAAATTGGCCACTATGCCGGTGAGATCTTGAATAGTTGGGGGAGCAGATGGATTGGGGGAACTCGGTCATTGTTCCTGTTACTAGATTCTGGGATCTCATCCATTTATGATGAATGTTTTAGTGAAAAACGCTACGTATAGTCGTTCCCACAGACGACGCCAATCTGTTGATGTAAAAAACTAGACTTAATCTAATTAATTAATCACAGATAAATATAAAATAAGAAATAAGACAAATGGGTTTTTAAAGTGGTTCAACCTTAATGAAATTAGCCTACGTCCACTGTCTTGTATTGCTGGGTATTTTTCCTTGATCTCAATTATGATTACAAGAGATTGATTACCCTGTTATGGAGGGTGTTACAATGTATTTATAGCCTTGGGGATGTCAGTATGAATAGACGATATGTCGTTATTTAATAGACATATACATCTGTATAATAAGAATGTTCATTAAATTCGATGTTCATTGAATGTGTAATTGTCGCTTGATCTTCCTGGTCGGATGCTCTGCACGCTAAGTAGCTCGGGCTGATGAGTATCTCGGTGTTGCTAGTTGTTTGGTGAGTATAGGCATTTGCCACGTAAGAAGACACATGTCTTCATATAATTGGTCCACATCATCTGACTAATTTTTGTATCAACAGTGATAAAGTGGAGGCAGTTGTTGAGAGTACAAATGGTTTGGGTAAAAATAAGGAGGTTATTAATGATGATGATGATGATGATAGTGATGTTAAGGATAAGGAGGCTCGTATTGAGAAGAAAAATGAGGAAGGTGATGATGAGGAAGCTCTGAGAAGAGCGATAGAAAGCAGTAAATCTACTAGAGAAGATGAAAATGAAGACAAAGGTGTATCTTCGTCAAATCCAAAGAAAATATCGGTAAAGAAATAAAAAGTGCAGGCTAAAAAGGGTAACTTGATGCCTTTTGAGGGTTCTTTGACTAATAACCCAAGATTATTAAAACCCTTTAATAACTATATTGCTTATTCAGTATGGAATCATGATGAAGAGAGGCGATGTAATACACCATAATTTTATTTACTAAAATTTTATATATAGATATAAATTGTGTCCTTGTGATGTGTGATGTCATTATATATGTAGATTTACATATAGGTAATATAAAAAAATTGGAAATCAAAGCAAGGTAAAACATTAATAAATATTTTGAATGTAATTGTATATTATGGAAGACTGTGGATTGGTTTGGGGTCTGATATTGAGGGTTTTCTTGTTTGGATTATTCCCTCAGCATCGGGTTTCAACGATTACGAAGTAATCAACTATTTACAACCAAGCCAATAAATTACGACTTGAAGGATTTTTGACGTAAATTGGTTAATATTTTTTTATATGTGGCATTTATTAGTATTGATTTATAATGTTAATGATTTATGAGTTTTGGTAACATTAAAAATAAAGGTTTTAACTTTAAATAAGGTATTCTGGGCCTATTGGGTTAGTAAAATATGTTGGGACATTTTTATAGTAGTTAAGGGTTAATTTGGGCAAGTTACTTAAGGGCTTATTGTAATCCCAAGCTCAGTTTCATTTTTAAGAGGTTTAATGTGTCATTGGGAGGCTCATTTAATACATAACATGATTTGGGGATCTTATAACTTCAAGAGAGGAAGACTCAAAGCAGATGAGGGAATTCTATAAGATTTTGGCCCTTGTTCTTCATCAAATTTTGAGGCAAGTTTAATTAGAATATTTGTATAATTAACCTTGATTTTAGATTATATCTTTCTGTATAACTCTAAACCCTAATTATGATTTAGGTACGATTTATATGAATTAATTTGATTAAATTTGTAATTTGACTAATTAAGTATAAAATAGTGTCAATACGTATTGGTTTGGTTAATTTGTTTACAAATTCGAGTTGGAATTGTTAAGTTATGTACATGAATTGATTTCTAACTCTAATAATTCATAACCCCTTGATTATATGCATAAATATGTAGAGATTGGAATTAAATTGATTGGGATTAAAGTTCTAGGGTTCTTGCTAGATAATTGGGTTTTATGATTTACACTTGAATTGAAATTAGGACTTTTATGCTAAAATCATGTTTGAATCATGTTTTATTCGTGGTTTTATGATTTACACTCGAATAGAAATTGGGACTTTTATGATACAATCATGTTTTATTCGTGTTTATAATATTTAGATGTTATATGAATCTTAAAATGGAGGTTTTGGGTCCACTAATGGAGTTTTGGTTTGAATTTTATTGATTTGGAGAAGATGAAGTCCGTAGTGAATTTTTGGCATAACTTAAGCGTGCGGTCGGCCGGTAGATGAGTGGTCAACCGATAGTACAATTAATTGGCTATTTGGCTTTGGGGTTAATGATTTGGATTGGGGGGATAATTTAGGTTTGCATTTAGATTTACATGACTTTAGTAAAATATATTATTAGGGTGGTTCATATGTTTATAATATGTGATAAATTCATTATTTACCTAACTTAGTAATCATACTAAAGTGTATAATTCCTATATGTGTTTAGATTTCCATCTCTTGAGAATATCTTTTTTATGTTACATGTGTAAAATGCATACCGTGTGTGTATTGGTGGAGATCATACCAAAGGGGGGATTTTTCTATGGGGGTAACGCGGACCGAGATGGTGCCTCAATGAGTAGACGGGTAAACCTTGGTTATATAATCCGTGGGTCACATGTTTAGGTACATGCATTCGAGATGGATTGACGGGGAGATTTCATCATATAGCCTTGGGTATGGTAGATTATATAAGTGATGGGTAGATGTGGCTATTCATACCTTACTCGTGTTAAGGCCTTAGGTTTGGGATGACTTAAGACTATACTTAGTGCGTGCGAGTGATCTACAAGCGCAATAGGGTTATGCCTTCATTAATATGATCGATTGAGTAAGAACTTATTTATATGAATATGTTATAGTTCATGCTTTTAGACTTTGTGACTGTCTTATCTATTTGTATACACTCAGAATTGTTTAGCTTAGTGACCATTATGAATCCTTTAGTTGAAATCAATTATGAAGGAGAAAACTTAATTATGGGATTCAGTTGGGATTGAGAATTTAGATGCATATAATGTAACGCCCCAACATGGGTTTGAGTCACCATTGAATCAACCTCCACCGAATCAAGGAGTTAAAGGGGGAGGAAAAAGTCCCATTTTATTATTTAAGAAAAACCCCTTTGAATTAGACCATTTATTAAAGACTAATCTTTCAATTTTAAGTTGGGAAAGGGTGGCCACTTTAACCAATTACGTCAATTTACAAGGTTTATTTATAAAAAAATTCGAATTAATCCACAATGCTAATTCAATAAGAATTAAATCATATTCATCCATGTATTATTACAAACCATGGCCAAAGGCCCAAATAAAATATTTAAGATCCTGAGTTACCAATGTCCTAAAACATAATTTCATTAAAATTACAGAGCCACTAACGACGTTCATTGCCCTCTGGGGCCTTTCCGGCATCCTTCCTGATGTCCCTACTCGAAGTACCTGAGGTAGGGGTGGGGATTTTAACATAAAAAGCAAGGGTGAGCGAACGCTCAACGGAGTGGCTAATACTAAGATATAAATTTTCTACAAAAAAATACTATACACATTGTTGATGTAAAAAATTAGATAGCTCTAATTATTCAATCACAGATAAATAAAATGAGACAGATTTTAAAGTGGTTCAGCCTTATATGAATGGCCTACGTCCACTGTTATGTTATTGCTGAGTATTTTAGGAATTCTCGATTATATGTTTTCTCAAGAAATTCCGATCCCCTTGAATGAGGGTGATACAAGGTATTTATAGCCCTTAGGCTGTACATGAAAGGGTTGATACATTAAATGATATACATATGAAATGGTAATACATTTAATGCAGCGTGTGCGTCAAGATGATAAACATTCAATGAATAGTTGAACTGTTGATTATCTGGCAATTAATGCTACGGCCGAGATGCAGCTCGGACCGCCTTAGTTGCTCGTTGCTCAGGAGTTCCTCGGAGCGCTAGAGTACCTCGGAGTGCTGAAGTTCCTCGGTGTATCCTCGTTGCTCGGGAGTTCATGAGTTGGTCGGGGAAACGAACTTCCTCGTTGCTATTGTGCCAAGTAGATTGACACGTGTCTTCATATCATTCGTCCATATCAGCATATTAATTTTGGTATCAACAGAAGCCCCCAATGTTTCATATTTCGAACTTTGAGGAGTATGGAACATTCTTTCTCGGTATATGGCGATATTAAATGACTTTCCTGGGTTTTAGGAGCCTTTTCTTCATATTTGAATTTCTTTTCAAATTCACAGAATCCGACTTTTTCGAATTTTTATGAGTGCTTCGATCTTCGTGCATTTTTGTCCTTTTAGCCGCCGGTGGCGTATTAGTTTCTTTTGTGTAATCATTTCCTTCGCAGCTTCCCAAGGTAAAGTATTTAAACTTCTTAGGTAACCATACCGTCTTCTACCTTTTCCAATTTTCTACATTCAAGCCTTTTGTTCTCTCTCTCCCTTGTGCGTTCATCTTTTCCTTCGCTAGTTGTCAGCTCTTCCTTTTTCCTGTAAGATTCTCTTCTTTTCTTCTGTATTTCTTTTATTCACTATGGTTTATCTTGTGGAGTCTGTTGAGAAATTTCGTTCCGATTTTTCCATTCCTTCCTGGGTAACTCTGGAGGTTCTTTCTGAGCCTTTAGATTATTTTCGATTGGTTGAGGGACATTGGTTCCCCAGTCTATTCATTGCTGAATGTGAATTTTCTTTTCCGCCAAACCCCTTATGCTTAGAGTTCTGTCAGTACTTTGACGTTGTTCCTGCAAAAATAGCCCCCAATTCATGGAGAATAATTAATGGGGTGTATAAATTAAATCTAACTCATGGAACTCGTATAGGGATTCCTGAGATTATGTATTGCTATAGATGGGCTATTTTAGATAATGTTTATTACTTAAAAACTAGGTTTTTAAATAGGGCTCTTGTAGTTAACCTCCCTGATGCAAATAGAGATTATTTTGAACATGGGGTGGTTATTAAAAATTGGCAATATGCCCCCTTGGTTGGAGATGCAGTATACCAGGGTCCTAAATGCCCCCCATATGGCAATGTGATAGGTTTATTCTCATTTTCCTTTACTTATGAAATTATGCTTTTATCATATTTGACAAAATGTATGACTGATATTTCATTATGTATTTATTTGCAGTTGATAGTAAAAGAAAAACTCCAAAAGAATCAGAGGTTAATATTAAGCATCTGAAACTTATCTGGGGTTTGCATAAGAACGTTGCAGACGAGCACATCAGGTCTGCATCATATTTGCTGCAGTATAGGAGCTATACGACTTCTTATACTGCTCGTCCTGTGATTAGATCTGTTGAGCCAGCCTCAACTCCAGAGGATTCTTCTTCAGATTCTGACATCCCTTTAAGTCAAAGAATGGGCAGGAAAAGAGCTCCCCCTGCTCTATTTGATGACACTACTTCTGCTGCTGAAGCCAAGAAAAGCAAAATTGATGTCCCAGAGGGGACTAAGAAGGTGGATGTTGCACCTTCCAAAGCTACCGAGAAGCCCCCAGTGGCTCCGAGCAAGAAGGTTGCTCCTGTGGAGATGACTGCTATCTCTCCGACCAAGAGCTCTTCCTTGGTTGAAACTGCTGATGTCCCTTTGAGGAGATTGAGGAAATCGTCCTCAGTCAATTTGGCTGAAACTGCCAATCTGGCTAAAACCATCTCCTCTCTACCAGCTGGTGGTGTTGGTGTTCCAACCATCATTCCTCCGAGCTCTGCCATGAGCTCGGTAAAAACTTGGATCATACTCGAGGTCCAAGGAATTGATGAAAAGATTTCTAGGGATATGTTGACATCCCTAGCTACCCGTCACCTTGCTTCAGTAAATTTCTCACACTCTGAATTTCCTTTCTTTCTTTGAATACTTGTATTTTTGTACTGACCTGTCACTTTTTCCTTTGTTTAGCTGGTGAATTGTTTTAACAACATCGTGAAGAAAGATGAAGCAATTAAAGCTTCCAGCTCCTCGTCGGGGGTAGAGGATGCTCTGCTGGGTTTGACCCAATCCTTGAAGGATTCTCGTCAGCAGTATAGCGAGGACAAAGCTGACTGGGAGAAAAAGTTGTCTATAGTTGAAGCTGAGAAAGTGAAGTTGGCTGAGATCTCCAAGAGTTTGGAGAATAAGGTGAAAAGTTTAGAGGTTGAGCATCAAAAATATGACGACAAGCTCAAGAACTTTGGAGAGCTTGAAGATAAGCTGAAAAAGGCAGAGGAAGAGTTGTCCGTCCTGCGAGATGTCAAGCGCCAAAAAGAAGAATTGGATGCGAAGTTAAAGACTACCGAGGATCTTCTATCCGAGAAGCTCTCCTCGGAGAAACTGAAAAGAAAGCTCGCAGTTAAAAAATCCTTCAGCGCTGGCTGGGATAAAGGATGGGATAAAGGGATTGCTGCGATGACATCCCAAGTACAATACGGGGAGTTGAAATACTTCCGAGATGGCTGGGTAGCTGCCCTGCAGGAGTTGAAGATCAAAGACGACTCTGAGCTATTTCAGCTACACCTCCCTGGTCCTCCCCCACCAATTGTAGAAGAAGAAGAAGATGAGGCTATCTCTGATGAATCTTCCATGGCCATGGGTGATCAAGTCCCTGCCTCTCTACCTTCTGCCAACGAGGACATTTCTTCCATGCCTCCTCCTCCTGAGAAAATTTCAACTCCTGCTGATCAAGATGCTGTTACCACCGAGCAACCAAGCTCCTCGTCCCAGCCTCCCGAGAAAGTCTTGGGAGATAAGGAAAAGGTGTGAAGTTGTTCGGTATCATTTCTATCTTTCGTTATCATTTGTAATCAAACAATGTAATCTTTTTATGATCTAATAAAATACATCTTTGTTCATCTCTGTTGTTGATGATTTGTTTTTGTTGACTGTTGTCTTCTTTTCATCATTAGTTTGTGGCTAGAATGGAACTGATATCTACACATGATACAAAGCTGATGCAGCAATGCCATGAATATTATAAAGCTGGTCATACAAATTTGAGTGTATCAGAAATTGCTGATATCCTTAGCCATGATGCCTCAGAACAAGCAATTGAGGCTTATCGGTACTTGAAGGATTTACTTGACCGAGCTGTGGCCAACAACGTGGCCTACTATGACTTGATTGAGGAGCTTCATTATTCCTTAGAAGATCTTCAGAGTCAGCACAATGAATCAACTTCTTTGTTGCACAAGGAATATGAGAATAGGTATCAACAGCTTTCCTCTGAGACAGGTCACAAAAAGATCATCGCTGGGTACGATGTTAGGGAGAGAACCCTAAAAGGTGAAGTTGAGGCCTGCAGACAGATCGTCGAGCTGCTGGAACATGAGAACAACAATTTGCAGAAGAAGTTGGCACAATATGAGTTTGCAACTTCATCCTCTACTGCCTTGATACCGGTCAATGATGAAGGATTCTCATTCTTAGAGGTTGAAAACGCCAAATTAAGGCAAGAATTGGATACTCTGAGAAGGTCTGGTATCTCTACTACTGCTCGGGGACGAGGAAGAGGGTCTCGTGGGCGAGGAAGATCTGTTCAAAATGTTTTCGAGGAGCAAAATTCTCCACCTGCTCGGAGTCGATCAAGAGTTCTCAGCCGTAATGTTGAAGAAAATCGTACTCTGTAAACATTGGAAACCCAAGCGTACCAACTGAACGCCAAAGATCGGGCTTTGTCTGAAATGTCCAAGAAAAACCTATCTTTGGAAGATCAACTTACTGCGATGAAGTCTGCTTTGAATGATAAAGATGTTTTTGCCAGGAGCTTTCACGAGCAACTAGAGAGAATAACTTTCCAATTCCACAAACAACCTCGGGAGTTTTGGATGGCAGGATACAATGAAGCCCTTTGTCACTTGGATGCTCGTCTTGAAAATGCCCATAACGAAGGTTATAAACAAGGATGGTTGAACGCCCTGGGTGTGTTAAAGCTAGAGCAGGGCCATTTTTTATGGGATTATCATGCTCCTGGGTTACTAGACTTGCCTGTACCGCCTTATAAACTAGACATGGAATGGATCCCAGCTCGTGCCATTCCTCGTAGCTTAATTTCAAAATACCATGGTGACTATAGTCTTCATTCTCAGATTGAATTATCTCGTCCCGAGCATCTCCTGGATACACCTTCTGTGATGAACATCAGAATGCTCAGAGATGTTAATTTCATTAATTCTCCTCTTTGCCTGGAGGATCCTCCTGCTGGCGAGGAGCCTGTTTCAAAAGCTAAAGGAAAGAAACCAATAGAATAGGTTTTTCAATGTAACAGTTAGCACATATATGTAGCTTGTAATTTATTTTGATTTTAATGAAAGACTTTCATTTTCTGTTTGCAAATCTGTATTGCTATTGTTTTGTGTTTATCAAACATTTTTACATTTGTGTATATGTATCTGTTAAAAAGATAACAATATGGTGATGTTCATCAACCAACTTAGTAATTACAAGTATCAATGTTGCTCAATCACTTAATAATAAAGTAATGAGTATAAAATGTTTAAAATGCTTCCAACCAACCAAGGTTGTTAAATTGTGTTTGTCGACCAACTACAGTTGATGGGTTTTTATCTCCAATCAGCCATACTTGGTAAAAAAAAATTTCATAAAATGTGTCCGACCAACCAAGGTTGATAATTTATCCTCGTCGACCAATTACAGTTTTGATCACCGACCAACTATACTTGGTTCAGTTTGGAATTCTTGTATTTTCTGGAATGATTTTACTTTCCGACCAACATAAATTGGCATATTTTGTTTCTTAACCAGCCAAAATTAGCATTTTTAAGAACGTTGTTCTTTCCCTCTTACCAACCAGAGTAGGTCATGAGTTTGAACTATCAGGTTCTTTCGAACTATCTTGTCCACAAGCTCTTTTACCAACCGAAGTTGATCACGCAAGTGTACGCCTTCTAACCAAAGGAGTATATCAGGTTCTTTCGAACTATCTTGTCCACAAGCTCTTTTACCAACCGAAGTTGATCACGCAAGTGTACGCCTCCTAACCAAAGGAGTATATCAGGTTCTTTCGAACTATCTTGTCCACAAGATCTTTTACCAACCGAAGTTGATCACGCAAGTGTACGCCTCCTAACTAAAGGAGTATATCAGGTTCTTTCGAACTATCTTGTCCACGAGCTCTTTTACCAACCGAAGTTGATCACGCAAGTGTACGCCTCCTAACCAAAGGAGTATATCAGGTTCTTTCGAACTATCTTGTCCACAAGCTCTTTTACCAATCGAAGTTGATCACGCAAGTGTACGCCTCCTAACCAAAGGAGTATATCATTTGTTCTCGCCCTTTTACCAACCGGAGTTGGTCGTGGGTTTGAACTATCGTCTTCTTTTTGCTGTCGAGCAGCGTAGTGTACAACACTAGTATTCCCCGAAAAACTTTCAAACAAAGGAGAGAAAAATGGTGAAAACATCATCGTTTTATTCATATTGATGGAACTGTTGTACATTTTACATCATTGATAATACTTGCGAAGGTGTTCAGCATTCCAAGCATTCTTGAATTCCTCTCCTTCTAGAGTTGCTATTCGGTAAGTTCCTGGTCGGACAACTTCTGTAACTCGGTAAGGTCCATGCCAGTTGGCTTCAAGCTTATTGTGCTTCTGAATGACCTTCTTTAGCACATAATCCCCTTCTTTTAAGTCGCATTTCTTCACCCTTTTGTTGTAGAACAGAGCTGTGCGTTGTTGGTAAGCAGCATTCCTAATGGCTGCCTCTTCTTTAACCTCCTCGAGCATGTCCAAATCTAATCTTCTCATCAAGTCACTGACTGGGGAATTTAAATTTAGCACTCTGTGTGTTGGGAGACCCAACTCAGCAGGTATTACAGCCTCACTTCCAAATGCCAGCATGTATGGTGATTCTCCAGTCGCTACTCGGGGAGTTGTTCGGTAAGCCCACAATACTGATTGTAGCTCATTAATCCAATTAGCTTTAGCTTCACTTAGCCTCTTCTTCAAACCATTTAGTAGTGTTCTATTTGTCACCTCAGTCTGCCCATTGCTTTGAGGATGACCTGGTGCTGAATGGGTCTTCAGGATGTTTGATTGTTGATAATAGGCAGCAAACTCCTCGTTGTCAAATTGTGTTCCATGATCTGTGATGAAGGCATGAGGCAGACCATATCGACAGATGATGTTCTTCCAAACGAACTGGTATACCTTCTCGTATGTCATATCAATAAGCGGCTTAGCTTCTACCCACTTAGTAAAATAGTCCACTGCAACGACGAGGTACTTGAATCTTCCTCGGGTGGTCGGCAGTGGTCCAACCAAATCAATTCCCCATATGGCAAATGGCCAAAGGGAAGTTATTGGTGTCAACAATGCTTGTGGAGTTCGTCGGATGGAGGAAAAACGTTGGCACTTGTCACATTTCTTAGCATAGACTATACAATCAGCCCTCATCGTCGGCCAGTAGTATCCTTGAGTCATTACCCTTTGCAAAAGTGTTCGACCTGCTACATGAGCTCCACAAAACCCTTCATGGATCTCTTCAATCAATTCTTTCACTTCGGAGGGATGTACACATCTCTGCAAACCTGCCATAATTCCTCGTCTATATAAAATACCATTAGTTAATACATACCGAGCAGCTTTATACTTCAATTTCTTGGCAGCGAGCTTATCCTCTGGCAATTCTCCCTCTTCAATATATACCCTGATGGGATCCATCCAAGATGGTCCTAAATCAAGGGTAATAACATTCACCGTCAGGTCTTCATCTATGCTCCGACTTTCCAGTACTTCAATTGGTATTGTTCTTCGCAGCTCGGTACGAGTAGCTGATGCTAGTCGGGCCAGTGCGTCTGCTTGTGCATTTTCTATTCTGGGTATTCTGATCAACTGAATGGCATCAAATTCTGCCAACAATTACAACACCTTTGCATGATACTTGACCATTAGTTCTCCTTTAACCGCATATGTTCCCATCATCTGATTCACAATCAATTGAGAATCACTGAATACCATCACTTGTTGTGCTTCCATAATCTTTGATAAATTAAGACCTGCTATCATGGCCTCATACTCAGCCTCATTATTGGAGGCTTTGAATTGGAATCGCAAAGCATATTCCATGTCAATCTCGTCTGGGGTGTTCAAAACAATTCCTGCCCCGCAACCTGCTGTGCAAGATGAGCCATCTACATATAATCTCCATATGGGCAACCCGTATTCAAATTTCTTATCTGACAGAGTTCCTCGGTGAAATATTTGTTGTTTCTTTTCATCCTCCCCTGACACTTTTCGCTCCTCGTCGACCATCTCTTCTCGCTCTTTTACCAACCGGAGCTGGTCTGAGCTCGAAGTTGATGATCTTTCTTCATCCATAAGTCATTTTACCAACCGGAGTTGGTCTGGATTTATGTCTATTGATCCTGTAACATCCACAGGTTGGTCAGCGAGCAATTTTTGTTCCTCGGGGGTATCAGGATATGTAAACTCTGCTATAAAATCTGCTACAGCTTGCCCTTTCAATGATGATCTGGGCTCATACACAATATCATATTCACCGAGCTCTATTGCCCAGTACATCAATCTCCCTGACTTTTCTGGCTTATGAAGGGCTTGCCTCAGTGGCATGTCGGTATAAACGACGATGGTATGGGCCTGGAAATATGGCCTCATTCTTCTACTTGCTTCAATTAATGCCAATGCCAATTTCTCCAGCTTTGGGTACCTGATTTCCGCACCTCGAAAAGCCTTACTTGTGTAATAGATTGGTTTCTGGACTCCATTCTCCAATCTGATCAATGCTGAATTGACTGCATTCTCTGATACTGCCAGATACAAGTACAACTTCTCTCCTGTTATTGGCCTGGACAACAATGGAGGTGCTCCCAAATACTTTTTCAAGTCTTGAAAGGCCTTCTCACATTCATCAGTCCACTCAAAAGTTTTTCGAAGTGTTTTGAAGAATGGGAGGCATTTATCAGTTGCTCGGGACACAAATCTGTTGAGCGCTGCAACTCGTCCTGTAAGACTCTGCAGTTCTTTCTTTGTTGTTGGAGATCGCAACCTTAAAAGAGCTTTGATCTTATCTGGATTTGCTTCAATGCCTCGCTGGTTGACAATGTACCCGAGAAACATTCCTTCTCGTACTCCAAATGTGCACTTCGTCGGGTTGAGCTTCATCTGGTATTTATCCAGTTGATCAAATGTCTGAGCTAAGTCAACTAGATGATCTGCAGCTTTCTTGCTTTTTGTCAACATATCATCGACATAGACTTCCATGTTGTAACTGATTTGTTCGGTGAAAACTTTGTTCATCAGCCGCTGGTATGTCGCTCCTGCATTTTTCAAACCAAAAGGCATAACATTATAGCAATAAGTTCCCCTAGGGGTAATAAAAGAAGTACTTTCCCTGTCTTCAGGTTTCATTTTGATCTGGTTGTAGCCAGAGTAAGCATCCATGAAGCTGAGCAGCTCATGTCCCGAGGTAGCATCCACTAGTTGATCAATTCTGGGCAATGGAAAATGATCCTTTGGGCACGCCTTGTTAAGATCGGTGAAATTAACACACATTCTCCATTTATTGTTTTTCTTTTTTACCATCACCACGTTTGCCAACCAGTCTGGATACTTCACGTCTTCAATGAATTGGGCTTTCTGGAGCTTCTCGACCTCCTCTTGTATAGCATGTTTCTTTTCGGGGCTAAATACCCTTCTTCTCTGCTTTACAGGCTTGATCTCCTTATTCACATTGAGCTCATGACATAAGAAGTTTGGATCTATTCCTGGCATGTCTTCATGACTCCACGCAAAAGTTTTCTTCCTGTTTCTCAAGAAAGTTATCAACTCCTGTTTTATTGAAGCATCCAACGTAGAACCTATCTGGGTTACTCGTTCAGGGTGCTCGTCGTCCAGAATAATATTTTCTGTAGATTCCACCACCTGTCCTTTTACAAGTTGGGATTCATCTCGAGGATCCAGTGTTTCAATTTCTGTACCTTCATCCACTTGGTAGGTAGTAGTCTTTTTTCTTGAATCTTCAAGTTCCTCTTGCTCGGCAGACGAATAATAGCATTCCCGAGCTACTTTCTGATCACCTTTCACAACTCCTACTCCAAAATTTGTTGGGAATTTTAAGCACTGATGCACTGTAGATGGAACTGCATTGAACTTCTTCAAACCAACTCTTCCCATGATGATGTTGTAGGCTGACTGCACATTCTTATCCATCACAAAGAAGCGGATTCTCTCTGTTCGACAAGCAGGTCAAGTTCCAATGAATATGTCCAACTTGATCGTCCCAAGTGGCAAAACTTTCTCGCCAGCAAAACCCAGGAGGGGTCTGTGATACGGTTCCAATTGAGATAATTTCAGATTCAAACTGTTAAAGCATGAATAGTACATGATGTCTGCCGAACTTCCATTGTCTACCAACACCCTTGAAATCACTACTTCCTTCATCCTCATTTTAATCACCAGAGGATCGTCGTGAGGATAAAGAATACCTTCTAGGTCGTTTTTTGAAAAGCCGATGACCAGCTTCTCTTTGTTTACCTTCCTCGGACGATCGTCCTCAGCCAGATTTATTCGCTGAATATATGAACAAGCTTGAGCCTCTCCAAGGTAAGCCTTTCTTTCTGCAGTAAGGTCTCCTCCTCCTGCATCTCCTCCTGTAATGACATTACAATCAAATGACCCAAAACGTATAGAAAATACCTCTCGTTCTGGCTGTCTTGGTTTCTTGGGAAGGTCGGGGTCATCATCTGGATCATCTTCATGATTTCTCTTCTTTTTCTCTTCTGCTCGACGAGGAGATCTAGACCTCTCTCTAGTTCGGTCGTTATTTTTTCTTTCACCTCCCCGATCAACATATTTTGCTAGCTTTCCTCTTCGGATGAGTGTTTCAATCTCGTTCTGAAGAGCTATGCAATTTTTGGTCATGTGACCATGATCTTTATGAAACTCGCAATATTTATCCTTACTCCTCGAATCAGGGTCTGACCGCAGTTTCTTTGGCCATTTTACCTCCTCGTTGTTATTGATTTCTTCCAAGACATGATGAATACCCATTTTCAAAGGAGTATAATTGTCGTATTTCTTCAGGACTTACCATGATGATTTATTATTTCTGGAACGTTTGTCACCGCCATTGCCCTTATGCTCTTTATTTTTAGACTTGTCGACGTCTACCTTGGTGTCTTTATCCATATTCTTCTTTGCAGCCATAGCTTCCTCGGCGTTCATGATTTTGGCCGCTTTTGCCATCAACTCTGACATAGTTTTAGGTGGATCTTTCGCCAAGGTGTAATACAATTTATTAGGCAACAACCCACTCATCAAGGCGGTGATTGCTGTCTTTTCTTCGTAATCTATGACTTCCAGCTTCTCGTTATTGAAATGAGTTATGTAATCTCTAGTACTCTCACCAAATTTTTGTCTAACACTTAACAAGTGTGCTACTCGTTTTACTAGCTTTGCTCCAAAATAGAAATTGCCAATAAACAACTCGGCCAACTGAAAGAAAGTTGAAATCTTACCCCTAGGAAGATTGTTGTACCATATCTGGGCAGCTCCAGTAAGAGTTCCTGAGAACGCTCTGCATCTCATCTCGTCGGGAACGACATAGATGTCGGCAGCAGCTTGATATTGGTCTATGTGAAGAACAGGATCTGTCTTTCCATCATATTTGGGGGTCACTACAGGTGCTTTGAACTTTGACGGTGTAGGAAAATTCACAATGGCCTGTACAAAAGGTGTTCCTCGAACAAAAGTTCGTTGTAGGGGGTTCTTTGCTTTGGCCATTTCTCCCAATTTATCCTCCAACCGTTGGAGAGATCCTTTCCACGCTTCATTTCCTTCCTCGGGCCTATTGGTTCGAGCAATTGATCGTTCTGAGGTAGCTTCTTGAGATCTATCTTGACGAGCAGCCGGTCGTGATTGTGCTGATCCTTCTCTTAGATCTGATGGTTGTCGAAAACTCCTCGACATGGTCTTAGGTGGACTCCTATTCCTCCTAGGGCCTAATCGACTGAAAGGAGACACCCTACTCAGTCTTTCTAAAGCACTGGGTCTTTCTGGAGAGAGAGTGATATGTTGATCAGTATCTGTAGCCCTTATTGACGAAGTTCACCCAGGTTGATAAGAGAAATCATCAGACTCCTCATTACGACGTGACTCAGTACGCCTGGATCGTGAAGAAAGTAAATAAGTTTGCCTCTGACCACTTTGTTGTCCTGAACGTGCAGGTGCACCACCATGAAGGGTTTGTATGAGTTGCCTCATTGTTTCTTGCATGGCGGTTTGTCCTTGAGCCAGATTCGTCATAATCCCGGCTAGATCTGGAGGTGCAGAGGGATTATGAGGATTTCCAATATTTCCAGCGTTTCGATTGCTAGATTCTGGATTATCCGCCATTGATGATGGACGATTTTTGGTGAAAAACGATAGTAACAATCTTTCCCACAGACGGCGCCAATCTGTTGATGTAAAAAATTAGATAGCTCTAATTATTCAATCACAGATAAATAAAATGAGACAAAGATTTTAAAGTGGTTCAGCCTTATATGAATGGCCTACGTCCACTGTTATGTTATTGCTGAGTATTTTAGGAATTCTCGATTATATGTTTTCTCAAGAAATTACGATCCCCTTGAATGAGGGTGATACAAGGTATTTATAGCCCTTAGGCTGTACATGAAAGGGTTGATACATTAAATGATATACATATGAAATGGTAATACATTTAATGCAGCGTGTGCGTCAAGATGATAAACATTCAATGAATAGTTGAACTGTTGATTATCTGGCAATTAATGCTACGGCCGAGATGCAGCTCGGACCGCCTTAGTTGCTCGTTGCTCAGGAGTTCCTCGGAGCGCTAGAGTACCTCGGAGTGCTGAAGTTCCTCGGTGTATCCTCGTTGCTCGGGAGTTCATGAGTTGGTCGGGGAAACGAACTTCCTCGTTGCTATTGTGCCAAGTAGATTGACACGTGTCTTCATATCATTCGTCCATATCAGCATATTAATTTTGGTAACAACAGAATAACATGTATTTTAGTCAATTTCGAAAACGTTTAACAATATAGTTAGTATGCAATAAATATGCAATGCACCCGAGCGATGGGCTCATACTCACACTTAACTGTTTCCTACCCCTTTACCGGATCAAGAGGCTATTAATCATGTTTTATTCATTAGTCTCCCTTTTATCACATTTTATTAGGTTATCTTACTTACATATTTTCGAGCACAACCATTATCATTTCTTTTTTTCATTATCTTCTCTTGGAATCTTCCAATATCCGCCTACTTTAACGGGCTCCTCACTGCCGGTTATGCTACCTTATGCTCCGACCAGTGATTTTCGATCTTTCAACCCAAGACTCTAAGCCCTGCTTAATTATTACCGGTGTCATTCGAGTCCATATTAATGTGTTTTAACATTTTTGCCGACGTCCATATTATTCAATCATTTTACCGTTTTCATCATTTCAACGGTTTATATCACCATTTCATCTTGTCGACGTGCCATTTTATCCACTTTATGAATTTTTACAAAAATTGACCAATAAAGTCTAACGAGGGAATCCAACCACTAGGACCCTTAATTTGTTGAATTACCAGTTTGCCCTTTTTTCATCATAACTTTGTGAAAAACATATTTAATTCACTATGACACTAAATCAACCTTTTCTTTCAAAACATCCTTTTTATGATTTATGTCCAAAATCATGCTTAATTATTTTCTGTCTTACTACATAAATACATTATACCATTTGAGGACCATTTTAGCGAAATGTCCACTACCTTGCCCTATTATTTCATGTGACTTCAAATATAATTTTCTTCATTCTAACAATATTTATAACACATGTTTGGGCTGGTTTTTCTACATTTGATTATTTCCTCATAAACCTATTTCAATATGATTTATCAAGTCTAAAATGTCATCTATTATGATACTACGTATTTTTACACATGTTAAGGAGGATTTCAAGCCTAGAAATTTCTCAAAATGAACTAAATAAGATATAAATCACGAGTTTTTATTTTTCATACTTTCTTTCCATATTTCAAGGTAAAAATCCCATTTACTTATAAATGACCCATTTGGGGCGTGTCTTCTTTAAAAATTCATTTTTGCAAAACTTGAATATATTAGAAAATATCTTAATTTTTGCCATTAATTTTATCTAGCATGCATCCTACACATTTTTCATAGCTAGAAGCCTTGAAATCTTAGGAAGAGGAAAATCCGACCTTATGGTTTGAAGAAGAGACAAAGAAGAAGATGAAGATGGAAGTTTATAGATCCAAATGCTCCAAAAGCTCTTCAAAATACTCCAAGACATTTTAAAATACTCCAAAGATTCTCCTACTTCCTTGAATCTACCCATTTTTACCCTTGATAAAGCTTGTAAAGGAAGACTAAGACTTGAAAATGGTGTATTAAGGTGGTGTCAAGGTAACAATGGTTGGGAAAGCTTGGGGAAGATGGAGCACTCTTAAAGCTTAGAGTGAGAGGAAATATGGTGGATATGAAATGGTAGGGGAATAACACAACATCTCTCACTTATTTTAACCCCCACAAACCCACAAAAAATCATTTAAAAACTAAGCCAAAATGCATCAAACAAGTTTATCTTGATCTAGAGCACCAGAGGTTCACAACTCATAGATCCAAGGGTTATGGTGTTGATAGCACATTAAAAATATACAAAAAAAATTCAAGTTTAACTCCGGTCATTCGAAAAACATTTGGTCTCATTCAAACGAAACCCCTCTTCGTTCGAACAATCATCTAGCGGGGTTCTAACAAGGCTTAAAACTATGGTAAACTAGGACGTGAAAAGTACCTCGTTCAAACAACAACCCATTTCGTTCGAATGACAAGCGACTTTGTTAGAAACATATATTTCCAACGAGATTCCATAGAGCGAGGAAAATCGATAATTTTCCAAGTCATTATATGCTCGTTCGAACTTTGTTTGAATGATCGAATGATAAAGAACCTCGTTTAAACGACATCTGTTTTCCATAAAATTAACTTTAGGCCCTGAAAACTTCGATTTGACAAGCAAGAAGGCTACGATGATGGTTAAAACTCAACATAATTCATAAAATACAAATTTACATGTAGAGATATAAAATATTGGGCTCGGGTATTACATTCTCGACACCTTAGGGTATTTCGTCCCCGAAATAAGAACAACCAACCAGGGAATGATTTTCAGGTGCTTCTCCCGTATCTCCGACTTACGTTCCCAAGTCGCACCTTCAACACCTTGAAACTCCCAAAGAACCTTCACCAATGTGTGACACCCGACGCATTCTGGCAAGCGAGGTGGACATCCGCTACCGCCAAACTACGTCGGGCATCACTAAATAAGTTATCATTTGTAGTATATGACAGATATATGAGACATATTAAATTTTATTCACAAGATAATAATCAAATTGATCCAATAAATATAACCATTCATGCAATATTAAAATCTATCACCATGCTAATCTCCAAAATAAATCCAACTCCAAATAGATATAAACTCAAATGAAATGATCCAGCTGTAAATATATGACACACACCGTAAATAACTGTGGAACCGATTGGCCCACCAAATTCATAAATAAAAGTCTCATAATAAAAGCGATGGAATAGAAAGCAATTCTAAACTAATAAATCATCTAAAGTAAAACTCCAGCTGCATCTCCAAACATATCTCCAATCACTCCCATGCAGCTACTCCAGCGGTATACCTGAAATGTTAGTCAATGCAATGGGTCAGATCCCACCACATGAATACTAGCTACTCTCCCCAATTAGGGTATGTGAACCCAGACAATAGCATTATACATGATAAATACCACAATAGAGTATTTTAATCTAAACAAGATAATTATTAACATGCGAATACAATAAACTACTACTAACAAATCACATAATTTAAGCCACCTCAAAAGTTTAAGTCCAATCATTTCATTAATGCTATAATTTAAAATTTAGCTCTTATCCTTACTCAATTTAATTATTCAATTATATTTATTCATGCGATACCATTATGGCCAGTCGACCCCTTATCGGTCCTGCACACACTCTTGGCACGCTTAAAGTTCTACACATCACACCCACTCCCCTCACTATAGCCAGCCAACCCGATTTCTATCAGTTTTTCACATACTCATGAGGTTCCACGCACGACATATCACTATAGCCAATGAGCCCGTATTATGTCAGTCCTGCACATACTCATGACACCAACACACACCCATGTAGCTGATACTTCGTCTTTTGTGTGACTTGTTTTCTTGATTCGTTAGTCGTTGCGGTCAAACTTCTAGTATCAATATTCCATTGAAATCACCTACAAAACTTGTTAAAAATTTTGTATCGTGGTAAATTCGGATATCAATCAAATTCCAAGTGTTGAAACGGTTATCGTGAAAACTTGCAATTTCAATTTTTATAAAAATAATCTTTTTGTGTTTTTAATTTTTTAGTTTTATATTTAAAAACAATTTCAAGGGAGGAAACAAACATCTTTGCAATTAAAATGACTAAGAAAAATTTAAAAGTAATCTAGTTTAGAATTTATGAGAAGAAACAAGAGGTGGGATTACACCACGTAGTCAATTTAATTTAATGTCCTAATTATTCGATTGAACAGTTCGAAATAATATTTAATTTAAAACTTAACTCTCGTTACAATCCTAAATTCAATTTTATCTTTTTTCAGCAATTAAATCAGGAATTGTCACCACATATAAAAAATTAAGATTCATACTTGTTATTACAAATTATCCGCTAAGATCAATTCATAAAAATTTGTACGGATTTTTGAATTGCCCACAAAGAATTAATACTTGAATTTAAGAATAGGACCTATCTCTAAGTCAAATACAAAAATCAAAAATCAGTTTTCAACATTAATTTATTAACTCTCGTTACATAAATTAATGTGTGATTTTTTCCAATTTAATTAGCCTAAAACATATCAATGAAAACTTAATTTATCAATTTAAATCTCCCTACGTGTTTCATCCCACCCCTTGAATGGGGTGTTTAGCCAGACATGATTAAAATTTCAGCACAAGCACAATTAACAAACAAGAAACTAAAGAGAAGAGAAATAAATATGATATGCAATAATTCCTCGTGTTAATTGTGTGCATGAACACGCGTCCCAAGCTAGTCACAAAAACTCAACTGGATTAAAAAACTAAAATAAAAGACTGAACCTAAAAAAAATTTTAATCCTAAACTATTTTATTTTTATTTCTTTCTGACTTTTTTTTGTACCCTCTGGAGTCTTTTTTTTTTTCTTTTCTGTCTCTTGTACTGTTCTTCTCTGCGTGAGAATCCCCTTTTTATAACTGAGCTGCTTCCCTTTATTATTAGCCACGACTTGCTTTTTTTGTTGGAGATTTTTTTTCGATTTCATTTGGCTTGAATTTTTGTTCCTATTTTAAAGGGATTGGGTTTAACAGATGGAAGGTTTGGGTACGGGTTGTGTCAGGTTAAAGGGCTGCCGGATTGGGCGATCGGGTTTGGGATTTTTGATCTGGGTTTGGTTTGAATCAAATGCGGGTTGGACAGAAAACGAGATGGGTTCGTGTTGAGTTGGCTTGGGGTGGTTTGAGCTCGGGTCTGGGTATGGGGGGGGGGGGACGTCGGAGGTGGGCACGGGTTACGCTGTGGTCACCGGCGGCATGGGGATATGGCCGGAGGGTGGATTCGAACTGGGTTCGGCAGGATGGTATATTTATCTAAAATCAACTAAAATTAATCAGAAAAAAACAATCTGAAAAAAAAAGACAAGATCTACCTAATAAAGCAGATTCAGCCTTATACCTATTGCTACAATCTCAAAAGCCATATTGTTACAATCAGAAAAAAAAATGAAAGAAAATAACAGCTGAAAAATAGAGGAATACATCTTGAAATTTCCATATTACATCTTGAAATTAGAGGAATACATCTTGTAGATCGCAGACACAAAACATAAATGCTTACAGAATTTAACAACACAAAACCCCCAAAAATATAAATGCTTACAGAGTACAGAGTACAGAGTGAGAGAGCGGGAGCAGGAGGGCTGTTAGGAGCAGGAGAGCGGCGGCATGACGTGAGAGAGCTGTGAGGAGAGCGATGTGAGGGAGTGAGGGAGTGAGGAGTGAGGAGAGCAACGTGAGAGAGCTGCGACATGAGAGCGACGTGAGAGAGAGCTGCGGCGTGAGAGCGAGGGAGGGAGGGAGGGAGAGCGGCTGCTAAGCAGCTTAGCTTATCAGATGTGAGGGAGTGTGAGGGAATAAGTCTAGGGCTTTGGATTATCTATTTTTTATAATATAAATATATATTTTTTATTATACATTAATAATTCGGGTATCCCCAAATTTTTTTTGAGACTTAACAGATAATTTTTTCTTTATATGTCCAGGTTAAAATGTCTACATCAAAGGAGATTCCAACGTAATCAGGGGATGCCCAATCAACTCCTCCAACAAACGAGGTAGCTTCTAATCAACACCAATTAATATATTGGATGATGATAATGAAAATCGTGATCTTGAGTCCCATGACAGGGATGTTACTAATGAAAATGGAAAACGACCTCGACGGTCATGGGTATGGGACCACTTTGATTTGAAAAAAATCAATGGACAAGAAAAAGCGATTTGTAGATATTGTGAAAAAAAACTTGGGGGTTCAAGTAAAAATGGAACATCTCATTTGGGGGATCATTTTAAGTCTTGTCCTCGATGAAAATCAATAGATATTAAACAAGCGATTTTTAATCAAACACGGAGGCTTGATGGAAAGACTCAACTAACAAATTTTTCATTTGACCAAGAAACGGAAAGAGATTCTTTGATAAAATGATCACTTTGCACGAGTATCCTCGTAGTATGGTTGAACATCAAGGGTTTAGGAACTATAGTAATTGTCTTCAACCATTGTTTAAGGTTCCATCTCGTAACACCGTAAAAAAGGATACATTCAAAATTTACGAGTTTGAGAAAACTAAAACAATGGAGTTGTTTAGAAAGAATCGGGGAAGATTTGAAATCACCACGGATATGTGGACTTACACTACCCAAAAGAGAGGATTTATGGCCATGACATCACACTTTATTGATGATTCCTGGAAATTGCAAAGTCGAATTGTGAGGTAATTTTAGTGTTGTTATTAATTAAATAGTGTTATTTTTTTACTACATAGAGTTGTTTTTTTAATGAAGTAGTTTTTTTTTGTGTTTGTAGGTTTATATATGTTCCATGCCCCCACACCGCGGAGGTACTTGCTGAGGCTTTGGTTGAATGTTTGATGGATTGGAATCTTGATCTGAAGTTATCTACGGTAACTTTAGATAATTGTAGTACTAACGATGCAATGGTAAACATTATGTTGGATAAATTACCTTCTAATTCTTTATTATTAGGAGGTAAAATATTTAACATGCGTTGTTCTGCACACATATTAAATCTTATTGTGAAAGATGGGTTGGATGTAATTGGTAATTCAATTGAGAAAGTGCGTGAAAGTATAGCTTATTGGACAGCGACTCAAAAAAGATGGGAAAAATTTGAAAAAATAGTTCGTCAATTAAAAATCTCATGCAATAAGAAACTTGCCCTAGATTGTAAAACGAGATGGAATTCAACCTATATAATGCTCCACACTGCCTTGAGTTATAAAGATGTTTTTGGTCGCTTAAAATTAAGTGAGTCTCAATACAAATGCGTCCCTTTTGAAGATGATTGGTTATTAGCAAGTGAAATTAGTGAGAGATTGGAGATATTTTTTGAGGTGACAGAAATGTTTTCGGGAACTAAATATCCAACAATCAATCTTTTTTTCCCGAAAATTTGTGAGATAAGAGCGTCGCTTAATGATTGGACATTCTCAAGTTATGATGAAATATGAATCATGGCATCTAATATGATAATAAAGTTTGAAAAATATTGGAGTTCACTTCATGGGGTAATGGCTTTGGGTACAATTTTGGATCCTAAATTTAAAATGAAAGGGATTGAGTTTTACTTTCCACTCATATATGATGATGAAGCGTCGACAAAAATTGAAAGGGTGCGTAACATTTGTTTTGAGATATTGGGAGAATATCAAGTGAGTGAGAAATTAAATAAGAATACTCGTGGTAATAGTGAATCTTCAAGTGGTACATCATCTCAATCTCAAGGAAGGAGCCGGTTGATTAATAAATTTGATTTGTTTGTCTCGAGTACCTCTAATACTGAACATGTTAAGTCTGAGTTGGATTACTATTTGGATGAGAGTGTTTTGCCTAGATCTGATGATTTTTATATATTGGCTTGGTGGAAGTCAAATGGTCTTAAGTACCCGACACTATTTGCTATAGCGAGGGATATTTTTGCCATTCCCGTATCAACCGTTGCTTCAGAGTCGACTTTTAGCACTAGAGGTAGATTTGTGAGTCCACGTCATAATAGACTTCATCCAAAGACTTTAGAAGCACTTATGTGTTCTCAAGATTGGTTATGGGTCGAGATTCAAGGTAATAACTTCAACATATTGAAATGTTTATTTTTATTTTTATCCTTTTTACCTTTATTAATTATTGCATCATTATATTATTATGTAGGTTCGGGTTCTTGTGCAACACGATTTGAGAGAGGTACCATAAATGAAGATACTGATGATGAGGTAATTTAATTATTATATAAACATTGAACTTGTTTGTATAGTTATAATTGTTTATATTGTTGTAAACTAATACGTCGTGTAGCTTGTGTAGGTTGAAAGTTGTGTGACAAATGGGTGAGTGATTTATTGACGAGAAATTTTAGCACGCCAACAATGGATGGAGAAGCAAGCAAGTCTAGGAGCATATTGCGAATTTATTTTGTTTGTTATTTTGTTAGTGACTTAGTATGATACTAGTTGTTGTTATTTGTTATGTTGAAACAATGTTCTTTGTTTGATTTGTATGTTATGTTCTAAAACTATTAACTATTTTGGAGATTTTGGAGTTGCACTTTACTTGTGTTTAATCATTTTCTAATTGAGATGTAATTTAAAAGTAACTTTTACTTAGGTGCCTAAAGAGGAGTTGGAAAAAAAATCAAAACGGGTTCCCCGCGGGGAACCCGATACCCGTTTTAAACGGGGACGGGGATCCCCGAACCCATTATAATGGGGAACGGGGCGGGGACGGGGAATGGTTTTTCTAACGGAGACGGGGAGTTAAAACTCGACCCCGAACCGACCCGTTGCCATCCCTATGAGGAACTATCATTGGGTCAACCCAAATATGGTACAACAACCTTCCTCGAGGGCAGATTGCTACATTCCATCAGCTGGCAGAGCTCTTCATAGGGAATTTTTGTTTCGGGGCAAAGCCAGTTAAGAGAGTGGCACACCTACTGAGTGTAAGCAAGAAAGCAAGAGAGAGAAACAAGGATTATATCACTCGTTTTAATAACGAGAAACTTGAGGTAATTGATTACGAAGATAAAACTGCGATCACTGCTCTAATAAGTGGTCTTTTACCAAACAAGTTGTATTATACTTTAGTGAAAGATCCCCCCAAATCCATGGAGGAATTAATGGCTAAGGCAGCCAAAATTATGAACGCCGAAGAACCTATGGCTGCAAAGAAGAACGGTGAGACCAAAGCAGAGACTAAAGCTGAAAGTAAAACTGAGAGGAAGGATCAAAAGCACAATGGGGGCAGCAAGCAGCCGAAGGGAAAGAAAATGCTAGAGCAATAGAGGAAGTATGGGAATTATACTCCTTTAAAGGTGGATATCAACTATATTCTCGAGGAGATTAAGAATAGCGAGGAGCTAACTTGGCCGAAGAAAGTGAGGACAACCCCGAACAAGAAGGATAAGTCCAAATATTGGGAGTTCCACGGAGATCACGACCATACGACCAAGCACTGCATAGTTCTCTATAATGAGATTGAAGCACTTATTCGACGAGGAAAATTGAGCAGGTTTGTTGATCGCCATAATGATGGGAAGACCAACGACAGAGCAAGGCAAAGGACCAAATCTCCTCGGCGAACAAGAGACGACAAGAAGAGGGACCATGAAGATGATCCAGTGGATGACCCCTACCTCCCCAAAAATCCAAGGCAACCAGAACGCGAGGTATTTTCAATCCATTTTGGCTCATTCGAGTGTTATATGATTACAGGTAGAGATACAGGAGGTGGGGATCACACTGCTGAGAGGAAAGCTTACCTCAATGAGGCCCAGGCCTGTTCCTATTTAAAGCGAATAAATTTGGCGGAAGAGGATCGCCCGAGGAAGGTGAACAAGGATAAACTGGTCATTAGTTTTTCTAAAAATGATCTGGAAGGCGTCTTGTATCTTCACGACGACCCCTTGGTGATCCAGATGAGGATGAAGGATGTGGTGATCTCAAGAGTATTGATAGATAATGGTAGCTCTGCAGACATCATATTCTACCCTTGCTTCGACAGCTTGAATTTAAAGCTAGCCCAATTGGTGCCCTATCACAGGCCCCTCCTTCGCTTCACTGGAGAGAAAGCCTTTCCACTTGGGACGATCAAGTTGGATATGCTTATTGGTACCTGGCCTGCTTGCAGAATAGAAAAAGTACATTTTTTTATTATGGACAAAAACGTCCAATCAGCCTATAATATAATTATGGGGAGGGTAGGCATGAAAAAGTTCGAGGCGATGCCATCCACGGTACATCAATGCTTGAAATTTTTGACCAATTTCGGAGTCGGAGTTGTGAAGGGCGACCAGAAAGTTGCTCGGGGATGCTATTATTCATCTGTCAATAAAGTAGGAGTTAGTGGCATTTTTAAGGCACAAAAAGCAAGCTTTTTCCTGGAGTCATGAAGCTATGCCAGGGATAGATCCAGCATTCTTGTGCCTCGAGCTAAATGTTAATAAAGAGATCAAGCAGGTGAAACAACGAAGAAGGGTATTTAGCCTAGAGAAGAACTAATCCATTCAGGAGGAGGTCGAGAAGCTACAAAAAGCCTATTTTATTGAGGATGTCAAATATCCTGACTGGTTAGCCAATGTAGTCATGGTAAAAAAGAAGAATAACAAATGGAGGATGTACGTAGATTTCACCGATCTCAATAAAGCCTGCCCAAAAGATCATTTCCCCTGCCCCGAATAGACCAGCTGGTAGATGCGACCTCGGGGCATGAGTTACTAAGCTTCATGTACGCTTATTTCGACTACTAAAAGATTAAGATAAAACCAGGAGATCGGGAGAGTACTTGTTTTATTACCCCAAGGGGTACATATTGCTACAATGTTATGCCATTTGGTTTAAAAAATGCAGGTGCAATGTAGCAGGGATTGATGAATAAGGTGTTCACAGAACAAATCGGCAACAACATGGAGGATTATGCCGATGATATGCTGATGAAGAGTAAGAAAGTTGCGGACCACATAGCTGATCTGAACCAAACTTTTGATCAACTGGAGAAATATCAAATGAAGTTAAACCCGACTAAGTGTGTTTTTGGCGTACGAGAAGGCATGTTCCTCGGGTATATTGTGAATCAACGAGGCATTGAAGCTAATCCTGATAAGATTAAGGCTTTGTTAGGACTAAAATCTCTAACTACTAAGAAGAAAGTGCAAAGTCTTACGGGGCGAGTTGCAGCTCTAAATAGGTTCGCCTCCAGAGCGACGGATAAATGCCTCCCATTCTTCAAGGTGCTTAGAAAGACTTTTGAGTGGAATGACGAGTGCGAGCAGACATTTCTAGCTTTGAAGAAATACCTGGGGACAACTGATTAGTGCGTGAAAGGTGTGTTCGTGTAAGGACACAATCGTTGTTTTCGTTTCACCGCGATAATACAAAAAACTAAGTTACGACTACACTTGCGATACAAGTATAGTGGTAAGTCGGGTATCAAAAGATCCATAGAGACGAGTTCCTAGAATTTATAGGATTTAATACTTCTCAATAAAAGGGAAAAAGGTGATTACAGACTAAAAAGAAAAAGATGCGAAAAAGGAAAATGATTAATCTAGGTGAGTGTATTGAAACTAGATTAACAAAGCGAGTAAAACTATAAGTTGCGTCGAATATCCCTCACCCGAGTTAATTAGTATAAAATGGTCACATGGGTCGACGAGTTATTACACATGCGTCTCGTTTCGACAGTTAATTAAACCAAGGGTTGTCATGTCCCTAAATTCTCATAAAAGCCTAATTTTGGCGTCAACAAATACCCCGAAAATTACGCACGCAAGGCCGTAAGCACGGGACATACATGATATGCGCCGTCAAATCTCCTAGGCGTAATAACTAGGACAACGCACCCTAAATAGACCCGTAAACACCATCACCAAAGCAAAGCAACGCGTCAACCCGAGTGAGTTCCATTCAAACACAACCTAGACTAAATTAGCTAGAAAGCATGTTAAAAATGCGGTAAATAAACGCGATAAATCTACACTAGAAAGCAACTAAATGGAAACAAGTTAATAAAGCATGTAAACTAAATTAGAAAGCAAGAATTAATGAAATACACACTATATTAATGGAGATGGAAGATGATAGCACAAATTACAAGCCCAAATGGGTGTCATTACAAGAAGAAATGAAGAAATGAGTTCTCAAACCTCCAAAACCCTAACTATCTAAAATCGATTATACAACTTAATATCTGATATTTACAACAAAAATGGTATTTATAGTAAGTGGAATTAAATTATAAAAGAAAAGAGAAAAGAAAATATAAGCCAAAATATCAGCAAAAAACAGGGGATCGATCGATCGATCCCTTGTAATCGAACGATCGATCTCTTGTGATCGATGGTGAAAATTCAAGCCCAATGTCTCCCACGATTTAGAAAAAACTGAAGGATCGATCGATCAATGGCTACAGGTCTGCACAAGTTCCCCCTACTTTGGCATGTTTGCATTTCTCTTCCGCTAAAATCGCCGTAACTTCTTCGTTCTGAATCGGAATCGCGCACCGTTTGCGGCCACGCGAAGCTTACGAGGAGGGATACAACTTCTGTGCAGATGTTGGGCCAGGTGCCCAAGCTATAAAAAGACTAAAATGCCCTTGAACGTGAGATCATGTACAGAAATCGAGCGAAAAGCGTCCGAACTTCACACGTAGCATCTGAATACCTATAAGAACTCATTTAACCCCTGCAAAACATGTTATCATAGAAATCCGAGGTTTTCTGGTTAACGAGCATAAATATAAGGAATAAGATACCCGAGAGGACTAAAATGCGTCGGTTCGAGGGATGAAATACGCGATATTTGCGTATTATCACACCCCCTAACTTACACATTGCTAGTCCCTAGCAATGAAATAGGATGCAACAAGAACTACAAGCAAACCAAAAGCAGGAGATAGTACAAAAGTATGGTATAAAAGCAAAAGGCCACTTTCGCGGGAGATTCGATTGCATTTAGTGTATGCAATAAGTTGTTAAACCCCTAGGTTACCCTAGTGGACGAGTGTCATCTCGTGAGGGTTTTCAGGGATGATACCCACAGACATCACATGGTTTCCTCAAAATATGCCCAAACCAACATGCGACAAGCACAATAATAATGAAAAGGATTTTATACACATTATTAGCACATTGAACGGATTCAAACAAAAGTCCGAATCATTAACATTATAGAATGCACCTCATAGAATTGAAACCTTAAAATGTGGGAGGGCAGCGAGCACATGCAAAGTGTGATTTGGCAAAAAACTTATATAAATTGGATAAACATTAAAGCAGGCATATATTCAATCCTCACGGGCATTACACTCATCAAGCGAATTCACTCGAAACAGGGAGGTAACACACGGATCATGCGGGCATAAAGATTAAATGTAAATAGAAACTAGGCCACGCACATGTCACAAATGAAGAACGCTGTATATAAAATTAAAAATGTAATCTCAATGAAAGGATACCGCACATTAAATGAGGTGAAATGTATTTTCACAGATTATCAAAACTATTATGACTTTTGAATTACATCAACCTAAGATCACATAGTACTTATATAGGGTTATAATGTAGGTTTGGCTAGGGTACGAAATGAAGGAATGTATGTACGGATTCAAAGTGTTCGAAATGAAAACTCGGGATAATGGGAAAATGCGGTCAATATCAAAATTGGAAAGAAAGTTCCAAACGAGCATTAGATATATCATCGGGGAGAGCAATCAAAGCTAATTGAACTATATACACAACATTTACAACTTTCTCTTTCTTTTTCCTTTTCTTTTCTTCTTTTTCTCCTTCTTTTTTGTTTTCTTTTGCTTTTTGCTTTCTCTTTTTCTTTACTTTTTCTCATCTTTCTTTTATTTACTTTTCTCACTCACATATGCCTAAATTGGAACCGAAAAACAACCACAACATTCAATCCCAAGTAACATTCCAAACAAAGGTACGGAAGGTGTATGTATGGTGTATAACTCCAATGCAAAGTTGGTTATGGGATTGGGTTATGAAACGAAGGGCTAATATTTAGGCTCAAAGGGGTTAACAAGGGTAAACATATAAGGTGAGGTCAAGGTCAATATGGGTGATATAACAAAGATGGCCTATGATCATTTCGCAAAATTTACGCAATTCTTGAGTCAAAACAATATATGAAAATCATGCTCAAGTAACACATTTCAAGTATGAACTCAATTAATGAACGGTCAAATGAAAGATAGTGAGATTACCAACGAATTCAACGTTTTCAAAGAGGAAAGAATAGTGTATACACTCACAAATGACTAAAGGTACAAAGCTTATTCGGTGTAAGTATATACAATGCAATAAAAGATTACCGAGTTATAAAATCTTAAACCAAATCAATAGAACAATAAAAGTGCATGTGTTCATGGGATTAAAGTTCAATTCATGAAGTTATTCATAATATCAATGATTGAGACTAAAGTCTAATAACTTCTAAAATCGAGAACATTCATCATTGGGTTGTCTATTGGATCGGGTAATTATTAAAATTTATCATCGGAAACAAAGGCAAAACGCCCAATAAAGGAGAAAAAAGAAAGAAAATCTTTTTGAAATTTTTAATTTTTCTAAGAAAAGCATACTTATTAACTAACATGTGAGAAAAAACATGGACACTACCAATGAATGGAAAGAATATCCCACACCCCCTAACTTAAAACATGACATTGTCCTCAATGTAAATTAAGAACCAAGTTAAAGAAGGAAAAGAGCGATATTACCCAAAATGGAGCAATCTTCCGAAAGTTTGAGTCCGATGATTCTACATAACAAGTTAGTAACAAGCATAGCTAAAACAAATAACAAAAAGTTAACTAATTACACTAGACTAAATTAGAAAGGAAAGAAAAAAGTAAAAAGAAATAAAGCATTAAAAGCTAACTATATACAACCTACTATTTAGGCTTCACACTAACTATCCACTAGAAGTCTAAATAGCTGAGGGTCCATCGTGAAAACGATTTGACTTTGGAGGATAATCGGTGTATTCTCACATACAAGCATGCCTTCCGAAAAATATGAATTTCGTTTGAAAAATGGAAGGCATGTGTAAGGCGGAAGAAAGGAACCATCGCCAATTAAAAGTTTTGGAGGGACGATGGGCGATTTGGATTGAACGGGTGACAAAAATATGTGGGAACCGAGAAAAGCAGAATATCCTCCCAAAGATTTTAAAATTGGAATGGGAGGTGGTGCACACAAAGGCAAAGATGCGGTTCTGGAGGGCGACTCGAGCAAGTACTCCTCATCGGCGAAGGTTTAAAACATTAAAGTTTGAAACCTAATTATCGGGTACTTGTGACGATGTGATAATAGAGAATGAAAATGGGGATGAAAGAAATTCAAACTCATGAGATGAATCATCATCGCATGAAGATTGAGTTTCGAAGAAAATAATATCATTTTCAATGAAATGTTCTTCTTTGGGGGCCAAAGAACAAATCATTTCATTGCAAATAGATATTACGTCATTTTCATCCTCATTTTCAATATCTATTACGCAATGGGCAAAGTCAAGAATGGTTTATTCCAAAGTAGGCACAAAGTCCTCATTTGGTTCAAAACATTCCTCGACTTCGAAAGTCTCGGAAGCAAAATCGTCGTCGGACTCAAATAATAAATCCAATTCATGTTCCCACAAACGATTTTCTTCTCGATAACGAGTTTTAATTTTCTCATTTTCAAGCATACGCAAGCCCTAGCCAAAAGTTATAGGCCGAGGTGCGGATCCTTGAAAATGGAAACTTTAAAAATTACCATCAGACTTAAACGAAAACTCATTATTATAGGAATTTTGAAAACTATTGCAATTCGTTTCAAAATTCCTATTATAAGGAGGTAAAGTCCCAAAATCATTATCATCATCATCATCAAAATTCCAATAACCTAAGTTTTGACTTTCGTTATACTCGCCCAAAGTAATTTTTGAATTTGTAATTTTTTGGGACTCCAAGTATTGACCGAAAGTCATAGAATTACGGGCATTTTGAGAATTATAATAATAATTACCGAACGAATTGGAATAAGACATGCTTACCCCAAAAATGACTCAAAATGGTGAATTCCACAAAGATATGCGCGCGCGAGAAATTTAAGCGTTGCTAAGTGCTCAAATGTGGAAGTCCTGCAAAAAGATTAGCAAATAATACAAATAGAAAGAAAATACTACGAAATACTAAATCAAATAAATTCTAAAACAAACTCATTCCCCGACAACGGCGCCATTTTGATTAGCGCATGAAAGGTGTGTTCGTGTAAGGACACAGTTGTTGTTTTCGTTTTATCGCGATAATACAAAAACCTAAGTTACGACTACACTTGCGATACAAGTATAGCGGTAAGTCGGGTATCGAAAGATCCACAGAGGCAAGTTACTAGAATTTATATGATTTAATACTTCTCAATAAAAGGGAAAAAGGTGATTACAAACTAAAAAGGAAAAGATGCGAAAAAGGGAAATGATTAATCTAGGCGAGTGTATTTAAACTAGATTAACAAAGCGAGTAAAACTATAGGTTGCGTCGAATATCCCTCACCCGAGTTAATTAGTATAAAATGGTCACATGGGTCGACGTGTTATTACAGATGCATCTCGTTTCGACAGTTAATTAAACCAAGGGTTGTCACACCCCTAAATTCTCATAAAAGTCTAATATGATTTTGGCGTCAACAAATACCCCAAAAATTACGCACGTAAGGTCGTAAGCACGGGACATACATGATATGTCCCGTCAAATCTCCTAGGCGTAATAACTAGGACAACGCACCCGAAATAAACCCGTAAACACCATCACCAAAGTAAAGCAACGCGTCAACCCGAGTGAGTTTCATTCAAACAAAACCTAGACTAAATTAGCTGGAAAGCATGTTAAAAATGCAGTAAATAAACCCGATAAATCTACACTAGAAAGCAACTAAACGGAAGCAAGTAAATAAAGCATGTAAACTAAATTAGAAAGCAAGAATTAATGAAATACACACTATATTAATGGAGATGGAAGATGATAGCACAAATTACAAGCCAAATGGGTATCAATCCAAGAAGAAATGAAGAAATGAGCTCTCAAACCTCCAAAACCCTAACCTAAACTATCTAAAATCGATTATATAAATTAATATCTGATATTTACAACAAAACTGGTATTTATAGTAAGTGGAATTAAATTAGAAAAGAAAAGAGAAAATAAAATAAAAGCAAAAATATCAGCAAAAAAAAGGGGATCGATCGATCGATGGTGAAAATTCAAGCCCACTGTCTCCCACAATTTTGCAAAAACTAAAGGATCGATCGATCAATGGCTACAGATCTGCATAAGTTCCCCCTGTTTTGGCATGTTTGCATTTCTCTTACGCTAAAATCGCCATAACTTCTTCGTTCTGAATCGAAATCGCACACCGTTCACGGCCACGCGAAGCTTGCGAGGAGGGCTACAACTTTCGTGAGATGTTGGGCCAGGTGCCCAAGCTGTGAAAAGACTAAAATGCCCTTGAACGTGTGATCGTATACGAAAATCGAGCGAAAAACGTTCGAACTTCACACTTAGCATTCGAATACCTATAAAAACTCAATTAACCCCTGCAAAATATGTTATCATAGAAATCTGAGGTTGTCTGGTTAACGATCATAAATATAGGGAATAAGATACTCGAGGGGGCTAAAATGCATCGGTTCGAGGGATAAAATACGCAATATTTGCGTATTATCAACACCACCTCTGCTTTCCAGACCGGTGGTAGGAGAAATATTATACCTGTACTTAGCTATTTTTGAAAGTGCAGTTAGCTCAGCTCTAATTAGAGAAGAAGGTGGAGTATAAAGACCCGTGTATTACACGAGTAATGCATTTCGAGGAGCAAAAATCCGGTACCCAAAGTTGGAGAAATTGGCATTGGCGTTGATTGAGGCGAGTAGAAGGATGAAACCATATTTCCAAGCTCATACGATATTGGTGTACACTGACATGCCACTTAGACAGGCTTTGCACAAGCCAAAAAAATTTGGAAGACTAATGTATTGGGCGGTCGAGCTGGGAGAGTATGATATTATTTATGAGCCAAGGTCCTCACTCAAAGGGAAGGCGGTAGCAGATTTCATTGTGGAGTTCACTTACCCAGATGCATCCGACTAATAAGGGTCTCATGTAGAGCAACCTATGGATGTTAGGGGATCATCAGAGACTACCCCCGAGCAATAAGAATCATTAGATAACAACCCAGTGCTAGGAGATGATAAAAGGAAGTATCAAATATTCCATCAGGGAACTTTGTCGACCAGGAGTTTGATAATGGCATCCCCATATAGAATTTGTATGTTGATGGCTCTTCGTGTACCATAAGTAGCGGAGCTGGTATAATTATGCACAGCCCAGATGGATTGGATATAGAAAATGTATTGCGTTTCCAGTTCAAAGCTTCCAACAATGAAGCTGAATATGAAGGTATGATTGTGGGCCTAAGTTTAGCCAAAACACTGAATGCAAAGTAAGTTATTGTGTTTAGTGATTCACAGTTAATTGTAAATCAGATTCTTGCGTTATATACAGCGAAGGGAGACTTGATGTCAAAGTATCATCCCAAAGCTATGGAAATTGTGTCCACTCTTACTGAGGTCCAATTTATCATAATATCGAGATTAGAAAATACGAGGGATGATACACTATCTCAGTTAGCCTCAGCTACTCGCACCGAGCTACGAAGAACGATTCATATTGAGATTCTGGCGGACCGGAGCATAAATGAAGATTTAATGGTAAGATTGATCACCCTAGATTTGGGACCATCCTGGATGACTGGCCAACTTGCAGCCAAGAGGTTAAAGTTTAAAGTTGCTCGGTATGTTCTGAACAATGGTGTTTTGTATAGAAGGGGTATCATAGCAGGTCTACAGAGATGTGTGCATCCATCAGAAGTTAAAGATTTAATAAAAGAAATTCACGAAGGCTCTTAAGGAGCTCATGTAGCAGGCTGGACTCTCCTGCAGAGGATAACGACGCAGGGATACTATTGGCCAATGATGAGAACTAACTGTACAGCTTATACGAAGAAATGTGATAAGTTCCAACATTTATCTTCCATTCGAAGAACTCCCAGGTATTGTTAACACCCATCACTTCCCCTTGGCCATTTTCCATGTGGGGTATAGACTTGGTCGGGCCTCTATCGACCACCAAAGGGAGATTCAAATATTTAGTAGTCGCTGTTGATTATTTCACCAAGTGGGTTGAGGTTGAGCCTCTCATTGACATGTCGTATGAAAGGGTTTACCATATTTGGAAGAATATTGTCTGCAGATATGGTCTGCCATATACTTTCATTACTGACCATGGTACCCAATTGGATAATGAGGAGTTCACTGCATATTGTCATCAATCCAATGTCCAGAAAATCCATTCTGCACCAGGCCATCCTCAAAGCAATGGGCAAACTGAAGTGACGAATATGACTCTACTGAACGGGTTGAAGAAACGGCTGGATGACGTAAAGGGAAATTGGATTAACGAGTTACATTCTGTATTGTGGGCTTATCGCACAACACCCCAAACAGCAACTGGGGAATCTCCCTACATGTTAGCCTTTGGAAGTGAAGCGATCATACCAGCTGAACTGGGCCTACCCACGCACATGATGCTCAATTTTAATTCTCCTCTCAGCGATTTGATGAGACATCTGGATTTAGACATGCTAAAGGAAGTGAGAGAGGATGTGACGATCAGGAATGCAGCTTACCAGCAACGCACTGCCATGTTCTATAATAAAAAAGTCCAAAAATATGATCTTAAGGAGGGTGACTATGTGCTCAAGAAGGTGATTCAGAAGCATAAAAAATGGAGGTCAATTGGCATGGACCTTATCGTATTACAGCGGTTCTTCGACCTGGGACCTACAAAATAGAAACCTTAGAGGTAGAAGAACTAAAAAATGCGTGGAATGCGGAGCACCTGTGCAAATATTATCAGTAATACAGATTCACATGTACCCCATTTCTTATAATATGAATAAAAATGATATTTTCCCCATATTCCTTTTTGTTCAATTTTTTTCGGAGTACTCGTGTTACACACTACACCACCAACTACGGTTGGTCGGCATATCAGCAACCACCAACCACGGTTGGTCGGCATCAATAAATTTAACCAACAATGTTGGCATAACAATCATATAAGGCAAAGCCTGTTTTATCACGGGTGACCTCAAGGGGCATCCCAAACTAGGCAAGAAGATGGGTGACCTCACGAGGCATCCACTGTCTAGGCACCAAGGTAATCCTGAA
This sequence comes from Sambucus nigra, assembly GCA_949130495.1. NCBI lineage: Eukaryota > Viridiplantae > Streptophyta > Magnoliopsida > Dipsacales > Adoxaceae > Sambucus > Sambucus nigra. The sequence continues at coordinate 100,792,784 of OX422208.1, forward strand.
AAGATTACTACAACTAAGCAGGATCGTGGGATGAAAATCATTCCATTGCTTAGGCACTTATGGGTGACAAGTCACTACAACTAGGTAGCAAGTGTGGCAAGCTCCATTGTCTAGGCAATTAAAACAAAATAGGACAAATTATCCCTCTATAGATATATATGCATTCATCAACAGACAATATGTTATAAGCAAAACATCTTAAAACCTATTTCCAAGGAAAGAAAAGTGCACAAAGTTGAAATTTCTCTTTACTAAATACAGGAAAGCAAATTACAAAAGATGAAGTTTTCTTCATTCAATACAAATTTCTTATTTTATGGGCCTTTTTCCCTCAGACTTTGGTACAGGTTCCATTCCAGCTGGAGGGTCATCTAAAGCATAAGGAGAACTGATGAAATTCATATCTCGTAGCATTCTGATGTTGCTCGAACTTGGTCGCTCAAGCAGATGAGGAGGTCGGGATATCTCATAATCTTCATGAAGAGTGTAATCACCAAGGTACTTTGATATCAAACATTGAGGTATGGCACGAGCTGGAATCCACTTGACATCCAACTTAAAATGAGGATTAGGCAGATCAAGAAACCCAGGTTCATACCAATCCCACTGGGAATTTCCTTCCTCAAGACGCATCACACCAAGAGCATTCAACTACCCTTACTTATACCCCTCATTATTTGACTGCTTCAACCTGGCGTCAAGGTGGCATAAGGCTTCATTATATCCCTCCATCCAGAATTCTCGTGGCTGTTTGTGGAATTGATATGTCAATCTCTCAACATTTTGATGGAGCTTCTTCACAAAATTCTCTTTACTCTCCAAGGCAGAACTCTGCTTGGAAAGTTGCTCGGTGAGACTTTGGATTTTTCTGGACATCTCAACCAAGGCTTGATTTTTTGTCGTGAGTTCAACGACTTGATTTTCTAAAGCCAGTTGGGTCCTCGTCTCTTTAAAATTAATCCGACCAGCTCTTGCTCGGCTACGGATAGAGGGCCTTACTCTGCCACGAGTGGACAATGTAGGTCCGGCTCTTTTCAAAGTTTCCAATTCTTCTCTCAAGGCAACATTTTTAATTTCCAAAAATGAAAATCCCTCATCATTGATTGGGATCAGAGCTCTAGAGGAAGAGGCAGACTTTAGTTGTTTCAATTATTCTCTCAAAGTAATATTTTCCTCTTCAAGTAGCTTGGCAATGTTCCTGTGTTCTTCAACTTCAAGTTTCAACATGCTTTCTCTCCTCTTATGGGCTGAGAGGAATTTATCGTATCCCCGATCAACACTTAACTGTTGGAATTTTTTCTCATAACCTTCATGCAGAAAAGCAGTGGTTTCTTTGTGCTGAATTTGAAGTTCTTCGATTACTCCTTGACGATCCTCCATCATTTCATAGTACGTCACATTATTCGCCACAGCTCGATCAAGCAGATATTTTAAGTATTGATAAGTATTAATTGCTCATTCCGAGGCATCATATCGGAGAATATCAACTATTCATGCTTCAATAAAGTCTGCATGACTAGCCTTGAAGTAATCATTATATTTCTTCATAAACTCTGTATCATGAGCTGACAAGAGTTCCATCCTAGCAATAAACTAGCAAGGAAAAATGAAAACGAATCAACAACAGTATAATTATGATGAGCAGGTAAGAGAGAAAATTCAGAACAAATAACAAAGCCCTTTTTATTGATCAATGGGAGAAGCAAGTACAACTAAAGTTACAATAAAAAAGGAAAAGCAGAAGAACAACATAATTAAAGAGCCAAACAACTCTACACCTTCTCTTTATTTCCTACAACATCATCTGCCGGTTTGGACGAAGGAGTTGGTTGCTCGGAGGGCAGTTGGCGTTGATCGGTAGAAGTTGTCGCCTGCTGAACTTGTTCGAAGGGTTGAGGAACGGTAACAACATGTACTTATTCTACTATCACCATTAAAGACTCATCAGATGCAACTTCATCCTCTTCTTCTTCGTTAATAGGAGGAGGAGGGCCATGAGCGTGTTTCTAAAATAATTCAGAATCGTCTGCAACGCTCAACTCTTTCAATGCTGCGACCCATACGTCTCTAAAGTACTTCAAGCTTGCATACTCCATATGGCAAGTAATAGAAGTTAAGGCTTTGTTCCATCCTTTGTCCTATCCAGAGCTAAAGGACTTCTTCACAACAGCTTTTCTCTTCACCTTTTTAAAAGAAGCATATCGCTCAGCAAGCTTCACCTTCTCCTCAAGATCTTTCTTATGTCGTTCAGCCTCTTGAAACTTGCAATCAGCTTCTTCCTTACTGGAAATGGCGACATTCAATTTTTCCTCCAACTCTTTAGAGGCATTTATAGCTTGGTCTCGAGCTGTATCAGCTTATTGATGAGCTGTCTCTATAGATATAAGTTTCTTCTCCCAAGCAGCTTTATCTTCCTCGTACTTCTACTGGGAGGCTTTCAAAGACCGTGATAACCCAACAATAGCTTCTTCCACCCCACTGGAGGAAGTTAAAGCCTTGAAAGCCTCATCTTTCTCCAGGATACTATTAAAATACGTCATAAACTGAGAAAGAAAATAAGCTCAGATCAGAATATGAATATGGTATATGGAGGTAAAGTAGTAAGGATGATGATACTTACTGACACGATATGTTGGGCTACTAAGTCAATGACCTTCTCCCGAGAAAGGGAACACTCAGCAGCTCGATATTCGGGAATCGTCCAAGACTTGATCAAACCTTTGGCTGAGCTCGAAGCAATGAGAGCTGGAGTCTTCGCTCTCAAAGAAGGATCCCCAACATCGAAAGGTTGAGCAGCAGTTTCTATAGGTCTTTCTGTAAGACCTCTCCTCAATCTCCTTAAAAAAGCACCTTCAATCAAAGGTGCTGCCTCTTCTTGTATAATAGAAACACCTTCAATCAAAGGTACTGCCTCTTTTGGGACAACAGGTGGATTTTTGCCGACCTCCTTGACAGTTGGGATTGTTCCCTTAGATGGAGCCATATCGATTTTCTTCATCCCTTCAGTCGGGACATCCCTTTTGCTCTTCTTTGCCCCAACAGTGCCAGGAGCGTCTTTGGCAAAGAATTTAGGCATTCTCCTTTTCCTCATCATCAAATCAGTAATAGAAGTACCCAAATCAGAAGAAGATTCTTCTACGCTGGCTCGAGATGATGGAATTTGATCAAGATCAATTATCACAGGAGGGGCAAGAGGATGAGCAATAAAAGAGGAAGTAGTGTTTTTGTATCTCAGCAAATAAGAAGCAACTCTAACGGGCTCCCCAACAACTGATTGATGCAAACCCCAGATGAGTTTCAAATCTTTTATATTAATGTCACTCTCTTTTGGGGGCTTTATTTTGTTATCAACTACAAAAAGTAAATTAAATATCAGTGACGCATTTCATCAAACATAAATAGAGCTAAATTGAAAAATTAAAAACAACCTATCCCATTGCCGTAAAGTGGACATCTAGGACCTTGGTAAACATCATTTCCTTTTAATGGGGGGTGTTGCCAATTTTTTATCACAACTCCATGATCAAAATAGTCCCTATTAGCATCGGGAAGATTGACCACTAAAGCTCTATTGGAAAACCTAGTTTTTAAATAAAATGTGGTATCATTGGTAACCCATTTATAACAAAACATAATCTCAGGGATTCCTAAATGAGTCCCATAAATTTGGTTTAACCTATGTACACCATTAACTACCCTCCATGTATTTGGAGCTACTCTTGCAGGAACAATATCGAAATATTGGCAAAACTCCAAACACAAGGGATTAAGCGAAAAAGAAAAGCCACATTTCGCTACAAAAAGGTAGGGAAACCAGTGTCCCTCAGCTAAAGAAATAAATCAGAAGGGCAAGGAGGATCCCCTAGAATAAACCAAGAGGGAATCGCAAAATCAACCCGAAACTTATCTAATGACTCAACAAGATAAACCATGGTGGATAAAGAAAAGAAAGAAGAAGGAAGAAATTCTTACAGGAAAACTGGGAAATCTACTAAGGCGGACGACAAAAAGAACGATAGTACAATAATAGAATGAAAAGACAAAGAGTTCAGAAATCTGGAAGTAAAAAGTAGAGGACGATCTGATTCTATCGCTTTTAAATGCCCTGCATCGGGAAAGCAAGAAAAGAAATGATTACTAGAAAAGACGATTGCATTTTCGATGGTTAAATGTTGAAAAAGATGCAAATACCCAAGCATCTCTCGCAGATTCAAAATATTTACAAGTTTGCCATTTCACGCTCAAGTGACAAGATTAAAGAGAAAATTCCTAAGTGTTGGAGATCCATAATTAATCAAGACGTAAAAAGGTACCCGAACAACTTTTGGGTAAAATGTTCCACACTCTCATATCAAAACTCAACTGTGAAACATTAGGGGCTTCTGTTGATACAAAAATTAGTGAGATGACTTGGACCAATTATATGAAGACATGTGTCATCTTACGTAGCAAATGCCTATACTCATCGAATAACTCCTAGCACCGAGCTACTCATCAGCCCGAGCTACTTAGCGTGCAGAGCATCCATCCAGGAAGATCAAGCGATAATTACACATTCAATGAACATCGGATTTAATGAACATTCTTATTGTACAGATGTATATATCTATTAAATAACGGCATATCGTCTATTCATACTGACAGCCCCAAGACTATAAATACATTGTAACAACCTCCATAACAGGGTAATCAATCTCTTGTAATTGTGACACCCCGCCTAATTAAATACCGGGCGATTACTCCTTTATTAAATTAAAATCAAGGCGAACAGTTGGTTCATTCTCAGCATCACTGTCGTAAAAATAGCTTTTCCAATTTAAACACCCTAATTAATTAAGCTAAGTGTCAAAACCATTTGAAACCCTTATTTACATTTTATTAAATCTGATTATAAAACCTTTAATCATTAACATATTAAGAGTCACACATTAAGTATGAGAATAGAGATGAACATTCAAGAATTTAATCATCAATAATAAATCCCAACATTTAAAACACTAAAGGAAAACATCCTGCCAGTAACAAATTCCGAAATAAAGATACTGAAATATAAAAGAATTACAATCTCTGACAATACCAACTAAATAATGAAAAAGGGCGACACATGCCCCTGCTGGATAAAGCTGAACTAGAAGTAGTGTCAACAATGAGGTCGTCTAAGCAATGGCCTGCAACTCCCACAAAAGCTACAGCGCGTTCCATCCAAAGAATCCTAAGTAAGACACCCCTGTGGCTGGGCACCTGTAATACATATATATATATATATATATACACAAGAGAGAAGAGGTAACAGCAAACGGGTCACAGCCCGAATGTAAAACCGTTTTAAAAATAATTTAGCAAGTATTTAAAATGCTTACCGGCTAATGCAACAATCATATTAGTACGCGACACTCTCTTGAGAATTCTCACCTCTCATCTAGTGTGCACGTCTATCGTACTAATGAACCCCATATATCTCTCTAACTTATTCTCCATAAGTTTTAACACGTGAAATTAAGGTTATGATATTCACTTTTAGAAAATCTAACTCTTCAAGATTTCTTACATTATTTAGAATAATTCCGCATTATTATAACGTTTCTGAATACTTATAATGAAGCTGATTAAATTTCATACTTTCCTTAACTACTATTTTACTCAGTAGAAAGTTCTCATATAGTTACACGTATATATATTAATTACTCGTATAATATATATACAAACAGCACCCCACATAAAATCTATGGTGCTAGTCTCCCATATATAAGTATATATATACCAATCACTCATAAATTATATATATATACTAACGGCACCCCACATAAAATCTATGGTGCTAGTCTCCCATATATAAGTATATATATACCAATCACTCATAAATTATATATATACTAACGGCACCCCACATAAAATCTATGGTGCTGGCATACTCTGCTATCAAGTCCCCGTATCACACAAACTAAGGGAAATACTAGTTCAGAATCACTCTCGAACTGTATTAACACAAACACAAACAACATTGAGGCGAAGCATAGATTCCAAGTCCAAGAGGTCAGTACATACCCTCACGTCTCTTAGGACCGTCCGACTATAGATCCGATAGCCCGTACCTAGGATTTCTATCTTCTAGGGTACGAGTCAATATCCCCCATAAGGCACACGAGATAAGATCGTCCCAGCACGGTAACCTCAGGGATAGCAAGTAGCGCGGGTACGATTTTTACACAGAAATAATATATGCACAATCACACCGTCATATATAAATATGTAATCACATCCACATTATTAAATTAGGTACTCTCACGACCCAAAATTTATCATTATCCGTTATTACACGTTTTTCTTAATTATGTCGTATAACGGCCTCATTCCTTTCTCTTCTCGTGATTAATTTATTCTAAACTCACTTCTTGTCACTCGAAGTGTTTTCTTTATTTAAGTACAATTTCAGTAGGTCCTCTCTCGCCTTCTAATCCAACTCATTAGATGTTTCGATTATTTAATCAACACACGTATGATTTCTTAAGTCTGAAAGTCTCCCCGTTTATCCTTTATTTCCCTTCGTATTAAAGTTCCACTTTATGGGGTTTCTCTTGACCCTACTGGTCCTCTTTATGTTCCATTATATTCTAGCAACCCTACTCAAGGTTTACTACGCATAAAATCGGATTAAGCTAACACGAGCAAAAATGCAGTTTTTCCAGGAGGGTCGATCGATCGATGAAAGGTGGTCGATCGATCGAACCTTCGATCGATCCATGCTCTGGGCTCGATCGATCGATCAAGCAGTTATGGCGAAACTGCAACCAACCCAGTTACGGGATTCTCACCCCAAACTCCTCCAAACCATCATATTACAGTCCCAAACTCCCAATCAATTATACTATAAGTGTTGTATACCCATTTAAACAATTTCCTACGTAACACATGCGAATTTTCCTCAAGAATCATGGGTTAAAAGGGGCAAACTCTACATAATTCTTATGAACCCTAATCTTTCCTTTAACTTAATCTCTTTCATTCTTTTTCCAGATTTTCTATCTCTAATATCATGGAATTTTGTGGCTCATCCTCTATATGTGAAATGGGTTTCCATAAATATGATCTCTAACATTATAACATGCAATTTGTGTCTCCAATTTATGTTTTTCTTCAAGAATACTAATCTAATCAACCTAAGACTAATATAAAAGTATGTATTAACTTGATAAAATCAAGATAGATACTTGTCTGGAAAATTTTAGTTCTGATTTATGAACGATTTTGGTGTGGTTGTGTTCCCCGTCGCGCGATCTGCGCGTTGGTGGTGACGGCGGTGCAATCGGAGGTGTTCTTGGCCTAGAACTCCTTGGAGAGCTTTTCCTCTTCCTCTCCAATGGCCGTCATTAGTATTTCATTGTGTTAACCCTAAAAGATGACACTTCCCATCTGATATAACCCTATAAAATTCGTAGGTTTAATTACCCATAATTGCGAAAGTCCAAAACGCCATCCCGGGGTACTAATTAGGCCTAAAAACTCCCCGAGACCCAAACTAAACCCCCGTGTACACTTTTCTGACTATCTTGACCCTTTCGGACGCGTTGGCACACTCAAAATGACCATACGAACAACCTATAAAATATTCACTTTTATTAATCCACATTTAGTCCCGACACGACACAGGCGCGTCCCGACTTAAATTTCCACAATTGTCATTTTATTCACACGTGACAATATTATAAAAATAAATCTCATATATTACTATACTCATCTAGTAATATGCAACAAATAACAAATTTCCAATAATTACTAACTCTCGTCACGCTAGTAAATATTTAAAACAACATTCCGGATTAATATTAAATTAATTTATCACAATTAAATTTAATAAATCCTTAAATTTAAAAGCCATGAAAATACGGGGTATTACAGTAATCATAATTGAGATCAAGAAAAAATACCCAGCATTACAAGATAGTGGACGTAGGCCAATTTCGTTAAGGCTGAACCACTTTAAAAACCCATTTGTCCCATTTCTTATTTTATATTTATCTGTAATTAATTAATTAGATTAAATCTAGTGTTTTACATCAACAATCACATAACTCCCAACTTCCTCCCCCTACCTCCTCTTCTTCATCAACACCTTCCGCTTTCCTCCATATCGCTTGCTCATCCCTCTCGTCACTATTTCCTTATTTGTTCCTCTCTTCCAGGCCCCCACCATGTGATGCACTATCTCCTCCCTTCTCACCACCCTCATTACTCTTACTACTCCTCGATTGCTCATTACTATAGCTATTTGATTTACTTTCTTACTCTATGCTCTCATCCTCCTTCTCTTCCCTCACGTTTGTTTGCCCTCCAACCTACGCTTCCTTTAAGAAGTCGTAGTATTTTTCCTTTCTATTGTCATTTATATTCTGCAAATAAATAAAAATATCAAACTAATGGATTGGTAAAAAATACGGTGGGTTATCAAGGTGAGGAATTAATAACCCACAGTGGCTTTTAATCGGATACTATGCACAAAACACGGTGACAGCACACCGTATGAAAAATGAGACGACTATAAGTCACCGTGGGTTTGCAACCAATTATGACGGTTTGTGACCGGGTGTAATACTCCAACCACTGTGACAATCACCGTGTAAATGTTCCTAGTGAGCCTTCAAAGTTACACGATGTCTTGTCACCATGTTTAGCTGCAACAATCGATTGGAACTCATCATGAAAAGTCGTCTCCTACATGACGGGGTATCGGGTTATAGAAAGCTACGAGATTTTCTTCTTCTTCCTTTCTCAAGTTTTCACGGGTTTGTGTTCACATTTTGGTACATTAATCTATTCGTTTAGTTTATAATACAAATACTAGGTTTTACAAGTTAAGTTGTTCACATGCAATGGGGTTTGTTTCAATGCTTAGGGTTTAACATGTTTACATGCATATATCGGGGGTTTACAACTTAACAAGTTAAAAAATAAATGGTTAATGTATTTAAATAACAACAACATAACAAGCTTGAACTCCAATTGTTAGTGTCTTTGGCTTAGAGAGAGTGTTTTTGTTTAGAGAGGGAATGAAAAAGAAAAACTGAGGATTTTAGTCAAATTTAATTTATACTAGTTGTAAATCCACGCGATGCACGGACTAGGTAATTGTGTACACACGATTAACAATAAATATATTTCTTGAGAAAAATGTAATCGTCGGGGTAACATACTACTAAATATAACAATTTTTTATATACATAATTAGTTTCATCACATGCGAGCTTTTATTTAAAAAACTATCAATAAACTTTTTGATTAAAAAATATCCATTTCATTACATTTTTTAAAATAAATAAATAAGACTTTATTGACATATTAGAGAGAATAACAACTAAAGGAACTTAATAACTAAAACATCAAATATAATTTAAAGGAAACTTTTGAGAATCAACTATAATAGGTGCTCTAATAGCACTAGGAATTTCCAAACAAGTAAAAAAGATTGAAGAGCATTTTTTAGAAGTCTCATGTTTGGAAAGCAAGATTGCAGGTCTGTTAGCTTTTGTAGAACACGACTTGATGTAGCAGTGATTACTCTGAAGGAAGTCCTTGATTTCTTTAATAGAGGGTATAATTTTCCCTAAAGTGGACGATGAAGAGGATGCGATAATATCAAAAATGATTTTTGAATCAGTTTCAATATCTATATTATAATTTTTTTTCTCCTTGCAGAAATTAATGCCAACCATAATAGCTCGTGCTTGAGCTACAAGGGGAGAACCTCTGTCAAAGATCTTTGAAGATGCCCAAATAAATTGTCCTAAATCATTCCTTAAAATAACTCTTGTTCCCATATTTGAATTGGCTTCTGATTTACCTGCACAAATGAGTTTGAGTCTTCTTGTAGGAGGACATTGTGGAGGAGATATAAACCATATGTGACTATCCAATTACTTAATACAAAACTCTAAAATTCAATACAATTTATTTACAACCTGTTATACACATTTGACTTCAAATGTTGTTAAATTAATCTAAATATAATATGCATGACCACGACATTTTTTCCTACTTCTTTGGATCATGCATTTATTACATTGTTATGGTTTGTATATCTCACATATAATTGCATACCTTGTCATTATTACCCCAATTCATGAAAATGGTGCCCTTATATAAATATTGAACCTTTCAATTTTATCGTCTTTATACATATTCTTTTTTAAAATTAAAACATAATATTATTACATATTGTAATTATATTATAGCTAACTATGGCTCCCTTATTACAGACCGAATATCAAAGACATCCATTTGTTATCAATGACTTATTTTTTTTTAGTTCTTACCATAAGCACACACACGCATTATATGTTCTATGGTCTGTTTTGGGATTTCTAATGAGAAATTCCTTAAAGAGTTGTGAATTACAATTGTTTCTTCAACCTTTATATTTTATTATTCTTGAGCATCATTACTTCAGTAATTTCATGTGTAGTAATTATTATATATTAGGGTTAATTATACTTATCCCCTTAACCTAATCCATTTTTTTACTTTACCACCCAAAATTTAAGTTTCGACATTTAAGTAAAAGTGGGTCATGTGCCATGCACATGAGGGTATTTTTGTCCAAAACAATATAAAGTTTTAAAAAACAAAAATACAAAATAAATTATTTAAAAAATATTTAAAAATCTAAAAGTTATAGAAAAATAATTAAAAATTTTGCACATTAGAGAAAACATATAAAATTCTAAAAATTTTGAAAATAAAGACATATTACAAAAAGAATTTAAAAATTTAGAAAAAAAAATTTCATTGAATTTCGAATAAAATAGAAAAAAACATTTCAAATTTTATAGAAAAACTTATAAAAAGGTCTATAAATAATAGGAAAAACATTTACAATGTATGAAAATTATTAAAAACATATTTAAAATTAAAAAAAAATACATAAAATAATTTAAAAATGAGGAAACTACTAAATAATTATTAAAAATACAGAAATACTTTTAAAAAATTTATAATAGATAAAATATATGCTTTGACTCTTGGGGTGCCTCGTAGTTTGGTATATGCAATAAGTTTTTTATTAGTTTGTGGTGTAGGTAAGATATTGTTGTTATGAATGAAAAACTCGCATACAACTCGTGCGATGCACGAACGATGTACAATAAACAAATATAAAGATGATTAAAAAAATTTAGTATATATCATAAATTCAATATCTTATCTTAAAGCCATTATACTAATACTTCATTTTTTCATTTGTTGCATGCTTAGAATAAACTAAAAATGTTATATTTTCAGCAGCTTTATATGCAACTAAAATAATATGATACAAATTTTGTTCAATGTTGTAAAGATAAGTAATCAAACATTATTGTACCAAATGTAGAAAATTCATTCCAAATATAATATCTCTAGTAAAGAAATAACACTCAAAGATAAAGCTAGAAAAATAACAACTATCTGAAAAATAAATTATTTTAAATTGTTAACAAAATATATACTTTAATATTTTTCTAAAAAAGTATACTTCAATATATATGTAAAAAAAATTCCACAATATATCTAGTTTTGAAATATTTGTACTTTCAACCAAAAAATGGAGAAAAAAACTATATGTAGAAACTATATTTGTACTTTTAGAGAAATATTTAATATATGTAAAAAATTATTCTACAGTCTGTGTTTATAAATTTTCTACCTCCCCCCAAGAACTCTATCAATTTGTCTTTGTTAATGCTCTATTTTGTATTATTTGTAAATTTTATACCCACCCAATTTCATACATTGATTGAAGTTCTCATATGACACTCGGCTATCGGGGTATATCCCGGAATATCTGGGATTTCAACAACGTCGTCTTTTTCAATACATGCCATTGTTAATGCAAATTTTTATGTGAAAAGTTTATATCTTATAAAAATTAAAATGATTGTACGAATGAGATGACTTTTTCGAGTGTTGTTCTCTTCTCATCTGAGTAGACATGTTGACACATATATATGGATGGATGGAAAATACATCACGTTGGTCTTGTATTTCCAACAAAAGAGAAGAAAAGTCGAAGAAAATAGAGGTGATGGAATGATAATAACAAAGGATGCTTCAAGTATACCATCAAGAAAGTTTATCTACCAAATTCCAATTATTTGTAATAGAGTAAAAAATTACCTTTCTGAATTAACTCCGTCCCTTGGGTGATAACTGATAAAATATTATTGCATCTAGTTTTAATGAAGTGATTGTGTTAGTTGAGGTCCGATCGAGGGCTTTATTTAAGGGGTGATAAAAATTAACTCTATCCGGAGAGAGAGATGTTTTTAGCTTTCAAGAAACTTTTGATTTATTTGTTTTTTTTGTTTCAAAGAACACAATCTTAAAGATGAGAGAGAAAATGACATCTAGTATTAAAGAGATCGTGTTAGTTGAGGTCTGATTGATGGTTTATTTAAGGGGTGATAAAAATTAACTATATCTAAAGAAATAAATCTTTTTAGTTTCGAAGAGATTTTTTGATTTATTTATTTTTGTTTCAAAGAACACAATATTCAAGAATAGGCCTCTCAATGGATCAGATTTTATCCAAATCCGAATCTGATCCATTTAATCGGATATGGATCATGTCTAAAATCCAATTGCCCGTTTATTAAATAGAGCAGATTTGTTTTCAGATACTCCGATCCGTTAATAATGATTAATATTTTTAATATATATATATATTGTATTTAATAATATTTTAAATATATATTATAATAGTTGTTCATTTCATTATCTGTATTTTTTGAACAATTGCAAAATAAATTTATGAAATAAGAGTTGAAAATTAAAATGTTGCAAATCAAGTGGTCAAAAGTATATTAGAACGGATAATCGGATCGGATTCGAATCCTTTTAACATAGATGGATATGGATTTTGATTTGCCTGATTCGATTCGTCGGATGATCGGATCGGATCCGAATCCGTTTAACATACACAAATATGGATTTGGATTTGCCTGATTTGATCCGAATCTGATCCGTTTACAAGCGTATTCAAAAAGAGAGAGAATATGATATCAAGTAGGGTGCCATTAAGAGCAACCAATGTTAAGTGAATATTTGGTAGAAATTAGGGATCAATCTTCAAATATAAAAATTTGGAGGGTCGAGTGTTAATTAAGTGAAACCCAAACAACAACCTTAACCAACACATGAAAAAAAATCACTTGTGTCACCACCCACCAAGTCATTTAGTTTCTAGGGTTTAAAATTTGATCGATTTGTTCTCATCCTGAGACGCCACTAATCTCCGAAACATAGTCCCCCTAATTCCTTCAACCATCAACAAAACTAGGGTTTACACACACCAAAAATATGGCCTTGCTCGGCGACGCTCTTAGACAAGCGTTCATGCCGAAATTCGAGTACCAGAACCTCCGAGAAGAGGACAGAGCTTGGATTCGACTTCAAAGGCCATTGTTAACGTGTATTTTGGCATCAATTAGTGTTTCAATTATGATATCCACGTTGATTAGCTTGAAAATAGTGTTTCCGGGTGATAATATTAGGCGACCCTTCTGTAATGACCTTCGGATCCAGCCAATTTCGGTTAATGTGAGCGGTGGTGGTGATTCTGATATTTATCCGGGGGCATTTTATCTTACGGATCAAGAAACGGTCGATTATTTTTGGATGGTTGTGTTTCTGCCTTCCGCTCTGCTGTTTGGGGCATCTGCACTTTATCTCGTTGCAGGTCACATTTTTTTTTATTTGGTTCATGATGTTTTCAGAAATCAAACATGTCTTAATTATTTGGTTTATTTTCGTAACCGTATATTATTGGCTAATGCAATTGATTCTTGGTGAGTTCTAAAAAAGACTTCATTGTTTAACAGCAGAACCACATGCTTATTGAAGCATCACTCTTTGCTGTGAGATCTGACATTTTTGGGATATGGGAATAGGGAAATCAAAGTTTCGGTAAAAATGGGTTCAAGGCACTAGGGAAGAAGATGCTAAATATGTTATATTCACCATTGCAACACTATTTAAGATGCGGCTAGCCAAATTTTATTGAGTTGTTTGCCAGGATTAGGGGTGTAAATGAGCCGAGCCGAGCTTAAGGTTGCTCATGTTTGGTTTGAAATGTAAACGAGCCTAGCTCGCTTTACTTAAAAGATGAGATCGAACAAGCTTCTAAGCAAACGAAATGAGCCGACCTCCGAGTAGTTTGGTTGTTTTACACTAGTTTAGCATCTATATTTGTAATCGAGCCGAATCCGAGTCGAGCTCAACAAGAAAACGAGCTCAGAAATACGTTCATGCTTGGCTCGTTTATTTTACGAACTTGTCTCGAATGAGATTTTTCCCCGAACGAATACGAGTCGAGCTCGAGTAGCTTGGTTCGTTTTACAACCCTACCAGGCCATATAGATTTACCTTGTCAGAGCGGGTAACACTATTTTGTCGGCTTACATTACTGTATCCGGAAGTCAATTATTAAAGCATAAAGATATTGTCATCTCAGTTCCAAAAGTTAAATGTATTATTACTATGTTGTGCCCATGTTAGCCATTCAGATACCTGAATTCACAATTATTATCTCTTTAATTAGTGTACCTTTTTTTTACGCTACCCGTCAAAACATTTTTTTTCAGTACTGACGCTTTTCTTGCTCCACCCCCCCACCCCCCCCACCCCCCCAAAAAAATGAAACAAAGCCCTTACCTTCACTTAGGGGTTTAAATGAATCAAGTTGTTCATAAAAGCTTAAGCCCGACTTGTTAATTTTTTGTTTATTTCCTTTTAAGTTAATGATTCGATCTCAAGACACACGTATAGGCTCGTTTCATAAATGATCTCAAGCCCGAATCGAGCCCAACTTCGCTGAAGTAAGATCTTATTTGATGTGAATCGAGGGCATTATTGCCTTTTTGGGCATATTAGTAGTTTTATTTTCTTTTTTGTTATTTTTTTTTATTAATTTTTGTTTTGTTGTTTATTTGTAAGTTTGGGCATAGGTGAGCACAAATGGGTATTAGGCTTATTTGTAAAGTGGGAGTCCCATATTGGTTAGAAAACCATTTAGTGTTCCCCTTCCTCACTTATAAATAGACCCTTGTAATCTCATTTGAGGTAGACCTTGATTTTGAATATAGAAGAAGAGTATTTCTCTCTCTAAAGTGTGTATTAGATATTTTAGGTGCCTTTGATGTGTGGTTTACGTTAAATTGGTATCAGAGCGGGTGAAGCTCCACATTGGTGTTAGTGTATCGTTTATTTATTTATTTGTTTATTTATTTATTATTTTAATCAAAATTGCATTCTACATTTCAAATGACTCTGGTGCTGGCACACATTCATGAGATGTTAGCTTTTCTATCCCAAGTCTCCCAATACCTAGCTACCCCCTTCACCATGGTTCAAAGTCTTGGTAGCGGTACCGGTATCGGACACCCGATTTTTATCTCGGTCACGGTATCGGGCGATACGCAAAGATACGCTATTTAGAAAGCGCAAACAATTCCGAAAAAAATATAGAAAATTTTAAAAAAATAAGATTAACAATGCAGGCCAATTAAGATATGTTCAAAACCACCCTTTAGTATGCATTGCATTGTACAATTGATTATACTGAAGCGCGACGGACTTGTCAGATTCAATATTTCATAATAAACCAATATTTATACTGAAAATAATCTAATGACGCATTATTTTAAAGAATACTAAACGTTTTTTGTACAATACATTAATTTTAGGAATTTTTAGAAATTCTAAACATTTTTTTAATTAGTCTAAACATAATTTGTACAACACATTATTTTTTAGAATTTTTATAAATTCTAAACATTTTTTAAGAATTCTAAACATTTTTTGTACAGAACATTATTTTTAGGAATTTTTAGAAATTATGATTTTTTTAATTAGTCAAAACATAATTTTTACAACACATAATTTTTTAGAATTTTTAGAAATTCTAAACATCTTTTTAAGAATTCTAAACATTTTTTGTACTAAACATTATTTGTACAAAACATTATTTTAAAATATTTTTTGAAATTCTAAGCATTTTTTAAAACATATATTGTACAATGCGCGGCCGACTTACTTGCTCCCAACCAATATCTAGTTTAAGAGCTACAAAATAAAGAGGAAATAAATGTTATTTTTTTTAAAGAGGATACAGATGTTATTTTTTGAAAAAGAGGATACGAATGTTATTTTTTAATAAAAAGACGATACGAATACTATATTCTTTAAAAGAGAATACGAATGTTATTTTATTTAATATTTTTTTTTAAAAAGAGATTACAAATGTTAATTTTTTACATATATTAATTTAAAAAAAAAAGAGGATGCGGATGTTGATTTTTTTTTACAAATGTAGATTTTTTTAAAAAAAAGATACAAATATATAATTTTTTTTAAAAGAGGATACTAATGTTCATCAACTAACGTTTTTTTTACAACAAATTTTCACAACTATCATTTTTTTTTATTAGAAGACTTTTCTTTTTTAGTAACAGGGTACAAAACAAAGTGGACAAAAGGGGGCATAAGGGTAATTAGACTTCTCTAGAAGCAAAGTGGATAACAGGCCGCCTGACACAAATAAAAAACCAAGAGTAATTAGAAGGATAAAACAATAGTCTCTTGAAGGGTTTTCAAAAGGGGCGTAAGGTTAAAAAAAAAAGCAGGCGGTATGTTTCTTGCTTACACAACCAGGGTGATTGCTGGATGAGAAAGAGATCATTTCGGTAGACTAAGAAGGAAGAAGTTGCTTTTCTATGTGTGCGAATTAATTCAGAAGGAACTTTCACAGGTAAAAACAATTTTTTTCATATCAGTCCATATCAGAATGGCATCGATTCTTTTCTACCCCGGACCCAAAGCAAAACGACACTTCTTTTTTCCTTTTATTTTCATAAAAAGAGTAAATCTAGCCCGATATCTCGGCGAAATCTTGGTTTCGGCCGATATCTCGGAAAATATCTCGAATTCGCTGAGATATCGTGATATTTTATTGATTCAGTTTTTTTTTAATCGCGACTCGGATTCGGATCGCTGGGCCTCGAGACCGAGTCAACTCGGCCGAGACTTTGGACCATGCCCTTCACCCTCCGCCTAAAAGTCGCCACCTTGCCGCCGAGTACCAAGCCCTAGGGTGGCACACCAACCAAACCCTCCCACCACCACAATCACTTTCCCCAAGCCCCCCTGTCTTGCTGTCGAAAACCTTCCCCCACCTAAACCCTCCACCACGTATCAAACCCTAGACCCACCCCTGTCCCGCCCCCCTCCCCAACTGTCGAACCCCAAAAAAACTTTCCCACCCCTTTTTTGACGCCGGTACCACCCCAACACCCTCGGCACTCCCTCCAGCAGCTGCCGACCACCCCAAACAACCCCTAAAGCAGTCGATACCACGCCTAGGGTTGGCCGACCTGCTTGCCACTCAACTCCAACCCCACGCACACCACTCCGACCCTAAAAGCCCGCCCTCCGACCAAGACCCGAACAGGAAAAAAAAACAATCGACCTTAAAAGCCCACCCTCCGACTAAGACCCGAACAGGAAAAAAAAACAATCCGACTCCATTTCAGCCCCTTAACCTCTTCGACCCACCCTTAACCTCTTCGACCCACCTGCTGCCCACTTTCCCTCCTCCACACGCATAGTTTTTGCCTGGGAGGAACCTAGGGTTTGTTTGGATGATAGAAGAAAGAAGAGAGAAGAAGTAATAAAGAAGAAATTGCGGGATGGGCACCCTCAAGTTTCAGAAATTGCCTTTTTGCCCCCCACAAGTTTTTGGTTCTAATTTTTTTTGGAATTTCCTCACGAATCCCCAATTTTTAACGCTCGAGGACGAGCTTGGTCTTAAGAGAGGGAGATTGATGTAAATCGAGGGCATTATTGTCTTTTGGGGCATATTAGTAGTTTTATTTTATTTTGTTATTTTTCTTCATTTTTATTAATTTTTGTTTTGTTTTTTATTTGTAAGTTTGGGCATAGGTGAGCACAAATGGGTATTAGGCTTATTTGTAAAGTGGGAGTTCCACATTGATTAGAGAATCATTTAGTACTCCCCTTCCCCACTTATAAATAGACTCCTTGTAACCTCATTTGAGGTAGGCCTTGATTTTGAATACAGAAGAAGAGTATTTCTCTCTCTAAAGTGTGTATTAGATATTTTAGGAGCCTTTGACGTGTGGTTTACGTCATTATTAAAATAGGACCAACTCAATAACGCTTGTGAAATGGCTCGTTTGGTGTATATTCAAGAAATATATGTATTATATACCTTAAAAATAGGTTAAGCCTGATAAAGCCCATGTATACATTCAAACTTTAGTCTTTAATGACTTGTTTAGCGACTTAAATCAAGATCAAGGAAGAAAAAAAAAAAAATAATAATCGACCGAGCTTAAGCGTAGCCGGTTTGAGTTGAACAATGCTTCTCTAGAGCTCATGCTTGATTTAACAAACAAGCCTGAGTGCAATGGCTCGGTTTGGCTCCGATCGTTTGCACCATTGTCTGCGGTCCTCCATTAGATGTGCCTGTTGTGGTGTTTCATGAAACTCAAGTACATGAGATCAAATAAGGCAAAAAAATAAAAAGAATCCACTGAGATCGAATATAGTCGGGTGGAGTTCGACAATGCTCGGCTTGAGCTTGTGCTAGATTTCACAAACAAGCTTGAACACTATAACTTGTGGCTCAGCCCATTAGCACCCCTTTTTTCGGTACATGATGCATGTTGGGCAGTAATGTTATAACTCCTTACAGTTTGATTGTACATTTAAATCAGATACAATATTATCTAGTCATTATCTTCGTCCAAACACAAGTATCAAATTCTAGATATTCATGGGAAAATTAAGAGTATGTCAAGAATCAAATTAAGTATACCCCTTGCATGTGTCACGGTCACGGGTATGTAAATTTTCTACCTAAAGTTCCATTTTGTAATTGCTTATACCTTAATTGAGTGTTTGAATGAATTAAGGATAATCTTTTAATATCTTGGAAAGCATAATGATATTCACTTTTGGTGAAGTTTGGAATATAAATTTGATGATGTGAAGTTTATTATTTTGAAGACCAAGAAGTAGAGGTTTGGGAATTGACTTGACTTGATATAGAAGAGCTTTTTACTATTTCGGTATTTATGCATGGAACTAAAAAGAACGTTTTGTCATTTTTAAAAAAAAATTATCATTTTCAATTTTGATTCGCTACGAGTTAGAAAAATAAAATAAAAATAAAATTCCTTTAAAACTTATATCATTAGCGTTATTTAAAATGTGATTTGACATAAACTACACTTCAATAGCTAAAAAGAAATACCAAACCCCAATTTTATAGAGAATACAAAATTGTCTTATATTTCAAGAATGGGAAAAGTAAGTACAAATGAGATTACATAGGGTATTTATATGGGAAAGATTACTTGTTAATCAAGTAATTAGCTAAAATGACTAAAAGGACCAACTAAAAACAAAAGAATGCCAAATTAGTCCCGAACATACTTGGAGACTAATCAAAGAAAGGAAATGCTTAAAAGAACTAAAAATAGAAAATGGAAATAAAAGGAAAATAACAGGGATTCCCATCACTCTCCCCGGCTTTGAAAAGCTCGTCCTCGAGCATAGGAGATGAACGGCCAAAAAGCAAAACAATCATCAAAGAGATCTCCACTAGATAGTAGAGTTGTCCTCGAAAACGTCCTTTGTACCGATTTGCAATAATTCCATGCTGAATAGGAACACAACCCAAACATGGCCGATCAATAAAATCTTGGTCCCGGAGTCCTGTAATGAGCCTCCTTAACACTAAACCGCGAAAAACATCCACCAAGCATATATCAAATGTCACAAAAAATGGGTCCACATACCCACCATCAATCACATCACCTTCAATCTCCACCTCAACCCTA
Source organism: Sambucus nigra (assembly GCA_949130495.1). Classification (NCBI taxonomy): domain Eukaryota; kingdom Viridiplantae; phylum Streptophyta; class Magnoliopsida; order Dipsacales; family Adoxaceae; genus Sambucus; species Sambucus nigra. Next base: position 100,812,670 of record OX422208.1, read on the forward strand.
AGAGAGATTATCGCCGATTCAGCCCCATCAAAATCATCATCCCCTCTCCCAAAGATCCGGAAGAAATTTCCCAATTCAAATGTTTTCGGCTCGCGAAAGTGCGTGCGAGTCACCCAACAAAAATGTCAAAAAAACCCCAATACACAATCCAATTGCATTGTTTTGATCTTTCTTGCAATCAACCGACTTGGGAGGAGAGTTTTTATCGTTGATTTGACCCGATTGGGTCTATGAATGAGGGAGAATGATTGGTTGGAGCAACCAATCTTGAACAAGCCGCCGATAATCTTGAATTGAGCCTCGAGAATTAATCGTGGCGAAAGCATAATTTTTTTGATTGGTTGAAAAATGGTTCGGGTAGGGGCACACGGGTTGAGGGTTTGGTTCGGAAGTTGGTGGGAGGTGATTTAGGGTTTCATTTGGTGCCATCCGGAAGGAATTTTGGCCAGAGAAGGACGGGAAACCAGGTTAGGGTTGTCCGGGTGTGGACGGGTTTCATTTGTGTTCAAAATGGGTCAACCCAATTTTTTTTTTTTGGGGGGGGGGGGGGGGTTGGACATACGCAGCAGCTAGGGCAGGTTTTTCGGTGGTGGAAGTAGTCGGGGAAGGGTTTCAAAGGGCTAGAAGCAGGTGGAGGGAAGTCGGGGTGGGTTTCCGGGCAATGGTGGCTAGGGTTTGGGGCGGGGGAAGGGTTCCTGCCCAAGAGGGCAATCGCTGCCATTGATGCGACAGAGGTTCGATGGTGGGATGGGCTGGCGACGGTCGAAGGGCTGTTGGGAGAGCTGCTGAACAGGGTAGGGGTGGGGGCTGTATTAGATCTAGGGTTTAAAGATGGGTAAGCTGCTGGATAGGAAATGGTGATGAGGCGGAAGTGAGAGTCAACGTTCTTAATGAGATCTTGAATGTTTTTTCTTCATTCTTGATCGCCTTTCTTCAATTTTTGAATCCCCCACTGTTGTTTGGATTTCTTTAGAGTCATTGAGAGAGTAGCGTACGATTTTGATAATCAATACACACTGGTACACACTAACACACGAATACACCAATGATTGGAGCGACACCCGCTCTGATACCAATTTGACGTAAACTACATGGCAATGACTAAAAAGATCAAAACCCAAATTTTAGAGAGAGAATCAAAAGTTATCTTATATTTCAAGAATGGAAAAAGTAAGTACAAATGAGATTACATGGGGTATTTATATGGGAAAGATTACTTGTTAATTAAGTAATTAACTAAAATGACCAACTAAAAACAAAAGAATGCCTAATTAGTCTCAAACATACTTGGAGACTAATTAAAGAAAGGAAATGCTTAAAAGAACTAAAAATAGAAAATAAAATGAAAAATAAAAGAAAAATAACACGGATGCCAAGTAAATAAATATTTGGAATAAATGGGGGCTTTTAATTTGACACCCAAAATAATTTTCTTTTCTTGGTGCTGAAAAATATTTTTTTTGAAAATTTTGGGGCTTAAATCAATTATTTTGCAATATTTTTAATTTTGGGTGTTGCCCAAATTTTTCACACTAAAAAAATCAATTTTATGGCCATTAAACTTCAACCCAAGTGGTTTATCACTTAAAATTAAGCCAAAATCAAATAAAGATTACTTATGCAACCCACATTCTTCAAAAGTCACAAAGCCCAACTTATCATTTTAAAGCTCCATCTCCACAAATGAAACCCTAACTCCTTTCTTCTCATCACAAACCCTAGCTCCTCCTCCTCCTCTTTAAAACCCAGCAGCACCACATCTAAGCCTCTGTCTTGACACTTTGTGGACACACCGGAGTTATGTCTTCAAAACCTCTATTTGTTCACCCAAATTTTATAACTGTGCCGCGAAATCAAATTCGGTCACCGTTGGTGGTGTTGCGACTGTGGTGGCCAGTTTTGGAGCATTGATCGTTGCCGAGTACATGTCGTATGATAGGTTGCCCCGAGATCTTGACCTTGATACACACGCACGATTGACACACACGTGTGGAAAAATAAGGTGCGAACGCAACTCTGATACCATTTTGATGTGAAACGCAGAGGAATCGACTCACACATGAATACACACGAACAAAATAATAATCAAACCATATATGGTTAAGGAGCAAGAATAACCTAATTAAAAGATAAATCCTAACAATAATCTAAACAATATCTAAGTAAATAATCTAATATCTAAATAACTAAAATAATAAGTTTATTATTTTTTTTATTAAATATCCGGATGCATCACTATCAGCACAACACATACACTTATACGCACAAACACGTGCACATACCCACACTCCTGCACTAACACGGACACTTTCAGACACCTTTCGGGTGCACATAAATATGATTTAGATAAAATGTATGTGAGTGCTTGATTAAACTGTGTGTTTATGTATAAGAGAGGCCGTGTATGATGGGTTTGTGATCGTGTGTATACTGGGGTGTGCTTGTGTGTTTTGGGGGGGGGGGGGGGGGGGCAGTATGCTGTGTGTTTTTGTTTAGAACTTACATACTCTAAGGGGCAGATATTATTCTTGTAATTATTTCCTTAGCCTGTAGTCTCTTGTATTTTGTTAACTTCCTTTTAGTCTGCTTACTTTTTTTGTTTTGTTTTGCCTCTCGTGGACTTTTTCTATATGGATTCGCCTCTGTTGATTTTTTTTATATATATCTATACCTGTGCTTAAAATATATATATATATATATATATATATACCTGTAAAAAAAACTTATAAAAAAAATCCCTACTATATGCTTCTGCAAACAATCCACCCGCACAGGATTTAGACTTATGGGGTATATTGGATGACTTTGTAACTAAATTTTGTCAGAGAACTTGAGAACCCAAAATCAATTCGCATTACAAACTGTCCATATGACTATATTGGTGTAATATATTTTGTTAGTTTTTTCTGTCACAAGAATATTGCAGCAATTTTTGTCTCTGTCTATCCTTTAGCTTTTAATCTCAGCTGTGATCTGTGTTGATTTCAGTTTGGTTATTCTGTGGGGTAAATTTTTGAAAGAATTTTCCCTCGTGGGTGTTGTTTCTGATTAGCTTACCATACATTTTATTATGCTACAGGAATCACTGTTTCTGATTAGCTTACCATACATTTTATTATGCTACAGGAATCACTGTTGCTTATACTGCCCCGACAAGACATGGATGCTTGAAGGTAGTCGAGAATAACTATTGTGCTTCAAAGAGGGGTATGTTCCTTACATTTCCCTCCCTTTTGACTTAGTATTGGTTTATGTTGATGAACACATCTGGTGATACATGTGCTGTTATTGTTCCATTCATTGTAGTTGCTTCATATTTCTTTTTTGAAGCTATAAATTGGTTATTCAATATTCTTTTTTTTTTTAAATCACATTTTTTTAGTAGATGTGTTGTATTATATCCTACTCAAAAACCCGGGTTAGTTTTGGAGAAACTTGTTGAGGTTGATGAGGTGAAACTATTTGCAGTTGAATAATCTGTGTAAAAGATTATGTATAAGGGTATATAAGCAAGGGGCTTATATTGTGAGTATAGTTGAGAGTCTCTATAAGTGAGAACTTTAGAGAGAGGGCTTCAAGTAGCGAGTCTCCATCCCTCTCTTGTGAAAACCTTAGAGAGGGGCTTTGGCTAGAGAACCCTTGCCCATCTCTTGTAAAATTCTCAGAGAACCATTGTCCCTCTCTAGTACTCCCTTTGAAAGCGTGGAATCTAACAAGTTAAGAATCATATAGTGGGGTACAATTGTGCCCCCTTCTTGAAGTCTTCTGTCCCATGCGGCATGCAAATGGGGATAATAAAGAAGAAAATCAAAGGGAATCAAGACAATAACTCTCCTGTCCAATCACATTAAAGACTCCTATATAAAAGGAGGCTCTTCCATTCAACAAAGGGATGAGAGAAAGAGAGAATAAGGTAGAAAGAAGACTACTTGAGAGAATCTCTAGTCTCTATAAAACTTTATTGCTAGAAGTACCACAATAATTTTGTAGCAAGCTTGTAAAATTTTAAAGGTGTAGAGTCTTCCCCTCTCTTAACAATTTCTAATTAACAATCAAACACCTGTCGAACCATGTAAACCCTTGTTTTGTGTGTGTAAATCTCTCTCTCTCTCTCTCTCTCTCTCTCTCTCTCTCTGTCACACTACATACACACGACCGTTTTGCGTTACGTCTCACTTGTCTTTCATAATCATCCGGGATCTCCTTCTCCATTGAGGGGGTTACCTCTCCTTACTCTTTCTAGTTTACCCCTCTCCAAATCATCTTTCTGAATTTACTTTTTCCAAATCATTACCTACTTGCTAACCGACATTCAGAATACGGTCTCTTACGGATTGAAGTAGCAAAGACTTCATGTTTGGACCGTGTTTGAGTATGAATGTGGAGTTTAGTGGACTTTTTCAGGCAATATGTGAAGATTTTGGAATTTCTTGATGAAAGGAGTCAAAGAACTTTGATACCATGTAAAATAGTACTTCCCTCCTTTCCAAGCTAATGTCGTGCTTTTTTTTTTAGTATGTCCCAAATTATTAGCAAGGTTCTAAAGGGCGCGAGGCACGGTAGAGGCGTAGAGGTCAAGCCTCAAGCCTTAGGAGCCTAGGCGTAAAAAGGTGTTTTTCCTTTTTTTATTATTTTAATTATTCTAAGGCTAGTAATACAATAAAATAATACATACCTTGAATTTTGAAAATATATCCATATGTTTGGTAGCCATCTTTCTCATATTCATGCGCCATAACCAATATTTGTCAACTAATCCTTTGTTTAAAAAAAAAAAGTGTGCCTTAAGCCTTTTACCAAGAATAAGGCGTAATAAGGCGTAGGCGATGCGTTTCTCTCAAGCCTCAAGCCTAGGCGGAGCCTAGGGGGGCCTTTTAGAACACGGATTATTAGTCATGTTTCTGAAACTAGTTTATAAAATTAGGTGATATTACAAAGTTATCCAAGTTCATGTCTTGCATTCAAAGGTATTCATTATTTTTAGGAGGATAAATTTGTAAAGTAAAAACTTCTCTTAAAATATTACTTTCAAACGGGGACTATTAATTTGGGACGGAGGGAGTATAATATTCTAGCAGGGAGTGACCAAGGACTAAGAAATGGTAATTTGTGACGATGGTGTTTTATGCTTGCAAGATTAATATAGGTGATTACAGTGAAGAATATTCAGAAATAAAAGATGTATGTGGTCTCCAACGCACCCCACACACAGCCAAACATATTGAAGGATATAACCATAAAAGTTGTTACATGAACTTGCCGTGAACAGGGCCGGCCCAAACTTTATGTTTTCCTGTAATTTATTAAGTTGATATTATGCAATATTTTTAATATTCAATGCTTTTTTTCGGATAGGCGACGCTTCTTGATAATTCAATTTGAAATCACATATAATTTGGTTCCTTCAAAGGCACGGAGTATGTAAAAGAATAGGCCTTCTTACATAGTTGCTTTTGATTACATCCAGGGAATTATACATTATCTTGAATGGTTAGCACCTTTTTTTCCCCCTAAAAATTTACGGGGCTCCACTTTTCGAGTCTGCCTTGAGGTTCCAAAACGTCTGGTCCCTGGCGGGAAAATATATTTTACAAATAATTGTGTTGAACACAAATGGTTTGATTGAAGTATGGTATATTAAAATATAATATTATCTGTACAGTGTCCCTCTACAATCTCACTCCAATAAACTGACACCAGGTGATGGCTACATGCTTTTGGACAATAGTTGTATGTGTCATTTGTGCAGTAGCAAATTTCTCAACTCAAAACAGAAAGATTTGTTACTTAGAATGTTCCACTACAAGATTGCTACAACATAGATTGCTGCACCAATTTGTATCTTGAACGTGCTTGATATTTTTCAATTGTAATATACAGGTGGGGTCCGCTGTCTATCCATTCTAAATGTTGTGTTTGCCATAATTTTCGGTCTTCTTGCACTATTTCTTGGTTCAACACTCCTCACACTTGGTAGCAGCTGCTCCGTGCCCTTGTTTTGGTGCTATGAGATTGCATCGTGGGGGTTGGTTCTTCTATATGGGGGAACTGCATATTTCCTAAAAAGGAAAGCGTCTGCTATTCTTGATGAGAGTGACTTCGCTGGTCGGAATATTGGGCTGGAAATGTTGGAAGCTAACCCAGTGGAAGTCACACCCGATGTTGAGAGGCGTGTTAACGAGGGTTTTAAGTCATGGATGGGTACATCTTTTTTATCCTCCGATGAGGAGGATGATCCGGATGACTATCAAGATGTGCCTCATCCTGCCCCTAATAACTCTAGCAAGCAAAGAGAGTGACTTTCATCTTTCCACTAAGGACACTTTTGGTTTGGGTAAAATATTTTCCTAAAGTGGTTAAAATCAACATCTATTTGGAGTTCATATTTTGTCAATATAAAGTTGCAAGGATGGTTTTGACTTGGGTACCTTGCTATTGTCCTAATTAGAATTTGGTACTACCATTTTAGACACTGGTACTTCTTTGATGTTAAATGCCCCCCTTCAGTGGCGAAAATATTACATTAGATGATTAACAATGTACCAAAGAAGTACCGTAAGTACCAAAGTCTATTTTCAACAATTAGCGAGGTGCGTAATTAAAAAGAAAAAGAAAAAAGAAAAAGAAAAAAAGATTGTAAATAAGATACACGGTATGATAAATAGTGAACAAAATTTAACTCCAAATAAGTGTATACCTATGTGAATTTTATTTCGCCCGAACCAAAAGGAGCCCGAGGTTTTCTAGGGTGTGTAGCTTTCAAGCTACATTTCAAGGATCTCCCGCGTGTATTTCACAATATTGAATGGGTGAATTTTGCAATGGTTTAACTGATGTATATGGACAAATGCTAACGAGGAGACACGAATGAATGATAATGATGAGGCAAGTGTCATTGTTGATACTTGATATTGAATGAGAAGGCTGAAGGAAGTTGTGGCTAATTTTCATAATTCTTCTGTGTGCGCTGGGAACATAAAGCTTTTTGTGCTGTTATTGTGGTTCTGTACACAGTGGAGGAGGGAGTACTTAAGAGGGAGTACTTCGAAAAAAATGAAAAAAAAAAATACTCTTAAACCTAATACCCAACTGTCACCAAAACTGATCTAAACACCAAAACGGATCCAAACATTACTCGACTCTCTAAACATTTCTCCCAAAACAGATCTCCCGTATATTACATTTGCCATATATTACATTTGCCATATATTACATTGTGATTTCTTTTGATTTAGTTCTTGCGATTTCTTTACTTTTCATTTGCCATGTATTACATTGTTTTAGTCTGTGATTTCTTTAAACTTGTAATTTATATTTTTTTTATGATTTAATGTTGTATCAATCACTAAAAAATTCCTCAAATATTTTTTAATATACATTTGGTCCAAGTTTTTTTGTTTTGTTTCAAAAGTTCCTTAAACACTCGTTTAACTAATATTATCTTATTTTTAAAGGTCTATACTCTATGCTAACGGAACACATTTAGTATTTTTATGTGGTGAGGGACTTTTTAGAACAAAATAAAAAACTTGGACTGAATGTGTATTAAAAATTGTTTGAGGGATTTTTTGATAATTAATCCATTAAATATTTGTATTTGATGTCATTGTATTTGATAATGTTTAGTTTGAGTTATAATTGTCTAAAAATACAAATTATCAATTAAATATTTGTAAAAATGTAAAAATAAACCCCACTTTTTTTCGGGGGATACCGCCCCCAAACCCCTGTCCTTGGATTCTGCCCCACCGAGAGTAAATTCCTGGCGCCAGTGTCAGTATATCATGTTAATAGTTTGTAAATGTTACATGCTCTCAAGTATTGACTAATATGAGTTCTAATTTTACCAACCTATAAAATGCATATTGTTATATTTTGAAAGGGTTGCGAAGGCTATTACACATTTTATTTGAATAATTGAATGTGTATATGACCATTACAAAAGAAAATTTCTATTTTAAATTGATTTAGTTTTTGTATACTTGTTATAAAAAATTTGACAGTATGTATCATGTTTGCTGTTGAAATGGATGCAATAGCATGAGAAGCATTGTTTACCCTTCTAATCATTTATGCCTACTCCAATATATAGATTTTAATGCCTTTTCAAGTTGAAAAAATAACTATTAATTATTGTTAAAGAATTTGAGTGATTTATGGTTCATAGAAACATGGTTTGAAAAGGACATTGTGATTAACATGTTTTTAATAGTTAATGATCTATGAAGCATAGACACCAATACGGGTGTCGTGTTCGACACGACACGAGCATGCTGACATGGAAAATGTAAAAACACTAGGACACGATACGGTAGAGACACGGCGAAAAATAAATATATTTAAAATTACACACACACACACACACACACACACACAAACACACACACACACACACACACACATATATATATATATATATATATATATATATATATATATATATATATATATAGAGAGAGAGAGAGAGAGAGAGAGAGATTTTGCTCAAATAGCGGAATTTTTAACTGATCCTATAAACGACATTATTTTGCATTAACATGAGCATGTTTTTTTCTTCTTCATTTTAATGCAAAATGACATTTTTGAGGAGTTCATTTTAATGTCAGTTATTTGTGTTTGCATCTTATAGGCGGTTCGAATCTGCATGTTATCGATTTGGTGTGTATATATATAGTTGTCAAACTAACTTATCAAAATTAACATGGTTAAATATTTCATAATAATAGTTAAACCGTAAATTAAAAGTATGCATTGAAATCGACTCAGAGACTAACTTCATTCATTTTTAACTTTTCTTCTTACTATGTATAAATTTAAAAAAGATTTACTTTTTACATGATGTCACTAAGATAATTAGTTTTTGAGGCCTAACCATGTCTGTAGAGTGACTTAGTTGTGTCTATGAAGTGTCCGCGAAGTAACTGCCTTCTTTAAAATGTCAAATAAGTCTGATACGCCATGTGGAGTATCATATACGTGTCTGCGAAGTGTTGTACATGTGTCAGAGTGTTCGGAGTGTCGGACACGGGTACGTCACCTCCGGGAGAAGTGTCTGTACTTCATAGTTAATGATGAATTCAGTCCGTTCCGGTTATGAAAAAATTGTATCCCTAATTAAGAAACACTACACCAAAAATAGGAATCTAGCACGATTTAAAACTGTGACACATCAAATCTGGCACAGTTTTGAACTGTGCCCGAATCAGGTGTTCCAAAATGGCCATTTTTTCTGGCACGATTTAAAAGTGTGTCAGATTTGACCAAACAGGAACACTTCTGACACACTTTTAAACCGTGCCATAATTTGATATTTCTAGCACACATTTGACACAGTTTTGAACTGTTTGATACACTTTCGGAACGATTTTAAACTCTGCCAAATTTTTGGATAAAAGAAAAAAAATTATTTGAAAAAAAGAAAATTCACAAATTGCAAATCTTGCACGTTGTTTATAAATTAATGTACATAAAAAATTCAAAATATTACAAATCTTTAGTAGTTTACAAACAAAAAAAATTGGACAGAGTTTCTTCTATTTTCTGGACATTTTAAAACCTGCTAATATAAAGCCCGCACAGTCACAAAATATAACAATAAACTCACAAAAGCCCGCACGACCATAAAAGTTAACAATTAAACTACAAAAGCCCGCATGACCATAACACAAACAAAATAGAATCGTGAATATTAACGACATTAAATAAATAAACCCCTTGTTGTAAACCATTGACTTCTCCGTGTGTTCCACGTGAATAAATGCTAACGAAAAAATGTTATCCTGTAAAAAAAAAAAAAAAATAGGATACAAAAAAGAGACGATATTAGTAACCAAGTAATTTATAAAAAAAGCTTACTTAAGTTAAAAAATTACATATAGGAGTTGCAATTATTATTATATTCTAAAATTGAAAATCTTACGCAAGTTATGACTACCTGATCAGTTCCTACGAGTTACATTGATCCCGTGCGAGGTGTTCAAGTCTCTTACGGGAACGTTTGGCAGCTCGTTTGGGTTTTCACCCTCAAACCGCTTGTTTTTAAGCCTAATCTAGATATTTTTAAATTATTGTCATATTCTCAAATCGGGTGATCCACGAGTACGCGGTTAGTTCCTAAAAGTTACATTGGTCCCGTGCGAGGTGTTCGTGCCTCTTACGGGGCCATTTGGGCATTGGTTTGGATTTTCACCCTATAACGGCTTGTTTTTAAGCCTAATCTATATATTTTAAAATTATCATCATATTCTCAAACCGTGAGATCCGTGACTACGCGGTCAATTCTTACAAGTTATATTGGTCCCGTGCGAGGTTTTTGTCCCTCTTACGGAGCCGTTTGGGGACTGGTTTGAATTTTCACCCATTAACGTCTTGTTTTTAAGCCTAATTTAGATATTTTCAAATTATCGTCATATTCTCAAATCGGGAGACTCGTGACAACGCGGTCAGTTCCTACAAGTTACATTGATCCCGTGCGAGGTGTTCAAGCCTCTTACGGGGCCATTTGGGGCTGGTTTGGATTTTTACCCTTTAACGGCTTGTTTTTAAGCCTAATCTATTTTCAAATTATCGTCATATTCTCAAATCGGGAGACCCACGAGTACGCGGTTAGTACCTAAAAGTTACATTGGTCCCGTGCGAGGTGTTCGTGCCTCTTACGGGGTCGTTTGGGGGTTGGTTTGAGTTTTCACCCTCAAAAGGCTTGTTTTTAGGCCTAATCTAGATATTTTTGAATTATGGTCATATTCTTAAATCGGGAGACCCGAGACTACGCGGTCAATTCCTACAAGTTACATTGGTCCCGTGCGAGGTGTTCGTGCCTCTTACGGATCCGTTTGGGGGCTGGTTTGAGTTTTCACCCTCAAACGACTTGTTTTTAAGCCTAATCTAGATATTTTCAAATTATCTTCATATTCTCGAACTGGATGACCCGTGACTACGCGGTAAGTTGCTACAAGTTACATTGATCCCGTGCGAGGTGTTCGTGCCTCTTACGGGGCCGTTTTGGGGCTGGTTTGGATTTTCAGCCTTTAACGGCTTGTTTTTAAGCCGAATCTAGATATTTTCAAATTATCATCATATTCTCAAATCGGGAGACCCGTGACTATGCGGTCAATTCCTATAAGTTACATTGGTGCCGTACAAGGTGTTCGTGCATCTTACGGATCCGTTAGGGGGAAGGTTTGGATTTTCACCCTTTAACGGCTTGTTTTTAAGACTAATCTAAATATTTTCAAATTATCATCATATTCTGAAATCGGGAGTCCCATGACTACGCGGTCAGTTCCTAAAAATTACATTGGTCTCGTGCGAGGTGTTCATGCCTCTTACGGGGCCTTTTAGGGGCTGGTTTGAATTTTCACCCTTTAACGACTTATTTTTAAGCGTAATCTAAATATTTTCAAATTATCGTCATATTCTCAAAACGTGAGACCCGTGACTATGTGATCAATTCCTACAAGTTACATTGGTCCCGTGCGAGGTGTTCGTGCCTCTTACGGAGTCGTTTGGGGGCTGGTTTGGATTTTCACCATTTAACGGCTTGTTTTTAAGCCTAATCTAGATATTTTCAAATTATCGTCGTATTCTCAAACTGGGAGACCCGTGACTACACGGTTGGTTCCTACAGGTTACATTGGTCTCATGCGAGGTGTTCATGACTCTTACGGGGCCGTTTGGGGACTGATTTTGATTTTTACCCTTTTACGGCTTGTTTTTAAGCCTAGTCTAGATATTTTTAAATTATTATCATATTCTCCAACCAGGAGACCCACGAGTACATGGTTAGTTCCTAAAAGTTACATTGGTCCCGTGTGAGGTGTTCGTGCCTCTTACGGAGCCGTTTGGGGGCTGATTTGGGGTTTCACTGTAAGGACATTTTTCTCATGTCCGAAATGTTTCATTTATTTATATCGTACGCCGCTACATTTGGCACGTCACCTCACGATCTCACATGACGGACCCTATCCGAATTCCGGAAATCAAGCATGCATTATCTCCACTAATATGTCCCTCATCTGCATCAACGACTTCACGTTCCTTGATTGTAGGCTCGTAATGCAAGTGGAACGCAAGAGAAGTCAAATCAGTGAAATAAGGCATGATAGGGATGTTCAAGGGCAAATTGGTAATTTTACAGCCACCGTCCGGAGGACCGGTCAACTGGAAAGTTGAAGAGCTTGCCGCAACAAAGATACTGGAAGAAACGGCACCTCAATCCGAGCTACGGTGAACAAGTTATGGCCCATTGAAAATGGAGATATGTTCATTGAAAATTCTGGGAATTTTTCTAAGTGTTTAAGCACCTATTCCCAGCACACTTTCCCGAACCCAGCCCGGAACCGGTTCGGGGGGGCGAACCGGTTCGCAGGGGTACTCGAACCGGTTCGGGGTACCTGTACGCTGGATAGAATTTCAGCAGTTTAAAATCGTGGGTCTCTTCATGTATTTCCCTATAAATACCAACTTCGGGAGAGTTGTTTTGCAAGACTTTAAAAAGACGAATTTGAGAGTCCAAATACCTCTAGTCTTCATATTTTTGAGTCCCAAGACTCATGTTTTGATTCACACAATTCTTCCAATCCTTTGTGAATCCTTTAGCAACCCAAGAACACAACTTTGGTTTGTTCAACCCTTGTGGAGGAGACCGTTCTTCTTCTTCATTGCAGCCCTACTGGAAAGGGATAATTCCATCCGCGACTACAGAATCCGATACCCGAGGGTAATTGTTAGTCAACTTGTATTTTCATTGTAATCCGATTGTAAGCCGTTCTCTTACAAATTATAGTGAAAATAAATGATTTTGCCCCTGAGGGGGATTTTTCCTTAATTGCATGTGTTTGAATGTTCTTACGTAGATTATCAATTTATTCAATCACATACTACTGCATGTTTAGGGTTTGTTTGTGTTAAAAGGGTTTTATATATAACTTGATCATTTGAACGCTAGCACACACGTTCTTCATTCACCCTCAAACGACTTATTTTTAGGCGTAATCTAGATATTTTCAAATTATTGTCATATTCTCAAATCGGGTGATCCGAGACTACGTGGTCAGTTTCTATAAGTTACATTGGTCCCGTGCGAGGTGTTCGTGCCTCTTACGGGGCCGTTTGGGGGCTGGTTTGATTTTTCACCCTCAAACAGCTTGTTTTTAAGACTAATCTAGATATTTTAAAATTATCATCATATTCTCAAACCGGGAGACCCGCGACTACGCGGTCAGTTTCTACAAGTTACATTGGTCTCGTGTGAGATGTCCATGCTTGTTATGGGGACGTTTGGGGGATGGTTTGGATTTTCACCCTTTAGCAACCTGTTTTTAAGCCTAATCTAGATATTTTTAAATTATCTTCATATTCTCGAACCAGGAGACCCGTGCATATGCGGTGAGTCCCTACGAGTTACAATGATCCCGTACGAGGTGTTCATACCTCTTACGGGGGCGTTTGGGGGTTGTTTTTTGTTTTCATTCTTTAACAACTTATTTTTAAGCCTAATCTATATATTTTCAAATTATCGTCACATTTTCAAATCGGAAGACCTGTGACTATGCGATCAGTTCCTACAAGTTACATTGGTCCCGTGCGAAGTGTTCGTGCCTCTTACGGGGTTGTTTGGGTGCTGGTTTTGGTTTTTACCCTTAAACGACTTATTTTTAAGCCTAATCTAGATATTTTTAAATTATCGTTATATTCTCAAACCAAAAGACCCGTGACTACGCAGTAAATTCTGACAAGTTACATTGGTCCCGTACGAGGTGTTCTTATTTCTTACAAGGCCGTTTGGGGGATGGTTTGGATTTTCACCCTTTAATGACCTGTTTTTAAGTCTAATATAGATATTTTCAAATTATCTTCATATTCTCGAACCGGGAGACCCATGACTATGCGGTTAGTCCCTATGAGTTACATTGGTCCCGTGCGAGATGTTCATGCCTCTTACGGGGTCGTTGAGGGGCTGGTTTGGGTTTTCACCCTTTAACGGCTTGTTTTTAACCCTAATCTAGATATTTTCAAATTATCGTCATATTCTCAAATCGGGAGACCTGTGACTATACGACCTGTTCCTACAAGTTACATTGGTCCTTTGGGAGGTGTCCACGCCTCTTACGGAGCCATTTGGGGATTAGTTTGGGTTTTCACCCTTTAACGGCCAGTTTTTAAGCGTAATCTTTATATTTTCAAATTATCGTATGCTTTATAAGTTAATTAGAGGTTTTATTATTCTTATAAAACATTGTTAAGAATATATTTGACACACTGAAATATACATTCATTCTATACACGCATTCATTTTTTTCACATAATGAATGTATAAGCATTGGTTGAATTGATATAATTTTTTTAACTTATATCAATTCAGCAGATCACTACAGCATCTAAATGTAAGATGATCTTTTCGTAATAAGTCCCAACATAAGCATTATAAGGTAATTAGTTAATCCAATGCAACCATCTACAAGTGTCCCCATCAACATGGACCGGTGTCATATAAAAGCATGAAAAAAGGTATCCAACAAATCCAGTACCTAATCTTGAAAATGTTGATAATCGTCAACCGAGGCTTCTTTGTTCATATACCAAATTATGTATTCTATAAAGTTAGTCATTTAGCGATATATTTGTGTACATATACCAAATTTGTGTACAAATCGATATATTTTTAGCGATGAAATGTATCAAAGTCAAACTACCATTTCCTTACACTATCAAACAGAAATGATATATTGCACTTAATCTTGAATCTTAATAAAGATTGCAAATCTTGGTGGTTTGATAGGAAGTTCTGAGAACTCATGTAGAGGGTCTACGAATGAGGTTTTCTTCGACAACAGTTATGACCATCAAGGTGTTTTCTGCAACTTCTTTTCACTTTATCAAACTCCTATACATTTTGATTAAGGACATCTTCCTACAAAAAAAAAGTGACTGAAGAAAATTCCCATCGTAAAAACTCTTTGAGATTGTTGGATATTTCAGAATAGATAAGTGACTAAATAGTTAATCATTGAACACAGAAGAGTAATTATAAGAATGTCCATTTGTATGCCTATTTACCAAACAATATTGTATTGTAACATTGCAAAAGCTATCCTCTAATTGAACTTTTCATGTTGATTACACCAGCCAAAACAGGAGGCTAATTTCCTAAATATAAAATGAAAAATTCAAGACTCCAAAAACCAAGGCATTTATAAATCAAACTCGAATCAGATAACATGGAATATGGAAAACATACAAATGAGTGACATATGAAAGTTAAAAATATGTGCCAATTTAACCATGCTCTTGAACTTCTATAACAATGAAAGAAATATATGGACTTAGTTTACAGTAAAAGTATGAAAACCCCTAAAATAAAAAGGAAAGTTAATGCATTCAATTACACCTATAAACGACAATTGCATTATATTTTAGAACGTTTCATACCCATTGTTCGAGGTGTGCAATTATCCCAAGGCTTCATCTTTGCCTTCATAGCCATCAAATATGTTCATTACAACCAAGATTTCTCATTCGGTAAATCAAGTGCTTCTCCATCGTGGGTTAGCCTTGATGGCCTCATGTGGCAGAAGGGAAGAGTTTGAAATTGTCCAACCCATTGCAAGGCTGGCATTGTTTAAGTCTGCAAATGAATAAAAGACCGTTCCAACGTTAATATTATTTTGTATATAAATCATTACCCAACAGACTCAAAGAAGATAGAACAAAAAATTTATCATCTGTATTACATCAATACATGTTCGTTAATTTTAGTATTTTCAAATCTTTTATACAAACAGGTAAATCTGTTATTCATACACGAAAGTCATCAAGATAATGGCCGATTGTTGCTATTTTTTCTTTTAAATTCAATTCAGATTATATATACACATGGGAGAGAGAATGGGAATGTTCGGAAGCTATAATTGAACAGAGATAAAAGTAAGAATAAATAAGAAACGGATTTATGGCGTGAACCTACCAGTGAAGTGAATGCTCATAATGATAAGATCCGGTGTATTAAGTTGTCTTAAGTGAACAAAAATTGATAAAAGATGAGATAGTATACCTGAACCATAAGTATAATGATGCATTAGTATACCTAAACCATTAGTATACTTGAACTGATTCATTACTAGGCAAAGTAATCCATTTTGAAACTTAACTGATTCATTTGAACCGAATTGAAACATTAGTATACTAATGGATTCAGTATATAAACTGAATCAAAGCACCAAGCTGATAGAGTTTTGATTATGCCTAGTCTCTTGAAATTATTGGATGACTTACTCGATACTAATTGAGGTCTTATTTTTTAGGTCTCATTTTTGTTGTTGTATCATATTTGCATTGATGTTATGTTTGGTAATATAAACTGAATCAGAGTACCGAATTGATATGCAGTCCAATTCTTGCCGCCCCTTTCTAGTAACTTTGAGTATCCATTAATAATCATGAACTTGTGTTGGCATGGTGGAATGATGCCAACTTGAGTCTACCATTGCCGAGCTTCAATAGTCCCAAAATATCCTGATACTAATCATGTGTAGAATTCGTAGACTGGCTATTAAAACATTCTAATAGAATAATTACCAAAATGATATTCTCATAACAAATTTATTTATAAAGAAGAGTACAACACATTATCACCCATTTATGTAACTCTATATAACCACTGATGTTTATAAGAATTCTATTAATAAATTGGGTACTATTTTTTTTAATACATGATGGAATCTAATACATGATTCCCAATCTATTTAATTGGTTTCAACAAAATCCTATGAAATCTAATACATGATGAAAAAAACTTTATGGATTTGAAGTCCTGATAATGAAACCACGTATACATTAAATCAAATAATTGGTAAGCACATATTATGGAATCCAAATGATATTCAATGAACTCAAGTTTGAACATGATAAATTAAGTGTAAAAACTACATGGTAAAATAACAACAATACATGATTTTTACATGGAATAGAGCTTCTTAGCCAAAAATGAGGAAATGCAAAGCAAATACTCAAACAACTTCTACACCAATTGATTTGTTTCAAACCAAAAATAGGTCAAAAAATATATTAAAAAAGGAAAAAAAAAGTTCCACTGATTAAAGGGGAAAACTCATTGTCAAGATTGTTACCTTGAATAAAAATTGTTGGCAAAAAATGAGGAATTCTCGATGAAATTGTTCCAATAAATATATTGGGCATAAAAAATTAACATATTCCATTATATAAAATGTATGTGGAGAAAATGGAGTTGGAGTGGCTACAGGCCTTGAACAGTCTATCTAGGGGGGAATCGTCACTATCTGAGGGCAGGGGAGGGGAATCGTCACTTAGGGAGAGAGGATATAGGTTGTGCGTGATAAAATACATATGTCCTACGTGGACTGCTTAAACATGAAGGAGACTTAACTGAAGGCTTTCGTTTTAGAATAATAAAAGGAAAATGCTTTGAGTCCCAAACAACTCCCCCAAATCTCCCCCAAATCCTACGTGGACGCTACATCATTCTTCCACTTGCCTGTCATCTATTGCCATGTGGTGCGAGTCCCGCCAGGGAACAAAGCTCAAGTCATTTTGGGGGAGGTTTGGGGGAGTTATTTGGGGTATGTAGCATTACTCATAATAAAATAGATAGCACAAAGTAATGTCGTGATGAGTTAATGTCTAAATACGACATATCATGTCTTGTCATGTCAATTCAAGACGCAAATCAAAAATATGAATTGTTACCCCTAATAGCAATCTCTTAAAGCATATTACAAGTATTCAATATCTAAAATTAAAAGTGAAGATAAAAATAAAGAACACGTACCTTCATGTATAGAGGAACCACTCACCATGGTCCTTATCATATTGGTAGCCTCCCGAGAGTGCCACAGACTGAGCACCACAAACCAATTGCCCAGTAATCCCCGCAACATGAGGAAGATGAGCCCCCCCATTGTCTACATTCAATCCCTACAGTTTTTTCATGGAATATGATATACACATGGAATATGAACCCGATCGACGCTATATCAAGATCATAGGGCAATTGGATTCTTTGAGATCTTTAAAATCACGAAACTAAGCAAAAGCAACGACTGGACAAAAAAATAGTTTAATTATTAGAAATATTTTAAATACATTACAACAAACAATTGTAATCCATAAAATTGATTAAAATCATGAACAGCGTCCGAACAATGGCTGAACAAAGGAACAAACAACGTCTCCCAACTCAAAATCTAATTCTTCAAACCCGACTGAAAATCCAACTCTGCAAACCCTAACGGAAATCCGACTCTTCAAACCCAACTCGTAATTCATTTCAAAACCCCACTAAAATTGATTTCAAAACCTAACTCAATTTGATTACAAAGCAACCCAATTCAATTTCAAATCAATTTTCAAACTTAACTCAAATTATTTTGAAAACCTAACTCCATCGATTTCAAACTCTCTCTCTCTCTCTCTCTCTCTCTCTATATATATATATATATATATATATATATATATATATATATATATATATATATATATATATATATATATATATATATATATATATATTCTGTCCAACACTTTCAACGATACCTAAAAATGAAATCGAAATGAAAAACGAAGCTGGTATGGAGCTGTTTACCTTACGGTCAACGGTATGGAGTAGGTCGGCGAACGGTGGTAATGAAAAATGAAGATGGTTGTTGATGAAAATGTCTTCCTGTTTATAAAGAAAATGGACGAAAGAGAGAAGGAAAGAGAGAGAGAGAGAGAGAGAGAGAGAGAGAGAGAGAGAGAGAGAGAGAGAGGGAGACGACCCATGGATGTGTGAAAATGAGAGAGAGGAACGAGCGGGAGACGAGAGATGGAGACCAAAAGTGAGATTAGTATTTTTGGGGGGTATTATATATTTTAGTTAAGCGTGCTCAATTCTGGCACACTTTTAAATAGTACAAATTTTGTCACTGTTTTAATGTGTGCCAGATTATCATTAAACCGTGCCAGAATTCGGCACAGTTTTAAACTGTGCCAAATTTTTAATATCAAGGTATGCCAAATTGTTGTTTTTGGTGTAGTGAAAGTGTTTTACTTTAATGTAATAGGTTAAACATAGACAACTCATTTAAATTGGGAAATCATTCATATTTCAATTGTTCATATTGGAGAGTCATGTTAGTTATAGTTTGGGTCGAGTTAACAAATTTGTAATAGTAACAGAAAGTCCAAAGCTCCATATTCATTTTTTCCTACCTCAAAAATATTGAAATATTTGTAGAACTCCTTGAGATAAAAACATTATGATGGAAGTCCTTAATGATTCTCACGTTATTAAATATAATAATTAAAGATAATTGCACATTTGATTATAAAGTTTGGGGTTATTTTAAATTTTTGAACCCCATCTTGTAGAAGTTGCAATGTAATCTATTATATCCAGTGGTTCAATGTCACTTTGGAGACCTGACGGTAATAATAATTGACAACTTTGAACTATAAACTCGATCCCAACAAATTTTAAACGATTAGGTCCACCATATAAATACCCCCAAATTTCAAAATAAACACACCTTACAAGCGCGAATGATCAAAATTTCAGACTCTCTCTTCCAATCAAACCCCCATAGTAGAAGTTCTAACAAAAGATTCTCATTCTCAATCAGATTATTCCAAACAACACTAACCTGTATTAATTCATGCTCATATACTATTAGTTTTTCTGGGATTTCTGTTTTGTAAACCCTAAATCGATGAAGTTTTTTACTCATTTTCACTTGATTTCTCTTCAAATGAAAACACAGCTTACATAAATTATTCCATAATGTATTTGACGTAATTTATTGTGTATTAAATATAATATTGTGTTATTAAGTTTATACCATACACTCTGTATATGTTGTGTTCTTAGCATTATATTTCTGATATCACATGTTTATTATTGTATTTTGAGTGTTTTGTTGTGTATTCCATGTACTATTTTTGTGTCCTTAGGTTTTATATAAACTTCTTTCTATTTTATTATGTATTTTGTGTTGTCAAATGTAAAAATTTGTAGACATTATGAATGGAGTGATAAAATCATATTATCTTGTTTGTTGTTGATACGAAAAAATACGACGAGTACATTTGTTGCCCCATTTTTAATTAAAAAACACACATTTTGCGTGTTGAGTGTATTTACGTGCTCTTTAAATTTAATAGCTCTTATATTATTGTGGTCCACGCCAGCGGCATTTCTTGAGGAATGTGAATATACACGTGCTCTCTATATTTAATAAGTTTTATATTATTATGGTTCGCGCGAGCGGTATTTCTTGAGGAATGTGAATATATACGTGTCTCTATAATTAATAGCTCGTATATTATTGTGGTCCGCACCAATGCCATTTTTTGAGGATTATGAATGTATAAATGTTCTCTATATTTTCATAGCTCCCATATTATCATGATCCGCGCTAGTGACATTGTTTGAGGATTGTGATTGAATATATATGTGTTCTTTATATTTTCATAACTCCTATATTAATTGTGTTCACATTAGATTGAACACAATCATTTTTAATGTGAGTATATTTTATAAAATATGTGTGTACTTTCATAAAGTATACGCACGTTGAAAATGTTTAATCTTAATTGATTTCTTAGTTGTGTTGATTTCATTTTTTGAGGACTATGAATATATACGTGCTCTCTATATTTTCATAGCTCCCATATTAATTATGGTCCGCGCCAGCGACATTTTTTTAGGAATTGGAATATATACGTCATCTCCATATTTTCATAGTTCCTATATTATTATATGATGTTTTTGGATTGTCTTATTGTTTAGGAATCATACCATTAAGTATGTTCAACTACAAAACTATTGGGTGCACCTTTGACGATCTTAACAATGCGAAACCTTTCACATTGAAAGCCAATAGAACTTATGATGACACAATTCATTTTTTTCTTCATATCAATGATAAATCCAAAAACTTACTTGGCTTTTACTACAACTATAAAGAAATTAAGTGCACTTCTGATGTACAAGAACTACAAGTAGCTGAATTGCAAGCCAAAGATTTAGAAAAACAATTTGAGCAGTAATGCTTAAGATGCTTTTGAACGTGCTGGCGCGTTTAGAATGGAGCTATTGTATCACTTATTTTGTGAATATGTTACAAAGAGTCATTCTTGGTTTATATGTTGTAAAATAACAGGTCTTAGGTATTACCATGCTTTGGACATAGGGAATTTATTTATTGAAATTTTGTACTTGTATTTTATGAAAACTTATATGAAGTGTTAAGAGAATATTGTATGTACTTGATGGAAATTGCATGTACTTTTGTTAAACATTGTTGTACTCTATAAAAATATAATTGTTCTTCAATACAAAACCCATGTACTTTATTTTTTGATGTGTGTATTTTATTACAATCTGCTTATACTTTATGTTTTGAAGCTTGTATTCTTTTACGATATGAGTGCACTTTATTATTTAATGTGTGTACTTATTTTTTTATGCATGTAATTTAATATTTATGCGTTTAATTTATAGTAATGATGTTGAATACAAGGGTATAGAAAGGAAAGACGAGCATAACAGTGCTGATGAGAGTGGTTCAAAGACAACAACAACAAGAGATAATAAGAAACCAAATAAATCAGCAAGGGAAATTAATAAATTCGACCAATATATTCCGAATGTCATGTGACCCCATAAAATTTCACGGTTCACATCATTATTAGATGTGACCCCATAAAATTTTTATTGGATAGAACTGTGTTAATAGGCAGGGCTTCTCAATGGTTGTTAATTCTTTCGGAGTATGATCTCAAGTGTGTGGTTCCTCGAGCGATCAAAAGTCAAGCTTATGCAGATCTATTGACCATCTTCCCTTCGAGAAAGTTTGAGCCACCTATCGAGGAGCTATCGGGAGATGACCTACAAGCCAACTATCTTGAGGCAAATCTACAAGAATGGAGCATATAGTTTGATGGCTCTTTGGCTGAAGGCATCGGAGGGGCAGGAGTGATTTTATGCCAAAGGGAAGAAAAAGTCCAATTGTCCTTCAAGTTAGACTTCAAATGTTCAAATAACAAAGCTGAGTATGAGGCTTCAGTGTTGGGGATGTTAAAGGCTCTACGAAGAGGTATCCATGTGCTGACGATAAAAAGGGATTCCAATTTGGTGGTACAGTAGGTGAATGGTAAGTATGCTCTCAAGCACACGACCTTAGCACCTTATAGAATAATTGTACAGAGGTTTCTTGGACACTTCCATGAATCGAAGATTAAGAGACACTCGATAACGGTGACTAACCATTCCGATGCTTATGCCACGATTGCTCAAAAAATTTCTTTCGACAAAGAATGGATGGTTATTCGAATCACAAAGAGAACGGAGCCCTCAGTTGTAATAAAAATGTTTCCTTTAAATAATAGTGATGAATGGAGGGGGACACACGAAAACAACTGGAAACGGGTCAAGGGACACTGACGTTGGTCGAGCTGGCATAATATTTTACCACCTCAGGCATTCTATACTATAAAAATACAGGGGGATAGCTATCTAGGTGCGTGGGCCGGAAAGAAGATAAGAGGAGGTTGATAAAGATACATGACTAAAGTTGTGAGACAACAAAATTCTCTTTGTATCGAAGAATTCAGAGGGCAGGATACTTTTGGCCAACGATGAAACAAGATTCTGCATTACTACCGAGAGATTATGGGAAATGCCTACTGTATTACCAAGTTGCGGAATATAACTTCATAGAACCGCCATTAGATTGGAGGCAACCATACCTAAACATGCTGGTTGATGAGATTATTCCCTTGGATAAAGATGACGCTACAAGACTGAAACGGTGAGTGTATAGATATTATGTCTAAGAGGGGCAGCTATACTGGAAAGGTTACCACGATAGGCCCCTAAGATGCATTTGACTGGAGGAAGCAGATGAGGTACTAAAGAAAGCACATGATCCAGGCCACATCGGGGGAGAAAAATTCTACGACTAACTAATGACGTTGGGGTATTTTTGGCCCCCCATAGAAAAAGGCTCAGTGAAATTTGTTCAAAAATGTAAAGCATGCCAGCTTTATGGGAATATGATTCATGCTCCTTCGGTGGCTTTACATTCCCTTTCCACTCCTTTTGCATTCCACACATAGGCATTCGATCTAGTAGGGGAAATTAACCTCTCCTATAGGGGCAAGATCTGGATATTGGTATCTACAGAGTGCTTCACCAAATTGGGCAGAGGCTATACCATTGAAGAAGGCTACGGCCAGGATAGTGGCATGCTTTATGAAGGAGTATATTATTTGCAGATTTGGCATCCCAAAGGTGTTCCTATCAGATAATGGAACCCCATTTGTTAATTTTAATGTGCGGTTGCTCACAAAAAAATAGTTTATTTTTCACCATAAATTAACAGCGGCCTACCTTAAGTGAAATGGGCAGGCTGAAGCCACGAACAAGACTCTGGTAAATATCCTTTCGAAGATGTTAGAAGATTTCTCAGGAACTTGTGATGATAAAATACCAGAGGTTTCGTGGGCATATATAACCACAAAGAGGAAACCTACTTGGTACAACCTTTTTTTATTGGTATTTGGCACTGAAGCAATTCTCATAGTAGAAATCGAGGTATCTTCTACATGATATAACCTATGCAGTGCAATGCTTCCTCACAGTCATTATGTACAACTAGAAGCATTGGAAAAGCACAAAGATAACGCAAAAAGGCATTTTGAGATGTACAAAAAGCAGTTGTCCAGATCTTATGACCAAATGGTAAATCCAAGAATATTTTAGGAAGGTGATCTAGTTTTGAAGGCTTCGTACAAGACACATCTGGGGTCTCTCGCTACCTAAGTTCGAGGCAAATTGGGAAGGACCTTATATTGTTCAAAAGGCCCATGATTCTGGATATTGTGAGATCTCGAGGTTGAGGATGAAGAGACTTTTAAATTCAACAACAAATGGCTCAAAATTTATTTTATTTAAGTTGTTAACTTGTCCTAGCATTTTTGGGGGGTTATAAGTTAGTAGGTACCAGTAAGTTGAAAAGAGAGCTTGTTCTCACAACTTGTTGAAATAATTTTTGCGAATTATATAGATAGCATGGCGGTAATGTTGATTCAACCACAAGTTTAATTTTTTGTTTTCATAGACAATTTACACGAAAGTAAAAGGCAATCGAATCTTATGCATTCAAAAAAAAAATAAAGTTCAATTCAGAAATAAAAGAGGATCTACTGCCTCGAGATATATGAAAAAATGAACAAGCAAGATAAGGCAGTACATTTTTTTTAAACTCCAAAGTCCCTTTAACAATCACTGGGGTCGTCTATAACAAACCATAAGATGGAGGAGTCTAAAATCCTATGGTGATGATGGGGAAGAAGAGAGACCAGAGAAGATTCCTTGTTGGACAAGTTAGCCATCTCTTACTGATAACGGCCCATCTCTTGCTGAAGTTGGTCCACCTTCGTCTAAGCCTTAGCCAAAGACTCCTTGATAGCCACAACCTCCTCCTCGGCCTCAGTAATTTCAGAGTTTAAAGTGGTCAGCTAGTGCAGTTTGCGAGCTGGTAGTATCATTCATCTTCGCATAATAGGAGGGCATGTCAACTTTTTTGAAAGACTTTAAGGAACCGATGAGCCATTTTAGAGCAAAACCTCGCCCGCGAGAACATTGATTTGGCCTGTCATCTCCTTGATCTTTAAGGGACTTAAAGAGGGCAGGGGAGTATGTAGTATATCTACTAAAACTGTGGCGAATTCTAAAAGCCTGCAAGCCATCATGATAGGAATGGCTTGAATACAACGAGAAGTAAAGGTGTAAGGGTGGCATTCCTACAGCTGCTCAATCAGTTCATTATAAGGAGGGGTTACAATATGGGTAAAATCCTTTAAAGTCTGCCTCACAATATCAATAGAAGCTAATTCTGGAGGATTCACACAGAAAGTGTTGTCATTGGCTAAGAGAAAGACAAAATTTGATGCCCTATCATCTTCTTGCAAAAGGGGAGTTGGGTCTCGTTCCCCTCCCTCCACCTTCTTGCCTGACATAGGTATAATGTTGGGTTCAAAAAAGTTCCCAACAGACTCAAGAGGAACATTCTCAGCACGTACTTGCTCGATAGGGGTAGCAGCATCCTCCAAAGTCTTGGGATGGCTCACTTCAACCTGAGAAAATAAGGAATAAGTCAAATGGGAAGAAAACAGAGTATAGTCATTACAAGAATTCTTAAGTCTTAGTTTGCCTAAATCACCTTTATGATTGCTCGACTAGGTAAACTGTTGTCACTTCAAAAGTCCCAGTTTTTCATAAAGTACCTTTATAGTTACTCGACTAAGAAAGACCGGGCATTCTTAAGCCTCAGTTTGCCTAAAGCACCTTTAAGGTTGCTCGACTAGGTAAACTGTTGTCGCTTAAAAAGTACCAGTTTTGCTTAAAGCACATTTATGGTTGCTCGACTAAGTAAGACATTCTTAAGCCTCAGTTTGCCTAAAGCACCTTTATGGTTGCTCGATTAGATAAATTATTGTCGCTTCAAAAGTCCTAATTTTACTTAAAGCACCTTAGGGTTGCTCGACTAAGTAAGACTGGGAATTTTTAAGGCATCAGTTGAAATAAATGATGGCGTGAATAAGGAAACTGATAATAGCAATACCTCTTTGGGACATGATTCCCTAATAACCACCGAATCATGAGCATCCTCAGAAACCACAACAAGGGTAATAACTGTCTTATCCAAGGGTTTGGCTTCTGCTCCAACGTGTCCCTCCTTAGGAGTGACTATTTTTCCTTCCTGTATCGAGGGACCAAACAACCCCACCAAAAATTGGTCAGTAATGGTGTTAACCCCTTTGATAAGGAGACCTGTGAAAGGCATCACAAAATGTAAGTGTAATATACAAATGGAAGAGAAACACAAAGTGCAAGAAATAATGCACACTTACCACAACCACGGAACCAGTAGCTGTTATGGATCCCAACCTCAACCACTTCTTTGACCTGAGGAACAACTCCCAAAGAAGGACTGGGATCTAAGAGTAGGGGAGTATTTTCTTCATGACAGGGGGGATAATGAATGAGGTTAAAAATTAAGAGAATTTTGGGAAGAATGGTCTTTAACATTAGGCGTTGCCTTGTACTTATCATACTCTGGGTCATCGTTATAATCATAAAGGATTGCATAATCTATAGGGATAGAACCAGGCTTCTCAGTAGAATACATTCGACGAAACCTCTGAGATGGTCGAATAAAAGGGGTATCCTCATCCTCCTCCTCTTCTTCATCTTCCTCCACCTCTTCAGCCTTTTCAGGAAGAAACTCATCCTCAATATCATCAAGAGGAGGTTGGACCTCGGGACTAGATCGGTCCTCTTACAACCAGTAATAGGGGTAGGAGGAGTGAAGGGGATACCTCTTTCAGCCATCTTCTTGGCTAAAATAGACCGCGCGTCTACAAATCCTTGATCGAACTACCTTAATAAACTATCAAATGACTCTCTTTATTGATCGACCAACTGTGTGTTTGGAGATGAGTGAGATTGAGATTCTTGACAAGGACTAGAAGGGGTAACCTTTGTCTTCTTGCTGGGGGTTATTTTCTTGGCCTCCACCACAATAACACTCGAAATATCAATGGGAGTTTCCTCTTCAACAGTAGGTCGAGAGGTAGTAGTAGGATCTACAGCCTCCTCAACTTGCTGAGAAATAGAAACCCATTTTTTCTTCTTCTTCTTCTTATTCTTCTTCTTCAAAATAGCTTCACTTAGAGGTGCAAAAGGTGGAAGTTCTTTGGGGGTGCTGGTATTGGTTTTGCTCCGATGAAATTGGGCTTGATTGACAGTACAAGTCTGCAATCCCAACTCAGATGGGGAAAATGTTCAATAGTAGGGTATATGGTTTCTCATTCAATAACCTTTAGGAAACGGCCAAGGGTGTTGGGACAGAGTACATTAAGGTATTCAGTGGATCTACTACCTCGTGTACGTCGGACAGGGATAATAACTTGGCTTTGTAACTGGACAAAAAAGGTTATGCAGTAGTACGACCATTATGTATGGCACCCCTTGATCAAAGCCAAACTGCATGGCTACCCGATGGGGTGAATAGGTTATGCAGTTGTTCGACCATTCTGTACATGAGGGAAGGTATGAGAGAGTAAGAACCAATAAAACATCAAAAGAAGGGAATTGATAGAAAAATATTGATCGACTATCTGGACTGGTCGAACAACATCCTCAAAAAAGGCATTGATAAATAATTGTTCGGTGACAGAGTAAGGACAAAAGTTAAAACGTTTAACATCGTTAATAAAATAATGGAAAGACTTCCTAGATTGCTTGTGGTTCCAAGAGAGGATTCTAGGGACCTTAACCTCATGAGCGGTAGGAAGTAAGTCTGTTGGGGAATATTTAGGAAACCGAGCTTAGATGAACGCTGTGAAAAGTATGTGGTTGGCATAACTAGACACATCAAAATGGCCAAGAGACCGGGCTGAACTCTATCAAGCCAGGTGTAAAGTGAACCAAAGGTCATAGCAACTAAAGGGACTTTCACCCTAGAGGCAAGGTGAACAGCTAGATTTGTGAGATCCCCCCTTCGACAGCCGTGGGGTTTCCTCGACAAATAGAACATTGAGAGGACAATCCAAATGTACCCAGCGAGCTAAATCTTGCTCTCATATCCTTCTCCAGTGGGAGGCATTTCCATAACATTTTTTCCCTTTGGGTCTTTCTTGGACTGCTCCCGAGCAAGGGCACTCGCTTCATCCCCCATGTCGAAGAAATACCTGATAATCTCTGAATAAGTGCACTTATTATAGGTCTTTATACACCTCTTTATCACACCCTTAAATTTCTTACGTTTAGCAGCTTCTTCCTTCGTAATGGCTTCCTCAAAGTAGGTATCAGTCCCAGCAGCTTCTAAACCAAGGAGCTCGTGTACATCCTCTAAGGTGATGGTTAATTCACCCCAGGCAGCAACGAAGATGTGTGTCTTATGACTCCAGCGAGAAATCAGGGTTCTCACTATATTGTTATTTTTTGCCAAAGTTACATTGCCAAAACATTTGGTACAAGATAAATCAACAGTCAACAATTCCATAGCGTACTTGACATGGATGTAATCAATCCAGGCACCTAGTCCTTCACAAGCTGCACCAGCTGATTCAAACTTAACATTTGAGTGGGGATAGTCTCCCCTCTCAACTCTGAATTGGGTAACAGTGAAACCAGGGACATGAAGCATAATTCTCTCTTACATCGTCTTCACCAACCAACAAGTTTAAATCCTTCGCCTTAGAAATAAGGGATCCAGGAAAAGCATTGGCGGACTCCCAGAACCTGTCTACAGTGCCAAAACAGGTGAAACGATGGTATTTTTCCCACTTTAGACGATAGTCGGCAATATCCGATGAAGATTCTCCGGCAGCGATACCTACAACTTAGGGAGTTCTTTTCACAATCGGTGCCATGACAGAAAGTAGAAAATTAAAAAGAAGAGAGGAAAAGAGGAAATCTTAAGAATCTTAGAATATTATTTTCTCTCACAAGTTAAAAAAACACTTCGCTCAAAAAACCCAAAGGTAAAAAGGTTTGGGTATCAGAGGAAATTCTTTTATAAGGGACATATTGTTTTTAAAAAAGATGTGACTGATATGAAAAGACGCGTGTGGAAAATGTAATCATCACAAAGAAATTTTTACCGACTCAATTGGTTCCAGTGGCTTACATGCGCGGGACATCAACCGACATGTGTATGGCAGGGGAAAAAGTTGTCAGATGCATTTTTAATGAAAAGACACAGTAATGATTAACTTTGGGGGGAAATTCAAGAGATGTTTGGGGGTGAAACTTTATGCCTTTTCACACTTGGGTAAAAAGGGTGGCAATTCGGGTTAGTTGTGTCATTTTCGGGTCGTGATGATTTTGATTTTATTATATGTTTTAGGTAATCTTAAATCTATACAAGCTAATCGTGTCATATTCGGGTCAGGTTCGGGTTATTACCATAAACGGGTTATCGTGTCAAAAATTGCCAGCCCTAGGGTAAATGAATGGTTTGGGGGGAAATTTTATTAAAAACCATTGTAATTGCCCAAGATAAAAGACTGAGACAGAGAAGTAGCTAGAGGTGTAATACCATCACTACACCAAAATGGCCAAATTGTCACCTTTCAGCGGGTCACCCTTGTCAAGGTCATTGACCGTGACAAAAAACATGCGTTTTATGTCACGGTCATTGACCTTGACACGACCGTGATAAAGAATTATCACGGTCAATGACCTTGACACGACCGTGATAATGTTTGCAGCAAAAACCCTTTCCCCCTTCTTTTTTCCCTTACCGCCGTTCCCTCCCTCTCTCTCTCTCTCTCTCTCTCTCTCTCTCTCTCTCTCTCTCTCTTTCTCTTCCATTTATATATATGTTTGTGTGTATATATATGTGTGTATATATGTGCGTGTGTGTGCATGTGTGGGGGGTGGGGCAGGGTGGGGGTAGGGGTGGGGTAGGGTGGGGGGTAGGGAGTGGGGTAGGGTGGGGGTAGGGGGTTAAAAATGTAAATAAATAAGTAATTTTCTATAAATTTCCAAAAATAATATCCAAAAATGTAAATGTAAATAATATCCAAAAATGTGGTGGGGGGAGGGGGTGGGGGTGGAGTTTTCTAACTAAAAATATGATAATATTTTGTTATAATTTGTTAAAACTATGTAAACCTTAGTATGAATGAAAGGTTAGTGATAGTTAGAATTGTGTAAATGTTAGAAAAGATCTAGAATTCATATGTTAAATTTAATTATATAAATATTTAAATTGATAATAATTTTATTCATGAAATTAATTCAATAAGGTAAAACCCTAGATAATTTTTTAACAGAATTTGATAATATTATATAAAGTTTAGTAAATTCACAAAATGTTGCCAATTGTATGTTTTTAGGAATATCATTAGTTACTTCCGTGCCCAACTATGTAGAATCCATACACATGCATGTTGTTAGAAAGTCTTAAATTTAATTCTCACTTTAATTTGTAGAATCTCTGTACTTGGTTGGATTTATCCCTTTATGATAATGAAATTTATGCTCCAATTATAATTATCTCATGTCATAATTTTATTGATAAACAATAAATGTAGTTGTCATTAGGGGTGTGCAAAAAAACTGTTAACCCGAAGAACCGAACCAAACCGACCTTCGCGGGTTGGGTTGGTTCGGTTTTTTTTCTCCACGGGTTGGTTCTGGTTCCAAAAAATTGAGAACCAAAGTGTTCGATTCGGTTCTCGGTTTTATACCTGAACCAAACCGAACCGAACCGAGAACCGAACCCATGGAACCGAACCAAAAAACCGAACCGAAGAACCGACCCTAAGAACCTACCCGAGAACTAACCCATGAACCTGAACCATTAACCAGAACCATTAACCAGAACCATTAACCAACCCGAGAACCAACCCACGAACCAGAACCATTAATGAAAACCGCGAACCATAACCGCGAACTAGAACAGCAAACCAGAACCACGACCCAAACCGCGAACCAGAACCGCAAACCAGAACCATGAACCAACCCGAACCAAACCGAGAACCGATGGTTCGGTTCCGAACCGAACCGACCAATTTTGGTTCTGGTTCTGGTTCCAAAATCACGGAACCGATCAATTTCGGTTCTGGTTTTGGTTCCGTAGTGGAACCGAACCGAACCGAACCATGTGCACCCCTAGTTGTCACGGTCGTGGTGGGGGGAGGGGGTGGTGAGGGTGGGTTGTGTGTGTGTGTGCGTAGGTGTGTGCGTGTGTACGTGGCGGGGGGAGGGGGGCAAAGGGTGTGGTGGGGATGGGGGTGGGGTTTGGGGGGTGTGGAGGGGCAATTTTAACAATTGTATATCTTTAATTAAGAAATTGTATAGCTTTAATTGTAATTTTAATTGTATAGTTTTAGATGAAAGTAAATTAATAATTAGTGCCAATTTCATATGAAAGTAGAATTGTCCCTCACTGTAAATTAGTAAATTAATAATTGTATACTTTAATTGTTAGTTTAATTGATGAAATATTGGGTTGGTTAGTTTTAAAAGTGGCATGACGTGTGCGTGTGTGTGGTGGGGGTGGGGTAGGGGTGTGTGTATGTGTACTATTAACATTTTTTTTATCTGTACTAATAACATTTTTTTACAGCAAAAATGTCTCCTTCAGATATTAAGGCGAAAATGATGATGCTGTTTATGATGATGTCGTCTGGGCTCGGGGGTAGCGGAGGCGACGAGGGCTCCTCCGCCCCTAGGCTCCCCAAATATGGAAAATTTGGGATTACCGTCGAGAACAAATCGGAGCTATTAGCGAGATCCATCGAGCTGCTAAAGACGGTCATCGACCCGGGGTTTATGAGTTGGAAGGAGGTGCTATATGAGCTCAAGTTAGCTGTTTGGGCGGCACTACAGGTAATATATTTATATTTATATGAATATTTATATTTCAATTTCAATTTCAATTTCAATTTCAATTTCAATTTCAATTTCGATTTCATATTTATATTTATATTTATTCGCAACTAACATTGTATTTGTTGGACAGGAACAATTCAACTTGGATCCAAAGCTACGCGATCCCGTGTTGGAGCAGATTAGGGAGCAACTCAAGTCGTGGAAAAAAATATGCGGGCACGGTACTTTGGGAAAATATGAGAGTCGATTATCCAATGGCGTGAATCTGCCCCCCCCCTCCCCCAAGGAGCCGATCTCATTGGCACAATGGCAGAAGTTCATTGACAATGAGATCGAGGATCGACAATTGGCATCTCGCCAATCGGGGAGGGAAAATCGGGCAAAAAAGACGGACGTGCACTACTCCGGACGGACCTCTTACGCCGAGGTGGAGCATAGGATGCAGGTAAGATTTAATTTTTCTATAACTACCAAAATATATTATTCTTCATTATTTTACTTTGCGGGGCTGATACTAATTTTACTTTACTTTATTTTATTTCAGGGGGTAGGGAGTGGGCCAGGGGGTAAGCCACATAGGCTCGATACTTATGTGGCTCTTCAGACTAAGAAGGGGAAGGACAAGGAGGTGTCCCCGAGCGCCGCGGCCACGATTGTAAGTAATCCGACAGTTTATTTTTTATTAATTACGTTATAACTTTTTAGTTTACTTATTTTACTAATCATGTGCTTTTTGTCGTTTCAGGCAAAGCTTAAGGAAGTGCATGAGTCACAGTCTGATGCCGACAAGGCATCTTTGTCCACAGATGCACTCAGTCAAGTGTTTGGCTCTGATCACAAGGGGAGGACAAGGGGGGTGAGCTCGTGGGTGGCCAAATCTAGGATCATTGGATTGGAGACGAGCGACACCGGGTTGGCTCGAACGGTGGATTCACACGACGCGAAGCTGCCCCGTTTGGAGGCGACGGTCCAAGATATGTACGGATTCATGAAGCGTACATTGGGCGGAGACAGTAAAGGGAAAGGGAAAGGGAAGGAGAAGGCGGTGGAGGAGGAGGTGCGGGAGGACGAGGAGCAGGATGACGAGGATGTGGACCTCGCTGCTTCATCACCGACACGTTCGTACTTCGATGATCCACTTCCCTATTTGGCTCCCTTAAACAGACCAATGTCGGCACTTGGTTGGGCGAGCGTGTTCATATTGGACGTATTTGATGGCCAGCGGATAGGGCGGGGGTTGAGGGACCCGAATATCGTCGAGGGTGGAATAGTTCATGGACGTGCGCTTCAAGAGATGGAGTCCAGGGTGCTCGTCACGCGTGTCATACCCGGGAAGGAGAACACCCTATTGTGGTTGAGAGAACAATGCGGCACGACGTATATTAGTGGGTGTGTCAATTCGTATGTCGTGTGGCCTACTCACCTCCTCAGTTTTACTCAAGACATGTAATAACATTATTTTTAAGTTTGTCCATTTTAATTATATTTGGATTATATCGTCATGTATATTATTTCTATCTTGAATATTTGGATTATATCGTCATGAATATATATTTGCATTATCTTTAGTTTGTTTGGATATATGATGTTTGGAACAGGTACAACGTTGCTATAACAGGTACAAATATACTGCTGGGCAGTGGCAGTGGCCATACTGCCCAGCAGATTTTTTTTAAATTCTGCCCAGAATTGTCACGGTCAATGACCGTGACAAAAGGTTGTCACGGACGTGCCACAGTCATTTCCCGCGACAATTTTTTTTAAAAGGGTCGCAGCTTTGTCACGGTTATAAACCGTGACAAACGTGTCACGGTCATTGACCGCGACACGACCGTGACACAAAATGCGAGTTTTGTGTCAAGGTCAATGACCGTGACACGACCGTGACAAAAAAATTTGTCTCGCCTCGAAATGTCAGGGTCATTGACCTTGACAAGTTGGATTTGTCAGGGTCAATGACCTTGACAATAGTGCAGATTTGGTGTAGTGCATGCGAGAAGGAAGAGTTTTCAAATCAATCGAGATAGGACGTGAACTCATTTTTCGCACATATATTTCTGTAAACAAATAAATATCTCTATGAAAGGGCAAATAGAGAAGGAGTTTCTGGTTTAAAGTTGATTAAAACAACACCAACACTTCACAAGAAATATTAGGGATGGTTGCTATCATAAAGCTGAAGTTGCTCGAATGATCATGTAAAGAAGGTTGCTCGCATAAAGACAAATTGCTCGAAGGTTCTCCCACAAATACCAAGACTAGGAGATAAACTTGGAAAACACAAATTATAATAGTAAGTTTGATGTACTTATATTTATCCCTCCTTGTAAATATAAAGATTACTTTGTAAAGCTTTGAGGTTGTTCGGTATCCTCGAGCAACCATATCTGGCAGTACATGGGAGAGCTTACATGCCCTATCGAACAATCTCATTCTAGGTATCTCATAGGTATTTGTCTTGGAGAATTGGGTGCAAGTCAACGTTGGAATAGACCAACCCCTTTAGGGTATTTAGGCAAAATCTTGGTTTATAAACAACATGGACTAGTAGTATCTCGTGATACCATCTCTGGGAACCCATTCGAGGGTCCTCAGTTCTAAATTGTTGTCCAAAAATTTAATCTCTAAGGTTTACACACACGACAAGTTGTTCTAACAGTTATGAGTAGAGCAACATCCAGTTCGATGAACTACCTTTTGAGTGGTGTGACAACACATCCGTCGCAGGTCACTATTTACTAACTCTTTGACGTCAGCACGTCTGACATTCGTGAACACGAAAAATTAGCACTCAAGTGAAGATAATCCTAGGATGGTAAGTCCATAGCTGACATATCACGTCCTATTTCATGCGTTCACAACTCTGAGAGTCTAAACAGTGTTCCCGCCAAAATATCATATCTAGCTCATTTAATGCAATATCTTTGGCATTAAATGCACAAGATTGTTGATATCAATAGGGATCAAATGCATTAATTACAGGAAGGTCACTCGAATGATATTCCCCTCCTATAAATACCTCCAACATTACACTATTTAGGGATCGCACTTTTCTAGCCTAAAAGTGATGCCAAAACACTCCCAGACAAGAGAGTTTATCATGAGAACATTTATTGGGTCCCCAACACTATTTAATCCATTTGTGTTTTAAGGTTATTTCCTTGACTTTTTGCACTAATTGTGCTTGATCTTACTCCCTCCAATCAAGTCAAATTTGGGATCTCCCTTTTATTGGTTGTTTCGTTATAGCATTTATGTTGTAAGAATATATTTAATACATCAGTTTTATACAATGAATGTGCCGATTTAGGACTTATATTCATTATCATTAATGTGAGTTCTGAAGCCTTGATCACCATCTTGATAAGGGGTTACACCTCCCTTGACATTAGTATCATTCTAAGAACTCACCTCTTACATTTGGTGACTCCGTTGGAGAGGTATTCTCTTTTGAGAGAGGGATAACGACGACGTGGTAAGGAACATTGATTTTGATGTTGTACATCGCGAGGAAGAGGAGAAACTTACCGGACAGAGAACGGGTAGGACGAAAGGAGACTGTTTTGCCAATTATTAGTGGGACGGTCGACGTGACTCTTGCGTAGATGGCAAGGTTGATGAGCTTATTCATTGAGTTCATTAAGACTCTAGCAACTCAGGTGGTGTTAGGGGAAATAGCGGGACCTGGTTCATTTGTGACCCCAACAGCGGATTTACAAGCTCCCTTTATCTAAGGGGGGATGGCTCAGATAATTACCAACAATGTTTCCCCTCCAACGTCACTACCGAGTGCTCCCTCCGCTATATAAGGAGGGACACATAGCTCCACTGCTCAAAATTTTCCCCCAGCTGCATGTCCAGGTACTGGCACACCGATCACACCACCAATGGAGAACCCACCCCAATACAGCACAACTCAACTCCACTTAAAATGGAGGAAATAAAAAAAAAGTGCTTTTGAAAATGATGGTGGCCTCTAAGATGGGAGGAGAAGCTTCTGTAGTATACAATGACTTTCATACCCCGTACACAGAGGAGTAGAATAATGAACCCTACTCGGTAGCGTATATTCCCCCTTATCTTTGAAAAGTATACGGGGAAAGGGGGGAATCCCATGGCGCATATTAAAAGGTTTATGGAGAACCTTAGGGCTCACTGTAACAACAAGAAATTGGAACTGAGAGAATTTTCTAAGTCTCTTACAGAAAAGGCTTACATGTGGTACTCCCATCTAGCTCCAGGCAGTGTGACCACATAGCAAGATCTTTATGTTCAGTTTGTATAGAAATTCTTCTTGGCTGAAGACGAATTCACTCTCACGCAACTCGCTCGAGAGAAACAGAAGTTCGATGGGGATATAGTGGCATATATTAGGAGGTTTCGTGACCTCTCTTTGGATGTGAGAAAGGATACATGAGAAGCTTGTAATACCCATCACTTTTATGAGAAATTAAATTCAATAATTAAGAGTACTTTGAGAAATTCAAGATTTATCGTGAATAGTAATTTTTGGAGTTTTCAAGGATTAAATGATTTTCGATGGGTGTTATATTTACTTTTGGGATTAAGTAAATAAGTCGGAGTATTTTAATTATATGTCGCAGTTGGCTAAAGCGACAAATGATAATATTTTAATGGGAATACCGCATTAAGTTGTGTGTGGTTAAAGTAGTCAGTTGCGGTCAAGTGCCTCGAATGGAGATTTCGATTGCGTGATGAGTCTCGAAATGGCCGAGATAGTTAGAATTGAGTATCCGGGTGTCGAAATTGGCTTTAGAGAATTTTTGGATTAATAGGGACTCGCAATTGAGTAATCGAGTCATTTTTGGGTTTTAAAAGGGTAAACCCTCATTTCTCCCTTATAAAGACACGGGGGAGAAAGAAAAGAAAGAAAGAAAAGAGATAAAGAAGGGAAAGAGAAGAGAGGAAGGAAAAAGTGAGAAAAAAGGGAGATTCCTGCCAAAACTTCGCCGAATTCGACTCGAGGTCGTCGGATTTCATCCTCCAGGCAAGTGTATACTTGCTCTATTTCATTTTGTGCATTTATTTCATATTATAGTTGGTAAACTATATAATTTTGGGTTAGAACCCTTAAAATAAATTTGGGAAATTTGAGTATGAGTTTACAAATTGATGTATTGTAAACTCTTAATGATTTCTAGTGTTAAATCCATGATAATGGAATGTAGAAATGGGAGAAATGAAAAAATTGGGGCTTTAATGGTTTTAGGGTTTAAATCTAAGAGAAATGGTTTAATACCACAAATAAATTGATGTGTTACATATAAATCAGTGCTAGGATGATTGTGGTGATGTTGGTTGAGACTAGAAACCATAAAAATGGAGGTTGGGTTGATATTTGGAATTTTGGAGATGATGTGGAATAGTAATGCAGCGGCCTTTCCGAATCGATTCGGCCTTGATGTTAATCTATTCGGCTCTTGGTCAAAAAATGAAATTTGTAGATATTTTCGATACGGTCGAGTGGGTGCCGATCGCGTATTTTTTTTTTTTGGATTTATAGTGATTTTTCTACGGAAAGCTGTCCGAGATCAAAATAGTTAGTCAGAAATTAAGGCTAGAATTATTTGGAGATAAATATTAGGGATTCTCAAATAGAGTGTTAGGATCTCTAAAGGACTTGAGGAGATATGAAAACTTTGGGTTCGTTGAAATATATCCGGGTTATAATTTAAATGGATATTGGATTGAGTTTTGGGTTTTGGGGATATATATAAAACCTAAGAAGATTTGGAGATTTCGGACCAGCCGAATCGATTCGGTATGAGACAGTAAGAAAGTAGAACCATTTCGAATCGATTCGGATAGGACGAATCGATTCAGTGGCCAGCGAATTGATTTGGTTCTGGGAGATATTTGAGGTTTTCTCCTTTAAGTTTAGGGAGATTTAAACTATGGTTTTGGGGATTATTATCGAGGATTCTAGATATGATATTAGGACTCCTAGATAATGGTATTGAGGGTGAGTAAATCCCGGGATGAAAGAAGGAACCTCGGATGAATTAATTGTACGATCTGCAGTATGGATTTAATGAATGCTTGGGAATACTTTTGGGTTTAGTATCGTGAGTGTGCGAATACTCGAATATTATTAATTATGAAAATCTTTGGGTTTATTGGTCATCGTTATGTGTGATTGGCAATTATGGCCATTTAGATTTGTGTAAGGAATTACGTGGATTATATATATACTATGTGAGTAAAGTATATATATTATATCATACGGATATGTATATATATCTATGTGTGGATGGTATATATATATGTGAAGCATACCCCCTCTAATGCTATCATGGGGAAGTTACGAGATGAGGGTGAGCATCCTGTCTCAAGGAGCAGGATGTGGATATTCCCCAAGTCATAGTCATCCATTTTTATTTGTGTGATTATACTTTGGGGATGAGAAGTCGTGGGTATGTGTCGTTCTCACTTGCCGGTTAGGAACTATGACCGCTTGCCAGACGCTGTGTGTGTGTTGGCTGCGATGTCGGTGATATTGAGTCCGACCGCTGGTCCCCAGGATGGTATGTGAGTGATGCCCTGGAAGATGATAGCATTAAGAGACCGCATCCTTGAGTTATAGCTCGTTGGGATGGTTATTGTACTTGTGTGATAGTACATTACTTGTGTATGAGAACAAGAAATTATATCTCTATGAGAGTAAAGAGATAAATTGAAAATGAAATGATAAAGAAATGAATTCTCATTCCGGGAGATTATATCCGAAAGTGTAATATATATATATATATATATATATATATATATATATATATATATATAATTGAGTATGAAAAATAAAAGATGAGTATGAAAATGGATATAATTATATGAGTATGTATGTATAAATTGAGTACTGAGGGTCTAATGGATCTCGACGATCGAACTTGCCAAGTAGTGGTGTATCGGGGGGTTCCTTGTTTGGATTTCTCTTTGCGAGACACCCCACGCACGAACATGGCTTAGTGTTGATACTGGGGAGAAGTTTAACCCTTAGTGCTCTAATATTGGGATTTCTTATATGGTGTGTATATATATATATATATATATATATATATATATCTTTCGTGTACTAAGGGTCTAATGGATCTCGACGATCGACCTTGCCAAGTAGTAGTGTATCGGGGGGGTTCCTTGTTTGGATTTCGCTTTGCGAGACACCCCACGCATGAATATGGCATAACTTTGAGATTAGGGAGAAGTTGAGCCCTTAGTACTTGGGTTGTTTAGGATTTCTATAACTTGGGGGTGATGGATTAGTTAGGCAGTGTGGTTTAACTAGGATGTTTAGAGAGATGCGCTAGGTGTGCACTATTAGAAGAGAGGTGAGGGGTATCTCATGGGAGTGCGATACCAATTTAAATATGAGATAAAACATATTTTTAAAAATAATGCATTTATGCACTTGCTAAATATTTTTACAACTCGGGCTCTGACCCGTTTCTATATTTTTCCTCTCTTGCTATATATATATAAGTGTCTAGATACAGCGACGCCTGTATGATGATCCTTTCGAGTCATACATCTGCTACATCAGTTGTGGATGCATGCAGGTTTATTTTTAGACGCTTCTATTCTTGTGATCTATATAGGAAGCATTGTAGTTATTTTCAAACCAAAAGCCCAAATCGTATTTATTTATTCTTTTACCGCCTTTCTGTGCGGCATTCGATTTGGTTGTATCATATTTGAACCGAGTGTTCAGTTATATAATCTCTTTCCAATTTTATTCATATAAACTGTGTGGATGTTTTAATTGTATAGTTTGTTTAAAAAGATTAGTTAAATAAAATTTTGACGCCAGCCTAATAGGTTATTTGTAATTAATTGGGTTTTCGACAGTGATGCTGAGAATGATCCATATGCGACTCTTGTTTTAATATGATATAGGAGTGATCGCCCGGTATTTTATTGGGCTGGTTGTCACAAAGCTAAGCTATTGCAAGTTTACACATGAGGCTTGTTGCCCGAATATATATGCTATTTGATAAACGAATTGCGGGAGGGTACGTTTGCTTCATTTCTTAAATCTACGAGGAATATTGTCTTGGTTGTGAAGCCACTGCCAACTCCCTCGCTCGCCTTGTCAAGCTTGTTACTGGAGCCATCAAGTAGCTCGGGAAGGGGTTACATCCTCGTGTGAACTATGCCAATGATGAAAGTGGAAAGCACGAGGGAGGGACTTGTGGCCAAAGGTGAAGGGGAAGCAAGAGGAAATTTGACAAAGATGAACCCCCACAGCTCTCTTGCTCAGTGGAGCAGGCTATCGAAACCAACGATCTCATGATTCGAGATAACATGTGTTGGACCATTGTGGCCGATACAGCGCCCATAACTCGGGAAGACAAAGAAGGTCTGAAGTATTGCGTGGTAGACAATAGGGTGGGACAACCAATGAGCAAGTGATTTTCTCTCAGGAAAATAATAGACAGACATGTCAAGAGAGGAGATATCCAGCTATCGCAATGTGACATGAATAGCAATCCTTTGCCAACACATGGAGCGAATATGGCTAGTGCTTTTGATGAGGAGGCAGAATGGCTGATGATGGAGAGCAGACTCCAGGAGGAAGATTTTGAAGATTCCCTTAAAGAGTGTTTATCTCAAATGTCTTGTTTGACGTCGAAAGAAGAAATGGAAGACGGGTGGAGTCCGATCTATGATAATTGAGTCGGAAACTGGAGGCTTGGTCCTTAGGGGGAGTAAATGTGGTGATAGCATACGACGAATAATATTAGAGAGATTTTGAGGAGGTTTACGATCTAGAAGAGGAGCAAGCATACCCTCAGCAGTGAATACCATCGAGAACCATAAGAATCGCAACTCCTTCCTCAATAGTGAATACCCTCAAGTATCTCCAATGACCACAGTCATCAGCAAATAGCCCCCCCCCCCCAAGAACTATCAATCCAGCAGTATAGATCTCCTCTCTATAAGAGAAACTTCAACAAGAAGTATTTTTGGGTTCCAAATGATTCACAAATATATATGGGATCTTTTGGTGAATCAAACAACAAAGTTTTATGCCCTAAAAGTGAAGACTAAAATTCTGCAGATTTGTAGTTTTTGTTTGGCAAAAGTCTTCATGAAAAAGTCTTCTAAAACAGGTATTTATAATATAACAAAATTCTTGAGGCGATGGAGGTCGTTCGAACGACTTCTTGATGTCGTTTTAACGACAATAGATGTCGTTAGAAGCGACCTAAGAAACGACCTGATAAAATGCAAAACAGTATGTGGTCGTTTGAAGCACAAAAGAAACGACCTATATCGCGACCTATCAATTGACTTGTGATGTCATTCGAATGACTTGTCAATGTCAATGACATTGACTTGTCATTTGAACGACATAAGAGGAAAAATAATATTTTAAAAAGCTCTCCTACAAGTCTTCCAAAAAAAAATTCCTTAGAAAAATGCCTCATTTTGAATAAAAAAAACAATTTCAAAATATATTCCAATACCATCGTAAATCAAGTTCGAAACTTAAACACAATTCTTACCAAAATCAATTTGTAGATGTCCATTATTGAAGAAACTTGATATTCGGATCCGTTGTCTTGAATAAATTCTCGTGAACTTCCTTCGATGATTGTAGCAGTATACGACCTACTCTATATAAAACCAGGACTATGTATATCCTTAAAAATCTCTTCTATGTCTATGTCAGTACAAAATAAAAACAATCCGAATTATTAATCAAAATGCCTATACAAATCTTATAGCATCCCATGAACCCAAAAGTGGAAAGATACTAAAATTATAAGTCTTCAAAAAATCTTCAACTTTAAATCTCTTCAAATATAATCTCTTTGCTTTCCTTGCTCTTATTTCCGCGTGCTTTCTAAATGATCATAAAAGTCCTACACACAATAAACAAAACCAATACCTTCATGACGTATCGACTTTGAAATGAGATAAACATAAATCAAATTAATTAAATCAATTCAAATCTCAAATCTCCTCCATAATGCAAACTCTCACTCCCCCATAATTCAAAATTCGTTATCCCCATTTTTATATGTCCAAAATAGACAAGGAAAAGAATAAACAAAAATAAATGTGGAGTGACACGACAAGCATAAAAAATGTATAACAATTACTCTCATGCAAGGATATACTCAAACGTATCCACAAACTCTTTTTGATTTTTAAAAAAATTTCAAGCAAAGAAAATTTTACAAAACAACACACACCGTGAATTTCCATCTAAACTCGCTCATAAATAATAATGATCATATTTTTCTAATCAATTCTTTTCTTTTGAATGATCATATCAAACTAAAATAATTTGGCTTTGGATACTTTTTTCAATGCCACACTTTTTTAGCTCTTTTTAAATGGTGGCTTTCACACAAAGGTTACTTGATCCTTTCGTAGACCTTTCCTGTGTACACTCATCATTTTTTCATATTAAACAAATTCCTCACGAGCAATGGTTCTTACACGCACTACTTTCATAATCAAGTTTTATCGCATATGTTTTGTTTTAAAGACAAAATTGAGAAGAAAACACTTCGAACAATGTGTGATAGACAAGTACAATAATCAAATAAATTCGTGCAAGTGTGCAATAATGGAGACTAAGAGTCACACAAGTAGAAAGTAATCGAAAATCTCATCTTAATGACTTCAAACATTATAAAGCACATGGATGAAATGATGTATCGTCTCAAAACACTATCAAATAGTCACATGGATATGAAATGATGTTGTGACTTGATCATCCTAAATGTCCATCCATAAACGGTGTAAAAAGAAAACAAAAATCTTTTTGTCCATTTTTTAAATTTTTTTCTCAAAAAAATAGAAAATCTTTTTGCATTTTTCCAAAAAATTTCAGAAAACAAAAATCTTTTGGGGGTTTTCGAAAAAAATATATCAAAATCGAAGAAAAAATATAAAAGTGGTAAATTACTAACAATAGGCATAAAATATCATCATGAAAATCATCCTATGCTAGCAAGCAAGCCTAAACCTCGACCATTAGGTGCGGAGGAGTTTTTCAAGGGTGATGACATCCTATGAAAAACATCCATCAAATCATGTGAAGTCTTGACCAAAACTTGCTCTCGAATATATGCAAACTCTCTCATGTGATGTGCAGGATCATGCAAAGGATCATGTGTGGGAGTGCGTGTTGGAACCTGTGTCATAGCATAACGTGGCAAAAAATTGTGAGACACACTAACCAACTTAAAATAAAATTCTTTAAGGTGTCCTCTCTTCTTTCAATGGGAACAAGAATAAACGGGTCTTGGAACATCTCTCTCAAAATGATTAGGACGTGATCTCCTACGTGAAAATGGACGCCTAAATGGGTTGGGTTGAGAGCCATATGGATCTATCACAAATTCGAGAACCGATTCGGGTGCTACATACATGGGAAGTACACGAACCGTCATA
Organism: Sambucus nigra; assembly: GCA_949130495.1. Taxonomy (NCBI): domain Eukaryota; kingdom Viridiplantae; phylum Streptophyta; class Magnoliopsida; order Dipsacales; family Adoxaceae; genus Sambucus; species Sambucus nigra. The sequence continues at coordinate 100,855,523 of OX422208.1, forward strand.
ACCTATTCTTAATTCCCCAACATTACCAGAAGAGGATCGAGGAGCGTCTTTCCTACCTTCTTAGATTTATCCTCTATAGGAACTTTGACCTCCTGAGCACGTTTAAGATCTTTCTCGAGTTGGGACACACAAGATTCAAGTTCACTCTTTTCCCGGCCTAAGACGATCAACTTCTCACTTAAAAAAACCTTCACCTTCTCAAGTTGACTCATCGACGCCTCACATTCCCTCAAAACTTCTATCTCTCTCTTCAAATTTAACACCTTAGGGCCTAACTCTTTATTCAACTTCTTCGTCTTTAAGGTCTTGGTGTATATATCTATAAATGATTTTGGAAATTACTTTCTCCCTCACTTTCAATCTCACTTGAAACACTTAAATCATCATTGGGTCTCTCACGTATACAAGTGTTCTCATTGTCGTGGGACAAACTAGATGTGCTTACATGAATAGTCATAAAGTAAAAACACATACCATGTGATGACTCTTCCCCAAAATCATTCACCTCGACATCACTATCGTTAAGAGTGGCTAGTATAGTAATTTTCTTGCCCTTTCTCTTTAGCATAGTCGCTTTGTGCCCTTTGCCCTCGCACTCAAAACATCTCTCCTCTTCCTCTTTCTCACCGCTTCCTTTTGCCTCTTCTTTCATTTTATTTTTCTCTAACATCCTTTTATTGGAAGAATTTTCTTTGGAAAATTTGAGAATTTTTTTTTAAAAAATTGCAAATATGGTCACATCATCAAACTCGAACTCACAAACTCTCTCTTCTTTTTCTCTCTCTTCTTAGACACTGTAACAACCCAAAGATTTGAGCGACTATTTTATACTATTTGGCCTAATGGGCTAATTTTATAAAATAGGAATGTTGGAGTAAATATTATTTTCCGTGAGACTTAGGGATAATATTTACTATGCTTTGTCTATTTACCATTATGAGAAGGTAAATAGTGTTATATTGTGTACTTTGCGTCGTTATATGTAAAACGATGGTTATGACCTATATTTAAATTTGGGTATGATTAATGAATTAAAATGGATTTGGAACGCAAAAATAGTTCACACTTTCCCGAATGCCAAAATAGGGGGTGCGGTTGTTTTGAGAATAGTCGAAATAAGTGCCCAGTTGTAATTTTTGGGATTCGGGCATTTTTAAGGGGTTATGACTCAATTAAGTGGTTACGAGTCATTTTAGTGGTGTATTAGCATTTAGGAGTGGAGGTTTATATTTTTAGACCCTTATAAATCCCCCACCCCTTTTCTTTTTCTTCATTTGTGTGAGAAACCAAAGGAGAGAGAGGGAGAGAGAGAGAGAGAGTTGGGAGAAAGTAGAGAGAAAGAGAGAAATGGAGGATTTGGGCTGGAATCCGTCGCTACCGGAGGTGTTCTGAGACTACGAACCTCGAGGCAAGTTTCTTACTTTCTAGATATTGATTTAATGTGATAAATTGCATGTGTAGTTAAGTTTTGGGAGGTTTAAACCATAAATGGGTTTTGGGTGATTTTGGGTGTTTAATCCTTAAATCTTAGTTTTAATTTGATTTGAGGATAAATTATTAGTTATAAATGGTGTAGGAATGTTTTGGTAGAATTAGATGTTGTTGATGTTGGGTAAAAGCAAAGAATGGAGGTTTTGGGATTTTAGGGTTTATGTAACCCGTCGTCCAAACTGGGCAAAATTCCAGGACCGAATCGATTCGGCCCCAAGGGCGAATCGATTCGGATAAGGAGAGGGTTACAGGTCTTGCAGACCGAATCGATTCGGGTTAAAACCGAATCGATTTGGCAATTGCAGAAAGCCAATTTTTGCTCACCGAATCGATTCGGCTATTTAGCGAATCGATTCGCAGGGGCGAATCGATTCGGCCCAAGGGGGCGAATCGATTCGGTTCCCCTGTTTTTGTGAGATTTTCTTATTTTGATTTTTAACCCTTTTTCTTTTAGGTCCAAGGTTTAGGAACCTTCCTTTGGGAAGTAATTAAGAGTCCTAGAGGGTGGTTTTGGGTAGACTAATGCCCTAGGATGATAATGGGATATTTAGGCTTACCCGAGGGCTAAGTTGCGTAGGTTGATATCCGAATGATTTAGGAGATTAACCTAGAAATGAAATTGGAAGTTAAAATATTAATGTTGAGATTTTGAGAGATACTCCATTATGGAGACTCACTTTGAGGACTTATGAATTATATAAACTAATCAAGGCTATTTTGGGGTTAGTGGCACTTTGGGGTCTTAGGTCATTAATAAAATATGACTAAATAAGAATATATTGCACCTTCTAAAACTTGGTGCTTAAAGGCTAAGTGAATGATTTTTGGAAAAATAAAGTATGAGTTTTCAAAAATGGAAAAAGTAATGTTTTTCATAAATGTTAATTTATGGTTACACACCTCTCTAAATCGCTATCATAAGGGAAGTCGCACGCGTTGTGGTGAAGCCCCCTGGCTAATGAATGCAGGGTGGATATAGTCCTAGGCCATGGGAGCGCTTATGGTTGTATATTTTTCTGTGCTGGTAGGAAGATTCCGGGTGTGGTCTTGGCTACCACACAGGCTCATGGCCGCTTCCCGACGTTTCGATAGGATCCCAGGTTGTCTTGGAGGCCCTGGAAGATGATAGCCATTTAGGGGCGCGCACAGTGGGGAAACCCGGACGGGCGGTCTTAGAATCGTTATATATATATATATATGAATATAACTATTCTAAATCAAGTTGGACTTGATGTATGTAAATGCCATATAGAGCATGATGAAGTGCCATGAAGAGCACGATGTAAGGCCATAAAGAGCCTATGATGATGATCATATTCCTGATAAGGAAGATATTTTTATAAAGCAAACAATTGTGATAAATGCCACTAGAGCATGAAGAGTATGATTATATTTCCTAATAAGGAACAAATTCATGAAATGAATTAGTATATGATGAAATTAATTTGGTAAACACTTGATAAAGTGTTGTACCATTTATATGTATATTCCTAAAGATAGAATTAGGAATTGTGCCAATAGATGATGGATGGGTTTTACTTTTATAGTTTCTTTGTGTAGCTGTAGATGTGACCTCCCACACTTATGCACACACATGTATTTATTTATTATTTCGTGCTTAGGGTCTGATGGATCTCGACGATCAACCTTGCCTAAGTAGTAGTGTATCGGGGGGGGTTCCTTGTTTGGATTTCGCTTTGCGAGACACCCCACGCACGAATAGGGCATAGTGTTGAGACTAGAGAGAAGTTAACCTTTAGTACTTAAATTAATTAGGACAGGGCCTGATGGATCTCGACGATCAACCTTGCCTAAGTAGTAGTGTATCGGGGGGGTTCCTTGTTTGGATTTCGCTTTGCGAGACACCCCACGCACGAATAGGGCATAGTGTTGAGACTGGGGAGAAGTTAGCCTTCTGTTCTTTCTATAACCTGAGCATCATTTATATTTCGCTAGGATATTGCTAGATTGAGAGGTGAGGAATATTATTGTTATCTGCGAGAGATTTACGCACTTACCTGCCATGCATTTTAGTCACATGATAATCATATCAGACCCGGCCCTGACCGGTTTCTATATTTCCTTGTATCTGCATTTCTTTGCCGTTACAGGTGCGCTTCCGCATGGACATCTGTATTTACATATTCCATTCCAGTTGTCATGGAGCTACGGCATGTTGCGGATGTTGTAGGATACTTGTAGTAGACGCTCCTTTCTTCTGTACTCTAGTTATGTTCAGTATAGTTATTCGGGCGTGTTTGCCCAAGGTATTGCACTCATTTATAATATTATAAATATTGATTGTAATATTTAATATATCATTTGTATTGGTCTATGCACCGACAGCTTATTCGGTGATTATTTATGGTGTTGTCATACTATATTCATCGATTTTTGATACCCACCGTTTTCACAAATGGGATTGTCTAAGTGTTTCTCTTTACTTTTAAATTTTTTTTTATATATGACAATCCGTTTTCTAAAATGATTGGTGGTTATCTCATACTATTATGTTAATCGACAGTGATGCTGAGAATGGACCATCTATGATTCCTGTAATTATTGGAGTATTGGGCTGGCCACCTATTATTTTAGTAGGCGGGTTGTCACAGATGGTATCTGAGCATTAGGTTCTAGAGTCCTTAGGAACCTGTGCGGATGTTTTACGTCTTCTGCGTTTCTCTCTATTTTGATGTAGAGCCTTAGGAATAAGGTCATTGAATTCTCTTATGAGATTTCGTTCTCCTGCTATGGTATGAGGACCCCGAAGATCTTCTGCGCGATCGTGTGAGGCTTGTAAGCCGTTAGATGAAGGGCGTTGAGGAAGTCCGTGGTGAAGGCGTCATTGGATGGGATTACTATAAGCTGTGGGCTGTGGTCGGGAATAAGGATCGCTTTGGAGGCCCTTCCCTTTGTAGCATTATTTTATAATGCTGCCGTGACTACTAAGTGCGGTGAAAATAGTTTTCCCAAGTACCGCTGCCGGTAGAGAGTGGTACTATGCTTGGGACTCCGAGCAATGTCAATTCGGAGTTGAGAGGTTCTTTATTAGGACAACATGTTGAAATTCGGTTGGTTACAGGAAGTGTAACCTCGTTCGGTGAGAACGTAAGGCCCGAGAGTTTTGGCCTAGAGATGGGTATAGTCGCCTCGTTATGGTGGGGCCGAATGTTTTGCCCATAGAGAGAGCCTCTCAGTGGAAAGGCTAGGCTCGTAAGTAAGTGTTGGAAACACTTTTAGAGAGTAGTGTTCATGAGACCCCACTAGTGGACATCCACCTGGGGAAGGCTCGTGGAGCTAAGGTCGGGGAGGCTGGTAGGATGTTCTCCTTGCTGAAGAGGTCAAGGGAACCACGCGTTCTGATCTTGTCAATTGAAGATAACCGGCAAGAATAGGACTCCTTCTTGAGTCATAGATGGAAGTAGTTTGGTTCGGGTAAGACTAGAATGACGTGTTTTAGAACTATCGGTAGCAGCCAAGGAGGTTGGCTAGTATGTTGGTGGGACTTTCTAACTAGGGTGCGAGTAGTACATTCCTTAGGTAAGATGGAGTAGTATGGGGATAGCCCTAGATTCGGGTGTGTATATCGAGCTTGTGATAGTATCGGTACATATTTTTATATATGGTAAGTATATTTAGATGGCTTCCATGATAGGGGAGTTCTGTATTTTTCCTTCTCACTCGTTATGGGGCGAGTGGTGATATATGTGGTACGTGCTACTTGTATTATATATTATACGAGTAGAGATATTTTTAGATTGGTTGGGGTGATAGCAAGCGAATATATCGCGAGGCTATCCTAGTTCTAGTTCTAGGAGGGGGACTAGTTGTTCTATAATATCTCTCCTGGATACGGATGAGACTTTATAGAGGTGGTTTACGGTGTGTAGATAGTTTCCTTTATTTTTTTATTTCTTATTTTATTTTCCTTGCTTGCTTTGTTTGCCTTGCTTGTGTATGCTATTGCCTTATCTCCATGACCGACTAGTTAAGGTGACTGTGTGGAGGGGTTCCTTGTTTGGATTTTGCTTCGGCGAGACGCTCCACTCATGAACCTTAACGACGTTGGGAGTGGAGAGATGTGCATTTTCTTTTCTGCTTTTTTTCTTTCCTTTCTTTTCTGTTGGTTAGTGCTGGGTTGGAAGGTTTAGCCAAGAATCACGTATATGAGTGATTAAGGGCTTAGTTCATGTGCGATATATGAGCACTATGATCGTTTTCCTCTGACTAACGTGGGGGAGGACTAAGATTTTGGATGTCCGATAGGGACTTATGGTTGTGCCTTAATGAGAAGGCCATTTGTGTAGAGGTATATGTGTCTCTTGGGGTAGAGTAGTGGTGGCATCTTACTGAAAGTAAATGCCTCAGTCGATTGTTAGGGTAGGACGTAGAAGTATATGTAGTAGTAGAGTTTCGAGTTAGGATTCCGTCGATCCCGATCATGTGTCTTCGACCGTTACTTCTCGACGACTGACAATGCGAGCACTACACCAAAAACAGGATTCTGGCACAGTTCAAAACCGTGCCAGATCAAATCTGGCACGGTTTTGAACTGTGCCAGAATCAGGTGTTCCAAAATGGGAATTTTTTTCTGGCACGGTTTAAAAGTGTGCCAGAATCAGTCAAACAGGAACACTTCTGGCACACTTTTAAACCGTGCCAGAATTTGATATTTCTGGCACACTTTTGGCACAGTTTTTAACTGTGCCAGATTCTTCAAAATAAGAACATTTCTGGCACACTTTTAAACCGTGCCAGAATTTGATATTTCTGGTACACTTTTGGCACAGTTTTTAACTGTGCCAGATTCAGCATAATTAAAAAAAAATTAGCACAGTTTAAAACCGTGCCAAAATATGATACATTTTTGCCACGGTTTTGAACTGTGCCAAATTTTTTTAATTTAAAAAAAAAATATTTGAAAGCACAAAATTCACAAATTAATAATATTGTGCGTTATTAATAAACTAATGTACATACAAACTTCAAAATATTACAAGTCTTTAACTGCTCGCATGCCAAAAAAAATTGGGCAGAGTTTCCTCTGTTTTCTGGACATTCCAAAACCTGTTAATACAAAACCTGCCTAACATAAAGCCCGCACGGCCACAAAATATAACAATCAACTTACAAAAGCCCTCATGGCCATAAAAGTCAATAATAAAACAACAAAAGACCGTACGGTCATGACACAAAAAAATGGATTCATTAATAAACCCCTTGTTGTAAACCATTGAGTTCTTTGTGTATTCCACGCGAATAAAAGCCAACGATAAACTGTTATCCTGCAAAAAAAATAGAATACAAAAAAGATACGATATTAGTAACCCAATAATTTATAAAAAAAAATACTCAAAACAAAAAAATTACATATATGAATGGAAATTAACGTCATACTCACAAACCGGGAGACCCGGGACTACGCGGTCAGTTCCTACAAGTTACATTGGTCCCGTGCGAGGTGTCCGTGCCTCCTACGGGGTCGTTTGGGGGGTGGTTTGGGTTTTCACCCATTAACGGCTTGTTTTTAAGTTTAAGTGCTGATTTTTGCAAATTATCGTCATATTCACAAACCGGGAGACCCGGGACTACGCGGTCAGTTCCTACAAGTTACATTGGTCCCGTGCGAGGTGTTCGTGCCCCCTTCGAGGTCGTTTGGGGGGTGGTTTGGGTATTCACCCATTGACGGCATGTTTTTAACTAAGTGTGATTTTTCCAAATTATCGTCATATTCACAAACCGGGAGACCCGGGACTACGCGGTCAGTTCCTACAAGTTACATTGGTCCCGTGCGAGGTGTTCGTGCCCCCTACGGGGTCGTTTGGGGGGTGGTTTGGGTTTTCACCCTTTAACGGCTTGTTTTTAAGTTTTAAGTGCTGATTTTTGCAAATTATCGTTATATTCACAAACCGGGAGACCCGGGACTACGCGGTCATTTCCTACAAGTTACATTGGTCCCGTGCGAGGTGTTCGTGCCCCCTACGGGGTCGTTTGGGGGGTGGTTTGGGTATTCACCCTTTGACGGCATGTTTTTAACTAAGTGTGATTTTTGCAAATTATCGTCATATTCACAAACCGGGAGACTCGGGACTACGCGGTCAGTTCCTACAAGTTACATTGGTCCCGTGCGAGGTGTTCGTGCCCCCTATGGGGTCGTTTGGGGGGTGGTTTGGGTTTTCACCCATTAACGACTTGTTTTTAAGTTTAAGTGCTGATTTTTGCAAATTATCGTCATATTCACAAACCGGGAGACCCGGGACTACGCGGTCAGTTCCTACAAGTTACATCGGTCCCGTGCGAGGTGTTCGTGCCTCCTACGGGGTCGTTTGGGTGGTGGTTTGGGTTTTCACCCATTAACGGCTTGTTTTTAAGTTTAAGTGTTGATTTTTGCAAATTATCGTCATATTCACAAACCGGGAGACCCGGGACTACGCGGTCATTTCCTACAAGTTACATTGGTCCCGTGCGAGGTGTTCGTGCCCCCCTACGGGGTCGTTTGGGGGGTGGTTTGGGTATTCACCGTTCGACGGCATGTTTTTAACTAAGTGTGATTTTTGCAAATTATCGTCATATTCACAAACCGGGAGACCCGGGACTACGCGGTCAGTTCCTACAAGTTACATTGGTCCCGTGCGAGGTGTTCGTGCCCCCTACGGGGTCGTTTGGGGGGTGGTTTGGGTTTTCACCCATTAACGGCTTGTTTTTAAGTTTAAGTGCTGATTTTTGCAAATTATCGTCATATTCACAAACCGGGAGACCCGGGACTACGCGGTCAGTTACTACAAGTTACATCGGTCCCGTGCGAGGTGTTCGTGCCTCCTACGGGGTCGTTTGGGGGGTGGTTTGGGTTTTCACCCATTAACGGCTTGTTTTTAAGTTTAAGTGTTGATTTTTGCAAATTATCGTCATATTCACAAACCGGGAGACCCGGGACTACGCGGTCATTTCCTACAAGTTACATTGGTCCCGTGCGAGGTGTTCCTGCCCCCTACGGGGTCGTTTGGGGGGTGGTTTGGGTATTCAGCCTTCGACGGCATGTTTTTAACTAAGTGTGATTTTTGCAAATTATCGTCATATTCACAAACCGGGAGACCCGGGACTACGCGGTCAGTTCCTACAAGTTACATTGGTCCCGTGCGAGGTGTCCGTGCCCCCTACGGGGTCGTTTGGGGGGTGGTTTGGGTTTTCACCCATTAACGGCTTGTTTTTAAGTTTAAGTGCTGATTTTTGCAAATTATCGTCATATTCACAAACCGGGAGACCCGGGACTACGCGGTCAGTTCCTACAAGTTACATCGGTCCCGTGCGAGGTGTTCGTGCCTCCTACGGGGTCGTTTGGGGGGTGGTTTGGGTTTTCACCCATTAACGGCTTGTTTTTAAGTTTAAGTGTTGATTTTTGCAAATTATCGTCATATTCACAAACCGGGAGACCCGGGACTACGCGGTCATTTTCTACAAGTTACATTGGTCCCGTGCGAGGTGTTCGTGCCCCCTACGGGGTCGTTTGGGGGGTGGTTTGGGTATTCACCCATTGACGGCATGTTTTTAACTAAGTGTGATTTTTGCAAATTATCGTCATATTCACAAACCGGGAGACCCGGGACTACGCGGTCAGTTCCTACAAGTTACATTGGTCCCGTGCGAGGTGTTCGTGCCCCCTACGGGGTCGTTTGGGGGGTGGTTTGGGTTTTCACCCATTAACGGCTTGTTTTTAAGTTTAAGTGCTGATTTTTGCAAATTATCGTCATATTCACAAACCGGGAGATCCGGGACTACGCGGTCAGTTCCTACAAGTTACATCGGTCCCGTGCGAGGTGTTCGTGCCTCCTACGGGGTCGTTTGGGGGGTGGTTTGGGTTTTCACCCTTTAACGGCTTGTTTTTAAGTTTAAGTGCTGATTTTTGCAAATTATCGTCATATTCACAAACCGGGAGACCCGGGACTACGCGATCAGTTCCTACAAGTTACATTGGTCCCGTGCGAGGTGTTCGTGCCTCCTACGGGGTCGTTTGGGGGGTGGTTTGGGTTTTCACCCATTAACGGCTTGTTTTTAAGTTTAGTGCTGATTTTTGCAAATTATCGTCATATTCACAAACCGGGAGACCCGGGACTACGCGGTCAGTTCCTACAAGTTACATTGGTCCCGTGCGAGGTGTTCGTGCCTCCTACGGGGTCGTTTGGGGGGTGGTTTGGGTTTTCACCCATTAAGGGCTTGTTTTTAAGTTTAGTGCTGATTTTTGCAAATTAACGTCATATTCACAAACCGGGAGACCCGGGACTACGCGGTCAGTTCCTACAAGTTACATTGGTCCCGTGCGAGGTGTTCGTGCCCCCTACGGGGTCGTTTGGGGGGTGGTTTGTGTTTTAACCCAACATTGATTTTTATAGTGCCTGAAGGACATAATTATCTGGTAATAATTAACTTGGGCTTTTTTACTTTCACTTTGAGGTGAAATGTATCAACTAAGGACACATGGTTTTGATTTACTCGATTAACAAAAAGAGTGGAACTGGCTTTAGATGAAATTAAGTCTATCATATTTTTATTATATCAGCAGCACACATAGGAACACCTTCAAATAAGCTATTACATCTAGCATTCTAAATCTCCAATAAAATCACCATAGGAAAACTTTATAATAAAATTTGATGTAGTCCTTATTGGACTTGAAAAACCACCAAGAGATAAGCATAGATAGAATACACTTTAAGCAAGGAAAAATCTCTACCTGAGCAGAAAAATGAGCATAAATGGTTTGAGACATTTCACTGTGTAAGAACAAATGCTGAATTATTTCTACATGACTGTGGCAGTATTGGCATCTAGAATCAAGAGAAATCATTATTCTTTGGACTTGATTATCAAAAGGAATAGCACCAAGAAGCAGTTTCCAAAGGTTCAAATGTGGAGGAATAGCATGTCAGGGACGTGATCAAAATAGCAATGGAGGACGTGATCAAAAGTTGCACAAGCTTCACAACGCACACACAAACACACACATATATGTGCATATGCAACTGCATATATATGCATATGCAACTGCATATATATGCATATGCAACTGCATATATATGCAGCATATGCATATATATGCACTGCATATATATGCATATGCAGCATATGCATATATGTGTGTGTTTGTGTGTGCGTGTGTGAGTGGGGAAGGGGGGGGGGGGCAGGGGCAGGGGCAGGGGCAGGGGACGGGGCAGGGCAACTGCATATATATGCATATGCAGCATATGCATATATGTGTGTGTTTGTGTGTGCGTGTGTGAGTGGGGAAGGGGGGGGAGGGGGGGGAGGGGAGGGGCAGGGGACGGGGACGGGGCAGGGGCAGGGGACGGGGGAGGGGCAGGGGACGGGGCAGGGGCAGGGGCAGGGATGTGGTTCTTATGGTAGAAGCTACATCCTATGAAATCAGGTTTTTAAGTCTTCCAAAAAATTTACGACTTAAGATTTGGCTACAATGTTTACTTTTCTGGATGGTAATCTATCTTGCATCTGTAATCCTCCAAAAATTTCATTCAACGTTTCTGTATCAAATTCAAGTCCTATCGGGTGAACATGTATTTCAACTTGGGTGCTCTGAAGTTACTCAGAATTCCTCACCGTCTTATAGAAGATAATGGTTTCCTATATTTATGCAGGATATAACACAAATATGAAAAAGAGGAATTACTCTTAGAGGGATGCTAACTAGATATTTGAGACACTGGTAATAGGGTGGATATAAATAATTGAGATGGAGTTTGAATTGATGTTTACCTTATTTTGGATGATTAGGATACACAATTGATAAATAAACTTGTAACTAATTCAACTTTAATGATGTAAGGGTTTAGTTGATGGTTATTTCTAATTCATCGGTGCTTTAGAACTCTAAAGGGTGACCGAGGTACTATATTTTAAGAATTTTCTTGGGATACCTTGTAGATATACTTAAAATGGCGTCGAAACAATTGAACTACAAAGAATAAGGAGAAGTCTAATGTAATATTTATTATAAAGTAACAGAAATCTAGGTTTCCAAAATTAAGTTGTCAAATGGAGTCATAGGCAGGGCCAGGGCCAGGGCAACTGCATATGTATGCATATGCAGCATATGCATATATGTGTGTGTTTGTGTGTGCGTGTGTGAGTGGGGAAGGAGGGGGGGGGGCAGGGCAACTGCATATATATGCAGCATATGCATATATATGCACTGCATATATATGCATATGCAGCATATGCATATATGTGTGTGTTTGATTAGTACACCTTACCTCTTTAACGATTGATTACACATGTTATATATAATAGCTTGCCGGTGCTTCCCGCTCAATAATGATAAATAAATAACCGGTTTTCCTAGTTGATTGCATAACGATTATAGAAACAACATAACTCAATTCAGTAGATGGTGGAGCAGGATTATAGAAGCATGAATTAGGAATATAAGTAGAGATTTTGCAGATTTGTACCTTAGAGGGAAGTACTTCGAAGCAAGTCATTCGTCGGTGTCACCAATGGGAGGACAAAGGTCGTCGAGCCAATACATAATTCCATTTTTACCAACATCTTCCAAGTTCTCGCAATGAGCTTGTTTTCCACCCCAAACTGGATACTCGGGCACTTTGATGTCATCGAGTAAAACTCGCACTTCATTCTTTCTCAACTTATGGAAGTGAACGGTCGAGACGGCTCCTGGTTGCGTTTTCCTCCCATAACCAACAAGTTCACGTGTGTGGGATAGTATTTTGCATTCAATTAGCGAGGTGAAATTTGGAACCTCGAATGCAGGGGAGGAACGAGAACACGAAGGAGTTACAGTGCCTATAGTAGGTAACTCCTGAACGTTGTGTCCAACACATGAAAATTTTCCGGTTTTGAAGTCGGTAATGAATTCATCTAGTGAGGATTTTATCCCATCTATGTCACTCCTAAGGTGATCAACATGATCCTTCCAATTTTCGGTGTCCTCTTTCACCTCCTCAAGCATTTCTCTAGCAAATGCCGACCCTAATATAGCGGTTCTCGAAATTGTGGACCCAACACAACGTACACGTCCTCGCGTATCTTTTCCGAAAACCTCAAAAATAGGCCCGGCATCCAAGGTCTCCTCCTGACCACTCGCTTTGTATACATCCAGAAGCATTTGAATTTGGTCCTGTATAAAAATATATTAACATTAGGTTTGATGATACGATACTTTGTTTAAACAAAACGAACATTAAAAAATTTAAATTACCGCAAATATTTTATCATGAGGGGCATAACCACCTCCTTTGATTATATGAGTTGCCAACCACAATTCAGCACGAGTGGGTGCACGCCCATGCTCCTTTCTCCAATTCTCTGAAGCTCGGGCATAACCATGACGACCTATATTATGAGTTGTCTTTCTCACACAATTTAGTTTAGTCTCTTTGTTCTTTCTTCGCAAAGCCCTTTGAACCTCTAAAGCTTCATTATTGCAAAACACCTCCCAGTCCTCAGATTTGACATTTCGTGGCACTTTCTCCTTCCACTTTCCAATATCACCATCCTTCAAATTAACCCTTAGCTTGGACTTGAACTTTTTCCAAGCATCGTTCGCTTTTTTCATAAAAATTTGCTTCTGACTTTCGCGCACATCTGGGAACTCTTTCTACAATATATGAAGAAATAAAATTAAAACATCACATAATTGAATTTACATTCTTTGGAATAGAAAGGAATAGTATACCATTAATGATGACCAAACTGAGTTCTTATATCGCACATCCACTTGTTTCCAACTCGTATAAGATATGGGAACATGTGTCCTTGCTAAGTCTCCCAACCTGGTTGAGAGTGTATATGAGTCTTCACCAACTGGAAGGCCGTGCTCATTAAATTTTAACTTCTTAGTGGAAGAGTCACCACCTACTCTTGAAGCACCCGAATCAACCTTAGAACGGGAGGTTGATATAGGTGTCTCCATATTTATTGACGGTTGCGAAGTATCACCCATATGAGACATTTATCTGGAAAAAAGTGACTATTGGAGACCAAAATAATCAAAATAAACATTTACAAGAATATTACATGTTCAAATAGCAATATAAAGAAGATGGCATGTTCAAATAGAATTATAATTTCAAACAACCATACATGTATTAAATGTTCAAAAAGCAATAAACTATTAAATGTTTACAACAACAACAACAACAACAACAAACGGAATAAATAGAATATCGCATATTCAAAAACAAGTTCAGAACTAAATCATTGCACTAAAAATCTGTGTCCAAAAGCTCCAGCAATTTATCATTTTCCTCGAGAATGGAGTCATACATCGTACGGTCAATATCAATCGCATCTATTTCTTTCGTCAGTCTCTTGGGAGAGTGTAAAACAACTGACCACCCATTCAGCTTTACATCTTGACAATAAAATACTTGACTGGCTTGAGATGCAAGGATGAACGGATCATCGTGAATGGCATTTTTACTCACGAGCTTACTAAGATTCACCATCACCAATTTTGAGATGGGTTCAACTTTGCAAGCATTCTTATCATCAACATCCACCCAATCACAATAAAAGACAGTATGTGCGAACCCAATGTAATTGAGGTCGAGTATTTGTCTAATAACTCCATAAAAGGTTGTCATAATCCCCTTCTTATTAAAGGCCTTAGTGGATACACCACTACTCTGAAAGTTATGGTTCTCTTCATGTCCAGAAGTACAAAAGGTGTACCCATTGCATTGAAATTTCTCATAACTGGTAACCCTATGAAGAGGACCATCAGCATATGGCAAAATTCCCGTATCATTAAATCTTGAGGCCTGTAAGGAATTGATAATTTTTTAAAGTTTCATTAAAAATAATTACGGTTGATAAAAAAGTACATGTATAAATAAAGACTTGCCTCGCTCCTTAGCCAAGGGATGAAATCATCAATTCTATGCGTCGATTGAGTCTCAGTTACCACAAATTTTCTACAAGAAATTAGTTTCAAAATTAAGAAATATCACATTACAATCAATTAATATGAATTAACATAGAACTAAGTGTGTACCTTCTCCATTCATCAACACCGTCGCATTGAGATAAAACCCATCTTCGCACTTGCTCATATTATACATTATTTAAGATCAATTCTTTACTTTTACCCAATGGTCGTTGGCATTCCGAGTCATCAAACTCATCATCAAGAAAATCCTCAAGATTCCTCTTATGAGTTCCTTCACCTCTTTTCGATATGTACTCCATGGCATACAAAGAAGCTTCATGTAACAAATATGCATTAGCAATGCTCCCTTCAATGTACCTCTTGTTTCGTGACCACTTTTTATATCTTCCCATTTCTCTCTCAAATAACCACATCGCCCGATATCTTGGTGGCCCAGCTGTCAAAGCTTCATCGGCTAAATGGTGCATGAGGTGGATCATCACCACAAAAAAGGCAGGTGGAAAATAAATTTCAAAGACACAAAGTGCCTCTACTAATGCGTTTTTAGCCTTCAAAAGATGTTCTCTAAATATCACTTTGGCACACAACACATTAAAGAATATGCTGATCCGTTGTATAGCTTTAAACAAAGGCTTATCATCCGGAAATGAATGCATAAGCAATGCAGGAAGCAACCGTTGCATAATGACGTGATAATCGTGGGACTTGAGATTGGTAAATCCAGGTGGATCGAGGTTAACATTGTTGCTGAAATTTGATGAAAATCCAATCGGTACCTTTAATGTTTTTAGTGTACGAAAAAAGGCTTCTTTCTCTTCCTTTCCTAATGCGAAAGGTGCCTTTGGCATAAGCCTTTTTTTACTGCCTTCAACATCTTTCATCCATAATTTCCTTTTAAGCTTCAAATGAACTTTCAAGTCTTCACGGGCTTTGACCGTATCTTTATTTGATGAACCTTTCACCGAGAGTATTGTACCTAAAAGAGTCTCTGTGACATTCTTTTCAACATGCATAACATCTAAATTATGTCTAATATCATGATCCTTCCAATACTCTAAGTCAAAGAAAATTGACCTCCTTGAAAAACCCTCGGTACCTGCTAGATTCTCATCGTCACCCTCACTTGGATAATCATCGTCTTCCATTACGACATCCTCCTTCTCCTTCCCCTTCCCCTTCCCCTTCTTCTCCTTCTCCTTCCCCTTCCCCTTCCCCTTTCCCTTTCCCTTTCCCTTTCCCTTTCCCTTTTTGTCTCCCTCTCCCTCTCCCTCTCTTTGAGCACCTTCTCGAGCGATAAGTGACACTATCTGCTCAACTTCTGCACTTGTTAACTTTCTTGGAGCCATAGCATCCTCTATTTTACCATTAAATGTTTGCTTTGATGTGTCAAACCTATAAGGATGGTCTTTAGGAAGGAACATACGAGATCGTTGGTAACAACATTTCGTTGACTTAGAAAGATATTCAGAAGGTGTATTTGTAGAACAAACAGGGCACCCATTGTAACCTTGAGTTGAACAACCTGCTAACATCCCATAAGCTGGAAAATCATGTATACCCCACATCAACATGGCTTTTAACTGAAATTTCTCATTTTTGTACGCATCCCAAGCCTCAACTCCAGACCATAAGATCTTTAACTCATCGACCAACGGTTGGAGGAAGACATCAATATTACTTGATGGTGACTTTGGTCCGGGAATCAATACAGACAACATTGAAAACTCACTTTTCATACACATTGATGGGGGAGGGTTGAGAGGTTGAATTATCACTGGCCAACAACTATACTTACGGCCAAACATGTTATTCGGGCTGAAACCATCAGTTGCTATTGCAAGTCGAATATTCCGCGGATCTTTTGCAAAATCTCTCCACATAATGTTTGAATTTACCCATTCTGCTGAATCTCGGGGATGACGCAAGAATTCCATACAAGAGCTTGCACGAGCGTGCCAAGTCATTTTCTCTGCTATCCATTTTATGGTATACAACCGTTTTAGCCTAGGGATTAGAGGGAAATGTCGCATTACCTTCTTAGGAACCCTAGAGTACTTTTTTTTTCCATTAGTATTCTGAATTTCTACCCCGTCCTCGTCTAGACAAGTAAACTTGTAGCGTAAAGAACCAAATTTTATACATCTAGTAGATTTTTCATGCTCTTTCCAAAATATCATACAGTTGTTAATGCATACGTCATACTTAACATAATCCATACCGAGATCTCTAACGGTGTTTTTCATTTCTGTATAACTAGTTGTCAAGTTGTTCTCTTCAGGAAGTAGTTCATTTAACAATCTAAGAATTCCACCTGTAGCACCATCCGATAAATTGAATTGTGTTTTCAAATCATTCAACTTTATAAGAGCATACATTATGGTATGATGCGAAGAACCGGTAGCTAGGTGCAATGGCTCCTGTGCGAGTTGATGTAAACGATCATACTTCTTGCCTTTGTATTTATGTGTGTGCGAATCATTGGGAACCTCAGAAGTTGGGGGGGCTTCATCACTGCCTACACAATTAGGTTCACTAGGTTCCGCTTCACCCATAAACATCTCACAAGCATCATTCACAAGATCATTCAAAATTGGAATATTGTGCACATCAGCGTGTTCTGTCGGTGTCACAGATTGCGGTGGTGGTTGGACTTGATCAACAACTAATGTATCACCGTGAAAATGCCATAAGGTATAGTTCATGTCCATACCATATGTCATTAAATGAATGAATATGTCATCTATAACAATATGTCCTTTCCCATTTCGACAACGTCTACAGGGACATGAATGTTTAACATTTGAACTATTACTACGCACATAATGAAGAAACTGTAACACCCCATCTCTATATGTATCGGTCTCGATATTTTTATCATTTATCCATTCTTTGTTGATTCCCGACGACATCCTGATAAGTTTAAAGAGCACACATTATAATATAAACGCTTACTGTAAATATATTTAAGTTTATTCAAGTGTAAATATGTATATATTTGAGCTCCTATATTTTCTCCATCTCCTCTACAGGGTAAGGGTCCTATCCCATTCGAAAATGCATATTTTGTATTGTTCATAATGTCTCATGCCATGTCCTAATCTAGAAAATTTCGCCAGCATCTCCCTACAGTTCTTCAAGTACACAACTTAAATTGGGAGTGTTCATGTGTTACTTAAGTTTTTCAACCAAGAAAACACAAAACACTACATCAATCTAGTATGCACCCAAAGAACATAAAGAGATGCCACCGAATTTTTCAAAATAGGACATGCATAATCATTATGTACAATACAAACTTTTGCATTTCCAAACTGTCCAAAAATGGGACAATTCAAGAGTTCTCACCACAGTCATAGTGAGACCTCTTGAACGGGTCTAAGATTTTTCTACATGTGTAACATCATTATTGAATGTTTAGTATTAATGTCTACTTACTATTTAAATAGTTTTTTTTGTTTTTTCTTAAATTTTCAACACATAATCTCATTTATCCATTTAATTAGTGGGGTGTCTACTTTTCAATTTGTTATTTTTACATTATTATTGAATATTTAGCACTTAAATTTTCTTAAAACTACGTAACATTTACAAATCAGATCAAATATACATTTTTGTTAAAGGGGTAAGAACATAAAAACCCATGATTTATTTTTTTTTCATTATCAACATTCAATTTGCACCAAAAACTCACACATTAAAAAAAATAATAAATATGTATATATGTATATATAAAACGCTAAAAATCAAATACGAATCAAATCAAGCATATCATAAACTCTAGGATCAAATCTGAAATCTAACTTAGGTTAAAAAAAATACAATGCTTTAAAGAAATTACCTGATTGGGATGAGTGCAGTGAGAGAACAAGGCAGTGACCAGAGAAAGAGAGAATGGGCGGGAGAGAGAGTGTCGGCAGTAGAGATGCTGACCTAGGGCAGTGTCAGCAGCAGTCGCCGAGAGAGAGAGACCGTCGAGAGAGAGAGAGACCGCCGAGAGAGAGAGAGAGACCGCCGCGAGAGAGAGAGACCGCCGCCGCGAGAGAGAGAGACCGCCGCGAGAGAGAGAGGAGAGGCAGGAGAGCGCATAGGCTAGAGAGAGGCGGGAATCGTGAGCGGGAACAAGAGAAAGAGGGAAGAGTAATGTTTTTTTTTTTGGTATTATATATTTTAGTAAGTGTACTCAATTTTGGCACACTTTAAAACAGTGCCAAATTTTGGCACTGTTTTAAAGTGTGCCAAATCTCTATAAAACCGTGCCAAAATCTGGCACAGTTTTAAACTGTGCCAGATTTTTAATATCAGGGTGTGCCAAAATGCTGTTTTTGGTGTAGTGGAGGTAGTAGTGTAACGGGAGGGTTCCTTGTTTGGATTTCGCTTCGGCGAGACGTCCCACGCATGAAACCGAGCTAATGTTGGAAGTCGGGAAAGGTCTTGGACACTAGGGATATTTAGTGTTATACTTATACGACTAGGTTAGGATAGATAGATTGACCCTAGGATTCTTAGGACGCTAGGCCCTTAGGGCATGCGGCGTTAGTTTAGGAAGATGGTTGGGAGTCGACCACAATAAGTTGTGGGTTAACTCTAAGTAGGATTTGGTCCCTAGACGAGAATTGTGGGATTTTGAGCTCGTTAGGATGTTTCCTTTCGCTAAGGCAATGCGGATGGGAGTAGTAAAGGCGCCGAGTAGATACCGTTTTAGAGTTTATTCGTGGCATGGAATGCCAAGTGGAGTGAGCTTCACCGAGACGAGATATTCGTGTCAAGGTACAAGCAAAGTTTTCAGGGAGAAATGGGGAACCGTTGGGATATGGGGTATATCCTACCACCCGTAAGTGGAGGGGTGGATTTGATTTAAAGGAGAGATCGGGGTAGTAGTTTTTATGGATCGAATTTCCGTGTAATAGTTCGGATCGTTTTCGATAAACGTTAGGCCGTGCGTAGCCTAGTATAGATGGCAATATGCCTTGTCTGCTCGTTGGAATGGAAACAGCGAATAGTATATTCCTGGGATCGGGAGTGGTCCGGGAACCTTCCTTTAGATTGGGTTCAGTAAGCAAGTAGAATTTTGAGGGTTACGCCAACGCGAATAGAAGTTAGTAGTGTTGGGGTTAGAGATTGTAAGATAGTGTAGTTATTCCCTAGTAAGGGCGTGACGCGATTCGGAAAGTAAGGCAATTAGTGCCGAGCTTGTGTGGGTATCTCCTTCCGTAGTAGAAGGGTGGGATCGATAGTTTCTGAGATCGATAGCAATGACCTTAGTATGAGTCCTATGAGGACATTTCTATTCGGGGGTTTGCTAGTATGATAGCGCGGTTTTTATTATAGTATACCCTTTATATGGTTATGGGTTACGCCTGGATTTTGAGGGCAAAATTCCCCTTTAAGGGGGGGAGTACGTAACAACCCAAAGATTTGAGCGACTATTTTATACTATTTGGCCTAATGGGCTAATTTTATAAAATAGGAATGTTGGAGTAAATATTATTTCCCGTGAGACTTAGGGATAATATTTACTATGCTTCGTCTATTTACCATTATGAGAAGGTAAATAGTGTTATATTGTGTACTTTGCGTCGTTATATGTAAAACGACGGTTATGACCTATATTTAAATTTGGGTATGATTAATGAATTAAAATGGATTTGGAACGCAAAAATAGTTCACACTTTCCCGAATGCCAAAATAGGGGGTGCGGTTGTTTTGAGAATAGTCGAAATAAGTGCCCAGTTGTAATTTTTGGGATTCGGGCATTTTTAAGGGGTTATGACTCAATTAAGAGGTTACGAGTCATTTTAGTGGTGTATTAGCATTTAGGAGTGGAGGTTTATATTTTTAGACCCTTATAAATCCCCCACCCCTTTTCTTTTTCTTCATTTGTGTGAGAAACCAAAGGAGAGAGAGGGAGAGAGAGAGAGAGAGAGTTGGGAGAAAGTAGAGAGAAAGAGAGAAATGGAGGATTTGGGCCGGAATCCGTCGCTACCGGAGGTGTTCTGAGACTACGAACCTCGAGGCAAGTTTCTTACTTTCTAGATATTGATTTAATGTGATAAATTGCATGTGTAGTTAAGTTTTGTGAGGTTTAAACCATAAATGGGTTTTGGGTGATTTTGGGTGTTTAATCCTTAAATCTTAGTTTTAATTTGATTTGAGGATAAATTATTAGTTATAAATGGTGTAGGAATGTTTTGGTAGAATTAGATGTTGTTGATGTTGGGTAAAAGCAAAGAATGGAGGTTTTGGGATTTTAGGGTTTATGTAACCCGTCGTCCAAACTGGGCAAAATTCCAGGACCGAATCGATTCGGCCCCAAGGGCGAATCGATTCGGATAAGGAGAGGGTTACAGGTCTTGCAGACCGAATCGATTCGGGTTAAAACCGAATCGATTTGGCAATTGCAGAAAGCCAGTTTTTGCTCACCGAATCGATTCGGCTATTTAGCGAATCGATTCGCAGGGGCGAATCGATTCGGCCCAAGGGGGCGAATCGATTCGGTTCCCCTGTTTTTGTGAGATTTTCTTATTTTGATTTTTAACCCTTTTTCTTTTAGGTCCAAGGTTTAGGAACCTTCCTTTGGGAAGTAATTAAGAGTCCTAGAGGGTGGTTTTGGGTAGACTAATGCCCTAGGATGATAATGGGATATTTAGGCTTACCCGAGGGCTAAGTTGCGTAGGTTGATATCCGAATGATTTAGGAGATTAACCTAGAAATGAAATTGGAAGTTAAAATATTAATGTTGAGATTTTGAGAGATACTCCATTATGGAGACTCACTTTGAGGACTTATGAATTATATAAACTAATCAAGGCTATTTTGGGGTTAGTGGCACTTTGGGGTCTTAGGTCATTAATAAAATATGACTAAATAAGAATATATTGCACCTTCTAAAACTTGGTGCTTAAAGGCTAAGTGAATGATTTTTGGAAAAATAAAGTATGAGTTTTCAAAAATGGAAAAAGTAAAGTTTTTCATAAATGTTAATTTATGGTTACACACCTCTCTAAATCGCTATCATAAGGGAAGTCGCACGCGTTGTGGTGAAGCCCCCTGGCTAATGAATGCAGGGTGGATATAGTCCTAGGCCATGGGAGCGCTTATGGTTGTATATTTTTCTGTGCTGGTAGGAAGATTCCGGGTGTGGTCTTGGCTACCACACAGGCTCATGGCCGCTTCCCGACGTTTCGATAGGATCCCAGGTTGTCTTGGAGGCCCTGGAAGATGATAGCCATTTAGGGGCGCGCACAGTGGGGAAACCCGGACGGGCGGTCTTAGAATCGTTATATATATATATATATGAATATAACTATTCTAAATCAAGTTGGACTTGATGTATGTAAATGCCATATAGAGCATGATGAAGTGCGATGAAGAGCACGATGTAAGGCCATAAAGAGCCTATGATGATGATCATATTCCTGATAAGGAAGATATTTTTATAAAGCAAACAATTGTGATAAATGCCACTAGAGCATGAAGAGTATGATTATATTTCCTAATAAGGAACAAATTCATGAAATGAATTAGTATATGATGAAATTAATTTGGTAAACACTTGATAAAGTGTTGTACCATTTATATGTATATTCCTAAAGATAGAATTAGGAATTGTGCCAATAGATGATGGATGGGTTTTACTTTTATAGTTTCTTTGTGTAGCTGTAGATGTGACCTCCCACACTTATGCACACACATGTATTTATTTATTATTTCGTGCTTAGGGTCTGATGGATCTCGACGATCAACCTTGCCTAAGTAGTAGTGTATCGGGGGGTTCCTTGTTTGGATTTCGCTTTGCGAGACACCCCACGCACGAATAGGGCATAGTGTTGAGACTAGGGAGAAGTTAACCTTTAGTACTTAAATTAATTAGGACAGGGCCTGATGGATCTCGACGATCAACCTTGCCTAAGTAGTAGTGTATCGGGGGGGTTCCTTGTTTGGATTTCGCTTTGCGAGACACCCCACGCACGAATAGGGCATAGTGTTGAGACTGGGGAGAAGTTAGCCTTCTGTTCTTTCTATAACCTGAGCATCATTTATATTTCGCTAGGATATTGCTAGATTGAGAGGTGAGGAATATTATTGTTATCTGCGAGAGATTTACGCACTTACCTGCCATGCACTTTAGTCACATGATAATCATATCAGACCCGGCCCTGACTGGTTTCTATATTTCCTTGTATCTGCATTTCTTTGCCATTACAGGTGCGCTTCCACATGGACATCTGTATTTACATATTCCATTCCAGTTGTCATGGAGCTACGGCATGTTGCGGATGTTGTAGGATACTTGTAGTAGACGCTCCTTTCTTCTGTACTCTAGTTATGTTCAGTATAGTTATTCGGGCGTGTTTGCCCAAGGTATTGCACTCATTTATAATATTGTAAATATTTATTGTAATATTTAATATATCATTTGTATTGGTCTGTGCACCGACAGCTTATTCGGTGATTATTTATGGTGTTGTCATACTATATTCATCGATTTTTGATACCCACCGTTTTCACAAATGGGATTGTCTAAGTGTTTCTCTTTACTTTTAAATTTTTTTTTATATATGACAATCCGTTTTCTAAAATGATTGGTGGTTATCTCATACTATTATGTTAATCGACAGTGATGCTGAGAATGGACCATCTATGATTCCTGTAATTATTGGAGTATTGGGCTGGCCACCTATTATTTTAGTAGGCGGGTTGTCACAGACACCTCCTAACCTTTTCTAGATTGGGGCCCAAGTGCAATCCCTCTATCCTTAGGCTTTATAATGTCAGGAAACATGTCGATCTCATAAGTTTGAAGATCTCCTACGAGTTCTTCTAACCTAACTGTATCTAATATCCCTAATGAGCTCAAAACAGTGAACTTAAGAATAAAATATTTTGGGAGTGACCTCAAAATATTTTTAACAACTCTCGCCTCATCTATTTTCTCACCCAAATTAAAACTCGTGTTGACTATATTCGACAACCAAGCATGAAACTCGCCAAAATACTCACATTCTAATACGGTGATAGTCTCAAATTGGGTGTTCAAATTTTGCAACTTATATGCCTTAACTCCGTTGGTACCCTCATGTGTCAATTGAAGGATATCTCATGTCTCTTTCGACGTGGTGCACGTCATAATACGAAAAAACTCGTCAGGGTAACGGCACCAGAAATAGCACTCGGGCTATGGAAATTATAGGTACTCCATTTATAATCATCCTCATTCCAGTCAGACACATGTTTAGAATTGGTGACATTTTCAACGGTGACAGTGGGAGGAGTCCATCCTCTTTCACAGACAATCCAAACACGCTCATCGATAGCTTTTAAACACGATCTCATATGGGCTTTCCAATATCCATAATTAGTACTGTCAAATACGGGCATCCGATTATATAAGTTATCCATTGCAAAAATTTCAAAATCAGATTTTTCAAAAAAATCGATACCATAATTTTTTTTTACAGAAAAGGGATCACTCGATAATTTAGATCAACCGGCGTCAATATTAATTCGAGAATATGTGATATCAATTATTTATTTTATTCACAAATTTCCAATTTAAAACTTATTTAATTAGAGTCAATCTTCATCCAAATATTATTAAACCCTAATCATGTATCTATGTGGATAAATTAAACATGCAATCACAAATCAAGCGACAAACAAGATTCAAGAAAAAACCTCTTTCGAGTAAAACCTTTTATTTCTCTATGTAACCTAAATCGCAACTAACAATTACATAATGAAATCTGTAATTAATCTTATGCTAAAGATCCAGATAGACCACACCCTAGCACCAACAAAGATTCCCTCGACAACCTTAAGAACCGCAGCTCCTTCCCCAGGAGTGAATAACCTCGAGTATCCCCAATGACCGCAGTTGTCACTTTTGGCTTGGGGTAAAATATTTTCCCAAAGTGGCTAAAATCAACATCTATTTGGAGTTCATATTTTGTCTCTATAAAGTTGCAAGGATGGTTTTGACTTGGGTACCTTGTTATTGTCAAAATTAGAATTTGGTACTACCATTTTAGACACTGGTACTTCTTTGATGTTAAATGTCCCCCTTTAGTGGCAAAAGTATTACATTAGATAATTAACAATGTACCAAAGAAGTACCGTAAGTACCAAAGTCTATTTTCAACAATTAGCGAGGTGCCAAATTAAAAAAAAAAAAGAAAAAGTAAAAAAGATTGTAAATAAGATACACGGTATGATAAATAGCGAACAAAATTTAACTCCAAATAAGTGTATACCTATGTGAATTTTATTTCGCCCGAACCAAAAGGAGCCCGAGGTTTTCTAGGGTGTTTAGCTTTCAAGCTACATTTCAAGGATCTCCCGCGTGTATTTCACAATATTGAATGGGTGAATTTTGCAATGGTTTAACTGATGTATATGGACAAATGCTAACGAGGAGACACGAATGAATGATAATGATGAGGCAAGTGTCATTGTTGATACTTGATATTGAATGAGAAGGCTGAAGGAAGTTGTGGCTAATTTTCATAATTCTTCTGTGTGCGCTGGGAACATAAAGCTTTTTGTGCTGTTATTGTGGTTCTGTACACAGTGGAGGAGGGAGTACTTAAAGAGGGAGTACTTCGAAAAAAATGAAAAAAAAATACTCTTAAACCTAATACCCAACTGTCACCAAAACTGATCTAAACACCAAAACAGATCTAAACATTACTCGACTCTCTAAACATTTCTCCCAAGACAGATCTCCCGTATATTACATTTGCCAGTGATTTCTTGTGATTTAGTCTCATGATTTCTTTACTTTTCATTTTCCATGTATTACATTGTTTTTAGTCCGTGATTTCTTTAAACTTGTAATTTATAATTTTTTATGATTTAATGTTGTATCAATTACTAAAAAATTCCTCAAAATATTTTTAATATATATTTGGTCCAAGTTTTTTTATTTTGTTTCAAAAGTCCCTTAACCATAACCACTCATTTAACTAATATTCTCTTATTTTTAAAGGTTTATGCTAGCGGAACCCATTTAGTGTTTTTATGTGGCGAGGGACTTTTTAGAACAAAATAAAAAATATGGACACAATGTGTATTAAAAAATGTTTGAGGGATTTGTTTTATATTAATCCATAAAATATTTGTGTATGATGTCATTGTATATGATAATGTTTAATTTGAGTTGTAATTGTCTAAAAATACAAATTATCAATTAAATAATTGTAAAAATGAAAAGATAAACCTAACTTTTTTTCGGGGGGCTACCGCCCCCAAGCCCCCGTCCTTGGATTCTGCCCCACCGCGACTAAATTCCTGGCTCCGCCAGTGTCTGTATATCATGTTAATAATTTGTAAATATTACATGCTCTCAAGTATTAACTAATATGATTTCTAATTTTACGAACCTATAAAATGCATATTGTTATATTTTGAAAGGGGTGCAAGGGCTATTACACATTTTGTTTGAATAATTGAACGTGTATATGACCATTACTGTAAGGACCTAAAACATGATTAGTAAGGTTAATTATATGATTAGATATAAGTTATGAGTTATAAGTTATAAATTGGTTATGTGTACTAAACATGTTAATTATCATGTTTAGGGAATGCATACTCATGTGATATGTATGTCATTTACATTAGATGCGAATCGACCTTATGATTGGGGATAACATGTTTAGGGCATGGGATTAGTTATGTGGTTAAATGCATCATGAAAATATGTTTCTAAATTCATCATTATGTTTATAAAAGTAAACTAGAGGGTTGGTGTGAAAGTGGCGATGTTTGGTGGCTAAATGTGAAAGTTATGAAAGTTCGAGTAAATTGTTACTCTTCTGTTCGTGCCCAAATTAGGCATACTAAATTTATGATTTTGGTCAAACATAAGATATGAAGGTTGTATATGTATAAGTTATCTGCGTGTAGACACAAAGAGGGAGTCGGGGCCCGTGATAGTGAGTTATGGTGATTTTACCAAGGTGGGAAAAATGTGTCATTAATGGAATTGTCTAATTCGACCTTTCGTCCAACCAATCACGCGTTAGCACTACCCCTATTGCTATTGGACCACTTTAAAATGTATTTCTGATTATAAATGATAGGTATGTCTTCTTCCTCACAATAAATAACAAGTTTTGCCTAAGGAGAGAGAAAAGAATGTTAAGGAAGAAATCCTTTGGAAAATTTCTATAAATCGAGGAATCCTCGTAAGGTAATTACTTCTTTATTAAAGTTGATCACATGGATGAGTTCTACACTTGGTATATTTTTGTTTCTGATTTGTATAAATATTTTAATATTACCCATATTGCCAAATTTTGTTAAAATAAGGATGGTTTAAGAACATATGTAAGAACGTGTATTAGGATCGTATTTGTTAACTTTAAAAATCCTAAATTTGAATCAACTTGTTATGGAGCTTTTGATTTCATAAATTCATGTATATGATTATGTATGTACTAAAACATGTTTAGTATGTGTTTCCATGATTGGTAATCGAGATGGAGGTTATGTATGCTTAAAAATGTTAAGTTATGCTTTAATGTTCTTTTTCGACCTAGTTGTGCTAAAAATGGCATAAATCATGGAACACTTATTGGAATTGAGTGATTATAGTTGGAGAGTAAAATAGACTCATATATGTATAACATATACGATAATTGTGTAAAAATACCAAGAAATGAACCTTTGGTCATAGTTTGAAGTTTTGGTTTAAAATCTGCCCTAAAGGAGCAAGAATGCATACGAGGTGTTTGACGTTTTGCTCGACATAGCAAATAAGTCCTAAAAATTATGAAACATTAATTTTGTATTATTAAATGTGTTTATTGATATTGGGTGGAATATCATACAAAGTTATGATGTATAAAAAGTACGAAAATTCCTGGAAGTTAAAGTTGTGTTACTATTTTTCTTGAGAAACCATTTGGAAAAGGTTGTAATAAAATGGGCATAACTTTGTCTAGAGAATTCATAATTTAATTTCGTAAATTATGTTAGAACCCTAATGAATAGGGTTTTATATATATTTGAAGTAACATATGTATTTCATCTTTAGTTATTTTTTATTGACCAAATGATGTGATGTATTACTGGGTTTAATGTTAATTGGTGTATTCAAATACTAATGACGTTGACTTGTTAGGTGGGGAAGCAACTAATACTACCATACCAAGGAAGTACTTTTGGTATTAATCTTAGTACAAACTCCAAGGTGAGTGACCTGTCCTATGAAATATAGATACTTATATGTTCATCTGGAAATGTGTAGTTAAACACATGTGTTAAAATGCTTATGGGAGTGATGTTGTATTTAGGAAATATATGCATATGATTAAAAATGTTATGCGATGTTATATAATGATACGGACTGGTGAGTCCTTTATCTAATGTTAAGGACTAGTGGGTCCTACGGGATGCAGCGGCCCCGTTAATCCAATTTAAAGGTTTGTTGTACTCGGGCCTAATTAGGGGATTTGGTGTTCCCCATTAACTGGGAGTTAATTGGACTGACGGGTCCAGGCTTGCGAGATTTACACAATTCCTATTGGGTTATAACATTAGAAAAATAAAGATGGTTATTTGAATTGGTTATAACTGTGGAATATGGTCATTCACTAAGCTTGTGTTTCTTACACTCCTATAATGTTATGTTTCAGGTATGCCTATCATTTGGAGTTCACTGCCAAGTTAGAACCTTAAAACGGGGGAATAACGGATATCTAGTATGGTTTGAATTTCAAGAATATTTTTGTCTAAATATTAAACAAAGTATCTTGGTTATGTAAATTTGTGTAGTACTTATAAGTTACATGTAAAGGTAGTTATGTTTTCATCTACACATACATTTGAAAGAAAAAAAATCTTATGATATTTTTCCTTAGAGATTTAAATTAAAGCATTGTTTAAGGCAATTTATCTCTAATTAAAAGAATGAGTTTAACTTAATTAAGTCGGGGTGCGACAACGTGGTATCAGAACGTGGTTATTAGGTTTTGGATAGGGTGTGAGGGTCTAGATTGGCAGTGGACACTAGAAAGTGAGTTTTCTACGCGTATGGATTTTGACTAACAATATTAATATTAAACTGCTACGATTGTATTTTGTTTAAGTTAATTATATTGCAATGACTGATGGATCCACGTGAGCCGCATGAAGGAGCAGAGGGTGAAGCATCTTATGTTCCTAATAGTTAGCAAGGACATAGGCATATTGAAGTTGATGAACCAGAGGTACAACAACAACCTATTGATGATGTGGAAAGAATATTACGTGTTGTGGCACAATTAGTGGAACAAGCTTAAGGTGGATCACATGGTTGAGATAGGGATAAATTGCATGAGAGGTTCGTGAAGTTAAATCTGCCAGCATTTACGGGGACT
Organism: Sambucus nigra; assembly: GCA_949130495.1. Lineage (NCBI taxonomy): Eukaryota > Viridiplantae > Streptophyta > Magnoliopsida > Dipsacales > Adoxaceae > Sambucus > Sambucus nigra. Next base: position 100,884,293 of record OX422208.1, read on the forward strand.
ACTGATCCGTGAGTGGCAGAGGATGGATTAGAAAAATAGAAAAATATATTCAAGGTGATGTAAGTGAGAGATGAACAAAAGGTTTTGTTAGCAACCTTTAGATTAGAGGATGATGCAAAGTTATGGTGGGATAATACAGAGAGGTTACTTATTATGAATAGGGGAGTGGTGCCAGCAAATCCTCCACCAATTACATGGGAGTGTTTTGTGCATGTGTTCTTTGAAAAATACTTCCCAAGGCTTGATAGGAAGGAGAAAGAGGAAGAATTTATAATGCTGAAACAAGGGAACCGAACGGTGGCAGAGTATGAAAATTTGTTTATATCCTTATCCAGATTTGCACTTGATTTGGTGAGGATAGAAGAAAGTAAATGTGATTGGTTTCAGACTGGGTTGAACGTAGATATAAAAAATATTGTTGCTAATATGAAGATCGTAGATTATGTGGACTTGGTGGATAGGGCCATGGCATCAGAAAAGTCAATGAAAGAAATGCAAGATGAACACTCGTATAAAGCTAGGCACGATGGTATAAAATCATATGGATGGGAGATGGGAACCTCAACTCAGAATTTAGCACGAGGAGTATCCAAGGTCCAAGAATTTAAAAATAATAGAAGTGCACGTGGAAGATTTTAAGCTCGAGGTGGAAGGATTGGGATGAATCGGTCAAAAAATATATTTGTATTGGGATCGAGGGCCGTGTTTTTTTTAGATGTGGTGGTCAAGGGCACATGTCTTAGGAGTGTACAATAGCTGAGACGACACCTTTATGTTTCCATTGTCATCAACCAGGGCACTTACGAAATATTTGTCCAGCGATGGGAGCTACAACATCAGTTGGGAGTGTGACGGTAGGAGATAGGATTTCTACACCGAAAGTACACAGAGGAGGTAGAGGAGGTGTGTCTCAAAACCAAGTCCAAGGCAGAGTGTTTGCATTGATACAATAAGATGCACAAGCTATGCCTAACGTAGTGACAAGTACATTTTCTATTTGTAATAAAGATGCTTATGTGTTGATAGATCCTGGTTCTACACATTCTTTTGTATCCTTACTTCATGTGTTGCATCTGAATAAGCTATTATCGTCGTTAGATTCTAGTTTAGTGATTATTACTCCAGTTGGGGGGTTGGTTTTTATTGATAAGGTGTATAGGGAGTGCGTGGTATGAATAGGTGAAAAGGAGTTGTTGGTTAACTTATTACCTCTCGATATGTGCGACTTTGATGTGATATTGGGTATGGATTAGTTAGCCTCATATCATGTATGTTTAGACTGCTTTAAAAAGGAGTTAGTGTTTCGGTTACCGGGCTAACCTTAATTTAAATTTATTAAGGAACGAAATGTCTCTCCAACATGTTTGATTTCTGCTACAAAATGTTATGAACTGCTAAGGAAAGGATGTGAAGGTTATCTTGCTCATGTGGTGGGCACGCGACAAGAGGCTGGAAAACTATCAGATGTACCATTAGTTAATGAGTTTGCAAATGTCTTCCCATAAGAACTCCCAGGGTTAGCACCAGATCGTGACGTAGAATTTGCAATTGAGTTGGTACCAGGCACTACACCAATATCTATTACACCATATCGTATGGCACCTGCAGAATTAAAGGAGCTAAAGATACAGTTGCCAAATTTGTTAGATTATGGTTTTATAAGTTCTAGTGTATCACCGTGGGGAGCCCCAGTACTGTTTATGAAGAAGAAAGATGGAACCATGAGATTGTGCATTGATTATTATCAATTAAATAAGGTGAATATCCATAACAAATACCCTCTACCTAAAATTGATGACTTGTTTGATAAGTTTCAAGGAGCCAAAGTGTTTTTTAAGATAGATCTGAGATCCGAATATCATCAATTGAAAGTAAGAGATTGTGACATCGCTAAAACTACTTTTTGTTCTAGGTATGGACATTATGAATTTCTTATCATGCCATTTGGGTTAACAAATGCATCGGTTGTATTCATGGATTTGATGAATCGTATATTTCACCCATACGTGGATTCTTTTGTTATTGTCTTCATTGATGACATTTTGATATATTCTCGTAGTAGGGATGAGCATGAACACCACCTACGTGTTATTTTACAGACCCTGCGATTGAAGCAGTTGTATGCTAAGTTTTCTATATGTGAATTTGGGCTAGATAAGGTAGTATTTTTGGGACATGTTATTTCTGCTGATGGCATTTGTGTTGATCCCAAGAAGGTGGAAGCAATAATAAATTGAGAAATACCATCTAGTGTAACAGAAGTATGTAGTTTCTTGGGATTGGCTGGATATTATTAGAGATTCATACCAGGGTTTTCTTCTATTGCGTTCTCATTGACTAAGCTTACCAGGAAGGAGAGAAAGTTTGTATGGAATGATGATTGTGAGAAAATCTTTTAAAGTTTAAAGGGTAAGTTGACGTCAGCTCCAGTATTGACTATTCCAATGGGTACAGAAGGTTTAGTTATTTATAGTGATGCCTCGTATCAAGGACTTGGTTGTGTGCTAATGCAGTATGGAAAGGTAATTGATTTTGCTTCTCGATAGTTAAAGATACATGAACGCAACTACTTTATACATGATCTTGAGTTGGCTGCAGTAGTTTTTGCACTAAAGATTTGGAGGCATTACTTATATGGTGTTAGTTGTGAAATTTTTACTAACCATCAAAGTTTAAAATACTTTTTTACTCAAAAAGACTTGAACTTGAGGCAAAGAAGGTGGATGGAACTTATAAAAGATTATGATTGCACGATACATCACCATCCGAGTAAAGCTAATGTTGTTACTGATGCTTTGAGCAGAAAATCTCTAGGCATAGTATCTTGTATTTATTGTATTTGAGTTGACCTACTGAGAGAGTTAGCTTTAATGGGGGTGGAATTAACTTTGAATGAGTCTTACGAAATAGGAGCACATTTAAATGTTAGACCCACGTTGATAGACTGGATAAAACAAGCACGGGTAGGAGATATGAAATTAGAGAAAGTTAGATATAATATGAAAAAGGGTAAAGCAAATAAATTTTCTATTCATAATGATGACATTGTTATGTACGGTAACCGTTTGTGTGTACCTAATGTGCCTGATTTAAGAAGAACAATTTTAGAGGAAGCCCATTGTTCTTTATATGCTATTCATCTAGGAAGCACGAAATTGTATAGAGATTTGAAACAATGTTATTGGTGGCCGGGAATAAAACACGACATTACAGATTTTATTGCTAGATGTTTAGTGTACCAACAGGTGAAGGCGGAGCATCAGAAGCCAAGTGGTTTACTATAGCCCTTACCTATTCCTGAGTGGAAATGGGAGCATGTTACTGCATATTTTGTTATAGGTTTACCAAAATCATCACGAGAGTTTGATTCTACTTGGGTTATTGTTGATAGGTTGACTAAGTCTGCACATTTTCTTCCTGTTAAAATTACTTACTCCATGGATAGATATGCCAAAATATATGTGGATGAGATTAATAGATTTCATGGTGCACCTATTTCTATTATTTCTGATCGAGATCCTAAGTTTACTTCTCACTTTTAGCCTAGTTTACAACAAGCTTTAGGGACTAAATTGAAATTTAGTACATCTTTTCATCCTCAGAATGATGGGTAGTCAGAAAGAATGATTCAGACACTCGAAGACATGTTACGAATTTGTGTATTGGAGTTCAAGGGCAGTTGGGATTAACACTTGCCACTAATAGAGTTTGCTTATAATAATAGCTATCATTCGAGTATTGAGATGGATCCTTATGAAGCTTTGTATGGGAGAAAATGCAGAACTCCAATATGTTGGACTAAATTAGGAGAATGAAAATTACTTGAGCCAAAAATTGTATAGCAGACTACTGAAAATATAAATCTTATCCATAATCACTTGCAGGTGGAGCAAAGTAGACAAAAAATTTATACAAACAACCGAAGGAAAGAATTAAAATTTGAGGAAGGTGATCGAGTATTCCTACTTGTTTCTCCTTGGAGATGGGTTATGAGATTCGGGAAGAAAAGGAAAGTTAAGCCCCAGGTACATTGGCCCTTATGAGACAGTGAAACAGGTTGGATATATAGCTTATAAGTTAGCATTACCACCAGAATTGTCCTGGATACACGATGTTTTTCATATATCCATGTTACGTAAGTATGTGCCCGATCCTTCACATGTGTTTATTTCACAACCGATAGAGCTTCAAGATGACTTAACCTACGTGGAGGAACCAATTGCTATTGTAGATCAAAAGGAGCAAGTGTTACGTAGTAAAACCATTCCACTAGTTAAGGTTATGTGGAGAAGTCAGAATGTGGAGTATGCCACCTGGGAAGGGGAGGATAACATGAATAAGCAATATCCTCATTTGTATGGAAAGTTTCTTATGCGTTAAATTTTGAGGACGAAATTTTTATAAGAGGGGTAGAATTGTAAGGCCCTAAAACATGATTTGTCAGGTTAATTACATAATTAGTTATAACTTATGAGTTATAAGTTATAAATTGGTTATTTGTACTAAACATGTTAATTATCATGTTTAGGGAATGAATACTCATGTGATATGTATGTTGTTTACATTAGATGCGAATCGAGCTTATGATTGGGGATAACATGTTTAGGGAATGGGATTAGTTATGTGGTTAAATGCATCATGAAAATATGTTTCTAAATGCATCATTATGTTTATAAAAGTAAACTAGAGTGTTGGTGCGAAAGTGGGGATGTTTGGTCGCCAAATGTGAAAGTTATGAAATTTTAAGTAAATTATTACTCTTATGTTCCAGCCCAAATTAGGCGTACTAATTTTATGATTTTGGGAAACACAAAATATGAAAGTTGTATTTTATAAGTTATATACGCATAGACACAAAGAGGGAGTAAATCGAGATCCGTGATAGTGAGTTATGGTGATTTTACCAAGGTGGGACAAATGTGACATTAATGGAATTGTCTAATTCGACCTTTCGTCCAACCAATCACGCGTTAGCACTACCCCTATTGCAATTGGACCAATTTAAAATGTATTTATGATTATAAATGAGAGGTATGTCTTCTTCCTCACAAGAAATAACAAGTTTTGCCTAAGGAGAGAGAAAATAAAGTTAAGGAAGAAATCCTTTGGAAAAATTCTATAAATCGAGGAATCCTCGTAAGGTAATTACTTCTTTATTAAAGTTGATCATATGGATGAGTTCTACACTTGGTATATTTTTGTTTATGATTTGGATAAAGATTTTAATGTTACCCATATTGCCAAATTGTGTTAAAACAAGGATGGTTTGAACAAATGTAAGAACGTGTATTAGGATCGTATTTGTTAACTTTACAAATCCTAGATTTGAATCACCTTGTTATGGAGATTTTGAATTCATAAATTCATGTATATGATGTATGTATATACTATAACATGTTTAGTATGTGTTTCCATGATTTGTAATCGAGATGGAGCTTATGTATGCTTAAAAATGTTAAGTTATGCTTTAATGTTCTTTTTCGACCTAGTTGTGCTAAAAATGGAAAAAATCATGGAAAACTTATTGGAATCGAGTGATTCAAGTTGGAGAGTAAAATAGACTCATATATGTATAACATATACGAAAATTGTATAAAATACCAAGAAATTAACCTTTGGTGATAGTTTGAAGTTTTGGTTTAAAATATGCCCTAAAGGAGAAAGAATGCATACCAGGTGTTTAACGTTTTGCTCGACATAGCAAATAAGCCCTAAAAATTATGAAAAAATAATTTTGTATTATTCAATGTGTTTATTGATATTGGGTGGAATATCATATAAAGTTATGATGTATAAAAAGTACAAAAATTCCTGGAAGTTGAAGTTGTGTTGTTATTTTTCTTGAGAAACGATTTGGAAAAGGTTATAATAAAATGGGCATAACTTTGTCTAGAGAATTCATAATTTAATTCCGTAAATTGTGTTAGAATCCTAATTAATAGGGTTTTATATAAATTTTAAGTAACATATGTATTTCCTCTTTAGTTATTTTTAATTGACCAAATGATGTTGTGTATTACTGGGTTTAATGTTAATTGGTGTATTCAAATAGTAATGACGTTGACTTGTTAGGTGAGGAAGCACCTAATACTACCATACCAAGGAAGTAGTTTTGGTATTAATCTTAGCACCAACTCCAAGGTGAGTGACATGTCCTATGAAATATAGATGCTTATATGTTCATATGGAAATGTGTAGTTAAACAAATGTGTTAAAATGCTTATGGGAGTGATGTTGTATTTAGGAAACATATGCATATGATTAAAAATGTTAAGCGATGTTATATAATGATACGGACTGGTGAGTCCTCTATCTAATGTTAAGGATCGGTGGGTCCTACGGGATGCAGCGGCCTCGTTATTCCAATTTAAAGGTTTTTTATACTCGGGCCTAATTAGGAGATTTGGTGTTCTCCATTAACTGGGAGTTGTTTGTATGTAATACCCCGTATTTTTATGACTTTTAATTTTGGAGATTTATTAAATTTAATTAGAGATATTAATTTAATATTAATCTGGAAAATCATTTAAATACTTACTAGCGTGATGAGAGTTAGTAATTATTGGAATTGTGTTGTAAATTACTTTATGGGTAAAGTAAGAGGTGTAATTGTATTTAGTAATATTATCACGAGTATCTAATTTGATAATTTTAGAAATTTATCGGGACGCGCTTGTGTCGTGTCGGGATTAAATTCGAACTATTAAAAGTTAATAAATTATAAGTCACCTGTATGGTCATTTTGAGTGCTTCAATGTGTCCGGAAGGGTCGAGATAGTCAAAATAATATACACGGGGGTTTAGTTTGGGTCTCGAGGCGTTTCTAGACATTTTACATTTTTGGGCATGAAAACCCACGAAATTTCTAAGAGTATATCAGATAATAGGAGTTGTCTTCTAGGGTTAGAACAACCAAAAACCTAAGACGGCCATTAGAAGGGAAGAGGAGAAGCTTTCCAAGGAGTTCGAGGCCAAGAACTCAACCATTTGCATCGCCGTTGCCGCCAAACTTTGGATCGCGTAACGAGAATCGTAACCACGCCAATCTTGTCCACTAATCTGAACCAATAATTCCTAGGCAAGTATCTATCTTGCTCTAATTCAGTTAATTCTTCAATGATGTTAGTCTAGGGTTGATTAGGACTAGTTTTCATGGAAGAAAGCATGTATAGGAGACCCTAATTTGCATGTTGTAGAGATAAAGGACATATTCTGGAAATCAAATAAACATGTAGAGGTTGAACCACGAAACTCCAGTAAATTACGAGTATGAAATCTGTGAAAAGAATGGGAAGAAACTAAACAAAGAAAATATTAGGTTTCTTGATATTTTTATGGATTGTGCCCCTTTTAATTCGTTATACATGATGAAAATTCGCATGTCTTACGTAGAATACCACTTATTTGAGGATATAACCCTTGTAGTATAAATTGTTGAGAGTTTGGAAGTCAAATATATTGGTTTGGATGATTTTGGAAGAAGAAACCCGTAACTGGAAATTCTGCAGTTTCGTCATACCTGCTTGATCGATCGATCGATCGACGCATCGATCGATCGACCCCTCCTAGAAAACTCAAATTCCCCTTTTTAAATAAGTGGTTCCAACTTAAATGAATAGAAATTCTTGGACATTATTGTTAGAATATTTTGGGAGATAAAGAAGACCAGTAGGACTTTATAAAAATGGAACCCTTAATGTAAGACGAGATTAATATTTAACGGAGGTGTTTTACACTTAAGGAACAATGGGGACGTGTGTTTAAGGGGTGAGACTCATAAGGAAGTTACGTTGTAAAATAAATGAGTACCTACTGAAATTACACTTGGGGAGATAGGAATTCACAAGTGTTACGTAGTAAGTTGGAATAATCCCATAAATAAGAATAAAAGAGACAAACCGTTATACGGGATAATTTAGTAATGTGCAATGAGAATAAATATCATAAGTATGGGTCGTGGGTGTACCTTAATTTGAATTAGGAATAGTAGTATACATATATGACTGTGATTGTGCATTTACTATATACGTGTAAAAATCATGCCCGCGCTACTTTCTATCACTAAGGTTATCGCGCGGGGACAGTCTTATCTCGATGGGACCTTTATGGGGGATATTGACTTGTATCCTAGAACATAGGAATCCTTGGTACAGGCTATCGGATCGATAGTCAGACGGTCCTAAGAGACGTGAGGGTACCTCTTAGTGACTTGGAACTATGCTTCGCCTCAATTTGTATGTGTTTTGTGTTAATACAGTTCGAGAGTGATTCCGAGCTAGTATTTCCCTTAGTACGAGTGATACGGGAACTTGGTAGCAGAGTATGCCAGCACCATAAATTTTATATGGGGTGCCGATAGTATATATATATATATATATATTAAATGAGTGATTAATGTATATATATATGAACTTGAAATTTGAATACTATCTACTGTGAATAAAGGTAGGCAAGCAATGAATAATTATTTCAACTTAGATATAAGTGTTTGAAAAGTTTGAGGCAATACTGAGAAACTCTATAATTAAATGAGGCTTATGTGAGAACTTTGCTTTTAAATAAAATTATTTTTTTTAACACTAGAAATTGTCGGCATGAAATCTTGTGAGTAACTTAAGATAAGCTAAACTGTTAGGAGTAGTAGTGCGGTAGGTGTGCACATTAGAAGAGAGGTGAGAATTTCTCAAGAGAGTGTTGCACTAATATGATTGTTGCATTAGCCGGTAAGCATTTTAAATACTTGCTAAACTAATTTTAAGTTGTTTTATAATCGGGCTCTGACCTGTTTCCTATTTTCTTTTCTCTCTTGTATATATATATATATATTACAGGTGCCCAGCCACAGGGGCGTCTTGCATAGGATCCTTTGGAAGGAACGTGTTGTAGCTTAGGTGGGAGTTGCAGGCCTCTTCCTTAGACGACCTCATTATTGATTCCACTTCTATTTTTATTTTATCCAGTTGGGCGCGTGTCGTCCTTTTCCATTATTCAGTTGGTTTTATCAGAGATTGTGATTGTTTATTTCCAGTATTTATACTTTGGGATTGTTAATGTCAGGATGTTTTCCTTCGAAGTTTTAAAGTTGGAATTATTTAGTTGAATGCTTATATTACTTGGATTATTTTTCAGTCTAGTCGTTGTGGGATTTTTAAACTATGGATTATGAAAGGTTTTAAATATTGGTTTTAAATTAAATTTGGAAATTGATGTCTTAAAAATGGTTTTGTCACTTAGCTTAATTATTTAGGGTATTTAATTGGAAAAGTTATTTTTGCAACAGTGATGCTAAGAATGAACCAACCGTTCACCTTGGTTATAATTTAATAAACGACTGAACACCCGGTATTTAATTAGGCGGGGTATCACATTGTATTGGCGGGTCCAGGCTTGCGAGAGTTACACAATTCCTATTGGGTTATAACATTAGAAAATAAAAATGGTTATTTGAATTAGTTATATGTGTGGAATATGTTCATTCACTAAGCTTGTGTTGCTTACACTCCTATAATGTTATGCTTCAGGTATACCTATCATTTAGAGTTCACTGCCAAGTTAGGACCTTAAAACGGGGGAGTGACGGATATCTAGTATGGTTTGAATATCAAGAATCTTTTTGTTTAATTATTAAACTAAGGATCTTGGTTATGTAAAGTTGTGTAGTACTTATAAGTTACATGTAAAGGTAGTTACGTTTTCATCTACACATACATTTGAAAAAAAAAATCTTATGCTATTTTTCCTTAGAGATTTAAATTAAAGCATTGTTTAAGGCAATTTATCTCTAATTAAAAGGATGAGTTTAACTTAATTAAGTCGGGGCGCGACAATTATAAAAGAAAATTTATATTTTAAATTGATTTAGTTTTTGTATACTTGTTATAAAAAATTTGACAGTATGTATCATGTTTACTTTTGAAATGGATGCAATAGCTTGATAAGCATTGTTTACCCTTCTAATCATTTATGCATACTCCAATATATAGATTTTAATGCCTTTTCAAGTTGAAAAAATAACTATTAATTATTGTTAAAGAATTTGAATGATTTATGGTTCATAAAAAACATGGTTTGAAAAGGACATTGTGATTAACATGTTTTTAATAGTTAATGATCTATGAAGCATAGACACGAATACGGATGTCGTGTTCGACACGACACGGACACGCTGACATGGAAAATTTAAAAACACTAAGACACGATACGGCGAGAGACACGGCAAAAAATAAATATATTTAAAATTACACACACACAAACATATATATATATATATATATATATATATATATATATATATATATATATACAGAGAGAAAGGGAGAGAGAGTGTTTGCTCAAATAGAAAAAAATTTAACTGATCCTATAAACGACATTGTTTTGCATTAACATGAGCATGTTTTTTTATTCTTCATTTTAATGCAAAATGACATTTTTGAGGAGTCCATTTTAATGTCCGCTATTTGAGTTTGCATCTAATCGGCTATTTGAGTCTGCATGTTATCGGTTTTGTGTGTATATATATAGTTTAAAACTAATTTATCAAAATTAACATAGTTAAATATTTCGCAATAATAGTTAAACCGTAAATTAAAAGTATGCATTGAAATTGAGTCAGAGACTAACTTCATTCATTTTTAACTTTTCTTCTTACTATGTATAAATTTCAAAAAGATATACTTTTTAAATGATGACATTAAGCTAATTAGTTTTTGGCATCTAGCCATGTCTGTAGAGTGACTTAGTTGTGTTTATGAAGTGTCCGCGAAGTACCTGCCTTCTTTAAAATGTCAAATAAGTCTGACATGCCATGTGGAGTATCAGACACGTGTCTGCGAAGTGTCCTACGTGTGACGAAGTGTTCGGAGTGTCAGACATGGGTATGTCACCTCCGGAGAAGTGTCTGTGCTTTATAGTTAATGATGAGTTCAGTCCGTTCCAGTTATGTAAAAATTGTATCCCTAATCAGGAAAGTGTTTTACTTTAATGTAATAGGTTAAACATAGACAACTCATTTAAAATTAGGAAATCATTCATATTTCAATCGTTTATATTGGAGAGTCATGTTAGTTATAGTTTGAGTCTGGTTAACAAATTTGTAATAATAACAGAAAGTCCAAAGCTCCATATTCTTTTTTCCCTACCTCAAAAATATAGAAATCTTTGTAGCACTTCCATTCCTTGAGATAAAAACATTATGATGGAAGTCCTCAATGATTCTCACGTTATTAAAGATAATAATTAGAGATAATTGCACATTTTATTATAAAGTTTGGGCTATTTTAAATTTTTGAACCCCACCTTGTAGAAGTTGCAATGTAATTTATTTTATCCAGTTGGTTCAATGTCACTCTGGAGACTTGACGGCAGAAATAATTGATAAATTTGAACTATAAACTCGAGCCCAACAAATTTTAAACGATTAGGTCCACCATATAAATACCCCCAAATTTCAAAATAAACACACCTTATAAGCGCGAACGTTCAAACTTTCAGACTCTCTCTTCCAATCAAACCCCCATAGTCGAAGTTCTAACAAACGATTCTCATTCTCAATCAGATTATTCCAAACAACACTAATAGGTATCAATTCATGCTCATATACTATTAGTTTTTCTAGGTTTTCTGTTTTGTAAACCCTAAATCGATGAAGTTTTTTACTCATTTTCACTTGATTTCTCTTCAAATGAAAACACAGTGTACAAAAATGATTCCATAATGTATTTGATGTAATTTATTGTGTATTAAATATAATATTGTGTTAATAAGTTTATACCATACACTTTGTATATGTTGTGTTCTTAGCATTATATTTATGATATCACATGTTTGTTATTGTATTTTGAGTGTTTTGTTGTGTATTCCAAGTACTATATTTGTGTCCTTAGGTTTTATATAACCTTTTTTTCTATTTTATTATGTATTTTGTGTTGTCAAATGTATAAATTTGTAGACATTATGAATGGAGTGATAAAATCATATTATCTTGTTTGTTGTTGATACGAAAAAATACGATGAGTACATTTGTTGCCCTATTTTTAATTAAAAACACGCATTTTTCATGTTGAGTGTATTTGTATGCTCTCTAAATTTAATAGCTCTTATATTATTGTGGTCCACGCGCAATGGCATTTCTTGAGGAATGTGAATATACACATGCTCTCTATATTTAATATGTTTTATATTATTGTGGTCCGCGCGAGCGGTATTTCTTGAGGAATGTGAATATATACGTGTCTCTATAATTAATAGGTCGTATATTATTGTGGTTCACACCAATGTCATTTTTTTAGGATTACGAATGTATACATGCTCTCTATATTTTCATAGCTCCTATATTATCATGATCCGCGCCAACGACATTGTTTGAGGATTGTAATTGAATATATGAATGCTCTTTATATTTTCATAACTCCCATATTAATTGTGTTCACATTAGATTGAACACAATCATTTTCAATGTGCATGTATTTTATAAAATATCTTACCTTCTCTTGATAATAAAGATCCCCTGCTTGTGCCCTCATAACTCGAAGAATGTTCTTAGATGTGATGGTAAGAATTGCCATAAAGGCATGAGATAACTCATCCTCTGTACGAAGTGAACCCCACCTCTCCTTCTAAATCAGTAAAAGTGTAATTATCGGCATATGGCTAAAGTCGTCTTCCATCACGTTCGCCTTTCTCCGGTGATACTAAATATCAAATCGGTAATCCTTCAGGAACTCGAGCCATCGATGCTTACTCATGTTCAACTCCCACTACGTGAACAAATGTTGCAAACTCTTATGGTTTGTGAAAAGGTAAAATCACTCCCCCAACAGATAGTGTCTCCAAATCTGAAGAGCAAAAACCACTAGTGCTAACTCTAGATAATGGGTGGGGTAATTCTCCTCATGAGGCTTAAGATTTCGAGAAGCATAAGTTATCGCTCCCTCCTTCTTCATCTATACACCTCCAAGTACCTGTAGTGATGTATATATATATATATATCATATACTCTACCCCACCACAAGGTAAAGTGAGCATCGAAGTTGAGGTCAACTTGACCTTCAACTCGTTAAAATCCTGCTAGAAAAACTCATCCCAAACTAATGGTTCCTATTCTTCGTTAAGTCGGTAAAAAGTCTAGTTTTCTTTGAGAACCCTCGAATGAACCGACGATAGTAGCCTTCTAAATCTAGAAAATGTGCAACTTCGTAGGCGTTGTGGGTTATCCCCACTCCATCACCCTCGATACCTGACTTGGGTCCACTTATATCCATGACTCTGACATGAAGTGACTCAAGAAATGAATTTCTCTCAACCAGAATCCATACTTCTCAAACTTAGCATAGAGTTAATGGTCTCGTAGTGTCTGTAAAACCATCCACAAATTCTCAGTGTGTTCGTATGCAGTCTAAGAATAAAATAATATATCATATATGAACACAATGACAAATTGATCTAAGAACTCCCTAAACACCATATACATCAAGTCCATAAACATTTTCGGTGTGTTGGTTAGTCCAAATGGCATAACCATAAATTTATATAACCCATATCTCATCAAAACATTGTCTTCAGAACATCCTTCTCCTGAATCCTTAACTTATGGTACCCAAACCTCTTATCAATCTTTGGAAAGTATGAAGGACCCCTCAATTGAATAAGAAATAAATACGAGGTAACGAAAACTTATTCATCATGGTGACTTTATTCAACTCTTGATAATAAATACAAGGTCTCAATAATCCCTCCTTCTTCTTCATAAAAAGGACCGTAGCTTCCCAAGGCGAAGCACTTATCCAAATAAATCTATATCCCAAAAGTTATTGAATTTAATTTCTCATCTCCAATGGATCTATATGATGAGATGCTTGGTCTATCAATCACATGCCCGGAGCTAAGTCAATCACAAACTCAATCTTCCTACTCAGTGGTAAGACAGGAATCTCTTGGAACACATCAGAAAACTCACTAACAATCGGAATGGAGTCCAAAGACATCATGACCCCTTTAGAAGTGTATTCATTAATATAATGCAAATGCATGATCGATCTTCTCTCCAGGTGCGAAATTGCAACCAAGTACATCTATTTCCCCAAAAATGGAAAAGATTATGGACCTCCTAAAGCAGTCAACACAAGCGTGATACATAGTTAAACAATCCATCCCCAATATGTTGTCATACTCAAACACATCTAAAATCAACAGGTCTTCTACAAAACAAAGTTTAATAATATCCACCCTTATCCCTCTACAAACAAAATAAATAGGTGCCCTTTTACCCACTGGTGAATCAATATATAACAAAACATCCAATGTTAAATCTACCATCCCCGAAGACTGAGAAAAAGTATTATTAATGAATGAATTCAATACACCAGTATAAAAAAATGTGTCCTACATTACGAAAAATAAGAAACATACCCTCAACCGCCTAAATTAGTTCCTGCGCCTCCATAGGAGATACATGATACCCATGCCCACATTGTAATAGTTGTTGCCCTGAGGCTGGGCTAATGATACTGGTAAGGCTGGCAGTGTAAAAATTATCGGGGTTACAACTGTTGACGTTAAATTTATGGTGCATGATACCCATGCTGGCCTCCCAGCTCCTGTGTACCTTGATTTCCCTTAGGGACCTCTTAACTATGTGTCCACCCTCGCCACAAGTAAAGCAAGTGTTGTTAAAATGGCGCCTCTCTTGTTGTTGGCCCAGGTGGCCTCGACTTTGTTATCCTTGTCCTTGATGGCCTTTAGCATATTATACCTAGACCAGTTGGTCATGTTGATACTATTTCCCTTAGACTTGGTGGCCCTTACGATCATAAAACCCTTTATGCTTCTTATGGTGCTTCTCTCCTCACTGAGTCCCCTTAGACTCCTGTGCCCCCTGAGTTATACCCTTGTTTGTCTTGCCCTGTTGTCTAGACAAATTTGTATTGGAACTCTTTTCGCCCTTTCCTTTTCGGATCTCCCTATAATCCTGACAATGAAGTAAAGAGGCATTCATCACCTAAGTATAAGTGTAAAAATCGGGTTCCCAAAATGACATATATGATGCGCCATGTCTACTCAAAGAGAAAATTATCCATCTTCTTTGCCTTCATATTTACCTCCTCTTGAAAGAACAATGAAAGAGTGGTAAACTCCTCATATTTTTCTACAATGCAACTCTCCTGATTGAGACTAAAAAATTGTCTCTTCTTCTCACCCCTGACGGCGAGTGGGAGGTACTTGTCATCAAATTTAACCCAAAACTATGTGACGGTCATCCTATCCAACTCCTCAATCGTGGTAACTGGCTCCCATTACTGTAAAGCCTCTCCAACCATCCTGAATCTAGCTAATATCTGCTTGTAGACCAACGAACACTCTACCATATGTAAGTACCTATGGATGTCCTTCCTTCACTAATATTCCACAAGAATATTTGTACTCCCATTAAACTCAGGTGGGTTTATTTTAGCAAAGGCTCCATGCGCTCTCTCCCACACAGAATTTTACGGATGAACGGGTTGCACCACCTGTTACTGTGGCCAAGGTTGCGATTGTGGTGGCGGATGGAAGTGTTGTAACATGGCATCCATCAATTTGGTGACTTCCTAGGTAATAATAATAGTTAAGTTTAATGTAGATGCTGCTGCTCGATCCTGTTATTACTGTAGCTTTCGCTCCTGCTTAGCATCTCTCTCTACAGTTTTTCGTGCTCTACTACGCCCAGTGTTTGCCATCTGAAAGAAAATAAGATTCATATTATCTAACGATTAACAAAAGAATACAATGAATCCTACTCATAGGTCTCCAACATATGAAAGAGCGCAACGTAGAATTTAATGGTAGTCCCAAGGAACCTAAGACACTAGAATCCAGGGTGCTCTCATACTAACTGTAATAACTCCTTATTTTTCACATACTAGTTGACCATTCCAATGTGTCAAAACTAGGGGCGCCTTAATCAATCTATACCATTCTCAGCGTTAACATATAAATAAAAAAACTTGAAGTGAATTTAAATCCATCCACAACATGCAATATACTAAAACGATAAATAAAACTGGAATAAATAATATCTCAATATCAAAAAATAATAACTCAAATAGCCTCAACTCCCGTATAACTGACTGAAATAAAATAACTGAGACTCAAGGTCCATATAATCTCTGAATGTAAAACTAAACCAAAACTGAAATAAATTGCAACATATACTAAGAATTAGCTGAATGGAAAGCTGGAAATTAAATGGAGTTGCAAGTTTGAATCTCCTTTGCCCTTTGGATCCTTCCTGTGAATGCCTGAAAAATAATTTTATATGATTTGGGTCAGTGCCCTAAAGTTGAAAGAAATTAATATCTTCAATGTCAATAGTAATAATCATGAAACTCATTTACAACAATCATGTCATCCTAACGACACTCGCATGTAATAAATACATCACTCATAACCTAAGTGAAATACTATGAGTATGTCTCAACCCAAGGCATAAACTATAGTAAAAGTCTTTATATCTAGATTAATAAGTAAGTAACTGATAATAAAATGTAGTAGGGATGTAACTAACAATAGATGTGATAATACAGCCCAAATATTAACTCACTCACAAGTATGACATACATAGTCTTATAATAACAACACATAAATGTGACATGGGCTTCATTTAATTAAACGTCCGAAGTTTGACTAATATATCTATTTTATAGTTTTCAAATATATCACACAAAGGTAATTACTTTGGGGACCATCTCGTGCCTCTATCGGAAAATCCATCGGAGTCCCTCACCTAACGGACTTAAACATAAAAATACACACATATGAGAATGGGGGATCAATAAGCAATCACACCACCCGCTAGTCCCATATAAAAACTCGATTGATTAAATAAATCATAAACCTCTTTTATCATGAAGCGTATATCAATTGAACGTATGATCAAAATATAAGACCTCCATAATGGCATGCATCAATAGTCAGGTGTGCAATACACAGTCAAAGCCTTCAAAGCATCCCAGAGCAATGAAATCACCATGAGTAACAGTATGTTTACATAAATCATAATAAATATATGTATATATAACTATCGTATGTCACATCATTCTCGCGTATACCTCCAATCATCCCAATCCCCAATGCCAGATTGTTCTAACCAAATCTAACGTTTATTCTTCTCAAAACTTATATTAAAATCTCCTCTCGTGATATTCTAGTTAAACCTTTTATTAAACTATAAAATAAGTACATAAGAATTCCCCAAGAATTTATTATGCAATGAAAACCAAAAACCATTATTTTGCTGCCCTAACCGCTGCTAACAGTTCAAATCATTCAAAGTAAACTCCAACTAGTTTGAACAAGATTGACATAGATCGTCTCCTTCATCCCAGAAATGAAAAAATCAAAAATGAACCTCCATTGTTAAACATTAAGATTTTACTTAGCAACCAAAACTTCTATATAATAATATCTAATCATGGGTTTATGATCCTAAATTATTTCCACAACAATTTAAGATCTAAAACCATCAAATAAGTTTTAATTCCACAAAGTTCACATGTTTAAATCTAGTTCCTCTTTTACACTTAATGAAGTCTAATACACCTACAATTTCATATCCAAACATCAAATTAACATGAGGATTCAACTTATAAACATGAGTTCTAATCAAAGAATCATATATCCAAACTATCCAATTTAAGGTTTCTCTTCAAAAAGATCAAATCTTTCAAATCAAAATTAATTAACTTTAATCCTAATTAACACAATGATAAACATGATTAAGATACGATATTCAAATCCTAACCATGCGTTCTAAATCCCATAATTAAATACATAACATGGATTATAAACAAGTTAAATATTATAAATGTGATAAAGCAAGAGATTTCTTGTTTGAAAGTGTAAATGACGAATCTCTATTCGTAATCCTTATTCCTTTCTCTCCCAAAATCTCCTTAAGATCTTCTTGAGTTTAACTCTCTGATTTAAAATATGTGACTAATGAGGTTTAACTCTACTAATTAATCCTTAAATTCGTAGGTCCCTATTTAGCGTATTTTTTAGCCTCCAAATGAGACCAAAATACTAGTCAAAATGGTCTAAAGTTTAGTCTAAGGGTATACCTACCCCCTGGGCCCAACTTAAAATAACAAGAACACATATTCAGGCCTCCATAAAACTCTAGAATCTGCTCCAAATGTTATTATCTAATAACTCATGGTAATACTTCACAACGAAGAATAAAACACATACATATTTATCTTACGCGTAACCACATATAGTCCAACTTAATTAATTATATCGATTAATTAAATATACTATGTGGCACAAATAAATCACATGCCATGAAAATATTATCATCATCTAAATATGCATTTTATTATTACCAATTCACTTAAGTAATAGTTAATCCCAATTTATTAATTTATTCTCACAATTAATAATCATTAAATAAATATAAAAAATACGGAGTATTACAATTAGTAGAGTCTCTAACTTCATCTATGGCATCAACCTCACAATTAAACCTCTTTGGGTATGTATTGTAAGATTTTATCAACAACATCTACCACCAGGATCACTCTTCCCAAGGTAAATGGAGAGTTCATTATGTCACTTAAAATGGCATAAAGTTATCAAAACTATTATTGTTTTTCATGATCAACGCTTAGAGACATGTGGTTAATTGTTGAATATTAGTGTACCTAACATCCCTCGTGCCTCTATGGGTGATCTCGAAATATACCATGCTTTCTTAGACATTGTACAATTTGCGATGCATCTAAACTCACCAATACTAACGGCTCTGGATATAAAATTTAATCATTTAGTATTCCACTCATCATTTTTCTTATCATGGTCATCCCAATTAGATTTGCTCTTTTTTTTTACACTATCAATAACTATCACATGATATTCTCAACCTTCTTCCACATTATTCCATATTCATTCGCCTATATATTGTAAATAAGTCCACGTTCTTTTTTTAAATAGGAATTTTTACAACCGTCGAAAAATGGTGGTAGATTTGAAGAATTCCCCTCCATTGTGCACTCAAAAAGATCTACCATGGGTGATAAACCCTATAAACAAGGGGGAATGCTCTGATACCAGTTGATAGAATGAAGCTTTTGATGATAACTACCTAACTAAAAATTATTTCCAACTGAAAAGAAATATTTTCCTTTGATCCAAATTCGATCAAAAACTTATTCAAACATCTAGGTAACGAAATGTGATTTAAGAAATTGATTTTTTTATTAATGTGTGTTCATTAAGTATGGAATGGAATCAAAATGTAGAATATTAAATCATACACTTGATATGAGTATTTATAAGGGAGAACCTTTCGAAAGAAAACATTGGATCAAATCAGCACCTTTCGTTAGTCTAGGTAAAGTATTACAAAAGGGGAGAAACGACTTGCAAACTTGAACGTATCTTAGACTAAACAACTCATAACCTCCACAACTAACTTTTCCACCTTGTAGTATTAAGAGAGAGCACATATCGCATCCAACCACTCACCACTTCGCAATGTGCTAACCTTGTTGATAATATAATGTTACAATATTTCCATAGATCTTATTTTAAAGTTGAAGATAAATTTTGGTCAAAGTAAATCAGAACCAAGAGAAGTCAAGGACTAACACCTAGAATATATGAGGATATCATATTGAATTATGGTGTATAAAATGTTTGGGCTTACTCAAAAATCATACAAAATATACATCAGTAAAAATAGGAAAATCCTCGAGAGTTTGAGTTTGAAGACAAGTAAAATCTTTAAATTTTTCACTCAAAATGTTTTAAAGAGTTTTTACACACAAAGAATTTTTTTTTCTTTGGGGAGATTTGATTTCTTTTAGCTTGACAAATTAATTTTAAAACCTTAAATTTGTTTGTGGAAAGAAGAATCACTCAGTCTTCTTTCAAACTTGTAGTTACATGTCCTCAAAGCCCTAAGCAGTTCTTGTCCACATAAAATAAACTTGTCTTTTACTGTACTCAAATGATATTGCAGGAAATACAAATCTCACCAAAAAGATCTCAAAAAGAATTTCAAGTAGGCTTTTCATGGCTTTTTTGCTGACGCAAAGTTTAGCTTCGCTTATGTGAGGCTTCAGCGATCGAGGTCGCGCATGTGGCTAGTGAAAAATCCATGAAAAAAAATCAATAGCTCACGACAAGAAAAAAAATACATACTTTGACGTGAAGGTTTTCTTCGTTGTAGTGAACTAGGTCGCGCTTGATAAACTTGCCTAGTTTTTGCAGAAATGTTGAAAACCCGGAATACTTGTTCCAACCTATGTAAAAATCTTTCTAAATATACAAGGATGCATTTTCTAGAATATATTTGTACAAATAAAGTATATTGCATCATGTATATAACAATGCCATGAACCATAAGGTTAAATTACAGCATATTTCAATTTAAAAAAATATTTAACCAACAGAGTAAAATACAAGTCCTCTAAGTCATTTTTACCTTCACCCTAAAAGTCCCAAATTTTTCTTACACTGGAAAATTGTCGTGATAAATCTTTGGAGAAGTTCGGTCTCGAAATTGTGAATGTAAAAATTTCCAAAGATCTCTTGAACTAAGACTTAAAGTGGGTTTTGAAAATAAACTAGGATAATCTAATAAGTCGAGGGAACATGAAACATATGATCTTACAAATTATTTCTTTAGAAAACAAGATGTGCATGGAAAATGGTGTTATATTTTGTATACAAAACAATGACAAGGTCCTTCAAATGCTCGCATATGGATGTTCACCCGATTAAATTAATGGTTTGTCTCAATTAAAGAAAGTCTTACCACTGAGGCATTAACTCGGTTTTATAGTGTGGTGTATGTTGAAAAAGTATCTGTATAGGGCTCTAAATTAGATTAAATAATTTCTTAATTTAGCATGATTCTACAAACTAATTCATGTTATTAATTGAACCAATTTCAATTTTACATAAAAATTATAAGTTTAATTGTCGTGCGTTTTAGGCAATAAACAATGTGGAAAAAAAATAATCACACACAGAAATACAGGATTTATAGTGGAACCTCAAGGGAAAAATCATTATCGCATCCAGCCTAACAAGTCCACTGATGTTGGATAATGTTTTACATGACTTAAAGAGAAACATACCCAACTTAGTTACACGACAATTATTTCATGTCACGAAGTCTCAAACCACACGTTTTTATCTAATACATTTGCTCGTATTAGCAACCAATTGCGTCGGACTCAGCTTGTAGAGCCAACAGGCCTCGATATCTACCAATATCTGACTAATGTGATCTACCCCCAAGTAAAACATGTTTTCTCTAACCCACACAATTACTTGTCCTAAAATTTTCTTGAGATAGAAGGCATTAGCGTATTTTTAAATCGAAAGCTTATTTTGAAAGTATGGAAGATATAAACACACTCTCAAAAAACTAAAAGCTCTCTAAAAAAATTAGGATTTTGTAAAAAAAAAAGGGGGTTACATATCACAACAATCACGATTTGTAACCCTTTATACACATCAGGTATTTGAGAATTAACAAAACACCTTTCCCAATAAAAAACTTCCCTCGTTTGAACTAGGGAAGTCGTCGTTCGAACGAGGTCTTTGTACAAGGGGGCCTCGTGCGAAGGTGTTATCTTACTGGGGGTATGGAAGTACGTCGTGTGAAACCTTATTCTCATGAGGGGACCTCATGAGAAGTTAGTTTCATGTAAGTCTTATGGAAGCAAATATATGCTTCCGTACGAAATAGGTTTCGAACGAAGGAGTCGATGTACGAATGACAATCCTATATTTTAGACATCTCATAAAAATCAGTTTAAAAAATTAAAAAAATCATTTCTTATAAAAATAGTTGTCCTTCATACTTTACTTCAAAAATAAACTTAAGGAAATATAAAACGATAAATACTTACCAAAACATCAATAGTCTGCAATTGCCCGATTAGGGAGATCTTTGTTATGATGCTTTGTATTCGTCTTTGTTATCGTATAAAATTCGTATGTGGATGTATAAGTCTTAGCTTAATAAATACCAATGATAACCTATAAAAGATAAAGAGATCAACGGACTAAATTGAAGATAGAGGAGAGAAATTGAGATTAAAACATGGGATTAATGTGGTTCGGTCAGTATAATGCATATGTCCACAGGTGCTGCGTGGGAGTTTATTATTCAATCATCAAGAAGGATGGGTAAAATCTCTCGAAGTTATCAATCTCCGTGTATTGATCTCTTTTCCCTCTTCAGGTGGAAGCGTATGTTATTTATAGGAGAGAGAGAGAGAGAGGGGGAAGGTGAATGGATGGAGTGCCTTTGTAAGTTAGGAAATTTCACCCTTTTACATTCTAAGGGCATTTAATGAAGATTTAATTATAATCAGCTGAAGGGACTGCCTCAAATATGAGAAATTGGGGTTTTATATATTCCACGTGTCAACTTCACGTGCTTAATTATAACATTAAATTATTGAAATTGGCTGCCCAGCTGACCAGGTGTATTACTCAGCTGACCAAAGAGATGTTGTGTTAACCATGTCAGTAGGTTGAGTATCTTCTGATGATAGGTTTCACAATACGATTGATCCATGTCGAGGTCCATGTTTATAGTACAACAAAATCCCCTAAGACTTCATTTATAACTATAACAGGTAGTAGATTCTCTGGAGTATTAGATTTTTAGAGTGCCCTGGGGTGTGGAGGGAATGGATGAAATGTTAAATAGTTCTGAATGGGTAGGTTGTGTAGGGTTTTGGTCATTTATCTTCTACTGTGAATAGTTCAGCTTCCGACGTCAAGGAGTTGGCAAACCAAGATTCTTAATTCTCCTAGTTCAGTGGAAATTTAGTAAATATGGATAATTTTAGGAGACAAAGCACACCATGGGTATGTTGGTAATAAAGCACTTTTGACGGCCATCTACCGTCAGAACAAAAGCGTTAGATACGCTTAATCATCATTAGGATTTGGGAACTATGGAGATGTTGGTCAGGCTTACAAAACGTCAGTTCCCACTTTTTTCTCTATTTATCTTTATTCAAAAACCTTCCTTTATCTCCAAGCACTTCAGTTATCTGTGAGAGCTTTACATCTTTCACTTTAGCTTTTTGTGAGAAATTTTTGTATTTTATTATAAAGATATTTTTCTCCCTCTTTAATTTTCTTTGCACTACTTTCTTGTTTTTCTGGAAGCATGGCTTATACTGTACCTAAAAGTTTGTTAGAAGATTTTAGGGCTACTTATGGGATCCCCCAGTGGGTAGTCACTGAAATAGTGAGTAGGGCAATGATTTTTGTACCTTACCTGAGGGTCACTAATTACCATCTATTTTCATTGCTGAATGTGGGGTCATTTTTCTCCCCAGTCATCTATTTCTAAAATTTTACCAATGTTTTGAAGTGGTCCCCGCTCAACTTATCCCAAATACTTGGAGAATCATTAATGGGGTCAATTGCATTAATGAGCAATATGGGATATATATTGGGATTTCAGAGTTAATTGCTACCATTGGGGCACCACTAATGAAAACATTTATTATATGAAGGCAAGGCAGTTAAATAAGGCCTTAGTTATGAATTTACCTAATTTTAATAATGATTATTGGGATCACGATTTGATTGTGAAGAATTGCGAGTTTTCCCATTTTCCTGAGGATAAAGCATATGAGGGGCCCAAATGCCCTAAAAATGTAAGGGAATAGGTTAGGGCGCATATTTAAGATTTTTCTGTCTGATTTATGATTTCTTTCTATTATTGATTTTGTATTCCTGCTTTTTATTTTGCAGCGAAGAGTAAGAAGAAGCTCCCTCGTGACTCCGAGTTCAATATTGTTAATTTGGAAACTAGGTGGCCAATCAAACAAAGGCTTAGCACTAAGGACCATACTAGGTAGGCATCCTTTCTGTTTCGATATAAGAGTACTATAACCTCCTTTGTGTCTAGAACAACTGAGGAAATACCACTTGCACTCATCCCTTTAGACAACCTAGCATATTCTACTTCTGATTCTTTCGAGTCCAATTCTGAGTCCTCTCATAGAATCGGGGACAACTTTTCAGTAGGAAGCACATCTTCCTCCTTTGAGCCTCTCGATGTTGCAGTAGTATCGACCAACTTCTCTTCAAGTGAGATGGTGAAACAAAAAATTACCAATCTGATCGCCACCCGTGCTGAGGTCGGGTCACCTCCTCCCACTCATCCAGTGAGCAAGAAATCTGACGTTGGAGTCTCAAATCACATACAGATTTTGGACACTTATCCTAGGGACATTGAGCTCCTATCCAAAAGAATAAGGAGGTATCATTCTCCCCCAGTTGAGATTGTGGGGAGGAATACCACCGACATACCACTCAATCGGTAGATGTTAGTCCTGCACTTGCTTGCAGCTTGATCAGTGCGAGGGTCCTTCCTGCCAATCGAGCGGCTACCTCTTCTATCGCTCACACTAGGATGCTATAATGATCCAATAACAACTTATCCCTTGTAAGTTGGTTATTTTATGTTTATTCTTAAAATTTATTCCATCTTCTTGCTAATGTCTGCCCTTTAACTTTACAGTTCCTGGTGGATTACGAGCAGCTACTGATGAGAAATGATTAGATGAAGGATTCATCTTCTCATGCAGAAATCGATTTTGATAAACTATAAAAATCATTGGAGGATGATTGTCGAGCCATTAAGTCTCAGATATAGGAGAAAGATAAGCTAGATAAAAGGGTCCACAACCTGAAAGGGGAGAAGTTAGTGTTGGACAATGTCGTTCCTGTTGTTGAGAAGTCTAAAAAGGAGGTTGAGGACACTTAGGTTGTTGCCGAGAAAAAAAAGGTCAGGGATGAACAAGATTTGGATTTTGCTGCCAAGGCTAAGGAAGTGGCCTTTACCAAAGGCTAGAATAAGTACTTCGCCAATGCCTTTATGCAAATTGATAACTTAAAGAAGACATTATTCAAAGACGGTTGGGATGCAGTACTTACTAAAGTTGGTACTGCCAAAGATACTGACCTCTTCCAACTGCACCTTCCTAGCACTCCTCCTCAAGTTAATGAAAAATCAGTGGTGATGAAGAGTAACCTGTTGTTGTTGTTGATAAGGAACAAGCGATGATCGCCGAGAAGAGCGATGGTCATGCTACCGCTGAAAAGGAAAAGGTGGGGAAATAAATCCCTGTAACTGGGTTAGGAATATTTAGTTTTATTTTGTTTTTTTAAAACCATATCTATATATGGGGTTTACCCCAATGTATCTCTCTTTTGACGATGGAATGAAATTACTATTTCGCATAATGCTGCTTCGTTTTTATTTTTAGCAAGTTCTTGTTGCTCGGCAAATACTTATATTTGACCACATGGTCACCACTCAAAATGACTTTAAAGACAAGTGTAATCGAATGTTCGTAGCCGGTTACAGTGAAGTTAAAGAGGAGGATCTTGAAGACTTAATTTGTATGAATGCTTATCCCTTAGCCACATAGTCATACCTAAATTTGAATCGTCTTTTTTACTAGGCAGTTGCATATAATGCTACCTATCATGATATGATTTTCACTATGCAACAAAATGACAAAGAGTCAATGGAAAGACTTCAAGTCGACCGTAAGAAAAAATGGCCAACCTATGGAAGAGTGGTGGATTTAATAAGAAGTTACTTTCTTTATCATCAGCGTATTCCAGAAAGGAGTTTGTCCTCAATACCGAGTTGAGTGGTGCTAGGCAAGTCACTTTCATTCTTGAATAGGAAAATAATGTTCTTTGGATTGAGCTTTAAGGTTTCAATAAGTCTAGGCTCGTCGACCAGAATAAAGGTGCCTCATTTATGGATAAGGAAAATGCTCATGTAAGGGAAGAGTTGGAGTTAATGAGGAAAATAAAAGGTCAACCTTCCCAACAACAAGGGAGAATTTCACGATCAGTTGAAGAAGAGAGAACTAAAAAGACTCTATCAAACCAAGCAATGACTATTAAGAACCAGTTATCCACCATCAAGAGGTTGAGCGAGAAGGTAGATCGCCTGACATATTAATTCCATAAGCAACCTCACACTGTTTAGATGGAAGGATATGATGAGACCATTGTGCATATGGGGATAGAAATTGATCAGGCAAAGAACGTCGGCTACAAGCATGGTTGGCTCAATGCTCTGGTAATAATTAAGGTTCTAAAAGATAATGAACTATGGTACTGGCATGACCCGGGTTATTTGGATTTGCCCGAGCCTCCTTTCAATTTTAACGCCTTATGAATTCCTCTAAATGTCATTCTCATGAGTTTAATAAAAAAAATATCTTTGGGACTATGGCCTTGTTGGAGATGAAGATCTAAGTCGACCTCTTCATCTGATAGATAGGATCAGTTCTGGTAGTCAGCCTAAGACTAGAGATCTACGAATGATGATTACCCCTTATGCCTTAGACATTCCTCCTGTTGGTTTGAAGGTTCAACAAGTAATCTAACCTCTTCTAGTGACTAAAATTTTTGTTAAAGTCTGTTTTCATGATGTCTTGTAATAATTTGACATTCTTGTAATGATCTCCAAGCTATAATGGAATGTTATATTCGTGCCTCCTTACTTGTTTATCTTTTGCACAAGTAAAAGTAATCATATTGTTGTAATTTTAAGTCATGTCATTTTGCTGAGTTAAATGGTTCAACTAGTAGTTTAGTCTTATGATCATAAAAGCGGATGTTGCTTAAAATATCTACCTTACTAGTTACCAAGGTTGGATGAACATGGGTTGTCCAGTCTTAGGCATTACTGATGTCCTTTTTGTTGTTCGTATGGGTAGATCTTATCACCCTAACCACGTACTAGTGTTAATTACCTGAGACGGCCAAATATGTTAAGAACTATCCTTGCGTTTATCTGGTTATGGTCGGATCTTGTCATCCATATTACTGCAATGCATTTCCTAAATTTGGTGAACTTCTTGTTCTTAGTCTATCCTAAAGGCGAGATCATATATGAAGTAATTTGGCGAACTTCTAATTCTTGGTCTGCCCTAAATGCGAGATCATACATTAAGTAATTTGGAAAACTTCTTGTTCGTGACCTCTTGACGGGGTCATATATGAAGTTATGTGGTTATGTTGTATTTGTGGGAGAATTGTTTGAGCATATCTCCTTATACTGAAAAAAAACTTAAAAGAAATAACAATGTTGACTTAAAAAAGTTTCACTCGCCACCAAGAAACGGTTTATAAGAAATAAAAAGGGTTTTTAATGTTATTCATTACTGGTAGTACTTTCTTAGGTGTTCGGTGTTCTAAGGATTCTTGAATTGTTCCCTCTCCAGTGTTTCAATTCTATGGGTTCCTGGTCAGATTACTACAGTTACTCTGTACAGACCATGCTAATTTGGCTCCAATTTGTTCCCTTTCTGGATGACCTTTTTCAGCACGTAGTCTCTCTCCTTTAAAGTGCTCGATTTTAATATTTTATTGTAAAACTGAGCAGTTCAATTTTGGTATGCCATCACCCAAAGTGTTGCATGTTATTTGGCTCCCTCTATTAAATAAAGATTCAGTCTTCTCATTAGGTTGCTTTTTAGTGAGTTAAAATTGAGAACACGGTGATCAGGCAGACCAATTTCTGTTGGGACTATGGCTTATATTCCAAAGGCCAACATATAAGGAGTCTCTCATTTTTTTGTCCTTGGTGTTGTCTTGTACGCACCTTAAACACTTTGTAGTTCATTGATCCAATTTCCTTTAGTATCATCTAGTTGTTTTCTTATTCCGTCGAGCAAGGTTTTGTTCGTTACTTCTATATTCCCATTGCATTGAGGATGGTCAGGTGCAGAATGTAGTTTTTGGATTTTAGATTGCACACAATAGTCTTTGAACTCCTGATTGTCAAATTGAGTGCCATGGTAAGTGATGAAAGCATACGACATCATATAACAACAAACGATGTTCTTCCAAATAAAGTGGAAGACTTTTTCGTATGACATTTCTAGCAAGCGTTCATCTTACACCAACTTTGTGAAGTAGCTACTACAACGATCAAGTATTTAAACTTTCCTCTGGTCTTAGGTAAAGGTCCAACCAAATATATTCCCCATATCACAAACGGACATGGAGATGTGATCAGCATAAGAGAAGATCCTGGAATATTGTGAATGTTGGCATACTTTTGTCACTTAACACACCTATTCACATAATTTGTGCAATTAAACTATATGGTAGGCCAATAATATCCCCGTGTGGCTACTTGCTTTACCAGTGATCTTCCCTTTGAATGTGCTTTATAAAAACCCTCTTGTACTTCTTTTACTAGGTCGTTTACTTCATTCGGATGGACACACCTGAGTAATGGTACGATGAGACCTCTACGGTAAAGAAATCCCCTATCTATAACATACATTGTTGCCCTATATCGGAGCCTTCTTGCCTCTTTAGGGTACATTGACATTGTGTCAAGCTCTAAGTACGTTAGTATGGGGTCCATTCAGGACGGTTCCATCTCTACATCTATGAAGTTATCATTCTCTTCATCGATGCTCCTGTGTGTGAGGATCTTTACTGGAACTGTTCTCCATAGCTCTGTCCTAGTAGCCGACGCCAATCGAGCAAGTGCATCTGCTCGGGCATGCTCGTCCATTAGGATTTTCACTACCCGAATAGCTAGGAATTTTGATAATAAACTTTTGGATTTTCCAAGGTATTTTTCCATGAACTCCTCCCTTCCTTTGTTGACACCCGGTAACTGGTTAACTATCGACTGAGAATCACTGCGTTCTTGTATTTGATTGGCGCCTGGAGATGATGATCGGTAAAAACTCGTTATAAGTGCTTCATATTCGATTTCGTTATTTGAGGCTTCAAATTGGAATATGAGGGTGTATTCGACATCAATATTTTTGGTGTTTTGATTATTGATCCTGCTTCACTACCAGTGAAGAAGGATGATCCATCAAGAAACATCTATCGGATAGGTATCTCCTCTATAAAAAAATTATCAACTAGATAACCATGTTTGAATAGCGTCTTTATGTGCTTTAAATCACGAGAAATATCTTCTTGCCTGAATGATGATTTTGGTACATTAATATTATGGTCGGTCGGATTAATGGTAGAGCTATCTCCTATAGGAGTTTGCTCATTTGGTTGGACCAGTGAGCTTTCTTTTGAAGAAGTTTGTTCGGTCCGCTTTGGGGTTGGGCTCTCTTTCGTAAAATTCTACTCAGTCGGTTTTTATTTATTGGTGAATTAAGCTATAAAATCTACTACAGCTTGGCCCTTGATGATCGTTCTAGATTCATACTAGATGTTATACTCTCTAAGTTCTACAGCTCAAGCCATAAGTCAGCCCGATTTCTCAGGCTTATAAAAAGCTTGGCATAGAAGCAAGTTTGAATGGACAATGATAGTATGGGCTTCAAAGTATGGATTAATTATCCGTGAAGCCTCAATTAGGGCCAGTACTAATCTTTCCACCTTGGATATCTAATCTTAGCTCCTCATTATGCTTTGTTGGTATAGTAAATTGGTTTTTGTAGTCTGTCTTCTTACCAGACCAATGCCAAGTTGATCGCTGATTCAGATATGGCCAAGTATAGGTAAAGTTTCTTCTCGATGATAAACCTTGAATGCAGAGGCAAAAATCCCAAATACTTATTCAACTCTGAGAATTTAGTCTCAAAATCTTCATTCCATTCAAATGTCTTTAACTTGTCGGTAGCTCGTGAAACAAATAGATTTAATGCAGACACACGCCCTCTTAATCTTTGCACGTTGAAGATTATATGCTAATTAGTGCTTGAATTTTATTGGGGTTGACCTCAATGCCTCTCTAATTGACTATGCAGCCTAGGAACATCCATTCTCGTACTTCAAGGACCCAATTTGTTTACTAGCCTCTGGTACATTGCTCTAATATTTTTTAGTCCAAAGCGCATAATATTTTAGCAGTAGGTACCTCCGCTTATGATAAACGAAGTCCTTTCCCAATATTCTGGTTTCATCTTGATCTAATTGTACCCAAAGTACTCATCCATAAAACTGAGCAACTCATGTCATGAAGTGGCATCGACCAATTAATCAATCCTAAGCAAGGGATAGTGGTCCTACGGGTATATTTTGTTTAGTTCGATGAAATCAACACACATACGTTACTTGTTATTATTTTTCCTGACCATCACTACATTGTAAATCCACTCTATATATTTGACTTCTTCAATGAAGTTTGCTTCATTGTAACTTCTCTACTTCTTCTTGCATGACCATATTCTTCTCCTGACTGAAGACAGGTCATTTTGTTTTATCGGCTTAGCATCGTTGACTATATTTAGCTTATGATAGATGAATTCGGGGTCAATCCCCGACATGTCCTCATGACTCCAAGCAAACACGTTCTTCCGTTGCCTAAGGAAATCAACCAATTCTTTTTTTAGGGTATGGTCCAGCAATGATCCGATCTGATCCTTCCTTTTCAGTAGTTCGTCTTCCAAGATAATTGAATCAATACCTTCTACAACCTTCCCTTTGACCAACTTTTCCTCATCCCGAGGATCCAACTCTTCAATTCGGTAGGTCGTGGTCAGTTTCTTTTGTTCTTCCTGGTCAGTCGAGGTATAATAACACTCCCTGGATTCTACTTGACTTCCTTTTACCACACCGATCCCATAATGAGGGAGGAACTTCATGCACTGGGGTACGATGGATGGAACTGCTTTAAATTTCTCCATCCCTACCCTACGAAAGATAAGGTTTATTGATACCAAATTTAGTCTGATGATGTGGATTAATTATATGGAGACACGTGTCAATCTACATAGCACCCGTAAACATTTTTTAACAACATCTTGACTCCGAGGAACTCAACCTCCTCGACCAACTCAGGCGCTCCGAGCAATAAGTGTTCTCCGAGGAACTTTATTATACCGAGCAACTCATGTATACCGAGCTACTTAGGCGGTCCGAGCAGCTTAGGCGGTCCGAGCTGCATCTCGTACAGAGCATTTATATCCGGATAATTAAGAGGATTACTGCGCATTAAATGCACAGTTATTATCGTACAAATGTACATTCCTATTGGACAGCTATGTATTATTCTTTCACATGTACAGCCTCAAGGCTATAAATACATTGTATCATCCTCATTGTAAGGGGACTCGGAATTTCTGGGTAAAACCTATTATCGAGAATTCCAAACAGTCAGCAATAACAAAAACAGTGGACGTAGGCCATTCTTATAAGGTTGAACCACTTTAAAAACCTTTGTCTCATTTACTTATTCATTTTTATCTGTGATTAAAATAATTAGAGATAATCTAATTTTTTACATCAACAGATTGGCGCCGTCTGTGGGAAACGACTGTAATTTTCGTTTTTCACCAAAATCATTCATCATCAATGGCAGATCATCCCGAATCCAGTAATCGAAACGCTGGAATTCCCCCAAATCCATCCACTCCTCCAAATGTCCAAAATCTGTCTGAAATAATGGGTAATTTAGCCCAAGGCCAAACAGCCATGTAAGAAACTATGCGACAACTCATACAAACTGTCCAGGGTGGAGTATCTATCCATTCAAGACAACGAAGCGTTCAAAGAAATACCCGCCTACCTTCTAGGCGAACGTTATTCCCAGAGGAATCTCGATCTAGGCGTACCGATTCATATCGCACTGAGAGATCTAATGATTTTTCTTATCAACCTGGTCGAACTTCATCTGTACGAGCTACAGATACTGAACAAAGCATCACTCTCTCTCCGGAAAGGACTAGTGCATTGGAAAGATTAAGTAGAGCCTCTCCTTTTGATCGTTTGGGCCCTAGAAGGAATAGAAGTCCTCCTAAGGTTGTGTCAAAAAACTTTCGACGCCAATCACGACCAACTGTTCGCAATGAAAGATCCCAGGGGGCAAATTCAACATGATCAGTTACTCGAACCAACAGGCTCAAAGAGGGAAACGATGCATGGAAAGGCTCTATTCAAAGGTTAGAGGATAGATTAGGGGAAATGGCTAAGGCCAAGAATCCTCTACAAAGAACTTTTGTCCAATGGACACCTTTTATCCAGGCAATTGTGGATTTTCCTACACCATCAAAGTTCAAAGCACCTGTTGTGACTCTTAAATATGATGGAAAAACTGACCCTGTCCTTCATATAGAACAATACCAAGTTGTTGCCGATATCTATGTCGTGCCAGATGAGATGAGATGCAGGGCATTTTCGGGAACTCTTACCGGATCTGCTCAAATATGGTATAATAATCTTCCTCGTGGAAATATTTTAACTTTCTTTCAACTGGCCGAGCTCTTTATTGGAAATTTCCGTTTTAGAGCAAAACCAGTTAAACGAGTAGCACACTTGTTAAGTGTTAGACAAAAAGCAGGTGAGAGCATCAGGGATTACGTAACTCATTTCAATAACGAGAAGCTCGAAGTTATTGATTACGAGGAAAAGACAGCAATTACTGCTTTGATGAGTGGACTATTGCCAAATAAATTGTACTACACTTTGGCCAAAGATCTGCCTAGGACCATGTCAGAACTAATGGCAAAAGCAGCCAAAATAATGAATGCCGAGGAAGCTATGGCTGCGAAGAAGAACATGGACACTAAGGAGACCAAAGTTGAGGCCGAGAAGAATGAGAAGAAGGATCGAAAGAACAATGGTGGTAACAAGCAATCAAAAGCAAATCCATCATGGGAAATATTGAAGAAATTTGGAAATTATACTCCTTTGAAAGTAGACATAAACCACGTTTTGGAAGAAACCAAGAACAGCGAGGAACTAAACTGTCCAGAGAAAATGAAGACAGATCCTGACAAGAGGAATAAGGCCAAATATTGCGAGTTCCATAAAGATCATGGTCACACGACCAAAAATTACATAGCTCTTCAGAATGAAATTGAAGCGCTCATCAGACGAGGAAAGCTGTCCAAGTATGTTGATCGTAGAAATGAAGGAAAGAACAACGACCGAGCAAGACAGAGATCTAGATATCCTCGTCGAGTAGAAGAAGACAAGAAAAGAGATCATGAAGATGATCCAGAAGATGACCCCGATCTCCCTAAAACACCAAGACGGCCAGAACGTGAGGTATTTTCAATTCGTTTTGGATCATTTGATTATAATGTTATTGCAGGTGGAGATGCAGGAGGTGGAGACCTCACTACAGAGAGGAAAGATTATCTCAATGAGGCTCAAGCTTGTTCATACATTCAACGAATAAATCTAGCTGAAGATGATCGTCCGAGGAAGGTGAACAAAGATAAACTGGTCATCGGTTTCTCTAAGAACGACCTCGCAGGTGTCCTATATCCTCATGATGACCCGTTGGTGGTCAAAATGAGGATGAAGGAAGTAGTGATTTCAAGAGTACTGGTGGATAATGGCAGCTCGGCGGACATCATGTTCTACTCGTGCTTTGACAGTTTAAATCTGAAATTATCTCAGTTGGAGCCTTATCACAGGCCCCTTCTCGGTTTTACTGGTGAGAAATTTTTTCCACTTGGGACGATCAAGTTAGATATGTTCATCGGTACATGGCCTGCTTTGTCGAACAGAAAGAGTGTGATTTTTCGTGATGGATAAGAATGTCCAATCAGCTTACAATATCATCATGGGAAGGGTAGGTTTGAAGAAGTTCGAAGCAGTACCATATACCGTACATCAATGCCTAAAATTTCCAACCAACTTTGGAGTATAAATTATGGAGGGTGACCAAAAAGTAGCTCGGGAATGCTATTATTCATCTATCGAGCAGGAAGAACTGGAAGAATCTAGGAAAAAGACTACTACCTATCAAGTGGATGAAGGTGCAGAAATTGAAACATTAGATCCTAGAGACGAATCGCAGCTCGTAAAAGGCCAGGTGGTGGAAGCTACTGAAAATGTCATTCTGGACGACGAGCACCCAGAACGAACAATTCAAATAGGTTCGTCGTTGGATGCCTCACTGAAACAGGAATTAATAGTTTTCCTAAAAAGCAGAAAACAAACTTTTGCATGGAGCTACGAGGACATGCCAGGGATAGACCTAAATTTCTTATGTCACGAGCTTAATGTGAACAAGGAAATCAAGCCAGTGAAGCAGAGAAGAAGAGTGTTCAGTCCCAAAAAGAACCAAGCTATACAGGAGGAGGTTGAGAAGCTCCAGAAATCTTGCTTTATTGAAGATGTCAAATATCCAGACTGGTTAGCAAATGTGGTGATAGTGAAGAAGAATAACAACAATTGGAGGATGTGTGTAGACTTCACCGACCTCAACAAAGCATGCCCAAAGGATCATTTTCCATTGCCCCGAATTGATCAATTAGTGGATGCTACCTCGGGACACGAGCTGTTGAGCTTCATGGATGCTTATTCTAGTTACAACCAGATTAAAATGAAACCTGAAGACAGGGAAAGTACCTCTTTTATTACCCCTAGGGGAACTTATTGTTATAATGTTATGCCTTTTGGATTGAAAAATGCAGATGCAACATATCAGTGGCTGATGAACAAAGTGTTTGCAGAGCAAATCAGTTACAACATGGAAGTTTATGTTGACGATATGCTGACGAAGAGCAAGAAAGTTGCTGATCATCTAATTGACTTAGGCCAGACCTTTGATCAACTAGATAAATATCAAATGAAGTTGAACCCTACCAAATGCATATTCGGAGTACGAGAAGGCATGTTCCTCGAGTATATTATCAACCAACGAGGAATTGAAGCAAACCCCGAAAAGATCAAGGCTCTATTAGGACTACGATCTCCAACGACGAAGACGGAAGTGCAAAGTCTCACAGGGCGAGTTGCAGAACTTAATAGATTTGTATCACGAGCAAATGATAGATGCCTCTCATTGTTCAAAACACTCCAAAAAATGTTTGAATGGAATGATGAATGCGAGAAGGCCTTCCAAGAGTTGAAGAAATACCTGGGATCACCTCCACTGTTGTCTAGGCCAGTGATGGGAGAAAGATTGTATTTATATCTGGCAGTTTCAGAGAATGCAGTTAGCTCGACATTGATAAGAATGGAGGATGGGGTGCAAAAACCAATTTATTACACTAGCAATGCCTTTCGAGGAGCAGAGATCAGATATCCAAGATTGGAAAAATTGGCACTAGCGTTAATCGAAGCGAGTAGAAGAATGAGGCCATACTTCCAATCTCATACCATAGTTGTGTATACCGATATGCCGTTGAGGCAAGCTCTTTATAAACCATAAAAATCAGGGAGATTGATGTACTGGGCAGTAGAACTTGGTGAATATGACATAGTTTATGAGCCTAGATCGTCGCTTAAAGGGCAAGCAGTAGCAGATTTTATCGCAGAATTCACTTATCCTAACACCTCCGAGGAGCAAAAGCTGAATACCAACCAACCTGTGGATGTTACAGGATCATTAAATTTAAACTCCGACCAACTTAAGTCGGTTGATGAGTAAGAGGAGATGGTCGACGAGCAGCAAGAAGTGCTAGGGGAGGATATAAAGAAGCAACAAATATTCCACCAAGGAACTTTATCCGATCAAAAATTTGAGGATGAAGTACCTATATGGAATCTGTATGTGGATGGCTCATCTTGCAGTACAGGCTGTGGGGCAGGGATTGTTTTAAACAGCCCGGATGAGATCGATGTGGAGTATGCTCTACGCTTTCAATTCAAGGCTTCTAATAATGAGGCTGAATATGAAGCTATGATTGCAGGTCTTACTTTAGCAAAAACCATGGGGGCAGAGCAGGTCATTGTTTTCAGTGATTCACAGTTGATCGTAAATCAAATGCTGGGAGTGTACGCAATAAAGGGAGAATTGATGATCAAGTATTATGTGAAAGCAATGGAGATTGTATCGAGCTTTAACGCTGTGCAGTTAATTAGTACACCAAGATTGGAGAATGCAAGAGCAGACGCTTTAGCTCGGTTAGCCTCAGCCACACGCACCGAGCTACGAAGAACAATCCCAATAGAAATTTTGGCTAGCAGGAGCATCGACGAAGATCTGATGATGAACTTTATTACCCTTGATTTAGGACCATCTTGGATGGATCCCATCAGGGCGTATATTGAAGGAGGGGTTTTGCCAACTGATAAACTCACAGCCAAGAAACTAAAGTTTAAAGCTGCTCGTTATGTATTGAATAATGGTATTCTATATAGACAAGGAATTATAGCAGGTTTGCAAAGATGTGTGCATCCCTCCGAGGTGAAAGACTTGATTGAAGAGGTCGATGAAGGGTCATGTGGAGCCCATGTAGCAGGTCAAATGCTTTTGCAAAGAATAATGACACAATGATACTATTGGCCGACGATGAGGGCTGATTGCATAGCCTATGCCAAAAAATGTGACAAATGTCAACGCTTCTCTTTTATCCGAAGAACTCCCCAAGCATTGTTAACACCCATTACTTCCCCTTGGCCATTTTCCATGTGGGGAATAGACTTGGTCGGGCCACTTCCAACGACTAGGGGAAGATTTAAATATCTCGTGGTAGCGGTGGATTAATTTAATAAGTCGGTGGAAGCAGAGCCTCTTATTGATATGACGTATGAAAAGGTGTACCAATTTATTTGGAAGAATATCATCTGTAGATATGGTCTTCCTCATGCATTCATCACAGACCATGGAACTCAATTTGATAACGAGGAGTTCGCTGCATATTGTCATCAGTCAAACATATTGAAAACCCACCCTGCACCAAGCCATCCCCAAAGCAATGGACAAACTGAGGTAACAAACAGAACGCTGCTGAATGGTTTGAAAAAACGACTGAATGATGCAAAGTCAAATTGGATCAACGACCTACATTCTGTGTTGTGGGCTTATCGTACTACACCACGAGCAGCAACAGGAGAATCTCCATACATGCTGGCATTTGGAAGTGAAGTTGTTATACCCCCCGAGCTGGGCCTCCCCACACACAGAGTGCTGAATTTTAATTCTCCTATCAGTGACTTAATGAGAAAATTAGACTTAGATATGCTCGAGGAAGTTAGAGAAGAAGCAGCAATCAGGAATGCTGCATACCAACAACGAACAGCTCTGTTCTAAAACAAGAGAGTAAAGAAATGTGATTTGAAAGAAGGGGACTATGTGCTAAAGAAAGTAATTCAAAAACACAATAAGAAGCTAACTGGCATGGACCTTACAGAGTAACAGAAGTTATTCGACCAGGGACATATAGGATTGAAACCTTAGAAGGATAGGAGTTTAAGAATGCATGGAATGCAGAGCATCTGCGCAAATATTATCAGTAGTTCAATCCCTATGTAATGCAATTTTCTTCAATATGAATAAAGTTTTGGAGGTTTTACCCAATTCTCTCCTTTTGGTGAAATTTTTTCGGAATACTAGTGCTACACACTACGCATCAAAAAATCCACCAACTACGGTTGGTCGGGAATAAAAATCCACCAACTACGGTTGGTCGGGAATAAAAATCCACCAACTACGGTTGGTCGGTAAATTAATCAACTCAGGTTGGTTAAATTAAGCAGAATCATGGGATGAAAGTTGTTTCATTGGTTAGAATTTAAAAGTGATAAGTCACTATAATCAAAAAATAAAACAGAATTTCTTTACTTATGGCATATCAAATTACCATCAACTCTAAGTTGGTCGGGAAACAAAATATCATCAACTCTGGTTGGTCGTCAAATAATTATCACAAACTCAGAATGGATAACAATAAATTTTCACCAACTCCAATTGGTCGGTAATTTAAAATAACACAGGACCTTTTTGTTGTCTTACAAGATATACATACACATTCATCAAAGAATAAAGCAAATATGACAATCAAGATTGCAAAGAAAGCTAAAATTTTCTTCATTAAAACTAGAACAAATTACATGCGTTGTGAAAAGTATAAGCTATTACATAAAAATCCTACTCTATGGGTTTCTTTCCGTCTGCCTTTGACACAGGGTTTACCCTAGCTAGAGGATCATCATGACTGTAAGGGGAATTTATGAAGTTCAGATCTTGCAACATTCTGACGTTCATTATAGAAGGACGATCAAGCAGATGTTCTGGCCTAGATATTTCAAAGTTTGAATGGAGACTATAGTCGCCGAGATACTTGGAGATTAAGCACTGAAGAATCGCTCGAGCAGGAATCCAACTCATGTCAAGCTTGAAAGGAGGCACTGGTAAATCAAGCAACCCATGATTGTAATAATCCCATAAGTAATGACCCTGCTCCAATTGCAGCACACACAGTGCATTCAGCCATCCTTGCTTGTACCCCTCGTTGTTTAACTGCTGGATCAGGTCGTCGAGGTGGTAGAGGGCTTCGTTGTAACCAGACATCCAAAACTCTCTGGGATGCTTATGGAACTGATAAGTCAACCTCTCTAGCTGGTCGTGAAGATTCTTCACCAAATTTATTTTATTTTCCAAGGCAGAGCTCTGTGTAGAAAGTTGCTCTTCGAGGGTCAGAATTTTCTTGGACATCTCTGCTAAAGCCTGATTCTTCGTCATCAGCTGGAATGCTTGATTCTCCAAGGCTGCCTGCATTCTAACTTCTTCAACAGTAACCCAATCAGCCCTTGCTCGTCCCCGAGAAGCTCTTGCTCATCCCCGAGCAGAAGTAGATGGTCCAATCCTCTTTAAGGTTTCCAATTCATCTCTCAAATTGGCATTTTCAACCTCCAAGAACGAGAAACCTTCGTCGTTGATAGGGACCAGGGCTCCCGAGGAAGATGCTGCAGACTTAAGTTGGGATATATCTTCTCGTAAAACATTGTTTTCCTCCTCCAGCAGTTTCGCGATTTGCTTATGCTCCTCGACCTCAACCCTTAGAATTTTCTCTTTCTTCTCGTAAGCAGCAATGAACTTATCATATCCTTTGTCAGCATTCAGTTGCTGATATTTTTTCTCGTACCCCTGATGCAAAAGGATAAAAGATTCCTTGTATTGTTGTTAGAGTTCCTCGATGGTACCCTGAAGATCTTCAATCATCTCGTAATATACCACATTGTTGGCAACTGCACGGTCGAGCAATCACTTCAAATATTTGTAAGCTTCAACTGCTCATTCAGAAGCGTCTGAACCAAGGATGTCGATGACTTGAGCTTCACTCAGATCTGCATGACCAGCTTTGAAGTAATCATTGCATTTTTTTAACAAATTTGTATCATGACCTGATAATAGTTCCATCCTGGCCACAAATTAGCAAAGAGAAGCCATAAACAGGATCAACAATGATGAAGACAGAGCAATAAGAAGAAAATGGATGAATAATAAGAGCAGAGCAAGAAAAAAAAGAGTTAATATGAACAACCAAAACTTCAAATTTTATTACATCACAAAGATAAGTACATGGCCTAGAATTACATTCAACAAAAAAGCAAAGAGAAAAGTCCGAACAGCTCTACACCTTCTCCTTTCTTCCTAAGACTTCCTCGGGAGACTTGGACGAAGAGGTAGGTTGCTCAGAGGGTAGAGAAAGCTGATCGGTAGACACGTTGGCTGGCTAGGGCTGCTCGTAGCGAAGTTCAACAGTAGGGGCCTGATCCCCAATTATCATTGAAGACTCTTCTGAGGCAGCTTTGTCCTCTTCTTCTTCTCCAGGAGAGGGAGGAGGACCATGAACATGACGCTAAAATAATTCAGAACTCTCAGAGACCTTTAGCTCCTGCAGAGCTGCGACACATCCATCCCTGAAGTACTTGAGGCTAGCAAATTCCATGTGAGAGGACATGGCAGCTAGGCCTTTGTTCCAACCTTTGTCCCAGCCAGCGCTAAAGGACTTTTTAACAGCAAGTTTCCTCTTTACCTTCTCCGAGGAAATCCTCTCATCAAGAATTTCCTCGGCAACCTTCAATTTTCCTTTTATCTCTTCCTTCTGACGATCAGCTTCACGAAGTCTAGCAAGTTCCTCTTCAGCAGTTTTGAGCTTGGTCTCAAACTCTCCAGCATTTTTGAGCTTTTCCCCAAGCTCACTATTCTTCTTCTCAAATTCTTTCATTTTCCTCTCCAACTCCTGAGAGGCCTCCACAGCTCGGTCTTTTTCTTGCTCGATGGACTTGAGTTGTCCCTCCCAAGCCTCTTTATCTTCTTCATATTTTCGACGAGAGTCCTTTAAGGACTGAGTCAGACCTACAAAAGCTTCCTCCACACCTCCCGAGGAGATCGAAGCTTTAATAGCCTCATCCTTTTTCATAATAGTGTTAAAACAGGTTACCAGCTGGAAAAAGAAAATAATTGTAAGTCAGTGCAGGGACATAACATTGAAAAATGAAAGTTTAGATTAGTAATACTTACTGAGGCAATATGTTGAGCTGCCAAGGTGGTAACCCTATCCCGAGAAAGATTGTCTTCAACATCTTGGATCTCTGGGATAATCCAAGATTTCACCGAGCTCATAGCAGAGCTCGGAGGAACAAAGGTGGGAATACTACCTTCAACATTTAAAGACTGAGAGACTGCTTCTGCTGGTCTCTCCACAGAACTTTTCTTTAACCTCCTCGTAGGAGCGGGAACATTCTCAACCAAGGATGTTATCTTGGTCGGTGATAAAACGATAACCTCGCTTGGAGGAGAAACAGCTACAACCTTGCTCGGAGCCACAGGGGGATTCTCGGCAACTTTCTTAGCAGTAACTGGAGGAGGTGCATCAATTTTTCTTGTCCCTTCCTCTGGGACATCCTGCTTGTTTTTCTTGGCCTCTATATTAGCAGAGTCCGATTTGTCAAAGAAGGAAGGAGCTCATCTTCTCTTCATTCTAATACTGAGGGGAATATGTGATTCAGGGGAAGAACTCTCAGAAGCAGGTACTGGGTCAATATCACCTACCATTGGACGAGCAGTAAAGGATGAAGTATAGCTTTTGTACTGCAATAAATAAGAAGCTGATCTAATGTGTTCGTCAGCAACAGTTTGATGCAAACTCCAGATAAGTTTCAAATGTCTCAAATTGACATCAGTTTCTTTGGGGGATTTTCTTTTGCTGTCAACTGCAAATAAACAAAAAATTAAAATGCCAATGACGCATTTTATCAAACACAAAGAAAACATAATTTCAAAAATAAAATAAAAACAACCTATCCCGTTACCATAAGGGGGACACTTGGGACCCTGATATACATCATCTCCATTTAATGGAGCATGTTGCCAATTTTTCATAACAACCCCATGCTCGAAGTAATCCCTGTTGGCATCTGGGAGATTGGCAACTAAAGCCCTATTTAAAAACCTAGTTTTTAAATAAAAGTACTATCTCTGATAACCCATTTATAGCAAAACATAATTTCTGGAATTCCTAAACGGGTTCCATGAATCTGATTTAACCTATGGACTCCATTAACTATTCTCCAGGTATTGGGAGCTATTTTGCAGGTACAACATCAAAAAACTTACAGAACTCCAAACATAAAGGGTTTGGAGGAAAAGAAAAGCCACATTCGGCCACAAAGAGACTGTGGAACCAATGTCCATCAGCCAAAGAAAAATAGTCTGAAGGTTCAGAAAGTTCTTCCAATATGACCCATGAAGGAATAGAAAAATCAAAGCGAAATTTATCAAGCGACTTAACAGGGTAAACCATGATGAACAAAGAAAATAAAAGAGAAGGAAGAAGATCTTATAGGAAAAGGGTGAATCAGTTGACAACGAACAATGGAAGAAACGAACGCACAAGATAGAGAAGAAGTGAAGAAGTTCTAAGATGCAGATTTGAAAAAGTAAAAGACGATCGAATTTTCTGAAGCGTTTAAATACTTTGCCTCGGGAATGAAGAAAAACAATGATTACCAGGAAGGACGATTGCGTATCCGACGGCTAAAAAGAAGGAAACGGCACAAAAAACGAAGAGCTTATGGAAATTCAAAATATTTATGAAGTCTGATACTGCGCATTTAAAAAGGAGTTATATACAACGAATGCTTTCCTAAAAACCATATAAACCGAAAAACTAAGCAGTAGAATGTTCCATACTTTTCTTCAACATCAAACTACGAAATATTGGGGGCTTCTGTTGATACCCAATTTAGTCTGCTGGCGTGGATCAATTATATGGAGACACTGTCAATCTACATAGCACACGCAAACATTTTTGAACAACATCTTGACTCTGAGGAACTCAACCTCCTCGACCAACTCAGGCGCTCCGAGCAATAAGTGTTCTCCGAGGAACTTTATTATACCGAGCAACTCATGTATACCGAGCAGCTTAGGCGGTCCGAGCTGCATCTCGTACAGAGCATTTATATCCGAATAATTAAGAGGATGACTGCGCATTAAATGCACAGTTATTATCGTACAAATGTACATTCCTATTGGACAGCTATGTATTATTCTTTCACATGTACAACCTCAAGGCTATAAATACATTGTATCATCCTCATTGTAAGGGGACTCGGAATTTCTGGGTAAAACCTATTATCGAGAATTCCAAACAGTCAGCAATAACAAAAACAGTTGACGTATGTCATTCTTATAAGGCTGAACCACTTTAAAAACCTTTGTCTCATTTACTTATTCATTTTTCTCTGTGATTAAAATAATTAGAGATAATCTAATTTTTTACATCAACAAGGTTGTACGCTGAGTGAACGTTCTTATCCAATACAAAGAAATGGATTTTCTCTATTCGGCAGGTAGCCCATATGTTGATCACAACTTCCAATTTAATTGTACACAAGGGGTATACCTTTTCTCCTGAGAAACTGATGAGTGGTCTGTGATAGGCTTCAAGTTTGTTGTCTCTCAACCTCAAACTTTTGAAGCAGTCGTAAGACAAAACGTCAACTAAGTTGCCGTTGTCGACCAGAATTCTTGCAACCTTATCCTCATGCACCATCATAAAAATGACTAGTGGATCATCGTATGGGTATAACACACCGAAAGGTCATCTTTTGAGAAGCTGACTAAAAGCAATCTTTTTTTACCTTATTAGGAAGAGTATCCACTGTGTTGATCAATTTGATTTATCTGATATGAGCGCAGGCCTTTGCCTCAGTGAGATAGGATTTCCTTTCCTCTAGCTCGTCCCTCCTCTAGCATCCCATCCTAAAATGAAGTTACATTCAAAAGATATCATTTTTAACTCATGTACAGGTTCCTTAAGTCTCTTGGGGAGGTACGGATCATCCTCTGAATCGTCATCCATAGACCTTTTCTTTTCTTTAACTTTCCTACAAGGAAACTCTGATTGCTTTCTGGGATCTTGCTCATAGCTCGACCTCCTATATCCACAAACTTCGACAGTTTTCCTTACCTAATCAATTTCTCAATATCTTTCTTTAGGGTTATAAAATATTCAGTATAATGTCCGCGATCCCTATGGAACTCACAGTATTTTCTCCTATTTCTTTTGTTCACCAGGGCTTTCAATTTGTCGGGTCATTTTAGGTCTTTGATTATACGAATTTCCTCCAAAATATGGCGGATGCCTAACGTCAAAGGAGTATACTCATTATAACTCTTTAGTTTGTCGGTCTTCTTATGTTTCTACTCCTTTTTCTCTGAGCTTCCGTTGATACTAGTTTTAGAGATATTCACCTATTTGGCAGCCATAGCTTCTTCGACATCCATAATCTTCCCTGCCATAACCAGTAACTCAGCCATCACTTTGGGAGGCTCCTTAGATAATGCCCAGTATAACTTCCCTAGTTGTATGCCACTCATTAGAGCTGTGATGGTTGTCTTCTCGTCGTAGTCAATAACATATAGCTTCTCACTATTAAAGCGAGTAATGAACTCCCTAGTCGTTTCTTCGACCCTTTGTCGCATGTTCAACAGATGGGCTACTCTCTTTCCAGGCCTGGTACCAAAGAAAAATTTATTGACGAAGAAATAAGTCAGCTGTTGAAAGTTTGAAATTTGTCCTCGCGGTAAACTATTGTACCAGGTCTTTATTGATACAGTGATTGTACTTGAGAATGA
The DNA here is from genome assembly GCA_949130495.1 of Sambucus nigra. Classification (NCBI taxonomy): domain Eukaryota; kingdom Viridiplantae; phylum Streptophyta; class Magnoliopsida; order Dipsacales; family Adoxaceae; genus Sambucus; species Sambucus nigra. The sequence goes on from OX422208.1 coordinate 100,928,100, forward strand.
TCAATAGCTCATTTCACCCAGGATAGAATAAATATCAACGGTCGTCAGGTATTGCTCTGCGTACAACACCGGATCAGTGTAGTCGTCATGCTTCGGCGTCACTACTGGCAGTTTGAACTTAGCTAGTGTGAGAAATTCATAACTGACGAGGTGAAAGGAGATTCTTTCACAAACCCTTTGTGCATAGGATCTTTTGATCTAGAGATTTCCCCTAATCTTGACCACTTCCAGGGTTGATCATCTTGCCCGGCCATGGATTTTCCTGGTCGACCATGACTTTCTAATGAACTCTCTTTCCTAGAAGTCTGTTCGGTGCGTGCTGAGCCACCTCTAGCAGAACACTTTGTCCTTCTCGCAGTGGACTTTCTTGAGTTTTCTCCGTTCTGTCTAGATTCAGTGGGGTCTTTGCGATATTGCCCTCTCATTGCTCATGGGACTAGACGATCAAATGCAGACCCCCTGCTCAACCTTTCCAATATGCTAGGCCTTTATTCGGAGAAGGTTTGATCATCGTCAAAACCAGTTGTTCTAAGAGACGAGGTAGATCTCGAATAGTACGACCTGTCTGTTTGAGATGGAGAATACCTGGATATTCTCCCTTCTTCCTGTGAGCCCCTACTTAGTCTTCTTGGGTTCTCTAATGCCTGGGTCTGGTAGGTATATCGTCCTCCTCGGCAAGGATCTAGGGGTGGTATTGACATCCTTATGGCTGGATGCACGCCTCCAATCAGGTTGACAGGTTCTCCTCGAGGTCTGCCTTGTCCAGCTTAAAGTGTCTGCGCCAGCTGCTTAACACTTTCTTACATTGCCTTTTGGCCTCTAGCCATGCTCACCAGAATTCCATGTATATCTCCCATTCTAATAGGGGTTATGGGGGTGAAATTATTTCATTTGCATGCATACTCTCTGAATCTTCTCCCATTTCTAGCGATTGCAATTGATATCTGAACAAGCATGGTTCAAGGGTTTATGGATATGAGATGGTAGGAAACAACAAATGGTTTGTCGTTTCCACAAACGACGTCAATTTGTTATCGCCTAAAATTGGTATGTGGATTTATAAGTCTTAGCTTGATAAATACTAATGATAACATATAACAGATAAAGAGATCAACGAACTAAATTGAACAGAGAGGTGAGAAATTGCGATTAAGACATGGGATTACCATGGTTCGGCCAATATGATCCCTACGTCCACGAGTATTGTGCGGGAGTTTATTATTAAATCATCATCAAGGATGGGTACAAGCTCTCAAAGTATCTATCTCCGTGTACTAATCTTCTCTCCCTCTTCGGGTGGGAGTGTGTGCTATTTATAGGAGAGAGAGAGAGAGAGAGAGAGAGAGAGAGAGAGAGAGAGAGAGAAGGTGAATGGATGGAGCGCCTTTATAAGTCAGGCAATTACACTATTTTACATTCTAAGAGTATTTAATAAAGATTTAATTGTAATCACTTGAAGGGACTGCTTATTAGGGTTGTACATATTCCACATGTGACCTTCACGTACTTAGATGATAATATCAAATTATTGAAATCGACTACCCAGCTGACCAGGTGTATTACTCAGCCAACCAAGGAGATGTTGTGTCGACCATGTCAGTGGGTTGAGCATCTTCCGATGACATGTGTCACAATACGACTGATCCACGTTACGGTCAATGTTTATGGTACAACAGTCTTCAATGATCTTCAATTACAACTCAAAAGACAACTTTTGATTACAAGTTTGTCTTTTCTTCCAGAATAAAGTCAAAACAATATGTCATTTACTTGATTGAGTACTTGAGGACACCTATAGCTTATAAAGTCCAACGATTGCTCGCAAAAGGGGAACAACGAGGAATCCCGAGCATGCTAGGTTGCATAAATTTTATGCATTATGAGTGAAAGAAATGTTTGGGTGCATGGCAGTGAACACATCAAAGTCCCCATAAAAGGGTACGATTATATTGGAGGTATGCATTTTTTGTATGTCGGGGTGGAACCACGATTTGACAGTTCTCGACTAGTCGAACATTTTTCAATAGCTTATATACAACAAAACCCCTAAAAGCATATCGTTGCCAAAGAACATTCGTTTGCCAGGGGTAACTTACTGGCTAATGACTTGTGCCTAAAATGGTTTGTTTTTGTTCAACCAATTCCATAACACATACGGCAAAACAAAAACACTACGCACAAGGTTAAGAGGCTCCGAGGTAGGATGTTAATAGAGTTTTGGGAATTTACAATCTCACTTTGTAAAAAGGTTGACTCGTTTCCAGTACCTTAACGATCTAGGGCGCATTATTACGACTTGCATCATTCAATCATTCTCAACAACATTATCGTAAAAGGGATAAAAGTCTCAAGTCGCGGTATCCTAATACTAGTGAACGCGAGATTGGTCGAGGCTGAGTTGCTCAACCGTAATGACATAAACGTCGCGCCCTAATTATTTTCACATTCCCGCCTTCGTGACTCCACAACAAATATTTTTCTCCAATAGGTATCCACTCATATTTGGCTTCCTTTGTCGGTAGTGGCATTTGCATTAGGCGAGGGCAACAATGATAATAATAGAAATGTGGGTTCAATTCAAACCCTTAACACTTCAAATGTTCAACAAATCTCGCATATGTTGCATCATGTTCAATTTTCGAAAATCTCATCTTCCATACACCACTAACATTGTCATAAATTTCGAAGCAAACGTCCTTGAAAATGATATAAAACCCCGAGTCACTCATTGCCTCATGTGTGAAATAAATGGTCAAATATTTAATTGGTGGTGCTAAGTTGAGAGGAGAATGTAATACAGAGGCAAATAAGTAACCATTGTCGGCACGTCTTTTGGAATGTAGCGGCAAGGGCTCCCACAGCATTCCAACTGTCGGGCATCCCTTATCATTACAACTCCAAGATTAACATAGTAAAACTTTGCTCTCAAATTTTCCATTTTCTTACAAAATGCTATTTTACTTGATTATCTAGAGTATTATTTCTAACATTAGCATTGGGCAACCCAATGGATTGGAGATGGCCTACTCTCTCTTCGTTTGATCAACTCATTTGTTTCAAGTCAGGGTGCCTTTTACCACGAGGAGTGTAATTAAGGATTGAAAAAAAAGTATTTGCTTTTTTAATATAATAAATAAAAAGGTACACATACAATGTGCTCATACCAGGACCTATTAGAATAGAAGAACGTGCGTTTGCAATCTAAGAAGTAATATTTCCGAAATACACATCAAATTAAAAAACATCTAACTACCAAAAAAAATACATAATGCTTTCCAAATGCAATGCCATAGACTAGAATAACATGTAACAGGAAATTGCATAGTAATTCAAAAGAAGTTCCCACAAATAACAAAACTGCCTCCAATTTTCCCTTTTTAGGTGGTGGTGAGCAAAAGGTGAATCCTAGAATTGAGATGGGGTTCTCAATCCAGCTTTACCCTGTCCATATCAGTTATAACCCCTTCGAGCTGCACAACAGAAGAATCACAAACGGAGATTGTAATACAGTAATTTATACAATTTGCAAGCATGAAATTAAAATTTTAAAAAAAAAAGATGGGTGGGTGGGGGGAGAGAGAACTAATCGTTTAAGAAATGCAAAACTGAGATGGGGGGAATACCTTAACAATCTGACGCAAGAAATAATCCCCATATTGTTTAACTTGTTTGGATTCCACAACATTGATCATGTCCTGCAAAAAAGGAAGAGGGTGATTAAGATGCAGAGGGCACAGCTATTTAACCTAACTTCATCTGATTGCATTATCTAGTACTAGAGATATGACACACACGCAGCTTGTGCAAGGTGGGCCACAAAAATAATCAAGAATTGCACATTGATATGATAGGAAATTAAAAATATAATCATTCATGTGGGTGTAAATAAGAAAATCAGATGTTTGGGAGTGAAACTACAATGCATTACATAGTCTGAAGTAATTCCTGCTTTCGTTTTCTCAATGATATTAACATGCGTACAAATTACGTGCGAGGGTGATGAATACTTAATTCGCCAATTTTTCATATTTATTAGTCCATGCAGACAAGATCCATCAAATTCACACAAGTTAGCCAGGGTTTATTTTTTGTCAGGTAAGCCAATAAATAAACTTTAAAAAGTAAAGGTATATATTTTACTTGGGTACCTCGTGTCGTTATGGTAAAAATCAGATTTTGGTACTATCTGTACTGTCTTTTTAGATTTTGATACCTCTTTGGTACATATTTCACTGTTCCTCGTGGAATATAAATTTTGCAGGAGGGTGACAATTAGCAACACCAAACTCTAATTCACACCAAGTCAAAATCACCATATATATATATATATATATATATATATATATATATATACTACCTCCGTCCCAAATTAACAGTATTCAAAAAGGAAGATTATACATATACACTCGATCAAGATCACTGTTGTGAAATATGTTATGTCCAAAAGGAAAGTGGACTGGGACAGAGGGAGTATAAATCTTGGGCCAAAATAAGATGCTTCTTTCAGATAACTCACTAAATTTTAAGGACTCAAGTCATGTACTTCCTACAATGCTAATTAAACTGGCCTGAAATTCGACAAATATATATATATATAGGGCCAAAATAAGATGCTTCTTTCAAATACTTTATTTTAAATGCATAAGTAATATATTCCCTACCGTGCTAATTAAACCGGCCTCTAATTCTACAAATTAGTCCAAATATTTAGGAATAGGACAGATAATATGAAAATAAATCTAGATGCATACATCATTTATGTAGAAATCAATATCAGCATTGGAGCTGACTTTTCCATCAGAATCAACCGCATGTGTTTTGTGCTTGTACGACATCAGGATTGTCCTGTTAATCATTAATCCAAAGAAAAATCAACCATGAAAATCATAGTGTACAGAAAAGAAAGCTTTAAACAGATGATCTTATATGGGTCTGACCTTAGAGTGGGTTCATCCACTTCCATGTAGGTTGCTAGCTTCCCAGTGGAGATGGTCGAGTAAACTTTCAAGTAGGTTCGAACACCTGATAATAATTGTTGTTGCTTCACTTCATAAAGGAAGAGCTTCAACTGAAGTCTATAAGCTTCCTACAAAAAAAAAATGACACGCAAGTCATCCAACAATGTTGGGTGTGGGTGTGGGTGTGGGTGTGGGTATGAGAAAGAGAGCCTTGTCTTGGGCAGCTAAATACTTTTTATCATTTTACTTTCACCTAGGTGAAAAATATTTTACCCAAACCAAACGGAAAGTTAACTACACCGAGCCTTTTAAAATCCACAACCATAGTTCAGGCGAGAAGCTCAAACCTGGTTGTAATTTACAAGAGGCTCCTCGTAACTTGGAGCAGAGGGGGTGATGAACTTGGGGCACGCATATGAGAAGAGCTCATCATAGAGAGCAAATGCTTCATCATCGTATCTCTGCATTCGCAACATTTTCTCACCATACTTCTCCCGCAGTTGAGAGTTCACAGTTTCCTCAACAAGCTTCACTTGGGGGCAGAGGGAGAGAGCGATTGCCAGCAAGGCATACATTTGCTCATTCTTCTTTAATATCTGCTCATACTGTGGAGATTTCTGGTGATATTGTTTGGTCTTGTAAATGTACAAGAGAATTTTATTGAATTCTCGTATGGCCTCAACATACCTGTGAAAGCACTAAAAGTTAAGCTCGGCTCATTAAACAAGAAAACTAAATTAATAAAGTTGTTAATTAACGAAATGTGGAGAGTGTAATCTAAAAACAAAATGTGAAGAAAATAAGTGTGGCTGAGATGCGAATGCTAAGATGGATTTGTGGAGTAAAACTCAACGATAAAATTAGAAATGAACAAATTCGTGATACGATAAAAGATAAATTGAGAGAAAATCAACTTAGATAGTTTAGACACATCAAACGTAGATCTATGGATGCCCCCGTAAGGAAGAGTGATTTAGTTAGTATTGATAGTAATGCAAGGGTAGAGGTAGGCCTAACATGGTTGGATATTGTAAAAAAATTACATGATATCATGTTGTTTAACCGAAGATATTGCACTGAACATAAAAAAATAAGATTCATGTAGCTGACCCCAAATAATTGAGAAAAGGGTTTGTTGAGTCGAGTTAATTAAAATTGCTTTACTGACATCAATACAGTAAAACCTCAAAACAGACGCATGAGATTGAACAGTAATTTCTAGAACTGCTACCTAGAATGCAGATAGTTTCAGTACATGAAATGGGCAGTATGCCCTTACGGTGCAATATGATGTACGGGTAGGCTAGTAAGGTTGAGTTGATATACTTCTACATTCTATAATTTAAAAACTTAGAAATATTAATATAATATAATATAATATAATATAATATTATTAAGATGAGCAAGTCTTCTATTAATCTTTGAAACTTTATATTTGAATCTTTAACATAAACACGTCAAATAAGCTTTTTTATGCTTTGTTTTGATACGAGTAGGACTTACATTTCCCATGAAAAAATATGTTATCAGATTGCAACATGTTATAAATTCACTGGTTTATATATTTTTTCTCAAAAACGCAAGTTTGGAAAGGATAATAACAAAAGTATTTTCAGATTGTTCATATCAGTGCATGGGTCAAAATCTAGGCAGATACCGTGACGATACTGCCGAGTTGACTAGGTATCGGTACCCATCGATCCGATTCCAAGTTACGAGTTGAGTTTTCGGTTATTGGTGTGAATCGACCCATATTGGTAATTTCTCGATAGTATCGGCTCATATCAGTGATATTGAGGTAGAATCGGCCCATATTGGCTATATCGCGATCATATCGACCAAGATGGGACAAGTCATTAAGCATCGATCTCTCTATCTCGACTTCTAACTCACTCAAATGAGCTTCGATTTTGCATCCATATCATGGTCGGAGCAATCTCTTTCAATTCGGAGTTGGGTATATGATGTTTCGCGTCGCAAATCGGATTTTTTAGTTGAATCTCTCAATTCTTTTCTTGCAGTTCTTTTTGTATTTACTTAATTTGTATTAAAATTTATCATTATTTATGTCTATCCTAGTGTATGATTATTTATTTTATATATATACTTAGTAACAGGTATTATTATTACATTCACGAAGAATATATTACTAAAAATATATTGATTTAAACAATATTATGCATACTAAATAATAATTCAGCATAAACAATTAGACAATGTTTTGCATACTAAATGATTATTTTAAACTTGTCTAATTGAGCCATATTATTATTCTTATTTTTCTAAACTTTTCTGTATTTTTTTCAAATTTTTTAGAATTCTCTAAATAGTGTGTAGTTGTGTATCGAACGAGACCGAGACTGATACCAATACCAAGTCAAAAATTGATCGTCCGAGTCATAGACCGATACCGTAACTTTGAATCATGTATCAGTGTATTAGAAGAGAAGTGTACCATATTTCAGAATGTGGGTGTTCAATTGACAATTCACAGGTATTAGTGATTGCTATTAACTATGATTTGTAAAGTTACAATGATCACACAACTCAGAGGTTAAGCTGTATGTCGAACAATTCAAACTAAAATGCCAAGAGCTTTCCAACAAAATTAATGTATATTCCCATTCTTTAAGCTCCAACTCTGCAAATGACATTGGTGTCTCTATTATTATAATTATAAAGAGTTGATATCGCAGTTATGTGATTAAACTTCAAAGAGTTTCTATTGAAGATTATCCCAAAGTTTCCAACGAGTATATATAATTAAAGATGAATGTGTGAAAATCATGGTAGTGTAGCACATGTGACGAGGTTATATGCTAACTGTCAGCTACCTGACGCAACCTTACTCAATCTCCAGGCTTGGAACCAGCAGTGTACAATATAATATATCAGAAATAAAGCACCAAACAGCTTAAATTACCACCATAATTTAAGCTAGTATAGTTCGAAAGGGTTTTTTACTTGCCCTCTGTCAATAATGTAAAATTTGATGTATCTTCATACTTATTTTACATTACCCGTCATATCAGGGGGTATGGAAAAATATTGCATCGTCAATAGGTGTTAATAATCATTAAACTTAACCCCCCAAAAGGGTGCAAGTCGAAATATTATGAAAACTGGGGTAAGTCAAAAAGCCCTATAGAACAAGAAGTAATGGTCCTTCACCAGTCAAACGAGTAGAACAGGAACCAAAACAAACCTTCGCAACATAAGATTGGCAAAACCATAATGATATATGGTGGTAATGTGACTGCCAATGACGATGGTGTAAACCCCTTGTTGACTTATGTCAATTGGAAGTAAGCACTTCAGGCCTGTGTGATAATCCCCCAACAAACAATGAACCCTAAGCAGGCCGACCATGCTGAAATACCCCAACACCTTCAAGACATTACTCCCACCGCTGTAATCATATCCATCGGTAGCAGTAAACTGTTCAATGCCTTCCTTCTCCATCTCCAGAATCTGAATGATCGTAGATTTCTCCACGAGTGCTTGCAAGAAGTTGAGGACACCATACACATTCCAAGCCTGAGTATTAATTTAATAAAGGAAGATAGAAATGAGATCCTACCTTCATCGTTAAAGAACTATATTTTATAAATTGAATTAATGAGAGAAATTAATAATATGGATCATTATTTCCCGATCAGAAACACAACAAACTTTTATTACTAAAAGAAAAAACAGTACACACAAATACACTAGTAGTACAGAAATTACAATTGCCAAACAAAGAAAAAACATAAAAAGGAAAGAGCAGAATGTACAATCTAAACTGTAACAAACAGATGAATAAGAAACTAAAAATTATCCAGACCATACAATTAACCCACAGCATTAAAGAAAAATGTGTAGATTAATCTCCAAACTAATCAGAATATGCATCATTCATACACACATTGGTAATAACAATGAGATATTCTTTCTATTATAACTCTAAATATCCCTAATCATTTAAAGTAAGTGAAATGTTAACTCAAGGTAAAGCAAATAGCCATAGCTAAACAACTCCCATCAGGATAACAAACTAGCACAAGCCCACGAAGAGAAAGAATAATTAATCCTCAATAAATCCACTCCTCACAAGTTTATTAGCCACATCTTAGTCTTGTACACATATCAAGTATGTGAACCCACCTTAGCAAAACAATGTGTATGCATGCGTGCACGAAAAAATGGATATAGCGGGACTAGTAACATTCATTGAGAGAAATTATTGGACTTCCCTGCGTCTAATAATTTTATAACAGTCTTAGACAGTGAAATAGAGTATGTGAACTTCAATCTTATTGAAACCCCCCGAATATTGGGGACAACTCTTCAAAGAATACGAGCAATATCATTAAGTTAAGGTAGTTTTTGGATCAAGGTAGTTTTCTTGGGGTCTTTTGCCTTGGGCTTTTAGTTCTGTTTCTGGCTAGGGCTCCTTTTTAATTGGCTCATTTCTGTTCATTTTATAATTCCGTATGCGTTGTGTAATGTGTATTCGGGTTGCACAGGGTATTTTAGTACACTCTTACTTAACAATATATATAATTTAAATAATAAATGATTTTCCTCCAGCACACACAAAGCCATTGTACCCCATAGCTACCCCAAGTATAATGGCCCAGCTGTGGATGGATATAACCTTTTGTAACAAAAGGTACATATTTTATTACTGCCTTCCAACTTAAATGGGTTTTTTCATCAGACACGCGGAAGACCTAAAATTCAAATTTCGAAAACTTTTGCAATCGCTCCCAAAGTAAATTCAAACGATAAATTTGTCAAAACAAATCCAAACGATAGACAATTACAAAAATTCTTTTAATTCGTTTCGTCAAGAGTCCACAACATTTTAAGCTTAGTTTCTTCAAGAGTCCACAACATTTTCCCTAAGCCATTCCAAATTATAGAGTACTCAGACCTCATAAATGAATAAATAAGATAACAGAATTGACGTTTCTAAATAATTGTATCCTTTTCACATACAAAACTTAATTTCAAATATCAAAACAAAACGATGAATTCGTAATTAGGTCAGCACCTGATCGAATTGCCTTAGAAGCGCAATTTCCTGCTCAGTCTTGATTTTCATCTTTGCACGATATTGACAAAATGACTGAAACTGATACACAAATTCATCCACCATGTCCCATAACCACTGGTTCGGCAACTGCATATTCACCACTCCGTGCAAAACCACCTAAAGAAACCAAATAATAGAATACAATTATTCACTACATAATAAGGGAGAAAAATATTTGGCATTTATTTCGACTATGTATCTACCAAAAACCTATGTATCGTGTACCGTATCGTAATTTCGACTATGTATCTACCAAAAACCTATGTATCGTGTACCGTATCGTAAGATGCAGTGCAAATACAAAAAATATAAAAAAATAAAAGATGTATAGTGAACGCATTATACTAATAACTATCATAGAACCTGTAATAGCATAAAACCAAGCTTGTAACATGATTACAGCGTCTAATGCAAGACATTTGAATTTGTGGCAAAAAGAAGTATGCTCAAATCCCATTGCAATCCAATTATTATACTAATCTTTAAATATAAGATATGAAGAAAGTACAAAATACAATATAAAAGGAATTGTCATTTGCTTTTTCTTTAAAAAGAAAGGGGCAATACAGACCAATACATTACAACGATACATACCAATATAGGTACGGTACAATGTTACTTGTGATTCAACCATGTGATGTGTATCCTTTTGCGGCATCTTACTATATGCAATGTTTAAAAAGGCACGAAGCGAGGCGAGGCGAGGCGAGGAGTAAGCCGCACCAAAAAAAAAAGCAAAATAATATTAAAAAAATACTAATAAAACCATAAAAAATAAAGTAACAAAAAAATATAAAATAAAATTGCAAAAAAAACATCTTTGAGGACTTCCTCACATAGTTAAACATTTTTTTGTTCCCCCGAGATGACTTTTTTACATATTGTTAATTTTATAATATGACAATAGATTAATTAATGCAAAATCAAATTGACCAAATCATTTTTTTTAGTTTCATTCACATTGGTCATTTTATAATATGACAATAAATTAATCAATGCAAAATCAAATTGGCAAAATCAGTTTTTTAAGTTTCATTAACATATTGGTTAGTACAAGTTAAGTGCAATTTTAAAACCAAAAAGAATAAGAAAAAAGAATAAGAGTTAGTAGATTAAAACATTTTTTAAGTTAAGTGCAATTTTAGAAAAACGAAGAACTTTAACCTTTAAAAAAACAGACTTCGTGATGGAAGAAGAAAAAGAGTTTTTTTTTTTCGCGCCTCAGCAAAAAGGCATGAGGCGCATCGAGGCGTAAGCCTCAAAATCAACCCTGAGGCTTAAGCCTCGAGGCAATATTTTGCCCGCCTCACCTCGAAGCTTATGCCTCAAACGCCTTTTTAAACATTCATTATATGTATCTTAAGTATTAATAACTAATGTGCCAACTAATTAAAGTAACTAATATCACTTAAAACTTGCCCTCTATTACATGGATCAATTACGAAACTAAAAAAAAAAAAAACTATTTAAAGTAATTGTTTACCACTAATAACTTTCCCTCTACTACATATTACCCTAATCACGTGAAGAGTCCTAATTAATAATATACACCATTACAAAGGGAATTGCCTCTAAAGTGGTACATACATAACCCTCCAATAATTACAATAATGTCAATGTTGTCATCTAAATATCACCGCGGACCAATTTCAATGCGATACACTACTCAGTATCGCATTCTAGCGTGCAGCTTGTAATAAACTGTGTATCAGCATTCAGCAATATATGTGTATATACATCCAAAAAGTGGTACATCCATGGTTCAAAGTCAAGGCCGAAACCGCGACAATACGGTCGAGTTGACTAGGTATCGGTACCCACCATGGTTCAAAGTATCGGCCGAGTTGACTCGGTATCGGCCGAGTCAACTCGGAATCGGAGGGCACCGATCCGATACCGAGAGACGTTTAAAAAAAAACACTGAATCGGCCGAGACAGCCGAGATATCGCCCGAGACAACCGATTCCGAGACGCCTCGCCGCAATATAGGCCGAGACAACCGCGATATCGGCCGAGACAACCGATTCAAACGATATTGTCATATTTTGTTTTATTTTTTGATAGAACTTTTATCTTTTACCATATTTCTTCGTTGTTGAAAATATATTGTAACATTTACAGAATGGTATTACTTTTTCAAAAGTATTAACATTAATTTTTTAAAACATAAAACTCTTTTTTTTTAAATGACTCTACTAAAAAAAATATATAAATCTTTTAAAAAATAGTACTCTTTTTTTTTTTAAAATGACTACTAAAACTCTTTTTTCAAAGAAATGTTATTTTTTTACAAAAAATATTCAAATCTTTTACAAAAAATATATAATGTACATTTATGTTTGTAAAAAATGTACATTTCTGTACAAATATTATTTTGTACGTTTTTTGTAAAAATGTAAAAAAATGTACATTTTTGTTAAAAATATACATATTTGTAAAAAAATATATATTTGTACATATTTGTAAAAAAAGTGTACATATTTGTAAAAAAATATATATTTTTGTTAAAAAAAATGTACATTTTTGTAAAAATGTCCTTTTGTACGTTTTGTAAAAATGTACATTTTTGAAATTTTTTGTAAAAAATGATCTTTTGTACGTCTTTATAAAAATGTAAAAAACAATATACATATTTGTTAAAAAAATGTACATTTTTGTAAAAATGTACATTTTTGTAAAAATGTTCTTTTGTACGTTTTTGTAAAAATGTAAAAAAATGTACATTGTTGTTAAAAAATGTACATTTTTGTAACAACGTTCTTTTGTACGTTTTTGTAAAAATGTAAAAAAATATACATTGTTGTTAAAACAAAATGTATATTTTTGTTTTTCAATATTGTTATTGGTTTACTATGCAATATTAAATCTGACAACTCTGTCGCGCTTCAGTATAACCAATTCAACAATGCAATGCATATTGAATGATGGGTTTGAATGTATCTCATTGGTCCACATTGTTAATCTTATTTTTTTTTAAATTTTCTATATTTTTTCCGGAATTTTTTGCGCTCTCTAAATAGCGTATCTTTGCGTATCGCCCGATACCGCGACCGATACCGAGACCGAGTTGAAAATCAGGTGTCCGATACCGGGACCGATACCGAGACTTTGAACCATGGTACCCACCGATCCGATTCCGAGTCCCGAGTTGAGTTTTCAATTATTGGTGTGAATCGACCCTCTATCGGTAATTTCTCGATAGTATCGGTGATATTCCGGTAGAATCGGACCATATCGGCGATATCGCGGTAGAATCGGCCAATATTGACGATATCACGGTAGTATCGACCCATATCGGTGATATATCGGCCGAGATGGTATAAGTTACTAAGCATCGATCTCTTTATCTCAACTTCTAACTCACTCAATTGAGTCTCGATTTTGCATCCATGTCACGATCGGAGCAATCACTTTCAATTACTAGACGTTATATGATGTTTCGTGGTCGCAAATCGGATTTTTTTGGTTGAATCTCTCATTTCTTTTCTTAGTGTTACTAGGAGGGTTATCTCCCATTTAACATTCTATTTGTATTTACTTAATTTGTATTAAAATGTATCATTATACATATATCCTTAAAGTGTATGATTATTTATATTATATATATCCTTAATTAGTAATAGGTATTATTATAAATTCACGAAGAATAAATTACTAAATATATATTGATTTAGACAGTATTATGCATACTAAATGACGAGTCAATATAAACAATTACACAATGTTATACATACTAAATAATGATTCAGTAAAAACAATTACACAATGTTATGCATACTAAATGATGATTTTGTACTTATTTAATTGAGCCATGTTATTATTCTTATTTTTCTAGACTTTTCTATATTTTTTTCAAATTTTTTGGAGTTCTCTAAATAGTGTATAACATTGTGTATGCATAATTAAATAAGTGCAAAATCATACCGAGTCAAAAATTGAGCATCCAAGTCATAGACCGATACCGCGACTTTGAACCATAGGTATATCTAACAAAGCAATGTCATTGGATATTTTCTTTAACTTACATAACAAGAAATAAATGAAGAACCAACACTCTCCCTCCATCTGACACGACACTCTAGGACACCTTTCGAACACAACTAGTCTCTTAATTTCTTTTATTTTTGACATGACTGGACTTCCATTGGGGCATGCTAAAAGACATTCTCAAACACAGATATAATATAATTACCCTACCTAGGAAATGGGTTCAAAAAATTTATTTGTCATGTATAGATAAATATGAATGAAAGTCTAAATGTCCTACATTTTCTACAAGTATCATGTCAGTGTACTGAGTCGTGTCGTGTTGAGTGTCACATGTCCGTGTCGGTGCTTTATAGCTAACCCTCGTCGACAACAAAAATTTAAAGAAGAAAAAAATACGGAACACAATCCTCTGATGAGGGAAGTTGGACAAAACACCTAGGGTTTGAATCTCCATCATCGGCGACCTGCTACAGCTTCCTCTGACTCCAGCAACGAAATCATTTGTATACTTCATAAAATTTAAATTCTTAAAACTATACTTAACAGCATAATTCATAAATTAACTATATTTAACATTATTTCAATTGTAAATGCTTTTGTTTTTTATGTTAATGACTTAATACTTAGTAGATTTTACTTGTTAAGGCATTTGTAGGTGCTGATCGCTTAACACTACGGCTCCAATACCCATTTCAACAAACTTGGGCAATATCATTATGGTCATAACATATCCCTCTATATTAATGAAATAAAACAGATGTTTTCCACAAAATACATCATTAGAGCATTTTTAGCACGAAATTCAAAAAATGGACCATACAAAACAAAATTCAACACACTTCAACATTAAAAATCATAAATAAAGCATAATGATTATCACATTAGAAAAATACATGAAAATATTTTTAAAAAAATTGGAAAAAAAAATTAATTACAAGTATCATATTTCGTGTCCCATCATGTCGTTTTACGTGTCCCAGTGTATCCAACCAAAAAAAGAGCTTGCATGTCCCAGTGTGTCGACAATGTGTCGGAGCGTGTCGCGTGTCCGACTCGAGTCAAAGCTAACTCGTGAGGTCCGAGGGAGTGTCTGTAGTTCATAACTTCAAACCCACAACTAATCAGCTATAAATTAATGTATACACCTACTATATATCTTCATACAATTTTTATATTTATATTTAATTAACTATAATCATAAACATTTCTTACACTCGCCACCACATCTAGTGATATAAAAATCTCTTTAACTTGTGCTTGGTAACAAAAATCAACAAATTTTATGAGCGCAAAACGAACCTCACAATACCTATTTATAAATATAAAGGAGAGGTATAATATTGTTCAAATTATCTTAATATTAAGTTAACGAGTCGCACAATAAAACTTTTGAAGAGAGTAATTGAAAATAGATTGAGATTGGTAACGACGATATTTGAGATTCGGTTTCGGTAGTTTGGATTTATGGTTGGGAGGTCAATAATGGATGTTATCTATTTACTGAGCATAATAATTCAAAGGTATATAGAGAAAAAGAAAGGTTTTCATATGAATTTTAAAAATTGGAAGAAGTCTTATAATAAAAATACATAAACATATAATATGGAGGGTTCTAAATAAAGAATGAGTGACTTATAAATAAGGTTCAACACTAAATCTTATTTTTATGTACGAATTGAGAGACAAAAATACCTAAAAATGATCGCTCTTGTTGATTAGGCTTAATTATCCATAGGGATAAAGATATTAGTGATGATACTACTAAGAATTAAAGCATACTGGGTCAAGTGGCAAAGTGTTGTCAATGTATTATGTGATCTACATATACCTTTGAAATTAAAGGGGCAATTTTATAGGATGACCATTATCCATGCAATGTTATATGGGTCAACCAAGAAATATAATGTCCGAAAATGGGTTGCAAAGATGTGAATGTTTGGTAAAACACCGAAGGACAAAATTTAGAAATGAACAAGTGAAACTCTAGAATCAACTCCTACATAATAAAAAATGAAAGTTGACTTAGATGATTTGGACCTATCAAATGTAGACCAATAAGTGCCCCCGTAATAAAGAGTTACTTAAATAATAATGGTGGTAACACTGGGGAAATGATATCATTATATTGTAGTTTAACAGAGGATACCACGTTGAACAAAACAAAATTGAAAAATAGGATTCATGTCTCTACGTCAACTCCAAATAATTGAGAAAAGGCTTCGTTTGAGTTAGAGAATGCCACTCGCATTTCAAAATTTATACAAAATCTACAGGTGAGCTTGATAAATTTTACTCAATTGGTCTTATTTGTACATGTAGTGAATATTCACCATCTTTTTTAAGACGGGGCATATCGGACCAAAATATTTTTCATGGGATCTCGCAATGCCTATTGGACTATACATAGTAAACGGGACTAATCAATAAAAGACACCTATTTATAGACATTTGTTTATTGGATAGAACCCTTTTACGCAATATAAAAGGGGTAGGTAATTGAATTTTCAACCAAATTTACCATGAAGTTTTCATTTCACCATCAAATTTGGTGGGAAACTCGCGCACTCAAGAGTCATTTTAACTATTTCAACTTTTGATGATTATGTTATCTCATTGGATAATTGATTTTTTACATGAAATTTAGTATCAAAAGAGTAAGTGAAACAAAAAAGAGAAATTAGAGCATGCCTGGAAGAGACTGCAGTAATTATCCCAAGAATCAATCCTCTGCTTGAGAGTAGGAGACAACCTGGCATACAAATGCCTAAACCACATCTCCCGATAGAGCAAGCAAAAAACATGATCATTATCCACATGTTGTGCCACAGCATCAACAGACGGCCAAGGAGTGTCCTTAAACATCCTCTCGCTCAGGGTTTGAAAAGAGGTCTCGTACATCTGGTGGATCTCGTACACGTTTTTCTCTCTGATGTGACGGTACAGATGAACCACGAACGATTTCACGGAGTCTGGGACGAAGTTTGGGTCGTAACCACCTGGATCTGATTGCTGTTGCTGGGGGTATCCGTCTTCGTAATCCAAATTCGACGCCATTCTAGGGTTTCAGATGTGAGACAATATGAGAGGGTAGGGTTTTATGATAAATGGGAGACAGGGAGTGAGCACCTGTGTGTGTGTTTTTTATCCAGCCCAACCTAGAGGGGTATTGGGCTTCAAACTCACCTGTGTGTGATTTGTCATTCAATAAACTTATTCTAATTAAGTAAACATATACAGTTTGAAATGAAAAAATAAGTAGCAATAGTATAAAAAGCTTTCAGAAAATGGAGAAGTGAAATAGTAATAAAAAAATATGAGTTATTTCTTCAACTTCTTATTCATATTGAAATTGGGACCATTTGTTTTCTCCGCATGATTTTTCACGAAACACGTAGTGTTCGATCCTCGTAACTCAACTTTTTGTATATGTAGAACGTGAAATCTTCTCCAACTAAAAGATTAAGACAAACTATTCTGAAATTGAAATCAAAATGAACCTTCACAACGGTGATAATTGACATTTAGCCCGATAACTTTCTAAAATAATTAAATCACCTACCCAGACATATTATAATGCTAGGCATAAAATCAAGAAAGTGCTCACTACTCTAAACTTCAATGCCATTGTTTTACCTATAAACCAAATGACGTTTTAAAAGGAATGTCGAAATATTATATCACTAATGTTTCAATTCAGTATGCATATTGAACAAAATTACTCATGATACTCAACACAAATACATTGAAAGTCAAACCTATTTTTTGTTTTGTTTTTTAAGTTTATATGGGAAATAATTGAAATTGAAAGGTGTTGTTACGTTTGCAATTTTTGTATAAAAATTAAAATGCAAAGCAAAAATTAAGAACAAAATAAATGCCAATTTAAATAGAAGAACCGAACTACTTATTAAACAATAAAAGCACCATATTAATAAAGAAATATATCACCAATTCTTACCGTTAAGATACCGTAATTGTTGAAACATTGAGAAAACAAATTAAGTATGAGTGAATCTATAATATGAAAAAACCATAATTGCGACTATAGAAACCAAAAGAACAATATTACGAAAATTTTACAAAAAACGAAACCAAGTGGAATACATGGTAATCACGACCAAACATAAAGCAAACAACCATTCGAAAGATGCATAAACTTTTCATTATACCATTCACTGAATCCTTATTTGTGTATAATATAATTGTATGTATATCTTAGTGTAATACCTTGCCCTAAGATTTCATTTAAAATTTTGTATAAATTATAATGAAGTGAGATTTGATTGTAATTATTAGAAGTTGTGGGCCAAATTGAAGGAAATAAAAAAATTAAAAGAAATGGTCATTCAAACGATATGGATGTCATTAGAAACGAGAATCAAGGTCGCGTGAAGCAGAGGTTCAAACGACCTTCGAGCCAGATCTCACTTCTTAACAGTTCAAGGTCGCGCGAAGTTGGGGATCGAACGAGGTGAACATATCGCTCGAACGAGGCTCAATGTCGTTCGAACGACGTGCTTCGAAAATGTTAAATCTGACTTGTCCTTATGCGTTGTCACGTTTTTTATCCTTGGATCATCGAGCTGTCGAGCTCTGGTGAGCCCCGATTGGGAAAAACGAAAATTTTAGGCTTTTGAGGGTTTTATAATGGCTTGTTTGGGGCTCATTTGGGTTATTTGAAGAGAGAAGAAGATGGAAGAGGGGGGGAGAGAGAGAGAGAGAGAGTGGAGTAGTTTTCCACCATTATTGAAGTGGAGCTACGAATTTTAGAGAAGTGTTGGGGAATTTTTAAAGAAAATAATAAGAGCTTTCATGAAGTTTGAAGGGATTTTGGCTTGGAAGCTTAAATGGAGCACATATAGAGCATTTGGGATGATACATTTGGTAACCCCTCGAGGCCACCTTTGGAGGTGGGGGTCCTCCTATACCAACTTTCTTACCACCGTTTGAAGTATTTGAGGTGGAAAAATCTATCCTCGATGTTTAAGACTCTATTTGCATTACTAGTAGTCTTATTGTTAGATTACATGAGTAGAATGCACTTGAATAAATAATAGTTTCTAGTAGATTAATATTAAATATTCTTATGGAATAAAAATATTGGTAAAATATTGTTTTGATAGGAAATAAATGATGAGTAAATATTTCAAAGTTTGGAAAGATTAAAGTCGGTATTTTATGAAAATGGTGTATTTTCTAGAGATTTGATGCTAAACATTTCAGGAAATAGAATGTTTGAAAAATAATGTTGATTTTGATAAATGTTTGTTAAAGAAAAAAAAATTCTTGCAAAAATGAAGATTTTAGAAAAAAAAATGGCATTTACTAAGTTTGAAGAAATTAATAATGTTTTTATGTCTTGAAAAGCATAATTTTGCACATTTAGTGAATTTATAGAATAAAATGTATGTTTAACCTATTCAATTGGATTTTAGAATTTAAAATCCATCTTTTCGTGTATATAAACTTATAGTATTTTAAAAATAAATGTATGGGCAAGTTTAAAAGAGGTTTTATTGGGTTTAAACAAGAAATAAGAAAAGTGAAAATTATCATCTTCAAAGTGTGTGAAAAAGGTGCTAAAGGTGTAATGAATTTAAGATTATAAGACTACTTGAATTGCTAAAAAAAGAAATGGTATTTTCTTATAAAAGTAGCATTTAAGTGTAATTAGATTTCTTGAATAAAGAAGAAAATAAATATTTAATTTGAAAATATGGTTAGTAAAGGTGTTGGATAAGTGTTAAAAGCTAAACATTGGAAAGTTGGTGTCTGTAACTTATTAATGTTTGAAAGATTAAGAGTTATAAATTGAAAAGGAGATAATTAAATAAAGAGGTTTTCAACTTGAGAAGAATGATACTCAAAATATTAAAAATGTATTAAAGTATTGAAAACAATAAGAAGTAGTATGAGTAACATAAAGGTATTTGGAAAACATCACTTATAAAATGGAGGAAAATGCAAAGTTTGGAAATAAATGGGTAAAATGATAATTTTACTTAAAGTGAAAATTTTTATGGAATAAAAATATTGGAAAGGGTGTTACTTAAATTGGTTCTAGATGAATATGATTTTTGGAATAAAATCAAAGTGAAAGTGTAAAGGACATGAAATGATAATTTCAAAATGTAACATGAGTTAGGGTGAAATTTCGGGTTTGGCTTCGGCCGAATTAAAAAATGGAAATAATGAATAATATGGACATTAGTAAAATGTTAAAACACATAAAAGGAACTCGGATGACACCGGGATAATTGAGGGTCCAGATCCCTGGGGTGAAAGACCCAAAATCACTGGCCAAAGCATATAATAACGTCGTCGGCAGTGTAGAGCCCGTTAAAGTACGCGATTATTGAAAGATTCCGATAAAAAGATGTCAAAAAATGGGTTGTGTGGTGAAAACGTATTAAGATAACCTAACTTAAGTGAAGTAATAAATGTTTCGGTAAAGGTTAAATGGACAAGTAAGTGTGGAATTGATTAATGTCCATAAGGTAGGAAAAAAGATAAATTAAGTGGGTAAATGTGTGGTTAAGCAACCTAAGTGGTTCAATCCATAATTAACACAAGAGTGTGTTAAAAAGGTTTTCAAAGACTAAATAAGTATTTTCTAACACGGTATTCGCGTGTGTTAAAAGGGCGATTTTTAATAAAAATACTAATGTGGATTGGTTAAAATGAAAAGGGTAACTTCAGTAAGGAAATGGATTTCGGTCAAGTTAAGTTGGGGTTGTTTCAAATAATTACCCCTGTGTGTTAAATAAATTGATGAATGTCAAAATGAGAAAAATGAAGTCTTTTATAAAATTAAGGTGAATTAATCTGGATAAATAAGATTTTCAAAAGTAAAACAATTCCATGCATAAGCATAAGCATGTGTATGTGTGTGTGTATTTAAGGTAGTTTCATGTGTACGTAGGAATAACGTGTTAGAGTTTTCATTATGTTGTTCGATTCTATACTACATTTGTATATTTTTCCCTAAGCACTCGGCTCACTCCTTTGTGTTGTTACGGTAGGTTGGGTGCGATTTCGTATTTTGAGAGCATTATACATGTAAGTACTCTCTTTTATATTACGTTAGTAGTTTTGTATGATTAGACTCCGGGGTACTCCCCATGGGTCCTTTACATAGTTTAATTTGAAATTGAAATAGAATGTTAAACAAGTGAAACGTTAATTAAAATATAAACTGGAATATCAACATTATATAGGTTGTTTCATTGTACTTCACACCTAACGCTCGGGTTGGACCGGGTTGACTACATGTAACCCATAAATCCTGGTCGTGGCATTACACTTAGTGACATAGATTTGTAAATAATATTGAGGTTTAAATAAAAAATAATGAAGTAAGTACCCACAGATATCCATGTTTATAATTAATCGACTAAGATTATTATTTTCTTTTTAGATTAACCTAAGTATCAATTACCATTAAAAGACATAGAATCCCGTAATATATTTATTTCAAATTATTCCATAGAAATTTCGAAACTCTGAAGTGATAATAACCATAAATTATATTAACGAACATTTTCAAATAAAAAATTAATTGATCATATTTTATAGGCCATCCAATAAAATAATCCGTTAAATATCTCCAGTAATTTATACATACAACTTAAAACCCAGAAGGAGTACGAAATAACAACATTAAATCTCATTATATCAGCTACAAACTTAAAAATCAATGGGGTAAATGAAAACGTACATGTCTAATTCCCAAAAAAATAAATACACACATATTATAAGTCATAAAAGGAAACCATCCAATATCCCTCTCCAATAATCTATACACACGAACTACAAAACCTTTTTTTATAGCACGATGAATACATGGAGGGATTTGGAGTAGCATCAATGTTTGGGTGATTTGGAGACTTCGTAATGAAAAATCAACCTAAAAACTCAACATTTATAGAATAAATAATAAGAATAGCCTACTATATAAGGAGGAAAGGCAAAAGTGGTGAATTTTAGCATTTCATATGTAGGGAAACACGAAGAGATGGCTATATAAATATACCCAGCTCAGAAAAACCCAGATGTGTTGTTTGTTGTTCTTTGGTTACTAAGAAGGATAAGTGGAATTTAATGGTAGGTTGGTGATTCTTTTATTCTTTGGTGGTGTAAGGGTCTGAAGGGGCCAAATGTGTTTTACATGATTTTTAAGTTAGTATAAGATTAAGAAAAAGAATCAAGAGGAAAATGTAAAGAATGGAGACTAATGAGGGGGAAACGAGGCAGACATACGGGCGTACAAAATAATTTTTGGCCTAGGGAGAAAACCCTCTTTCGTTGATCGATTAATAAGAGAGAAGAAAAATTAATATTATTTATTCTGTTTAGGAGTTTAGGAGGTAAGCGAAAATAACTTTCTTTCTTGAAGTTTGGAAGTTATGAGAAAAATAAATTTTTAATAGGAAAAACATAAAATTCATTTAAACAGACTTCTCACATTTTTCAGAGTGATGAAGATAACGTTTATAAAAAAGTTTTCTTTATTTTGTTTTATATTAAACTCTCTAACAAGAAAGGATGTTTATTTTCTCTTCCATTTAAACTCTCAAACAAAGTAAAGGAAACATTTTCCCTTAATATCTCATATTTCCTCTCCAAAATATAACTCACAAACATACCTTACGGGAAAAAGGCTTTAAATGAAGGGGGAAAATTAACTCGTGGGTCTTATTTATTATACCGTTAGTCGGTGGGTATTGACCGTATGCTACAAAACTTGCAATCAAATCAAATCATTAACCCCTTTCGCACGTTAACACCCGTTAAAATTCGTTAACACCCATTAATTTAAGTAAAATAAGATGTATTGTTGGGATTTTTAAAGAGTTTGTGTCATTTAATGTTAATTTAATCATAACAAATTTTACTAAATGAAAGATTTAGTGATGTCAATGAATTAATGTATCTAATTATGTTTAATAATGGGCTAAAATGTCAACCTATATAAGAATCAAAATAATTCACTATCTTAATGGGTAATGATGGGTGAACATGACATGGCACGTTAAGGTAACGAATCGAATTTGAATATAGTTTTTTTACATGATAAAAAGGCCACCCGTTTAGACACGAACCCGATAAGGTCTGTAAATAATAAAAATCGACACGAACACAACCCAACACGGCCCATTGACGGGTCCAGTTGGAGATACAACACAAGAAATAAGGAAGAAGGAAGATACATGACGGTGAGAAGAAACCCATGAATGTTGCAATGGAAGAGACGAGTAATAGTCACTCTAGATTTATTTCTATTGTTAGAGAGTTTAAGTTACTTTATTTTTTTCACTTAAAATGGCACGACATTAAAGTTAATTAAAGGCTTAATATGATATAATTTTTTACCACCTTAGAATGTGAATTTTTGTTATCTCACTCCATATTTGATAAGGATTTCCCTTATGATAACTTATCTCTTCTTATATCCCATCCCAACATACAACAAATATTGAATAGGATAATTTTATCCAATGCAGCCCTTTTATCCGACACATAAAACGAGACCTAATATCAATAGTCATTTTTTTAATTATATACCCTTTCACTTTATTGTCAAGTTTGTGCATGGAACTTTAAAACCACACTCGTCTCATTCATACCCACTTTCTTTAGCTCTCTCTAAAAGAAAACCTAATATAAGATCTTCAAAATAAAAACTCACTTACATAATATTAATACTCAATATATTTTGAAAATTCTAACACTTGGTTTATATGACTGTAGAGGGAGGTCCAGGACTAAAGTTGATTAAAACGGCACCAACACTTCATGAGAAATATTAGGGATGGTTGCTCTCACAAAGATGAAGTTGCTCGAACGATCATGTAAAAAAGGTGGCTCACACGAAGACAAGTTACTCGAACGATTATGTAAAAAAAGTGGCTAGCACGAAGACAAGTTGCTCGAACGATCATTTAAAGAAGATTGCTTTCACAAAGACAAGTTGCTAGAAGGACCTCCCACAAATACCAATACCGTGAGATAAACTTGAAAACACAAATTATAATAGGAAGATTGATGTACTTATATTTAGCCCTCTTTGTACATATAACAATTAATTTGTAAAGTTTTGTGGTTGCTCGGTATCTTCGAGGGACCATGTCTGGTAGTACATGGGAGAGCTTACATGCTTTATCAAATAACCTCATATCGGGTATCTCGCATGGATTTGATTGGGAGGATTGGGTGCAAGGCAACGTTGGGAGAGACCAACCCCTTTAGGGTGTTTAGGCAAAAACTTATTTTATACACAACATAGCCCAAAAGTATCTCGAGATACCATCTCTGGGAACCCATTGCGGGTCCTCATTCCTAAAAGTTGTCCAAAAGATTAACCTCTAAAGTTTACACACACCAAATGTTGTTCGATCAGTCATTAGTCGAACAACCTTCAATTCGATGAACTAACTTTTTGAGTGATGTGACAGCACATCCCTCACAGGTTACTGTTTATCAACTATTTGTTGTCAGCATGTCTGGCATTCAGGAACTCGATAAAATAGCACTCAAGTGAAGATATTCCTAGGACGGTAGGTCCATAGCTGACACATCGCTCCTTATTTAATGCATTCACAACTCTAAAGAGTCTAAATAGTGTTCCCACAAAAATATCGTGTCTGACTCATTTAATGCAATATCTTTGGCATTAGATGCATAAGATTATTAACATTAAGAGGGGTCAAATGCATTTATTACAGGAAGGTCACTCAATACCTACAAAGTTATACTATTTGGGGATCAAACTTTTCTAGCCAAGAATTGCTACCAAAATACTCCCATACAAGAGGGTCCATCGTGAGAACATTTATTGAGAGACCAACCCCATTTACTCCGTTTGTGTTTAAGGTTACTTCCTTACCTTTAGTTCCCTAAAGGTGCTTGTGGCTACTCCTTCCGGCTAAGTTAACTGCGGGGTCTCCCCGATTGATTACTTTACTATAGCATTTATGTTGAAAGAACATATTTAATAGAGGAGTTTTGTATATTAAATGTGCCGACTTGAGACTTGCAATTATTGTTGTTATTGATTGTTCTAAGGCCATAATTACCATCGCCTCCTTCGACATTAATATCATTTCAAGAACTCACCTTCTACATTTGGCGATTCTGTTGGGGAGGTATTATCTTTTCAGAGATGGCTAATGATGAAGTGGCAAGGAACATTGACTTCGATGTTATACAGCGTGAGGAGGAGGAGAATTTCACCAACTTACCGGGCAGGGAGCGAGTAAGGCAGATGGAGACTATTGTGCCCACTGTTAGTGGGACGACCGGTGCAGGTTCTGAACAGATGCAGGGCTGATGAGCCTATTCGCTGAGTTCATTAAGACTCGGACAACTTAAGTGGTGTTAGGGGCTGCAGTGGGGCCCAGTTCATTTGTGACCCCACCGGTGACTTTACAGGTTCCCTTTATCTCAGGGGGAGTGGCTCAGGAAACTACCAACAGTGTGGCCCTACCAACACCACATTTGAACGCTCTCTTCGCTGTGGGGGAGGAACACATAGCATAGCTGTGCCAACTTTTCCCCCGACTGCGTATCCAGGTAATGGCACGCCGATTGCGCCACCAACAGTAAGCCCAGTAACGACGATCCCTGCGCAACACAACTTAGCTTAACCTACGATAGAGGAGATGAAAAAGGAGTTTTTAAAAATGATGGTGGCCTCTAAGTTTGGAGGAGAATCTTTTTCGGTATACGATGATTTTCGCACTCCGTATCCAGAGGAATACCCCTACCCGATGGGGTATATTCCCCCTATCTTTGAGAAATATACAGAAAAGGTAAGAATCTCAAGGAGCACATTAAAAGGTTCATAGAGAACCTTGGGGCCCACTGTAATGACAAGAAGCTAAAGTTAAAAGAATTTTCTAAGTATCTAACTGAGAAAGCTTACACGTGGTACTCCCGTCTGGCTCCAGGCAGTGTGGCCAAGTGGGAGGATCTTCATGTTCAGTTCGTACAAAAATTCTTATTGGTCGAAGATGAATTTACTCTTACACAATCGTCTCGAGAGAAACAGAAGCCCGATAAGGATGTAGTGACATACATCAGGAGATTTCACGAGCGCTCTCTGGACATGAGAGAAGAGACACGAGAGGCTAAGCTCTTGCAGGTTTATGCAGAAGTCTTGTTGCCTGAGTATATATGCCATATGATAAATAAAACTCGTAAGGGTACGTTTGCTTCGTTCCTTAAATCTGTAAGGAACATTGCCTTAGTGGTGAAACCACTACCAACACCCTCACCAGCCTTGTTAAGTTTGTTACTTAAGTCATCAAGTAACACGGGTAAAGGGTTACTTCCTTGTGTAAACTATGCCAAAGATGAAGGTAGAAAGCACGAGGGAGGAAATCATGGCTAAAGGGGAAGGGGAAGCAAGAGGAAGTTCGAAAAGGATGACCCCACGAAGTTTTCTTGCTCAGTGGAGCAGGCTATTGAAACCTATGATCTCATTATTCAAGATAACATGTGTTGGCCCAGAGTGGTCGATATGGCTCCCGTCACTCGAGAAGATAGAGAGGGCTTAAAGTTTTGTGTGGTACACAACAGGGTGGGACATCCAACGAGCAAGCATTTTACTCTCGAGAAGATAATAGATAGACATGTCAATAGAGGAGATATCAAGCTGCTGTAAGCCAACAACAACAACAATCCTTTGGCAACATACGGGGCAAACATGTCCAGTGCTTTCCGTGAGGAAGCAAAATGGCTGATGGTGGAGAATAGATTTTAGAAGGAAGATTTTGCAGATTCTTTGGCAGAGTGTTTATCCCAAATGTCTTGTTTAAAGCTGAAAGAGGAAATAGAAGATAAGTGGAGTCCAATCGATGATTTGAGCAAACAACTGGAGGCTTGCTCCTTGGGGGGAGTGAATGTAGTGATGGCATATGACGAATCGGCTTACAGAGATTGGGAGGACGTCAACGAGCTAGAAGAGAAACAAGCTAAACTTTGGGCGGAATGCACTATAGTAGCAAGGTCGCAGAAGTTTAGTTGTTTTTTCGACCAAGTTGGACTGCCGGAGGATTCTCGACTAGAGGTTACTAAAGTAATCTTAAAAATAGCCAGAAAAATATGGCCCCAAAGTTATGATGGAAAGGGCCAATGGCCAAGCTAGTAAAAAAAATCCTTTAAGCGGTTACTTTTTTGGAGGCAAATCGATTGGTTAGGTATCCCCAAAATAGGCCACTTTATGTAATGATGAGGGTGAATGGGTGTAGCTTTAATCGTGTCTTGATAGATGAGGGAGCTTCTATCAACATTATGCCCATGATGTCATTCTATGCCTGAAATATCTCTGAGATAAGGATTGTTCAAAGTCCATTGTCCATAGCAGGATATGATAACAAGTCAAGTAAGTCGATAGGTTATGTGAATGTGGGGATCACAATGGGGAACATCACTTCCCACATTAAATTCCACCTTATGGACTGTGAGACGTCTTACCAGCTATTTGTGGGAAGGGTATGGATACATAACCATGGTTTGGTTCCTTCCACATATCACCGGTGTGCAAAGGCCAATGTCAAAGGAAAGGAAGTAGTCATTCGAGCATTCAAGAAGCCTTTTGCGAGGGAGGAAGCTCACTTGGTAGATGCAGCCTTCTATACAGAGTTAGCTACAGAATCTACTGTGCTCTCTCGATACACATGAGGGATTAAGATCCCAGATACTAAGAAAAGGGTACGGGCACCCTATCGCTCGGTAGTGGCTTACGAGGAGCAAAAAAGGGCACACGAGAGAGTTAGGCCTCCGAGCCTTTCGAGACAGCTTTGCGATCGAATGACACGATGAATCAATCCAATTGAACATCGAGTTCAGCAGCAAAGTGTGCTGAGTAGAGTTTCAATGAGGGAGTTAGAAGATAATGCACACAAAAGACCTCGCCAGGAAGAGAAACCACACCAATGCAAAAGAATATTTTTTATCAATGGCAAGATTATTTATAAACTCTGAAGGTATGATCGGGCAGTCGAAGGCCTAGATGATGAGGTTGACCTGGTCTACGAATTCTTTTGGTTGACGATTTAGTCCAATGCTTAGTGATTAACAACTTCAACATCAAGGAATTTGTGGAGGAGGTTGAAGAAGAAGCGGAATGCATGAAGGATGGGCCAAGATCCCAAGTCCAAGAACTAGAGCAGATAAACTTAACTGATGAAGGGGATGACCCGAGACCAATGTTTATCTCGAAAGACCTTGAGGACGCTGCCAAAGGAGCACTGGTGGAGCTGCTGAGGGAATTCAAGGACGTGTTTGCATGGAAATAGACAGAGATGCCGGGGTAGACTAAGAGGTAAGCTGCCACAAATTAAATATTATGCCATCAACGATACCGGTAAAGCAGGCCACTAGAACTTATAAGTCAAAGCTAGACTTTAAGATAAAGGAAGAGGTACAGAGGTTACTCACGGTAGGTTTTATTATCCCCATCCAGCACCCCATTTAGTTGTCTAGCATTGTGCTTGTAGAGAAGAAGGACAAGAACTAAATTCGAATTTATGTGGACTTTAAATTGAGCCTGTTCGAAAGATGAGTTCCCCTTTCCTTCCATTAACAGTCTCATAGCCGCAACGAAAGGGCACGAGATGTATAGCTATATGGATGGCTACGTGGGATACAACCAGATTAAAATGGACCCAGAAGACAACCTTTCACACCCCATTAGGTAACTTCATATATATTGTTATGCCTCTTGGCCTAAAGAATGCATGGGATATCCAGCAAAGGACTATTATGGCCATATTTCATGATCTATTTCATGAGATTGTAGAGTTTTATGTGGATAATTTGGTGATAAAGTCCAAGGTAGAGGCCACCCACCTAGAGGAGGGTGTTCTAGAGGTGCAAGAAGTACAATATAAAGATGAATCCTTTGAAGTGTGCATTCGGAGTAACTAGTGGAAAGTTCCTGGGATTTGTAGTGAATAAACAAGGGGTGCAAATGTATCTAGATAAGCGAGAAGGTATCCTTAACATGCCAAGACCAAAGACTGCGAAATAGTTGAAGAGTTTTCTGAGAAAAGTTTCTTACTTGAGGAGATTCGTGTATGGGCTGGCCGGAGTCAGTTACCCACTAATGGAGCTTATCCGAGCAAAGGTAAAGTTCATATGGGAGCAGTCACACGAGGCAACTTTGGACCAGTTGAAAAAGTTATTGACAACTCCCCAAATGATGGTTCCCCCTCAAGCAGGCATTCTTTTACATCTCTACCTCACGTCCACTAAAAGATCAATAGGGGAATTATTTGCTTAAGAGGTGGAGGGCGTGGAAAAACCTGTGTATTATCTAAGTCGAATCATACATGGGTCTGAGGCTAGATATACAAGCATTAAGAGACATTATTAAGCTTTAGTGTTCGTTGCTCAAAAGCTTAGGCATTATATGTTAGCTTTCACGATTCACATTATTACTAGATGTGACCCCATAAAATTTTTGCTAGCTAAAACTTTAATAGGCAGAGCTGCTCGATGGTTCTTGATTCTTTCGGAGTATGATCTCAAGTGTGTGGTTCCCAAAGCGATCAAAAGTCAAGCTTATGCATATCTTCTTACCATACTCCCTTTGATAACGTTTGAGCCACCTATTGAGGATCTTCCTAGAGATGATCTCCAAGACAACTATCTTGAAGCAAATATAAAAGAATTTAGCATACAGTTTTATGGCTCTTCAACTGAAAACAGAGGAGGGGCAGGAGTGATTTTACGTCAAGGGGAAGAAGAAGTCCGATTGTCCTTCGAGATGGATTTTAAATGTTCAAACAATGAAGCTGAGTACGAGGTTTTAATATTGGGGTTGTTAGAGGCTCTACGAAGGGGTATACATGTGCTGACAATAAAAGGGGATTCCAACCCGGTGGTATAACAGGCAAATTATGAGTATGCTCTCAAGCACCTGACCTTGGAGCCTTACCGAAAATTGTATAAAGGTTGATCGACCAATTCCATAAAGTGAAAATCAAGAGATATCCAAGAAGGTGAACAGGCATGCAGATGCTTAAGTCATGATAGCCCAAAAAATTTCCTTTAGCGAAGAGTCAACGGTTGTTCGAATCACAAAGATAACAACACCCTTAACTACATTAGAAATATTGCTTTCTAATGATATCAATGACTAGAGGGGGAAACACAGAAATAACTAGAAACGGGGCAAGGGACATTGACTTTGGTCGAGCTACACAATACTTTACCACATCAGGCAAAAAGGGGTATGGTTATCTAGGTGCGTGGGACCTGAAGAAGCTAAGAAGAGGTTGATAGAGATACATAACAAAAGCGATGAGACAATATAAATCTCTTTGTATCGAAAAATTTAGAGGGCATGGTACTTTTGGCCAACGATAAAACAAAAGGCTGAACTATTATAAAGAGATTGTGGGAAATGCCTATTGTATTATCAAGCTGCGGAATGTAACTTCATAGATCAGTCGTCTTATAGTCGACATACATACCAAAACATGCTAGTTGATGGGATTATTCCCATGGATAAAGACGACGCTAAAAGACTGAGACGACGAGTATCCAGGTATTACGTCCACGATGGGCAACTTTACCGAAGAGGTTACCACGATAGGCCCCTAAGATGCATTAGAATAGAGGAATCAAATGAGGTACTAAAGCAAGTATATCAGCCAGAGCACATTAGATGAGCAAAACTTTATGACCAACTAATGACGTTAGGGTATTTTTAGCCAACCATGGAGAAAGATTTAGCAGAATTTATTCGAAAGTGCAAGGATTGCCAGCTCCATGGGAATATGATTCATGCTCCTTCGGTGGACCTAAATTTCCTTTCCACTCCTTCTCCATTTCATATATGGGCATTCGATCTATTAGGGGCAATTAGTCTCTCCTCGAGGGGAAAGATCTAGATATTAGTGGCTATGGAGTGCTTCACCAAATGGGCAGAGGCCATTCCATTGAAGAAGGCTATGACTGGAGTGGTGGCACGCTTTATGAAGGAGTACTTTATTTACAGATTTGGTATTCCGAAGGTATTCATATCGGATAATGGGACCCTATTTGTTAATAGTGATGTGCGATTGCTAACAGAAAAATACTCCGTTATTCACCACAAGTCAATAATTGCCTACTCTAAGTGTAATAGAAAAGCTGAAGCTACAAACAAGACTCTGGTAAATATCCTCTCGAAGATGTTAGAAGATTTCCTAGGAACTTGGGATGATAAAATACCAGTGGTCTTGTGGGCATATAGAACCATAAATAGGAAACCTACAGGCCCCCTTTCTCGTTGGTGTTTGGCGCTGAAGTAATTCTCCCAGTAGAACTCGAGGTACCTTCTGCACACTACAACCTACGAAGTGCATTATTTTCCCACAATCATCATGTATAACTGGAAGCATTGGAAGAGCACATAAATAACGCGAAAAGGCATTTTGAGATGTACAAAAAGTAGTTGTCCAGATCTTATGACCAAATGGTAAATGTAAGGACATAATTTTATTGTCAGTTATTAATTGAGCATGTCGTATACTGCTACAATCGTCAAGGAATGTATAAGATCATATATGTAACAAGACGTATCCGAATTTTAAGTTTTCTTCAACTTTCAAGCCTTCGCAAGTTTAACATTGGTAAGATTGTGTTTTAAGTACCTTAGCATTTCACTTAGAGTATTGGGATATTTTTTACAAAATATTTTTGAAGTGTTGGAGCGGAGTTTTTATTCAAAGATAATTTCTAATTGTTGAGGCAGACCTGATTAAAAAATAATATTTCGCTTCCCTCGTTCGAGCGGTATACATGGGTCGTTCAAACGACATCCCTTGCCGCGCGAAGCATTCAAACGATGTGTTATTTCTTTCGAGCGAGACCTAATATCGTTCAAGCGAGCCACCTCCTTAACATTTTCTATAAAATTAGTTTTTTCAACTTCGTTTTTCAGTAGAAGACCTGAGATTATTATTTTATAAAAAATACTACTGCAAAAATGTTTGTCTTCTCACTTTTAGGGTTTTAATCCTTGTTTCCAATTCACAATTCATCCCAATAGTTTATGTGAATTGTTTTGGAACCCAAGAACACATCTTGTGTCAAGTTTCTCTTGTAGAGAGGTTCTCTACTGTTGATTTAGGTACCGCTTGGGGGATATGTTGGGCTGACATTGATTGCGTGTCAAAGGGAGTGCTTGCGGGTATTCCTTGGTTGATTCAAGACTGCGCGTCTTTGTGGATATTTTGCGGTTGATTCATTGCTGATTTAGGACTGAGGTTCTTGAGAGTTTGCTTCGGTAAATTCTTTGCAGATTTCATTGTGATCATTTTAAGTATTATAGTGAAATAAAGGTTTTGCCCTTTGGGGATTTTTTTCCTAAAATCCGTGAGTTAGTAATTTTATTTGTGTCAGCATGATCCACTACACCTAGATGTTTGTTTAGGGCTAAAATAAAATTGGACTTAATCAATTTGATTTAAAAAATTGACACTGATTAAATAGGGGTTTAATTGGAAATTTGCGAATTTAGTCGAATCAATATCACACGCTTTTTACAAATTGGTATCAGAGAAGGTTACATTAATTTATTTTGTATTCCTATTTTTGAAAAATTTGCGTGATATTGATTTTTTTTTAAATCTATTTTGTGAAAAATCACAATTTTTCTGATGGAGCACTTATATAATCGGATTTCCATTTCTGACGGGTCTAATCATGCTTTCTGGAAAGCAGGCATGAGATCACAGTTAAAGGCGATTGATGAGCGCATTGGGTTATTTGTGAAAGAGGTTGGACGCCTCCCACTGTCACTATAGATAACGTAACATCTTTAAAATATGTGACTACCTGGACCGGGGGACGAATTTAAATGGAGCACTTTTAATTCACGTGGACTGAGCGCAATTTCTGGTGCCGTCACTCCTGAAGAGTTTCGACGTATTATGACGTGCACCATGTCTAAATAAGCATGAGACATTTTACAACTTACCCATGAAGGCACTAACGCGATCAAAGAGTCTAAAATTCAAAATTTAACTACTTGATTTGAAACAATAACCATGCTTAAGATTGAGTATTTTGATGACTTTTATGCATGCTTATTTAACATTATCAACACTAGTTTTAATCTTGGTGAGTCTATACCTGATGCACGAGTGGTTAAAAAGATTTGAAGATCGTTGCATAAACGTTTTATCCTAAAAGTGACTGTTTTGAATACCTTAGGTAATTTGGGCAATTTAAAACTACAAGAGATGGTAGGAGACCTCTAGACATATGAAATTAACATGTTTCCTGACACTGTCGAGCCTAAGAGGGATAGCACTTAGATCCCAGTCTAGGAAGGGAGAGTTAGTGTCCACGAGAGAGAAGAAAAAGAAATTTGTGAGTCCGACTCTAAGGGTAAGGTTGATTTTGATATGGCCAAGCTTGCTAAAAAATTTAAAAAAATTCTCAAGTTTTCAAAACAAAATTCTTCCAACAAAAGATTTTTTGAGAAAAATAAAAATGAGGCCAAAGAAAGCGGTGAGAAAGAAGGTAAGAAAGAGGAAGAAGGGAAGTGTTTTGAGTGTGAGGGTAGGGGGCATAGAGCATTTGAGTGTCCCACTAGGCTAAGGAGAAAGGTCAAGAAAATTGCCTTGCCAGTCACTCTTAGCAATAGTGAGAATGAGGTGAATGGTTCCGAGGATGAGTCTTCACATGGGAAGTTTGTTGCCTTTTTAGCTAGCCACTTGAGCACACTTAATTTATCCCATGACGATGTGGATACTTGTGCACGTGAGACCCCAAAGGAGGATGATAGTTTGACTATTTTGAGTGAGGGTGATAGTGAGTGTGAGAGTGGAGATAAGAGTGAGCTCCAAATTGCGTTTAGAGATTTGTATGCCGAGACCTTAAAGACTAAGAAATTGAATAAGGAGTTAAGTCTTAGATTGCGAGATTTTGAGAGAGAGTTGGAGAGAGCAAGTCAACTCGAAAAGGTGAAGGTTTATTTGAGTGAACAGTTGATTGCTTTAGATCGAGAAAATAGTGATTTGATCAACACGGTGTCTAGTCTGACGACACGTGTATCCCAACTCTAGAGTGATCTTAAACGTGCTCGGAAGGTCAAAGTCCCTTTATAAAATCCATCTAAGAAGGTTGGAAAGATGGTTCTCAATCCCGTTTTAGGTAGTGGTGAGAGTTTAGTAAAAGGTCATGACGATGCATCCACTTCATTTGTTGCACTCAAGCCAGTTCTCGCTTTAGTGATAGATTCATATGACTCTCATCCTAACCCACCTAGGCATCCCATTTATGTTAGGAGAGTATGTCCTAGATGATTTGAGAGAGGTCATCACCTTAGGGAGTTTTGTTTTAAGTTGGGTTATGTGTCACGATTGGCCACTACACGTGTCCACCCACACGTACCCACACATGATGCTCCGAATGATTACACAAGAGAGTTTGCACATCTTAGGGCACAGGTAAAGTTTTTAGTCAAGACTTCACATGACTTGATGGATGTTTTTCATAGGATGTCACCACCTTTGGAAAACTCCACCACACATTACGGTTGAGGTTTAGACTTGTTTGCTAGAATAGGATGATTTACATGATGATATTTTTGCTTATAGCTAGTGTGTGTCATTTTTGTAGTTATGTTTTTCTTTTTGATAAATTTTTGGGAAAATACAAAAATATTTTCTTTTATTTTGATAAATTTTTGAAAAAAGTCAAAAGATTTTTGTATTTTGTTTTGCAACGTATATGAATGAACTTTTAGGATGACCGATTCACAATTTCATTCCATATCCATGTGACAATTTGATAATGTTTTGATATGTGTCATCATTTCATTCGTATGCTTTACAATGTTTTGAGTCATTAATATGTGATTAGTTATTACTACCTACATCTTTGACTCATAAGTTCCTTTAATGTACACTTGCACGAACTTATTTGATTATTGTACTTGTTTATGACATATTTGTCGGAGTGTTGTCATCTCAATTTTGTCTTCAAAGCGAAACATATGTGATAAAGCTTGACAATGAAAGTAGTGCATGTAATAACCGTTTACTGTGAGGATTTAATTGTAACAAAAATGATGAGTGAAACACGGAAAAGGGCTGCGAGAGTTCAAAATTAACTTGTCGTGAAATCCACCATTTAAAAGAGCCCGAAGAAATCAAAAGACAATAAAATGCTAAATATGCCAAAAAGGGGCCACCTCAAAAGAAAAATAAATGTATAATTTTTTATGAGGGAGTTTGGATGGAAAGTATTGAAAAACGGGTTTGCACATCCTAACAGCGTCATGAAAAAGCATTACATAGTTTTAGATGTTATTGGTGTGGGAATCATTATTGACTTTGATATGTTGATAGATTGAGTTAATGTCATTTAAATTCAACATTTTTTTCGACACCTAAGGACGAGTTCGAGGTTCATTTATTAGGAGTACACATATTCATCGTGAAAATATATTATTTTGATTTCTTTGATTTGCCTATCGAATATGTTCACACTCATTCATTCTGTTTCCATGATTTGGTTATCTTAATGTAAATTCGTGGTCTGTGATTTTTGTAAAATTAATTTTGCATTTTTTTGTATTAAAATTTGAAAAATCAAAAATAGTTTGTGGAAGATTTTGGGTTACTCCTTTGCATGAGCGTAGTTTGATCCATGTTTGCTATGCATTTTTGTGGTGACAATTCCATGTTTATTTTGTTTATTCTTTTCCTTGTCTATTTCGGACAAATAAAAAGGGGGAGAACGAATTATGGGGGGGAGTTTTTGCATTATGGGGGAGATTTGATTATTAATTAAGTTATTCTTATATCATTTCAAACTCAATACGTCACGAAGGTATTTGCTTTGTCTCATGTGTGTAGGTTCAAAAATTCAAGATCGTTTTTTTTGCACACCCTGATGAGAAAAGCTTGAAGATTTGATGTTGAAGATTTTGAAGAAAAGTTTAAGACTTGCAAATTAGTACCTTTTCAATTTTGGGTTCATCGGAGGGTATTAGATTTGTATAGGTATTTTGTTTTGATAATTCCGATGTTTTTTTAGTTTGTACCGGCATAGACATAGGGGGAGATTTGTAAGGATATTATTTTATTTTCAGTTATCAATTGAGTATGTCGTATACCGCTACAACCGTCAAGGAATGTTCAAGATCACATATGCAACAAGACGGATCCGAATTTCAAGTTTTCTTCAACATTCAAGCCTCCACAAGTTTAACATTGGTAAGGTTGTGTTTTAAGTACCTTAGCATTTCACTTAGAGTATTGAGATATTTTTTACAAAATATTTTCTAAGTGTTGGAGAGGAGTTTTTCGTCAAAAATAATTTCTAAGTGTTGAGGCGGACCTGATTAAAAAATAATATTTCGCTTCCCTCGTTCGAGCAACATACAGGGGTCATTTAAACGACATCCCTTGTCACGCGAAGTATCGTTCAAACGACACGTTCTTTTGTTAGAGCGAGACCTAATATCGTTCGAGCGAGACACCGCCTTAATGTTCTCTATAAATTTTGTTTTCCAACTTCGTTTTTTAGTAGAAGACCTGAGATTACTTTTTTACGAAAACTACTACTGTAGAAACATTTGTCTTCTCACTTTTAGGGTTTTAATCCTTGATTTCAACTCATAATTAATCCCAATAGTTTATGTGAGTTGTTTTGAAACCCAAGAACAAATCTTGTATCAAGTATCTCTTGTAAAGAGGATATTTACTCCTAATATAGGTGCCGCTTGAGGGAGGTGCTGGGCTGACGTTGACTGCGTATCAAAGGGAATGCTTGCGGGTATTCCTGGACTGATTCAAGACTGCGCATCTTTGTGATCTTCTGTGGTTGATTCATTGTTGATTCAAGAGTGAGGTTCTTGAGAGTTTGCTGCGATAAATTCTTTGCATATTTTATTGTAATCATTGTAAGAATTATTGTGAAATAAAGGGTTTTCCCTTCGGGGATTTTTTTCCTGAAATCTGTGAGTCAGTAATTTTATTTGTATTGGCATGATCCACCACACCTAGATGTTTGTTTAGGGATGAAATAAAATTGAACTTAATTAATTTGGTTTACAAAATTGACACTGATTAAATAAGGGCTTAATTGGAAATTTATGAATTTAGTCGAATCAGTATCACATGTCTTTTTTTTTACAGTAAAGCCAAGAAAATTCTAGGAAGGTGATCTAGTTTTGAAGGCTTGTACAAGGCACATACGGGGTCTCTCGCTGCCTAAGTTTGAGGCAAATTGTGCAGGACCTTGTGTTGTTCTAAAGGCCCATGATTCAGTAAATTGAGAAATCTCGAAGGTTGAGGATGAAGAGCCTTTTAAACTTAATAACAAGTGGCTCAAAATTTATTTTGTTTAAGTTGTTAATTTGTTTTGTCATGTTTTGGGGGGTCGTAAGGTGCAGGTACAAGGAAATTGGAAAGTGAGCATATTCTCACAACTTGTTAAAATTCCTTTTTTCGGATTATATAGAAAGCAGGAGGGTAATGTTGATCCAACCACAAGTTTATTTTTCTGTTTTCATAGACAATTTGCATGAAAGTAAAGGGAAATTCAATCATATGCATTCCAAAATTCCAAATTTTAATTAAGATATAAAAGAGGGTCTACTTCTCGGAGATACATGAAAAAATAAAATAGGACAATACATTATTTTGCAACTAGCTGTAACTAAAAAGTCCCCTTAATAATCACTTTAGCCTTCTACAACAAACCACAAGCTATAAAAGTCCAAAATTCGGGGGTGATGATCAGGTAGTAAAGAGGCCTAAGAAACCTCCTTGTTGGACAAGTGTGCTATCTCCTGTTGATAATGGTCCATCTCCTGCTGAAGCTCATCAACCTTCGCCTCAGCCTTAGCCAAAGACTCATTGGCAACAATAACCTGTTCCTCAACTTTGGCAAGTTCAGAATTCAAAGTGGCCATCTTCTCGGCTAAGACACTCTACGAACGGATAGTGGCCTGGATTTTTTAATAATAGGAGGGAAAGTTAGCTTTCTTGAAGGACTTTAGTAGATCAATCGGCCATTTGAGAGAAAAACCCTCGCCCACAAGGATATTGATTTGCCCCATTATTTCCTTAATCTTCTTGGGACTTAAAGAAGGCAGAGGAGCGTGCAACACATCATACAATATGCTGGCAAATCCCAACAATCTGTAAGCCATCATAACAAGGATGACTGGAATGCAATGAGGTGTAAAAGTGGATGGATGACGTTCTACCAGTCGCTCGATCAGGTCGCTATAAGATGGAGTTATTATATAGGGAAAGTCCTTAAAAGAATGCCTCACAACCTCAACAGGAGCCAATTCTGGAGGATGGACACTAAAGGCAATGTTACTGGCAGAGGGAAATATTGAGTTTGAAGCCCTGTCATCTTCTTACAAAACTGGAGTTGTGTCTCGTTCCCCTCTCTCCATATTTTAGGCTGTCTAGGGAACAGTGCTGGGCTCAGCAAAATTCCCAACATATTCTGTAGGAACATTCTCGGGAGGTACTTGCTCTGTAGGGGCAACAACATCCCCCAAAGTTATTTGTTGGTTAACTTCCACTTGAGAGAATGAGGAATAAGTCAAATGGGAAAAAATAAAATATAGGCATAACAGATGTTCAAAAGTCCCAGTTTTACTTAAAACACCTTTATGGTTGCTCGACTAAGTAATATTGGGAATATTTATGCCGCAGTTTACTTAAAGCACCTTTATGGTTGCTCGACTAGGTAAACTTTTATCGCTTCAAAAGTCCCAGTTTTACTTAAAGAACCTTTATGGTTGCTCGACTAGGTAAACTGTTGTCACTTCAAAAGTCCTAGTTTTACTCAAAGCACATTTGTGGTTGCTCTACTAAGTAAGATTGGGCATTCTTAAGCCACGGTTTACTTAAAGCACCTTTAAGGTTGCTGTTGCTTCAAAAGTCTCAGTTTTACTTAAAGCACCTTTATGGTTGCTCTTGCTCGACTAAGTAAGATTCGCCATGCTTAAGCCACAGTTTACTTAAAGCACCTTTATGGTTGCTCGACTAGGTAAACTATTATCGCTTCAAAAGTCCCAGTATTACTTAAAGCACCTTTATGGTTGCTCGACTAAGTAAGACTGGGCATTTTCAAGCCTGAGTTTACCTAAAGTATCCATGGGGTTGCTCGACTAGGTGAACAACTTGTTGCTTACAAAAATACAGATTTTACTTACAAGAATAAATGATGGTTTAACCAAAGAAATTAAGAGTAGGAATACCTCCTTAATAGCCACTGGATCACGAGCAACCTCAGAAACCCCAGTAGGGGCAATAACTATCTTCTCCAAGGGTTTGGCTTCTGCTCTAACTTGCCCTTCCTCAGGAGTGGCTGCTTTACCTTCCAGTATTGAGGGACCAAACAACCCCACTAAAAACTGGTCAGTGATGGTAGCTTTGGGGGGAACATTCACAAGATCTCGACAAGCGTTGGTGTTAACCCCTTCGATGGCGGTGACCTGCGAAAAACATCACAAAATATAAGTGTAGTGTACACATAAATACGATATACAAAGTGCAAGAAATCAGTAACACGTACCATAGTTGTAGGACCAACAACTGTTGTGGATGCAACTTTAACCACCTCTTTGGCCTAAGAAATAACTACTAAAGAGGGATTGCATTATAAGATAAGGGGTATATTTTCTTCACGTTGAGGGGACGACGAATGATGGTCAACACTAGGAGTAGGTTGAGATGAATGACCTTCAACACTAGGCGTTGCCTTGGACTTTTCATGCTCTGGGTCATCGCTATAATCATCAAGGATTGTACAATCTATGGGAATAGAACCAGGCTTCTCTGTAGAATACATCTGACGTAGCCTTTGATATGG
Organism: Sambucus nigra; assembly: GCA_949130495.1. NCBI lineage: Eukaryota > Viridiplantae > Streptophyta > Magnoliopsida > Dipsacales > Adoxaceae > Sambucus > Sambucus nigra. The sequence continues at coordinate 100,967,976 of OX422208.1, forward strand.
TCGAACCAAAGGAGAGTCCTCTTTCTCATCCTCCTCTTTCTCGTCCTCTATATTTTTACCCTTTTTAGGAAGAAATTCATCCTCAATATCGTCAAGAGGAACTTGGACCTTGGGACTAGATTGCGTCCTCTTACGGCCAGCAATAGGGGTAGAGGAGTGAAGGAGATACCTCGTTCAGCCATATGTTTGGACAAAATAGACCTCACGTCTCCATATCCTTGATTTAACCGCCTCAATAAATTATCAAGCAACTCTATTAATTAATCTACCAACTGGGTGTTTGGAGAAGAGTGATATTGAGATGTTTGAGAGGAGCTAGAAACGACAACCTTTCTCTTCTTGCTGGGGGTTCTTTCCTTGGCCTTCACCATAGCAACACTCGAAACATCAATGGGAGTTTCCTCTTTAACAGCAGGTCAAGAGGTAGCAGGAGGATCCACAACCTCCTCAACATGCTGAGAACTGGAGGCCCCTTTATTTTTCTTCAAAATAGCTTCACTTAGAGGTGCCAAAGGTGGAAGTTCTTTGGGGGTGATGGTATTGGCTTCGCTCCGAATAAATTGGGCTTGATTGACAGTATAAATCCATAACCCTAACTTAGAGGGGGGGGGGATGTTCAACAACCGGGTATATGGGTTCTCATTTAATAACCTTAACGAAATGACCTAGGGTGTTAGGCCAGAACACATTAAGGTATTCAATGGACCTACTACCTCGTGTATGACGAGAAGGGATAACAATTTGGTATTGTAACTAGGCAGAAAGAGTGGTTGTTGTCTCAGTTAGGAAATGGTTGCACGCCTTAGAGAAGTTTAAAGGTCTTTTGGTAGTATTGTGATTCAGAAGGGTCACCCCTTGGTCAAAGCCAAATTGCATGGTTGTTCGATGGGGTGAGTAGGATGTGCAATAGTTCGACCATTTTGTACATAAGGGAAGGTATGAGGGAGTAAGAACCAACAAAACATTAGAAGAAGGGAAATTGAGAGCAATAGATTGATCAACCATCTGGACTGGTCGAGTAACATTCTCAAAAAAGGCATTGGTAAAGAATTGATCGGTGACAGAGTAATGATAAAAGTTAAAACGTTTAACATTGTCAATAAAAGAATTAAAAGACTTATTGGATTGCTTGTGGTTCCAAGAGAGGATTCGGGGGACCTTAACTTCATGAGTGGTAGGGAGTAAGTTTACCGGGGCATATTTAGGAAACTGGGCATAAACGCTATGAGAAGTATATGGTTGGCATAATTAGACACATCAAAATGCCCAAAAGATAGGGCATAATCAGTTTGAACCCTATCAAGCTAGGTGTAAAGTGAACCCAGGGTCATAGTAGCTAAGGAGACTTTCACCCTAGAGGCAAGGAGAGCAGCTAGATTTATGAGATCCCTCCATGGGCAGTCATGGGGTTTCCCAGGCAAATAGAACCTTAAGAGGACGATCCAAATTGTAAGGACACAAATTTCCAATTGAGTCCATATATAGTTTTGGCTCAATTCCGGACAAAAATATTTATTCATAGGATAATATTTAAATTGTAATATTCTCAAGCCTATGAAGTGTTTGTTGAAGACGTAGCGGCAAAGAATATAAAGCTTCATCAAAATGCCAGTTTGCGTGCCTCGTTTCTAAGTCATCAACTATAGTTCCATGCTCCCAAGGTATGAATGCAATTATGTTTATATATAGGAGCTTGGAACAAAGTTTGTTGGGTGTTAGGTTTAATTAAAACTATGTTTACTTTCAGAAAAATTTAATTAGAACTTTAAAATTAAAGTATATAAAGTTTCTGGGCCAAAAATCGAATTTTGTAAAAATTCTGGAAGTCGTTCGAAATGTCGTTCGAACGAGTTTTTCGTTCGAACCAGGTTTCGTTCGAACGAGTTTGCCAACGAGTCTAAACTGGTCCGTCGTTCGAAATGTCGTTCGAACGAGATTGTTCGTTCTAACGAGATTTCAAACGAGATTCTAACTAGTCCAAACTGGAGCGTCGTTAGAAATCTCGTTCGAACGAGAGTTCGTTCGAACGAAATATCGTTCGAACGAACTGCTAGGCGGGAACAGTTTTTAGGCAGTTTTTGGCAGTTTTTATCCCACTTTCCCACTTGTTTCTTAACTAATTTTTTCAGACTTTATGAAGGACGGGAATCACATTTTCCAAACCAACATTTCCATAACTTTTCCAAAATATTTCCATCTCTTAGAGAGTGTTTGAGAGCAAAAATGGTTTAGGAAAATGTTCATGTTTTGAGTGAGATTTTTAGAGAAAAATATTTTCATCACTCTAGTGTTTACACCCAATTGAGTTTATCCAAGTTCATATATACATATCAAATTGCTTGGAGTTTGGCACCGGTTTATCTCTACCGAATTCAAGAAGAGAAGTTTTGGTTTGCTTCTACATCCATCAAAGAAGAAGACTTTTTGTTGCGATTCTACCCACTTGGAGAAAGGCTCCATGTACGGGTGACGGTGACCATAGAAAGCCCCATCGGTGGATTCCGAGGCCGCGGTGGTGTTCCGAGGTTATCCGCTAGGAAGAGGTGTCTACAAGAAGAAGCGTCGAGGCTTGAGAGGGATCGAGTCAGTCGTTGTAAGTCTATCTGTCTTGTAATTGTAATTCCGTATCTAGTGGATTTGTGGCTAGGGCCGTCCGAGGTTGTTTCCCGTCTTGGGTTTTTCCTCGTACATCGCGGCGTAGTGTGATTGGTTTATTTTATCTTGCTTAAATAATTTAGAACGCATGCTTAGAATAATTCAAGATAAAATTCGATTTAATCTATCACACTCATTTAATTTGGACTTTAATTAAATATTGGGTAATATTGTTTAATTCAAGTCATTTGCTAAAATTTGGTTTCGCCTTACTTTGGTTAATTGTTAATTATGACTTAGGCAAATTCTAGGACTTGGATTAATTAATCGGTTTAAGTGAATATATATTGATTGATTAATTTTACTTCACTCGGTTTGATGTTAATTTGGTTTTAATGAAATTAAAATTCATTTTGTTTTAAAGTTTAACCATCATCCTTACGCTTCCACATCTTGTGTTAATTTAAAAAGGAAATTATAGTTTAATTCCGGGGTTACAGCCTTTTTCACAAATATACCCAGGAAGCTCAATTCTACTCATATATCCTTCTCCAGTGGTAGCCATTTCCATATATTTTTGCCCTTCGAGTCTTTCTTGACCTGTTCGCGAGCAAGGGCTCTTGCTCGATCCTCCATGTAGAAGAAATACCCAATAATCTCCAAATAAGTGCACTTATTATAGGTCTTCATACACCTCTTTATCAAACCCTTCAATTCCTTACACTTAACCGCCTCTTCTTTCATAATGGCTTCCTCAAAGAAGGTATCGGTTCTAATGACTTCCAAACCAAGAAGCTCGCGCATCTTCCATGGTGATGGTGAACTCACCACAGGCAATAATGAAGGTGTGGGTCGTATGACTCCATCGAGAAACTAGGGTTCTCAAAGTATTGTTATTTTTTGCCAAAGTTACATTGCCAAACCATTTAGTACAGGATAAACCAACTTTCGGCAATTCCACAATGTATCAGTCCAGGCACCTAGCTCTTCGCACAATCCACTAGCTGATTCAAACTCATCATTTGAGAAGGGATAGTCTCCCCTCTTAACTCTGAACCCATTAACAGTGGAACCAGGGACATAAGCATAATTCTCTATCACATCGTCTTAACCAACCAATAGATTCAAACCCTCCGATTTAGAAACCGGGGAGCTAGAAAAAGCTTGGATGGACTCCCATAACTTGTCTACAGTACCAAAATAGGGGTAACGATGATATTTTGCCCACTGTAGACGACGATCAACAATATTGGATGAAGTTTCTCCATCGGAGGTACCTGCCACTGAGGGAGTTCTTTTCACAACTGGTGCCATAACAAAAAGTAGAAAATCGAAGAGAATAAAAGAAAAGAAGAAAGCTTGGGAATCAGAGAATACTGTTTGCTCTCACAAGTTGAGGAAACACTTCGCTAAAAAAATAAAGGTAAAAAGGTCTGGGTATGAGAGGAAACCCTTTTATAGGGGACGTATTGTTTTAAAAAAGACGTGGCTGATATGAAAAGACGCGCGTGGGATATGTAATCATCACAAAGAAATTTTCGACAGCTCAACCGAATCGCGTGGATTACATGCATGGGGCATCAACCGATGCATGTATGGCTGGGGAAAATGCTATCAAATACATTTAAAATGAAGAGACATAGTAATGATTAAATTTTAAGGGGGAATTCAAGAGACGTTTGGGGGTGAAACTTTACGCCTTTTCATACTTGGGAAAATAAATGGTTTTGGGGGTAATTTTATAAAAAACCATTATAATTCTCCAAGTTAAAAGACTGAGAAACAGAAGTAGCTGGAGGGCTAAAACCATACGAGCAGGAAGAGTTTTCAAAGCAACTTGAACACAGGTTAAATGACCCACAATTTTATTTTTATGTCGTGTAAATATACAAATTTGTGAGTTCTTTTTTACTTCTAACAAATACATATGCAGCTCAATAGAGATAGGGCGTGAACTCATTTTTTTGTACAAATATTTCTTCAAACAAATAAATATCTCTACGAAGGGGAAAATATAGAGGGAGGTCCAGGCTTAAAGTTGATTAAAATAACACCAAAAATTCACAAGAAAGATTAGGAATGGTTGCTCTCACAAAGTTGAAGTTGCTCGAACGATCATGTAAAAAAGGTGGCTCACAGGAAGACAAGTTGCTCGAACGATTATGTAAAAAAGGTGGCTCGTACGAAGACAAGTTGTTCAAACAATCATTTAAAGAAGGTTTCTCGCACACAAAGATAAGTTTCTCGAAGGACCTCCCACAAATACCAAGACCAGGAGATAAACTTAGAAAATACAAATTGTAATAGGAAGATTGATGTACTTATATTTAGCCCTCTTTGTACGTATAACAGTTACTTTGTAAAGCTTTGATGTTACTCGATATCTTTGAGGGACCATATTTGGAAGTACATGGGAGAGCTTACATGCTTTATAGAATAACCTCATTATAGGTATCTCACAGGGATTTAGTTTGGAGGATTGGGTGCAAGGCAACGTTAGGAGAGACCAACCTCTTTAGGATGTTTAGGCAAAACCTTGGTTTATACACAACATGGCCCAGAAGTACCTCGAGATGCTATATTTGGGAACCCATTAGAGGGTCCTTAGTCCTAAATAGTTGTCCAAAATATTAAACTCTAAAGTTTACACACACCACGGGTTGTTCGAACAGTCATTAGTCGAACAACCTTTAATTCGATGAACTAACTTTTTGAGTGATATGACAGCACATCCCTTACAGGTAGTACTATTTATCAACTCTTTGATGTCAGCATGTCTAACATTCAAGAACTCGATAAAATAGCACTCAAGTGAAGATATTCCTAGGATGGCAGGTCCATAGTTGGCACATCATGCCTTATTTAATGCGTTCACAACTCTAAAGAGTCTAAACAGTGTTCCCGCCAAAATATCATGTCTGGCTCATTTAATACAATATCTTTGGCATTAAATGCACAAGATTATTAACATCAAGAGGGGTCAAACACATTTATTATAGGAAGGTCACTCGAATGATATGGCTCCCTTATAAAATACCTCTAAAGTTATACTATTTGGGGATCGCACTTTTCTAGCCTAGAATTGCTGCCAAAATACTCCAATACAAGAGAGTCTATCGTGAGAACATTTATAGAGTGACCAACCCCATTTACTCTGTTTGTGTTTAAGTTTACTGCCTTGCCTTTAGTGCCCTAAAGGTGCTTGTGCCCACTCCCTCCGACCAAGTCAACTGCGGGGTCTCCCCCATTAATTGTTTTAATGTAGCATTTATGTTGAAAGAACATATTTAATACAAGAGTTTTGTATATTGAATGTGCCGACTTGAGACTTGCATTTATTGTTGTCATTGATTGTTCTAATGCCATAATTACCATCTTGATAAGGAGTTATGCCTCCCTTGACATTAATGTCATTTCCAGAGCTCACCTCCTACAATGACCACCGAATTCAGGTATATTTTTGAGTCCATTCGCACATAGTAAACATGCAGCCAAGTTTTTCTTTTACCTTTCTCAGTCTAAAACCATGCCAAGGAAATGGGTAGTCCATGAAACCCAAGTCAATGAACAGGCAATAATCAACCATTTTTCTAAAATTCATCCACTGCCAATTGCCCTGAGGCAATATTCCAATTTTTTGTGGGAATTTGATTAAATTTCATAAAAATCATCAAGACATAGGAGTTTGTGTGATCCCTTCAGTTTTTTAGCAGCTCCCACCCTTCGTTTCTCTTATTTATTTTAGGAAAAGATAAAATCAGTAATTCTCCACCATCTTCCCTCCACTTCTTTCATTCTGATTTCTGCATCTATATGATTTTGGGGGGAAAATCTAATTTTGATGTCAACAACAATATCCTCCTTCCAAAATAATATTAAACCTACTGCTCTGTGTATACAATCCATTTTGAAACAACAATGAAACTTTAACTCTAGACGTAAACGATAAACTTCACCACCTCCTAATTTGGTTTTAGACAAAAAAAAAAGAACATGGGGTTTTAGCTAGTCATCTCCAAATCACTACTCTTTCGCTCCATTTATTCCTTTTCGAATTTAAAGGGCTTTAACTCATGCTGTGATAAAACCTTTCCTCAGGATTTGTTGAGATTTTTATCTCGAATATTATATCAAAATAATAACAAATCAGATTTGATTCTAGGGCTTTGACCCATTAAAATAAACCAAAAATCTGTCCAAAAAGCCATCGAATTTGTTGATTCAAATCTACTCAATGTATGTGGTTTTATTTTTTGTTCAATTAGGTATATATAATTTAAGCCCTATATTTGTTTGGTTTAGTGTTGCTGTTGGTTTTGGCGGTGGGCAGTGGTGGCAGTTTTGGCCATGGTGGGTGGTGTTTCTCCAAAGCAAGACTTTGTTTCTTTTGCATAGTTCTTTAATTTTTTTCATTTTTTTATATGTGATGGTGGAGTTAGCCATGGGCTTGACAAGAGGTGGTGGAGGCAGTTAATGAGAGAGTGGAGTTGGCAGATGCGGGCACTACACCAAAATGGGAGATTTGTGGGTGCTGTTAGCACTCACAAATGACCTTTATAACTGCTATTTACCGTCATTATTTAGGGGTGACAAAAGAAAATTTGTAACTCCTAATAGCAGTCACAAATTTTCATAACCCCTATGGGGTTATGACTGGTGACCCCAATTTGTAACTATTATTTATAACTGCTATCAGCAGTTACGAATCTAACATTTCTAACTGCTGTCAGCAGTTACAAATCTAATACTTATAACTGCTGTCAGCAGTTACGAATTTGTTACTGGCAATAGTGACAAATTTGTGTCTGCTATTAGCAGTTATAAAGGTTGAATTTGTTAAATGTAATAAGAATTGTTACAAATATCTTTATATTTACACAAAATGATAAGAGTAGAATAAAAAAATAAACTAAAATAAATAAGTAGATGAAATATCATGAACATGTAACGAGTCTAAAAAAATTCGACAACATTTCATTTATATTTTCGACATTCCAAATATCTGGTACACATAAAACTTGTTTAGACTTAATTTAACATTAAACAAACCCTTCTTGGGCGCTAAGTACAAAATGAACATAGAATAAAAAATAAAGTAAAAAAATGACACAACACTTCGATGATATCAAATGCGGGGGGTATTAATGCAGTGACATCCTCCCTCGTGTACTCGGAGTACGTATGCCGGTGAGCAAGTTCAATGGACTCAATTTTTTTATATGCGGTATCTCGGTATCCATTGACGTGTGCTTGTGTTGCTTGCCACGAAATGAAAACACCTAGATTTAGGCCTTTGAATACTACGTATATCGTGTATGTCATGTGTATACCTGCAAACAATCAAATATAATTGGATTCAGAATTGTTGCCATCAACATCTTTTAAGACAAAGGTGTAATTAAAAATAAACATGGTTTCATGAACGAGCCTAGTTTCCTCAAGAAATATTTAGAACTACAAGAAACCTCAAATCATTTTAATATTTCAATAAAAAATTAAATTATGCCAGCCAAACAAACTTCCACAGTAACATAATATGATTTTCACTTGCACAGTGTTACTTGTGATCTAATATCAAACTATTAAAATTATTAAAATTATACTCACCAAAGTAAACAATTTTTCACACAAATATAACCAAAAAAAATTATAACACAGACCTTCTTAGAAAAATAATCAATACGAGCATCTACTATCGAGTCCGTATCAAAACGTTAATATATCTGTAAGGTTGGAGATAGAAATGATGTATAAGTATTTGAGCAGAAAATCAATGTCTACCAATAAGAGATGACAACCTATTTGCTATCAATGAGAAAAACGCATACAAAAGAGATGTGCAAATCACAAGTTTGTTGGATAGATTTTTTTTTATGAGCAAGTTTATTGGATAGGAGTTGATGGAAATATAAAAGCTAATTAAGTTTGCCGAAGGGAAATCTATTTTATTTTTCAAGAAAGTTGCCAAGAATTTGACAATGACAAAATCTAATTAAAATTTAAAAAATGAAAGGGACATAACAAGATTTTAGTTTCTCACAATAAATCGTATATCAACTAGGTCAATACTAAGCTAATAAGGTAAATCACAAGTATGGGGACATACACACCTGTCTCACTTGAAGTAGTATTTTGGGTAGAACACCTTTATACTCACACACCAACTTCACCTGCAAATATAACATCAAATCTAAAATTCAGTGTTTACGACAGTCTTATAAAGTTATTGCGATGGTTTTGGGAAAAATATCGTAAGTAAGCTTGTTAAAAAAATTGAGTCCCCTATAAATTGTCAAATAAATCAGGGGCCCAAGGCGACTCCCTGGCCTCAAGGCTATTCATAGACAATATATGGACGAAAACTAATATAAAATAATATATGGAACTAGTTCCACATGGAGATAGCCCAAAAATTGTAGAAAACCTCAACCTATACTTGATTAAGTATGTGACCAAGTCAATGTAACCAAGTCAAATCCAATCCAAACCATCCAAGTAAAAATCAAGCAACAAGTTGGAGTCACTTAAATAACATCTATATGATCACATGTGATTCAAAATCAAACAATGAATTACAATATCATATGTATACAGGAACAAGATTAATAATCATCAAAAACTAGAACAACAACATCAAATAATCATACAAAACTTAAACAACAACATCAACTAGAGGTGCTACTAGTTCTGATGGTAAACAAGTTGGTAGGAAATTTGTTTTCAACAATAACATCAAAATTTGTTTTAAAAGTTGATCTTGTGTTTGCGGGTCATGTTCACAAATATGAATCATCAGAATGTGTGCCAAAACAGATAATTTGTTATATTGTCAACTTTGGTGAAAACATATAATTTGTTATCTGTTATCACCGTAGTTGCATATATCTCTAAAATTTACAATAGGATAATAAAGAATAATCATCTTTCCTAAAAGTTCGAATGTTCACAATTTAATGTTGTGCCAAAAGTTTCTAGACAGGTTTGTCCACAATTTGTATGAATTCACTATATATTGAATGACGTGGAAGCAGTGCAAATCAGTGGGGAAAATTAATTGTAAATTTTCATATACATGTTGATAGTTATCGATAATCAACCACCTATATAGCTTTAATATACGACAACATTATAATACAGAGTGTATATAATACACTCTGCAATAAGATCTTTTAGACCCGACCTGGACACCGACTTCTCTCCTTCCAAATTTGTATCTTCTACTGCTCAGGTATGGATTTTTTTGATAGATTTACCATATGAATTTTAGCATTCTAGTCTTCTATTGGAGATTGCTAAAGGGATAGACACACCAATCCGAATTGGTCAAGCAACTCTTGAACAAAAGTACGGGTTATTTGTCAGGGTTCTTACGAGTACAGTAGTTATATATCATGAGGAGATGAAAATTCCTATTAAGATTGAATTTGAGCAGAAGCCAGCCTCCTGTGATAACTATATTTGTGTTGGTCATCCAATATCTAGTTGCAATACCATAAAAATATGCTCGTCCCAAATAAAATTTTGAAGATACACAACGGAAGAAGCATTCTGGGAAGCCGGGGCAAGTTCGTGTTGCCAGTAAACACAGGTGGAAACCAGTCATATCCATATGGATTAAAGTGTGATATTGAAACATGTTGACTAATTTGTGTGATGTCAAAAGATGGATCCCCTGTCGCAATTTTTACATCTGGAATTGGACAGTTATGTATACACATATGTAGTCCCTGCTTTGCAACCAAGTGATTATGAATACGAATTAAGGGAAGTAAAGTAAAACCCTATTATTTCATTTTTGTTGCTGTTATTGTGGTGTGTGTTTGTATTTGCTTGCGTGAGATATGATTTGATCTGTTTACATAATTTTAACATTTTGGAAAATGAGATACTAAGCAATGTGGGCAGTAAATTATAAGGCTTGAAACCTCCACTTCTTTACTAGTTGCTGCAATACAAATAATAACAACCAATATTTGTTTAGAGGCCAAAATAATATCATCAGCAATGAGTTACACAATCTCGAACCGTGTGTTGTTCAACTTCCTAGATTTCTCAACAAAAAATAAGAGGCAAGAGGCTACTGACTAGTTTCTCCCCTTCAGATCCAGCCTTATGCAGTCACCACTTAACTATAATTAGGTGAAGATTTTCTAACTCAACAGCAAAACAAAAAATACTAGTATTCTAAACATCATATGCACAATTGAATAGAATCTTCAACATTTAAAATATTAAATTTTGTCCCCCCTGATCCTATCAATCCAAATAGCAGGGACTAATCCCCTGATTCCCCTTAGAATCTCCATATTCCACTTATTCATAGAGTAGCTGCATACTTTAACCACACGAGTTTAGGAGCTGAAAGAAGAACTATATTGGCTGTAATACGGGCCATTTGAGTCTAATTATGACAATAAAACTAACAGGGTAATTAGGCATTGACCCCAATGTTTTGTTATACTGAGTTTTTCCCCTATTATTTACACTTCGAGGCTCCTAAAAGTGTCTCATATACTCATAAAATATCATAAAAAATATATGTCAGGCTCCTCATAAAAAAGTGTCTACCTCAAACCTATATTTTCTTACCCATATGTGAAAATAATTTGTTCTTGTCTCACTTATGTAAAAATAATTTTCAATCAAATACCACAAAACATAAAAAGAACTACACCTAACACTGTCACTAGAAAGAACAAGAACAAATTAACTAATGCATGTGTAACACTAAGTAATAATAGAAAATTAACACTCTTTTGTTCTTGTGTGGTAAAGGAGTAGTTCCAATAACTTTCCTATAGAGATTTAATTTGAGATGACACTAAAACTTAATATTGATCTCAAGAAGATAGAGATTATGTCATGAAATCACCCACATCTCCTACGCATCGACTGGTGACAGTGTCAAAGTCCACGTAGTTTGACGTACTTGATATTAAAGCAATACATCACAGATTGAGAAGGACATGCTTGGTTGCGAAAACTGTTATACATTAGGAAAGTTATAATGTGGCCAAATTGATCATTCCTCTTCCTTTTTAGACCCCTTCAGTCCATAATGTTTCACGCGCACCCCTCAAATAGTATAATGGTCCCAACTTGTTCTTAGGGTCATCCTATGAGTTAATTCTTGGGGTATCAATGCTCTAATGAACCAGGTTATCGACAGAGGCTTTGTCCGATTGAGGTAGTATTCTGGACTTTGGTTTGATTGACCCTCAACTTAGTAAATATCTCTTTGGTAGGCCAAACTTAAATTAACAAATTGAAGGCTTATATTTATATGTGGAATGAGGGTAATTTGATCATTTGGTTCAAAATATGCCATGAATGAGGGTAGATCTATGTGGAATGATACTAATTTGATCATTTTGTCCAAAATATGCCATGACCTTGGTAGGATTGGCCATGCATAGCTGGATGCTCATTTTCTAATAGTCGAGCTATATGTTCATATAGGCCGACACAAAGTGCAACCCAAATAAGGCACATGTACTAATTTAATCATCTAGGCATTATAAAAGGATAGTATAGGAACCAGTCCTTCGAATTTAATAAGGCAACAAATTAAAAGAACAAAAAATAATACACTAAACTGCAGTTACACCAAAGAAATGAACATAAGAAAATAACTCTAAATGGAAATAGAATACAAAGCAAAAAGATAGGAAATACAAATAAGACTAGTAGAAAAATCTTTAAAAGGGGATGTTCCAAAGGTGGTGAAATTTACATAATGGATGTAAAAGGATATGACATACCAAATGTAGTGATTTTGACCCTATTTATATGCAAAGTCGCTTAGTGTTAGATGTGTGTAAATAAGTAAGGTAATAGGTGAATAGTCATCCATGTTTAGAGAGAGAACTAAGGGTAACCATATCCAATCGAAATCGGAACAGAACGAAAGACCAAGATATAATTTTTTGAATTATTCCAATTAAAAGATCCAACCGTAACAGATTTAGAAGCCATCAAGATGCTAACAAAGACAACGGTGCCAATTGAAATAGAACCCAACATAGGCAAGGATAACTTTAATTTTAGAGGTTAGCGTTAATACTACTCACCAAACGAGCTCTCTAGAATAAAGCTAAACAGAGAAGTTCTCACGATAAACGTTGCGCGTGTTTTATAGTTTCATAGAGGAGACATGTACTGAAACTTGCCATATAATCCAAGAATATGTAAAGTTTTGGCAGGAGAGGTGACCTTTAAATAAAATACACAAATAAATCCAAACGCGGCCAGAGCTCATGAAGATGAACGTTTAAATATAGTCGACCCTTTACCTCGCCCAAAACCCTCTTACCCCACCCGACCCCATTGAAAAACCCCGCGAGGGCCCCGAACCCGCGCCAAACATTTTTTAAGATATTTATAACTTATTTTATTCAAGTATTCGAACGGATTTCAAGTTTTTTTTAATGTTAAACTAATAAAAAATTGAAGTCCTATAACTAAGAGTATGCATTGATTTATTATTATGCCAAACTAACTAAGATGCATAGATTTAACTAGAATATTAGTAATAATACCCTTAAACGGGACGGGTTTAGATTTTTTACACACAAAACCTGCCCCGAACCAGACTTTTTATTTATTTTAAACACGACTTGACCTGTTTATTTACCACAAAATCCCCCCAATTAGGGCCGGATGAGGGGTGAGTCCCCACCAAATCCCACCCGTTGAATTAAATGATCAATTATAAACAAACATATTAATAATTTAACTAAAATTCACACCAATTAGTAATCAAATATTATCTTACATTAATATACAAAAATACTACAACAACCAATTTGCAATCCGGGTTTTCAATTGGCTCACCCTCAACCTCCTATCACCACTACAAATCAATCCAGGTATTCAATTGTCTCACCCTCAACTTCATATCATCAATACAAATCATATGTAAAAAAAACTAATGATATATATCAATAATTAAGAATTAGAATTACCTCTTATTCGTATCAATTCAATGTTGTAACTTGAATGTTAGGGCTTAGATAAAATGCTTCAAAATGAATGAAAAATAGGCACGCAAGCAGTAGCTCCCTATCAAATACCCATAAATGAAAAACATGTGTATCAACGATGGAAACCAAATATGAAAAACAAATGAGTTTTTGTAAAAACTACCATAATCTACATGCTTGAACTATAACTCACGAAATAAATTTAAATATATTGCTCAATTTGAAAATTTTCTAATACTCATTTGTGTAATATCCTTATTTTATATAATATTTGCATAGTAAGAATACGATGAATGGTCGTATAATAAAATGATTTACCAATACTACAATGATTTACCAATACCACATAACGAAAACATAGTTTCACAACAATTGAAGCCCTTCATCACAAGAGTTAGGCGAGTTGGTGCGTCTTATTTGATTCGAATGGGTTTTAATGGTATTTTGCAAACCATAAAATCCACTCAAGATTCAAATAAAGACATATTAGACTGAATTACTTGTAAAGCGAACAAAAACATAACGAAAATAGACACGAACGTTGGGCAAAACAGAATATTCAACATCAATATCTGCTACAAATATTCATGATCACAATATCTAAACATAGAATTAACCTCAATCATTAGGGACAAAGATTTAACCTTAATTAATTTTATTTTCTCCTAAACAACAATGACATTAGGAACCAACAAATGAAAGCAACATATATTTTTCTTACACAGTAGGGATAAACTAAAGGCATAAGCTAATCACTCTTTAACACAATCGTTAAAATTGAGGGGGTTTTGACACGAACCCATTATCACAAGACACATTTAAATAAATAAATAAATGTTGACAAAAAAATAGCAGGTATTGTATTAACATAATCGTTACCCTCAATTTCGTACAACATTAAATAAAAAATTATTTCAAAGCAATAAAAATATAAATTACAGATCAAACAATATTATATATTATTGTTTTATGCAGATCAAATATATGCAGATCAAACAATAATAAAAATTAGTGTAAACATAATTTCATTAATTCAGCCCTAATATCTTTTGCAGATCAAACACTTATAACCCAAAACCTATTCGCAGGTCAAATTATAAACTTAACCTCAACATTAATAGAACCATTTAGCATATAAACATTTAAAAAAAAAAAGTATAAAAAATAGAGCATACAAATAGCGTCATCATACTAGACAAATCCAACTAATGTTGTAACCCACTCATATATCGCTTTGCAAAATACCATAAAGCATATAAAAAAGAATAAAAAAAATGTATCTTTTTAGCAATGTTAGAAAAATCATTGTATAATCGTATTTAGGGCTTAGGAACATTAACAAAATCATTTTTAGGTCTTACCAAAGTGGAAATAAATAAAGATATTTAGGGCTTACCGTCGAAGAGAGAGTGAGGGGAGAGCGGGAGATTGAAAAAAGAGTAAGGGGAGAGCGGGAGATAGAATAGGAGAGAGGAGAGAGATGAGGGAAACTAAAAGTAAGGGAAAATTATGATGGGAAATTTGTGAACGCCGATAGCAGTCACAAATTAAGCCTTAGGCTAAAATATGTGACTGCTGCGAGCAGTTACAAATTTGTGACTCCTAATAGCGGTCACAAATTAAGTCTCGTGAAAAAATTTGTAACTTCTACGAGCAGTTACAAATTTGTGACTGCTAATAGAAGTCACAAATTAAGTCTTAGGCCAAAATTTGTGAGTGCTCGTAGCAGTTACAATTTTGTGACTGCTCATAAGAGTCACAACGTAAGCCTACTAATATATTTGTTACTACCTGTGGTAGTTATAAATTTGTGACTGCTTATAGGAGTCTCAAATTAATTATATGGTAAGATTTGTGACTGTCATTAGTAGTGACAAACTAATTGAATCAAATTTTTCATTACCCGAGATTTTATCACTCCTAACGACAGTTATAAATAATTTTGTGATTGCTCCTGGGAGTGATAAGTTTGTCACCCCCATTAGCAGTCACAAGAAGGCAGTCACCAAATTAGTGTTTTGGTGTAGTGGGGTGTAGCTAGCGTGATAATGGTGTAGGTGGTTGATTGAATTAATTAAAATTTATAATTATACTTAGATTATATTATTTAACTAAATTATTGCTTTAGCCACAAGTAATCTATTTATTTAATAGGTTTTTATAGTTTAGTCCCTTGACTAGACATTTTGAATGTTTTAATCGGGTCAAACAAATTTTTAACGATTAGGTTCGTATAAATATTTTTTTCAGTCATTTTATTCATTTTGGTATCATTGACCTAATTAGCGATTGACAACTTCCCTAATAACCTACAATCTTCTTTCTTATTTCCATTTCTCTTCAATCAGCTTCATTCTCTCAAAGAAAGAAGAAATAGATTCTTTAGAAGTCTTGAATACATAAATTTTAACCTACATTTACCTGTGTCATAATTCGATCATTTGTAAGTTTATACTTGCTACCAACAATTATTTTGCATGTCGATTGATTGCAATAGGTGTATGTAGTTGGTTTCAATTTAATCAAATCAGTGTAATTGTGTAATGTATGTGATGGAATAACTTCAATATTAAATGATTTGATTGTTTATTTTGATAATGTGTTTTGTAAATTTATATGAATATGTTTTGACTGTGTATTGTATGCATTTCTTTTAGATTCAACGAAATCATTGTAATTGTTAATGCATGTGCTGCATTAACTTTAATATTGAGTGTATTTGGTTTCGATTCAATCAAACCATTGTAATTGTGTAATGCATGTGATAGAATAACTTCAATATTATTTAATAATTTGATTGTTTGTTTTGATAATATATTTTATACATTTATATGAATATAGTTTGACTGCGTGTTGTATGTATTTGGTTTCGATTCAATAAAATCATTGTAATTGTTTAATGTATGTGTTGGAATAACTTTAATATTGACTGAATAATTTGATTGTGTGTTTTGATAACTTGTTTTGTATTTTCATATGAATATGTTTTGACTATGTGTTTTGATATTTAAACGTAAACAATCAAAACATTATGTTTTCATTTCCTAACGGGTCGTGTATGTATATGTTTTGATTGTGTATTTATGTGTGTGTGTACTTTATGTTATAGTGCTCTGTTATAAAGGATAGAGTACACGCATATTATATAGTTTACAATAAAAACAGTAAAGTACACACATTATGATATAAACTACACGTGAAATTGTACTGCTTTATTCTCATTTTGTATTTTGACTGTATTTTGGCAATATGTTAATGTGCATTTAGTTTGTTACTTAATTTCATGACCTAATAGGCTTATTATGCTTAATTGAACATGTGTTTGTGGATTGGCACCAATGGAATTAACCAATCTCGACCTTTAACAAAAGTGTACACATACGTATATAGCTCACAACAAATTTGCAGCAAAGTACAAGCATAAAGATATAAAATACAGATGAAATTGTACTACTTTATTCTCATTTTGTGTTTTGACTTTATTTTGGAAACATTGCATTGTGCTTTGATTTTTTAGTAGGTTGTGTATGTATAATTTTTTGTTTCATATGTACGTGTACTTTATGTTAGAGTGTTGTGTCATAAAACATAAAGTACAGGCATATGTATATAGCTCACAACAAAATTATAGTAAAGTACACGCATAACATTACAAAGTACATGTGAAATTGTATTGCTTTATTCTCATTTTATGTTTTGACATTATTTTGAGAGTATGTTAATGTGTATTTACTTTGTTACTTAGTTTCATGACTTAATAGATTTATCATGTTTTAATTGGACATGTGTTCGTGGGTCCGCGCTAGCGGCATTAATCAATCTTAATCTCGGACAAAACTACACGAATATGTATATAACTCACAACAAAATTGTAATACAGTACACACATAAAGATATAAAGTACACGTGAAATTATACTACTTTATTCTTTATTGTATGCGTGTTGATTGTATTTTGGTAATATGTTAATGTGCATTTACTTTGTTACTTAGTTTTATAACTTAATAGACTTATCATGTTTTAACTGGGCATGTTGTGTGACCAATCTTAACCTTTGGTTAAAGTATTTTTTTCCATTTAATGCAGCTCATGACGAAAAGTTATAAGATTGCGAGGTGTTATTGTTTGGATAATATGGCTTGCATTGAAATATTTGAAGACGGATCATTAGATTTCATATGCAATTAGTTGTGTAGCAGGTTCATGGATTTGAAAATTGGGTCTTTTTTATTGAAGTACTCCTTTAGAGATGAAAGTCAGTTCATGTTGGTCCGTGACAAAGTTATTCATTGTATGTTGTGGTCTCAAGTGATTGTCAAAGTTGATTTTATTTGGATATATATCTTTGATTCACCAGATTTGCCCACGAATACAATACATGAACGAGTTGAATGCACTTATAGAATTCGTGAACGGGTTGACCAAACTTAGACAAGTTACGAGAGGGTTGATTGCAGTGATACAAATAAAGAAATGGTAGACTGTATATCATCAACCACTGCAATTGATATTAGTAGTGGTGTTGAAAATGATGTTTATATTAAAGGTAGGGAGCCAAGTACGTCAAAAGTTTATCTCTCCAATGATTGGAAGATATATATTAGTCATGAAGAACAATGTTTTGAAGGAGGTGTGATTAAGTTTTAAGAAAAATTACGAAATTATGTTATTGAGATTGATTTCAAGTATATATATTTGAAGAACAATAAAACTTGGGGTGACAGTAGAGTCCTCTAAAAGACAACTGAGAATTGCATGCGGCGAGTTCATGCTTCATTATCAGCAATAAATGGTTACTTTTATATAAAAAGTTTGAATAATGAGCATACTTATAGGGGTGTCTATTGTAATCCATCAAGCAAAATGTTGGACTTTAAGTTGGTTTCGACATTTCTTATTGATGAACTTATGGATAAACTATTACTGACGCTAATTGATGTAGTCAGAGAGCTATGAAGAAAAACTACGATCTTGATATAGGTTATCATTATACATGGCGTGGGAAAGAGATGGGTGCTGCTAAGTTGCATGGTGATGCAAAATGTTTCCTATGCGTTAATTTGCAATCACATTGCATTCTTAATGTGAAATTAGAGAGTAAATTATTCAAGAGAATTTTTGTAATATTTACAGGATCCATTGATGGATTTCAGTACTGCAGGGCTATTTTGTTTGTTGATGGTGCATTTTTGAAAAGCCGCTATCGTGTAACGATTTTACCAGCAGCTACAAGGAATGCGAACAATGGTAAATGTGAAGTATTTAAGTTTACTTTAAAATATCATTCCTATACTTTGGCATTATTTGTTTGTTATTTGGACAAAATGGAAAGTACATGCATAACATTACAAAGCATTCAAGAACTTGTACGTGTACCTTGTGGTGTTATGGATGTATTTTGAGTTTCTATGTTTGTTAATTGAAAATAATGCGTAGTACACACATAACATTGTAAAGTAAATGTGTAATTATTTGTTAATTTTACGTATGCATGTACTTTAAGAATATGCATTTGTTATAGGCAAATAATGCAAAGTACACGTATAACATTACAAAGTACACGTGAAATTCTATTTACATTTTATGTGTACTTTGTAATGTTATGTGTGTGCTTTGGGATTCTTTCTTTGTTATTGATAAACAATGCAAAGTACACGCATAACATTACAAAGTACACACATAATGTGCTTGTACTTTACATGATTTAATCCCTGAACATTCAAACTATCTGCATGTACTAATGGTAAAATATGTTTATTCTTTTGTATAGCTTACCTGTTGTATGTTTCCCCGCCAGCGACACCATTAATACATGAAGATTGTTTGAATATTTACGGATTAAACCATGTAAAGTACAAGCATATTATGCATATACTTTATAATGTTATGCGTTTACTTTGCATTGTTTGCCAATAACAAACAAAGAATCCCAAAGTACGCGTATAATATTACAAAGTACACATAAACGTAAGCATAAGTTCTCGTGTACTTTGTAATGTTATGTGTGTACTTTACATTATTTGCCTATAACAAACATATATTCTTAAAGTACACGCATAACATTACAAAGTACATGCATAATATGCTTGTACTTTACATGGTTTAATCCATAAACATTCAAACAATCTGGATATACTAATGTTAAAAATTATTTATTCTTTTGTATAGCATACGTGTTGTACGGTGAGCGCCAGTGGAACCATTATTAGAGTACATCATACAGTCTGCATGGCTAATGTTAAAATATATTTATCCTTTTATATAGCTTACGTGTTGTAGGGTCTGCGCTAGCGACACCGTTATTAGAGTACATCATATTGAATTATAGTTGATTTATTGCTGATATATTTCATTATGTTTTCAGCCCTTTATCATCTTACATATGTTGTTGTTAATTCAGAGATGAAGGATAATTGGACGTGGTTTCTCATTAATTTTCATGATGCACTAGCTCATCAAGATCAAAATATTTCAGTCATATCCAATCGGAACAATGGTCTTATTAAAGTTATTTATAAGGTCTTCCCAATGTCTGCACATTCCTACTGTATACATCATTTACAAAGAAATATAAAAAAGAGAATACAGGGGAATTGGGGGAACTTGCGAAAGTATCTATGCATTGTGCATATTCTATAACATTTAATCAATTTCAGAAGAACATTGATGCTCTGAAGAAGGAAGGTGGAGCTGGTGTTGCTGATTTCCTTAATAATTTGCCTCCAGAGAATTGGTCGTATGCATATTTCCTCGATAAAGGTTATGGTGGAATGGTATTAAGTGTTGCGGAATCATTCAATTCTCGGATCTTAGAAGAAAGACATTTACCATAATGAATATATTGGACAGATTGAGGATCAAGATTATGAATTTCAATGAAAACAAATTTGTGAATCTGAAACATGGTCAAATGAATTCTGTCATATTTTTAATAAATTACTAACGGGTAATTGGAGTAAAAATACACATTCGAATTTTAGCTGCTCAAGTCAACATATATTCGTTAATTCAGATGTGCGGGCCATTGTTGACATAGAACAAGGAATTTTGTCTTATAAGAGTTGACAACTGTGGTGCTTTCCATATTCTTATGCTGGAGGATTGATGGAAGTATTTATGATCATATTGAGGATTACTATAAGGTTTCTTTTTATAAAAAATCATACCTATCACCTATAGTTCTTCTTCCTGATTTGATGTCCCTAAACATTCCGCTACCTGTAAATCCAACCACTCTTCCTCCATTGATAATGAGGCCAATAGGTAGGCCAAGAATTAAGATAATAAAGTCTGTTGGTGAGGTTACTAATTCGTCCCGAATCATTGCACTTATTACCCTCTATACTTATGCATTTTAGCTCCCTCGGGTACTTTAATGCCTATAATCATGCTTGATAATCATACAACCTCCATTTTATATGTTAACATGATATTTGAGGTATTATTAAGTTTTTGTAGGTATTACGATGTTTAGTGTGAAGTTTGGTTGCATTCCGGTAAAGTTCCATCGAAGCTCGCACATTCAGGAGAAATTTAGTAAATTCACACTTTGGAATTTTTAACCAACGTCTTCACGGAAATTAAGGCCCTCGGTATAATCTTTGCGTAGCCGTGAACGGTGTGCTAATCCGAGTCCTAAGGAAGAAGTTTCAGATTTTTATCGAAGAGGAAATATAAGGGAATTAATAAAACGAAAAAGACCAAGATCTTTGGCCAATAAAAATCCAGCAGGTCTTTGGACAAGTAGGGATATGGCCTTTAACAGTTTGAGGAGGTTTTGGATTTTGTTAAACAAAGAGGTGAGAAGGTCTACAGTCATCGATCGACCAACCCTATCCCATCGGTCGACCAGTAAATCCTATTTTGCCTTAAGTCCAACGCAGTAGGTTATAGCGCATTTTGCTTCACCACCGGTCGACCGCCCCATGGCCACCAGTCGACCGCCCCATGGCCACCGATCGATCAGTCCTGTGTAAATTTTTGGCGCATCTTCCTTTGCTATTACTTTCTCTTTTCTTTTTCTTTATATTTTATTTTAGTTGTAACTTAGTATAAAAGGGATATTTAGTTTATTTTTGTGGATATCTTATTTTTATCTCATCTTTTTAGCTCCTATGGTTAGAGAAGCTTTTGGGGGTTTTGTTGTGGAGTCTCACCTCTCCTCCTTTTTTCTTTGGGCAGTACCCATTAATGTAAGAACTCTACTATTCATTTTCTTCACTCTTGTATTTATGCTTTTATTCCTTTTATTTAATGCTTTATTATTTATTTCCAAGCCTAGATAAATTGTTATGGTTTATTTATTTCTTGTTTACTTTAATTAATTAGTTACTTTTATTTATGTATTTCATCATGTTTAGTGTCTAACTTAAATTAGGCTATGTTGGATTGAACTCACCTAAGGTCGATTTAGTTGCTTTTCTTTGGTGATCATTTTTATTTATTTAATTCGATTGGGTTGTCCTTGTTATTATGTCTAGAAGATTTAACGGGGTATATCATGTATGCTCCATTTTTACGAACTTGTGTGTGTAATTTTTGACGTATTTGTTAATACCAAAATCATATTAGGCTTTTATGACTATTTAGGGGGAACAACTCTAGATTTGATTAATTGTTGAAATGAGACTCGATTTTACTAAATTTGTAGATCCATGTAACCTTTTATACTAGTTTTGAGGTGAGGAATATCTGTCGCAACCTATCGTTTTTATTCTGCTTTTATTAATTATAGTTTAAATACCCATGCCTAGTTATCTTTTTTCTTTTTGTTAACAATTATATTTTACACTTTTATTGAGAAGTATTAAACCAATATAATTCTAGCAACTAGTCTCTATGGATTTTCGATACCCAGAATGGCCACTGTACTCCTTTAAAATAGTGTAGTCATAGTTTAGGTTTTTACATAGTGGTGGGAGCCGAGCATGGCGACCGACGTATATCTTCATACACTTGCTCCGTGATTTTCCCCTGCAATCAAAATGGCGCTGTTACTGGGGACTAGTTTGTTTTAGAATTTAATTGTTTTAGTATTTAGTAATATTTTCTTTCTATTTGTATTTTTTGTTAACAATTTCCGTAGGACTTCTACATTTGAGCACCAAGAAATGCTTGAATTTTTTGGATGCAATCACTTTGTGGAATTTTTCATCTCAAGCCTTCTTTGGGGTAAGCATGTCTTATTATAATTTTTTCGGTAATCGTAACGATAATTCTCAAAATCCCCCTACGCCTATGACTTTTGGTCAATACTTACAAACCCAAAAAATTGAAACATATAAAATGTTTGTGGGTGAGTATTATCAGAGTCGAGCTATGGATTACGGGAATTTTGAGAATGATTATGACTATTTTGTGCCACAATATCCTTATGATAAGAATTTTGAATCGATTTGCAATAGCTTTCAAAATTCTTATGATAATGATTTTGATAGTTGTTACGAGGATAATTTCCAAACTTTTCATTATCAAGAATTCGTGCCTCGACTTGTGACTTTCGACGAGGGCTTACGCATTTTTGAAAATCGTTATTGGGAAGAAAATTGTTGTTGGGATCATGAGTTGGATTTATTATTTGAATTCGATGATGATTTTTTTCTGAGACTTTTGAAGTCGAGGAATGTTTTGAACCAAATGAGGATTTTGTGCCTACTTTGGAACTAACCATTTTTTACTTGGCCCATGGTATAATAGAGAATGCAAATGAGGAAGAAATGGACGTAGTATCCATTTGCAATTAAATGATTTCTTCTTTGGTCCCCAAAGAAGAATATTTCATTGAAAATTGTATTATTCCCTTCAAAACTCAATCTTCAAGTGATTATGACTCACATTTTGAGTTTGAATTTCTTTCGTCCCCATATTTATTCAATGTTGTCGAACCAATACAAGTACCCGATGAATCGGTGCCAAACTTTAAAATGTTTAACCCTTTCACCGATGAGGATTACTTGGTCGATTTGCTTTTCATGAAGGCATCTTTGGCTCCATGTGCGTCACCTCCCATTACAATTGTAAAATATTTGGGAGAAAATTCTATTTTTCTTGGCCCGCACGTGTTTTTGTCACCCGTTTTATCTAAACTCCCCATCCTCCCTTAAATTTTTTTAATTGGGGATGGTTAATTTCTTCCGTCTTACACATGCCTTCCTTTGTGTGAATGATTCCTATTTTTTGGAAGGTATGCATGAAAGGGAGGGTCCCCCGTTGATCCTTCAAAGTCAAATCGTATTTTGGGCGAACCCTCAAAACTTTCAACTTCTAGTGTACAACTAGTTAGAAGTTAAAATTGTAGGTTGTAAATAGTTAGTTTTGTTTTATTTTTCTTATTTTTCTTTATTCTTACTTATTGCCTAGTGTAATTAGTTAAGTTTTTGTTATTTTTTTTTCTATGCTTGGTACTAACAGGTTTTCTAGAATCATTGGACTTGTACTTTTACGAGATCCCTCCATTTTGGGTAATATCGCTCTTTCCTCTCTTTAACATGGCTCTTGATTCACATTAAGGACAATGCCAAGTTTTAAGTTAGGGGGTGTGGGATATTCTCTCCATTCATTGGTAGTTTATTTGAATTGATTATATATTCTTCCCAAGCATGATTTTGTTGTAAAAAAATTAAAAATTTCAAAAAGATTTTCTTTCTTCTTTCTCCTTTATTGGGCATTTTGCCCTTGTTTTCGATGATAAATTTTAATAATTGCCCGTTCCAATAGACAATTCAATGATGCATGTTCTCGATTTTAGAAGTTATTAGACTTTAGTCCTCAATTTTTGATATTATGAATAACTTTTGGAATTAAACTTTAATTCTATGATCACATGCACTTTTCTCGCTTTATTGATTTGGTGTAAGATTTTCATAACTCGACAATCTTTTGTTGCATTGTATATACTTACACCTAGTGAGGTTTGGGCTTTTTGTTTGTTTGTGAGTGTTATACACTTCTTTTTCCTCTTTGAAAACGTTACAGTTGTTGGTAATCTCACTATTCTTTCATTAATCGTTCATTAATTGAGTTTATATTTTGAAATGTGTTACTTGAGCATGATTTTCAAAGTTGATTTGACTCAAGAATTGCGTAAACTTTAGGAAATGATCATGGGCCATCTTTAATATATCATCCATATTGACCTTGACCTCACCGTAAATGTTTTCCTTAGTCAACCCCTTTGAGCCTAATATAGCATTTCGTTTCATAACCCCAAATCCCATAACCAACCCCAAATTGGAGTTGTAGACTATATATATCACCTTCCGTACCTTTGTTTGGAATGATACTTGGGATTTAATGATGTTATTGTCTTGTGGTTGCAATTAAGCATGCGATAGAGCGAAAATAGAAGAAAAGAAAGAAGTGAAAAACATAAGAAAAAGAGAAAGTAGAAAAGAAAAGAAAAGAAAAAGTGAGAGAAAGAAGAAAAAGAGAAATTTGTACATGTAGTGTATAGTGTTCAATAATCTTTATATACTCTCCCCATTGTTATATTCAATGCCTTTTATGGATATTATATTCCAATTTTGAAATTTCCCGCATTTTCCATTATCTCGAGTTTTCATTTATAAGATTTTTGAATCCATATATATTTACCATTCATTTCATAACCCGAGTCTAACCTACATTATAACCCTATAAAGTCCTATGTAATCCCAGGGTGAATTCAATTTAAAATCTTAAATTGTTTTGATAATCTGTGAAAATACATTTCGCCTCCTTTAATGACGGTATCTTTCATTGAGATTACATGTTTTTCATTTTATATATGGCGTTCTTCATTTGTGACATGTGAGCGACCTTATTTTCATTTACATTTACTCTCCATGCCCACATGTCCCGTGTATTACCTCTATTTCATAATGATTTCATTTGTTGAGTGTAATATGCGGTGATAATTGACATATATGCAAGCTTTAATGTTTATTATCCGTTTTATATAAGTTTTTGCTAAATCATACTTTGCATGTGCTCGCTCCCCTCTCACATTTCAAGGTTGTAATTCTACGAAGTTCATTTTATAATGTTAATAATACGGACTTTTGTGTGAATTCATTTGCTTTGCTAATAATGTGTTTGAAATAATTTTCGCTATTTTTTGGCATGTCGCATGTGATTGGGCATACATTTTGAGGAAACCATATGATGTTTATGGGTTTCATCCCTGAAAACCCTTACGAGACAACACTCATCCGCTAGGGTAACCTAGTGTTTTAACGGCTTGTTGCAACACTAAATGCAATCGTTCGCCCGTGAAAATGGCTTTTATCGCTTTTGTGTATATATATATATATATATCCTGTCTTGTAGTGTTCTTATAGTTCTTCTTGCTTTGCATTTCATTACTAGGGACTAGCAATGTGTAAGTTAAGGGGTGAGATTCGTTTCAAATCATTACACTTATTACCCTCTATACTTATGCATTTTAGCCCCCTCGGGTACTTTAATGCCTATAATTATGCTCGATAACTAGACAACCTTCATTTTATATGTTAACATGTTATTTGAGGTATTATTGAGTTTTTTTAGGTGTTACGATGCTTAGTGTGATGTTTGGTTGCATTCCGGTAAAGTTCCGTCAAAGTTCGCACGTTCAGGGGTAAATTCACACTTTGGGATTTTTTTACCAAAGTCTTCACGAAATTTGCGGAATAATCTTTGCGTGGTCGCAAATGGTGCGCTAATCCGAGTCCTAATGAAGAAGTTATGAATTTTTATTAAAGAGGAAATATAAGGGAACTAATAAAATGAAGAGACCAGGATCTTTGGTCATTAAAAGTCCAGTAGGTCTTTGAACAAGTAGGGATATGGCCTTCAACAGTTTGAGGAGGTTTTGGATTTTGTTAAAAAAAGAGGTGAGCAGGTCTGCAGTCGCCGGTCGAACTTGCGTGTGTAATTCCTGGGGTATTTGACGCCAAAATCATATTAGGCTTTTATGACGATTTAGGGGGTGACAACTCTAGATTTGATTAATTATTGAAATGAAACTCGGTCTTACTAAATTTGTAGATCCATGTAACCATTAATACTTTTTAACTCTAGGTGAGGGATATCTGTCGCAACCTATAGTATTTATTCCGATTTTATTAATCTTAGTTTAAATACCCATGCCTAGTTATCTTTTCCTTTTTGTTGACAATTATCTTTTACACTTTTATTGAGAAGTATTAAACCAATATAATTTTAGCAACTACTCTCTGTGGATTTTCGATACCCGGACTGGCCGTTGTACTCCCTTAAAAGAGTTTAGTCATAGTTTAGGTTTTTGGATAGCGGTGGGAGCCGAGCATAACGATTGACGTATATCTTCATACATTTGCGCTGCGATTTTCCCTTGCGATCAGTTACAGTTAGGGAAGTTACATATATTAATAAAATTATTGAAGAACATATTTGAAAAAATGGATGTAATTTTATTGTTGAGTGTTCATTTTTTTTGGTGAATGGGATCTATGTAAAGTACACGTATATTTTATAAAGTACACTCACTTGTTCACGTGTACTTTATGTATTATTGCGTGTACTTTACATTTGTTTTAGTCATTTGATTACACATATTATTGTTCAATTTATTCATTGTAACAATATTTTTAAATAAAATTATTGAAGAACACATTTGAATAAGTGAAAGTAATTTTATTGTTGAGTATTCATTTCTATTGGTTTTGTTTGTGAATGGAATCTATTTAAAGTACACGCACTTGGTCACGTGTACTTTAAATTGTGTTAGTCATTTGATAGAACTTATTATTGTTCAATTCATTCATTAT
Source organism: Sambucus nigra (assembly GCA_949130495.1). Taxonomy (NCBI): domain Eukaryota; kingdom Viridiplantae; phylum Streptophyta; class Magnoliopsida; order Dipsacales; family Adoxaceae; genus Sambucus; species Sambucus nigra. The sequence goes on from OX422208.1 coordinate 100,995,319, forward strand.
AACAATATCTTTCAATAAAATTATTGAAGCACACATTTGAATAAATGAATGTAATTTTACTATTGAGTGTTCATTACTGTTGTTTTTGTTTGTGAATGAGATTTATATAAAGTACACGCGTACTTTATGAAGTACACGCGTACTTTATAAAGTACACGCACTTGTTCACGTGTACTTTATGTATTATTATGTGTACTTTACATTTGTGTTAATCATTTGATTACATATATTATTGTTCAATTCATTATTTGTAACAATAGTTTTCAATAAAATTATTGAAGAACAGATTTGAATGAATGAATGTAATTTTATTGTTAAGTGCCCATTCCTTCTTGTTGATTATCTTCTAGTATTCCATGAACAAGCACTCGTATGCTTACGTGTTTTATGGTCCGCGCCAACAACAATATTATTAGAGTATAGATGTTTATGATCAAAATAAAAAGACACGCATGATAAAAAAACGAATTCATTCAATATAAAAGATTTAGGAAAAAAAAAAGAGAAACTCTATCAAACACGTAAAAGAGAAATCGAAAAATCATTAAAAACCCCAATGGGGTCTGGAAGAGAGGAGGTGAAATTCGAGTAAACTCGAGTTTTTTGCTCCAGCTCACGTATGCGCCCGTTCATATCATTTCTCTTCATCATTAGATTTTTCAGCTTTTTCTTGACCTCATTTGTATAGAATTCATGAGGCCTTTGTGGGTTTCTGGCGACGACTTATCCTCTTGAAACAAGTCATGTGGTATGGGTGGGAACCCGTTGGATCCTTTGTGAAAGTATCGGTTAGAAGCATCAAGTGTTTGTTGGATTGACGAAATCTCTTCCTCAATTTCTCACAATTTAGCTCTAACCCAATTTTTCGCTTCTATTGTATTTCTCAAGACTTCAGCTGGTATAATCATTTTTATGTAGTTATATTCGGAATGGTAAAGTATATAACAATCTTAGGTTTTAAAAAGCCAAGCTAAAGCTATTTATTTTTGTGGTCAGATATAGTTGGGGATGTTGAGCCTAATAAATAAATAAGGTAGGTTGTGGCTTTACAAGTTGATATAAATGAACTAGAAAACGTGTAAACTTTCTAGCTTGGTTGTTGTACTAGTTGATATAAATGTGATTGAACAACGACTGTAACGGAAGTACATGCATATATAAATGACCCATTTAATTTCATTTAATTAAAGTACATCATATATGGTGCTATAAGGAGTACAAAAATATTTAAAATTTACAAATATAGTAATTTAATTACAATTTACAATTTATAAATATGTAAACTTAGAAACAATTTATAATTTATAACCATTGTGTTTTATCATGCATGTACTATGTTATATTATTCGTGTACTTTGAGAATATGTGTTTGTTATTGTCAAATAATGTTAAGTACACACATAACATTACAAAGTACATGCGAACTTATTTTTAATTTTACATGTACTTTGTAATGTTATGCGTGTACTTTGAGTTTATTTGTTTGTTAATTGCAAATAATGCGAAGTATATTCATAACATTATAAAGTACACATGTAGTTATTTTTTACTATACGTGTACTTTGTAATATTATGCGTGTACTTTAAGAATATGTGTTTGTTATAGGCAAATAATGCAAAGTATACGCATAACATTACAAAGTACACGTAAACTTCTGTTTATATTGTATGTGTACTTTGTAATATTATGTGTAAGGACATTATTTCATTGTTTGGCTTATAATTGAGTATGTCGTATACCGCTACAACCGTCGAAGAATTATTCAAGTTCAATCATGCGTCAAGACGGATCCGAATATTAAAGTTCTTCAACATTCAAGCCTCCGCGAGATTAACTTCGGTAATGTCGTGTTTAAAGTACCTTAGCATTTCACTTAGAGTGTTGGGATATTTTTTACAAAATATTTTCTATGTGTTGGAGCGGAGTTTTTTTTCAAAAGTATTTTTTTAAGTTTTGAGGCGGAGTTTTTTATCAGAATAAAAAATTAATTTTTAAGCAGCTCGTTTGAGCGAGATACACAGTCGTTCGAGTGACAGGAGCATCTCGCGCGTAGCTGTCGTTCGAGCGACAACCTACTTTGTTCGAGCGACATTACCTTTTCGTTCGAGCGATGCACCGCCTTAACATTTTTATAAATAACGTGTTAAACAACTTCATTTTGGTTCAGAAGGCCTGAGAATTTTGTTTTACGAAAACCGCTTTGGCAGAAACGTTTGCTTTCTCACTTTTGAGAGTTTAAGGGTTTAATCCTTTTTGTTTTCAATTGAAAAAACATCTCAATATTTATGTGAATTATTTTGAAACCCAAGATACAACTTTGGTGAAGTGTTTCTCTTGTAGAGAGGGTAAATCTACCACTGACGGCTGCGTGTCGATTGAGAGTGCTTTAGGGTATTCCTGGCTGATTTGGACTGTGTGTTCGTGTGGACTACTGCGGTTGTTTCATTGCTGACTCAAGACTGCGTGTCTTTGTGGATTCTTGCGGGAGTTCATTGCATATTTCTTTGTAATCTTTTATAAGTTGCGATTTACTATTTGATAGTGAAATAATAGTTTTGCCCGAAAGTGATTTTTCCTGAAATTTGTGAGTTAGCAATTTTGTTTGTGATGGTTTGACACACACACACACACACACACACGTAGTTGCATGTTTAGGGGATGAATTAATTTGGTTTGATTTTTGTCACCGATTGAATAAATATTTAATTGGAAACTTGCAAATTTATTTTAATCAGTATCTCGCACTCGTTTCACATTATGCGTGTACTTTGGGATTCTTTGTTTGTTATTAATAAATAATGCAAAATACATGAATAAGATTATAAAGTACACGTATAATCTTATTGTACTTTACATGGTTTAATTCATAAACATTAACATTTAAACACTCTGCATGTACAAATATTGAAATATATTTATTCTTTTGTACAACGTACGTATTGAATGGTCTGCACCAGCCACACCATTATTTGAGTACATAGTATATGGAACTATAATGAATAAAAAATTATAAAAAATATTTACAATTGATTTTCCTTCTATTAAGAATCAAGATATAAAAATTATTAAGTATATATGCTCTATATTGCACGATTTCGTCATCTTGAAATGATGTTTTGAGTGCAATTCCTTTGGCAATTTATTCTAGGTAGTATATACAGAACACGCCATAGTCAACACTGAAATTAAAATAAAATAAATATATTAGTTAGTATAATGTGAATGAAATTTGTTGAAATGTGTCGTGATGAATTATGGATGTACTTATTGAAGAGTGTGTGTACTCTATACATATGAAGTTTGAGTTTACCCATTGTTTTGTCTCGAGCATTTATTGTCTTTGGTTAGTTCATATTTGATAATATTTGACATCATGACTCAACAACCAGTCTATCATTCTTTTTTCCTCTTGGCTTAGGTCATCTTAAAATGAGGCATAGGTATTTTATATACACTCATGATTTTATATACACTCATGACTCAACAACCAGTCTATCATATGAAGTTTGAGTTTATCAAAATGAGGCATTTTTCTAAGGATAAATATTTTTTAGAAGACCCATAGGTGAGCTTTTTAAAATATTAATTTTTCACTTCGACCGTTCAAACAACAAGGCAATGTCAACGACGTTGACAAGTCATTCAAATGATCCCTTCGAACGACATCACATGTCGTTTGATAGGCCATTTATTTTGTGCTTCAAACGACCACACATTGTTTTGCATTTTATTAGGTTGTTTCTTAGGTCACTTCTAACGACATAAAGAAGTCGTTCGAACGACCTCCGCCGCCTCAAGAATTTTGTTTTGTAATAAATACATGTTTTGGAAGACTTTTCCATTAAGACTTTTGCCAAACGAAAACTGAAATATGTAGAATTTTAGTCTTCACTTTTACGGAACAAAACTTTTATTTTTTGATTAACCAAAAGATCCCATATACGTTTGTGAATCATTTGGAACCCAAAAACACTTCTCGTTAAAGTTTCTCTTGTAGAGAGAGGAGATCTCTACTGCTGGATTGATAGTTCTTGCGAGGGATATTTGCTGACAACTGCGGTCATTGGGGATACTCGAGGGTATTCACTCTCGAGGAAGGAGTTGCGATTCTTGAGGTTCTCGAGGGAATCTTTGTTGGTGCTTGGGTGCGGTCTATGTGGATTTTCAGCATAAGATTAATTGTAGATTTCATTATGTAATTGTAAGTTACGATTTACATTACATAGCGAAATAAAACGTATTACTCGAAAGAGTTTTTTTCATGAATCTCGTTTGTCGCTTGATTTGTGATTGCATGTTTAATTTATCCACATAGATACATTATTAGGGTTTAATAATATTTGGATGAAGATTGACTCTAATTAAATAAGTTTTAAATTGAAAATTTGTGAATTTAATAAATAATTGATATCACGCATTCTCAAATTAACATCGACGCCGGTTGCTCCAAATTATCGAGGGATCCCTTTTCTGCAAATTTTTTGTGATATTGAATTTTTTGAAAAATCTGATTTTGAATTTTTTTGTAATTTTTCCGATGGATAACTTATATAATCGGATGCCCGTCTTTGATGGTACTAATTATGCATATTGGAAAGCCCACATGAGATCGTGTTTAAAAGCTATCGATGAACGTGTTTAGATTGTTTGTGAAAGAGGGTGGACTCCTCCCACTATCACTGTTGAAAACATCACCAACTCTAAACATGTGTCTTACTGGACTGAGGATGATTATAAATGGAGTACCTATAATTCCTGTGGCCCGAGTGCTATTTTTGGAGTCGTTACCCTGGTGAGTTTTTCTGTATTATGACGTTTACCACGTCTAAAGAGATATGGGATATCCTTCAATTGACACATGAGGGTACCAACGGAGTTAAGGCATCTAAGTTACAAAATTTGAACACCCAGTTTGAGACTATCACCATGTTAGAATGTGAGTATTTTGACGAGTTTTATGCTAGGTTGTCGAACATAGTCAACACGAGTTTTAATTTGGGTGAGAAAATGGATGAGGCGAGATTTGTTAAAAATATTTTGAGGTCACTCCCAAAACGTTTTATTCTTAAGTTCACTGTTTTGAGCTCATTAGGGATATTAGATACACTTGGGTTACAAGAACTCGTAAGTGATCTTCAAACTTATGAGATAGACATATTTCCTGACACTATAAAGCCTAAGGATAGAGGGATTGCACTTAGGGCCCAATCTAGAAAAGGTGAGGAAGTGTCTAAGAAGAGAGAAAAAAAGAAGAAAGAGAGAGTTTGTGAGTTCGAGTCTGAGGGAGAGTTTGATTTTGATGATGTGTCCATGTTTGCAAATTTTTTAAAAAAGTTTCTCTAATTTTCTAAAGAAAATTCTTCCAATAAAAGGATGTTTGAGAAAAATAAAAAGAAAGAAGAGGCCAAAGAGAGCGGTGAGAAAAAGGAAGTGGATAGATATTTTGAGTGTGAGGGTAAAGGGCACAAAGCATTTGAATGTCTCACTATGCTTAAGAGAAAGGGCAAGAAAATTACTATGCCAGCCACTCTTAACGATAGTAATGCCGAGGTGAATGATTACGGGGAAGAGTCATCACATGGTATGTGCGATGACTTTATGGATAGTCATGTAAGCACATCTAGTTTGTCCCACGATGATGAGGACACTTGTATATGTGAGATCCCCAATGATGATTTGGGTGTTTCAAGTGAGATTGAAAGTGAGGGAGAAAGTAATTTCCAAAAAGCGTTTATAGATATACATGCCAAGACCTTAAAGATAAACAAGTTGAATAAAGAGTTAGGCCCTAAGGTGTTAGATTTGAAGAGAGAGAGAGAAGTTTTGAGGGAATGTGAGGTGTCGATGAGTCAACTTGAGAAGGTGTAGGTTTGTTTAAGTGAGCAGTTGATCGTCTTAGACCAAAAAAGGAGTGAACTTGAATCCCATGTGTCCCAACTCGAGTGAGATCTTGAACGTGCTAAGGAGGTCAAGGTTCCTATAGAGGATAAATCTAAGAAGGTAGGAAAGACGCTCCTCGATCTCACTTTGGGTAATGTTGGGAAATTAGGAGTAGGTTATGATGGTGCGTCTACTTCCCATATATGTAGCACCTGAAACGGTTCTTGAGTTTGTGATAGATCCATATGGATCTCGACCCAACCCATTTAGGCGTTCGTTTTCACGTATGAGAGCGCGTCCTAATCATTTTGAGAGAGGTGTGCTAAGACCCATTTATACTTGTTCCCATTGCAAGAAGAGATGACACCTTAAAGAATTTTGTTTTAAGTTAGTTAGTGTGTCTCACAAATTTTTGCCACGTTATGCTAAGATACATGTTCCCATATGCACTCCCACACATGATACTTTGCATGATCCTGCACATCACATGAGAGAGTTTGCCTATATTCGAGAGCAAGTTTTGGTCAAGACTTCACATGATTTGATGGATGCTTTTCATAGGATGTCACCACCCTTGAAAAACTCCTCCGCACCTAATGGGGGAGTGATAGTTTGCATTATGGGGGAGATTTGAAGTTTGAATTGATTTAATTAATTTGATTTATGTTTATCTCATTTCAAACTCGATACGTCACGAAGGTATTGGTTTTGTTTATTGTGTGTAGGACTTTTATAATCATTTAGAAAGCACGCAAAAATAAGAGCAAGGAAAGCAAAGAGATTAGATTGGAAGAGATTTAAAGTTAAAGATTTTTTGAAGACTTATAATTTTAATATCTTTCAACTTTTGGGTTCATGGGACGCTATAAGATTTGTATAGGCATTTTGATTAATAATTCAGATTGTTTTTATTTTGTACTGACATAGACATAGGGAGAGATTTGTAAGGACATACATAGTCCCGGTTTTGTATAGGGTAGTTCGTACATTGCTACAATCGTCGAAGGAACTTCGCGAGAACTTATTCAAGACAACGGATCCGAATATCAAGTTTCTTCAGCAATGGACATCTACAAGATTGATTTTGGTAAGAATTGTGTTTAAGTTTCGAATTTGATTTACGATGGTATTGGAGTATATTTCGAAACTTTTTTTTTTAATCAAAATGGGGCATTTTTCTAAGGAATTTTTTTTGGAAGACTTGTAGGAGAGATTTTTAAAATATTAATGTAAGGACAAATTTCCAATCGAGTCTGTTGTATTATTGGCTACATTCCGTTGGGTAAAACACTTTTGGGTCATATCATGTCTATCTTCTTAAAACTGTGGAGAATTGGGCGTTCAAAGTTCCCGTTACATTAAAACGCATTCCAATTCCATTTTCCTAAAAAGGTATATGATCAAAAATATTTTTTAGTGTTGGAGAAATTTTAATTTACATAAAATTTTTATGATTTTTTAAAAAATGTTTTTTAGAGAAAAAGGAATTTTCGTTCGAAGTTTTCCCAGGTCGTTCGAACGACCTGGGTCTAACGAACCAATTCAATGTACTCTGGAAACTCGTAAACACGATCGTTAGAAATGTCATTCAAACGAATTCATTCTAACGAGATTTCTAACAACTTCCTTTATTTATACACTGGACTATCGTTAGAAACTTGTTCGAACGAGATTTGCCAGTTTTGAATTTTTTTTCCTGCAGTTATTTTAAATAACTGCCCTTGTCCACCTCTTTTCTAGTTTTTATAATATGGATGAAAATCAGTTTTTCACAAGGAACTTGCACATTTTCAAAAGAAAAATTCTTGTCTTCCTATTTATGAAAAACTCTCCAACATAATTTTTATTTTTGAATGAACCAAAACCCCAAGCTTTCAACCTAAATTTCATCATAAACATATGCGGTGGATTTCTGCATCCTAGTTAATTGGAGATGGTTCTTTGGCCTTCGGTGGATACCGAGACACTAGCAATGTTGTGCAGCGCGTTGGAGCTTCGCGTACTACAAACGGAGGTATTGGAGATGATATCAGTGAGTCTTTGTGAGTCAAGTCTGTAAGTCTTTTGAGTCTATTTATAAAACCATATTTATAGTGGATTTGTCTAGGCCCAGCCGTCCGAGGTTTTTTCCATTTGGATTTTCCTCGTACATCGGCGTGTTGTGGTTGTGATTTCTTATTTTATTGCATATAATCACCTAGATGTATGTGTAGGATAAAAAGGATAAAATTTGTCTATTTTGTCTCTCCTAATCAAGTTAAATATCCCATCACTTTAATTGATAATTGATCATGCTAACTTACTAATTTGCAAAGGATATTTAAATTGGAATATTTCTCTATTTGGCAAATTTTTATAAGTTTAGTGTGTGTCTTCTACGAAATAACCTCCGTTGATATAACCTTACAACTTCAAATTGGTATCAGAGTTAGTCTCTAAAAGCTATTTAGATGAATCCTGGAGGTTATATGGAAAGTTTTTCGTCGAATAGACCACCTATATTTGACGGGAACCTACTACACCTATTGGAAAGCACGTATAAAATCTGCCCTCCTACTATGGTCCTTGATGGGGAAATTATTTTAAAACCTGTAGAGAATTGGAGTGAGGATGAAATGAAATTATGTAACTTTAACTCAAAAGGTATAAATGACTTAGTTAGTGCCGTAACTCTCGAGGAGTTTCGTCGCATCATGACTTGTGAAACTTCTAAGGATGCTTGGAACATCCTACAAGTTACTCATGAGGGAACAAGTGCATTTAAACAATCTAAGCTTCAAAACCTAACCACTAAATTTAAAACCATCACTATGAAAGAAACTGAAACTTTTGATGAGTTTTATGCTCGTATATCTGATATTGGTAATTATTGCTTTAACTTAGGTGATAAAATCCCTGAAGATCGTGTTGTTAAGAAAATACTTAGGTGCCTTCCTAAGCGGTTCATTCCAAAAATCACAGTTCTTAATTCCTTAGGAAGTCTAAATACTTTAAAGCTTGAAGAGCTTGTTAGTTATCTTTAAACATATGAATTAGATATGTTTCCTAAAGATAACAAAACCAAAGTTAAGGGAGTAGCCTTAAAAGCTAAGAAAGAAGAATTGTCTGAATCCGAAGAGTTCGACATGGACCGTGATGATATAGCCTTATTTGCTAAAAAAATTCTCAAGTTTAAAAAGTAAAATTCTAAGTTTGAAGAACCTAAATTTGAGAAAAACAAAAACAAGGAAAGTGGTAGTTTTAATAATCAAGAACAAAAGAAATTTAAAAATGGCAATTTTAAAAGAGATAACTTCAAAATGGATGATTCTGAGAGATGCTTTGAGTGTGAAGGACGAGGTCATAGAGCATGTGAGTGTCCTACTAAACTTAAGAGACAAGGTAAAGAAAAAGCCGTTTACAATACTACTCTAAGCGACAGTGATAATGAGTCCGAAGACTCTGATGACTCTACCCCGTCTAGAAATAATTTCACTGCCTTTATTGTAAGTCATGCATGTGATTCAAGTGAGTCACACCCTAATGTTAAAAATTCAGAGCATGATCTTGAGGTTGTTTCCACTCAATCAGCAAGTAGTGATGAAAAACGAAGTGAGAGTGAAATAGATGAGAATAAATTGTAATCTGCCTATTCTGAACTATACACCGAGTCTCTTCATATTCGAAAGGTAAATAAAAGATTAACCTTTAAAGTTTTAACTTTAGAAAAGGAGTTAAAAAGCCTGAAGGAGAAAGAGGCTTTAGTTAGTCAACTCGAGACAATTAAGATATCCCTTTTTGAGAAGCTTATCTTGGTAGGTAAAGAAAAATGTGATTTAATTAACTCCTTAAAAGGTGTAAACGAAGATCTTCATGAATCTTTAGAGATTAGAAAATCTCTTGAAGCTAAAATTGTCCAACTTGAAAAAGATCTCGAGTCCTGTAGGGAAGTTAAAGTCACTCTTGAAGATAATTCAGGAAGAATGGGTAAATTATTTCTAGGTTCGGTTTTAGGATATAAGGAAAAAGGTTACCAAGAGAGGAAGGGTATAGGATATGAAGAAGGAGAGTCATCCAAAGCCAAATTCGAACCCTTAGCTAAGTTTGTTACCAAAACAAGTCCACCTAAACGTTATCTACCTAAAATAAGTCCACTTAAGCAATCTCCAAAAGTGACTCCAAAACAACCCTATGTGTGCACTTATTGTCACTAATGGGGTCATCTTAGAGATATTTGTTACAAGCTTGGGAAGAACTCTTATTTCACAACTTCTAAGCAACATTATAGCTCCTTAGCTAATCTTAAGAGATAGGTTGAGTATTTAGTTAATACATCCAAAGGCCTAATGGAAGAGTTTCTAAGGTTCTCTAAAGTCCAAGGAAATAATTCCAACTAAAATACTAAAGTCAACAAAGGGTAGAATACAACTCAAGCTTGGGTTAAGAAAGATGAGACCAATAAAGCGTTTGTTGTTCATGTTGCACTAAAGGCTCAAAATACCTCCCAATGGTACTTTGATAGTGGTTGTTTGAGACATATTACCGGTGATAAATCTTTGTTTACCACTCTTGATAACTATAAAGATGATAAGGTCACATTTGGGGATGAAAGCAAATCTTGAATTATGGGTAGAGGGTCTATTGAAATTTTTGACTTTCCTAAACTTAAAAATGTTCTTTATGTTGATGGTCTCAAGGCAAATTTGATAAGTATTAGCCAGTTATGTGATGAGAATCTTGATGTTAAGTTTAGTCAATCGGAGTGCATCGTATATGATAAATTGGGAGAGGCTATTTTACAAGGTCTGAGAACTAGTGACAATTGCTAAAGAATAGTTCCTAAATCCTCCTTAGATTGCAATAGTACAAATGCCTCGTCTGTTGATCTTTGGAATCAAAGGTTAGGTCATGTTAACTTTAGAGATCTTGATCGATTAGTGAGAAAATAGCTAGTTCGAGGTTTACCATCTCTAGGAAAACCAAACTCCACTATTTGTGGGCCTTGTCAATTAGGAAAGCAAATTAAGAATCCACATAAAAAGTTAAACTCAATAACTACCTATCGTGTCTTAGAATTGATACACATGGACCTTATGGGTTCCATTCGTACCGAGAGAATATGAGGAAAGAGATATATTTTAGTGATGGTGGATGATTTTTCAAGATACTTCATAGTAGGTTTTCTAAGAGAAAAATCTGAGACTGTTGATTTTCTCACTGTTAAATGTAGAGTTCTTCAAAATCAATACAGTGTTATCATAAATCACTTTAGGAGTGATAATGGAACCGAATTCAAAGAATTCAGTGTAAATGCCTTTTGTGAGGAAATAGGAATTAAGCATGAATTCTCGGTCGTTCGAACATCACTACAAAATGGTATAGTTGAAAGAAAAAATCGAACGATTCAAGAAATGGCAACATCTATGCTCCTAGAAAGGAATGTGACTCGTAAGTTTTGGGCCGAAGTGGTTAACACCGCATGTCACACCATAAATAGGGTTTATCTGCGTCATAATACTAACAAAACGCCTTATGAATTGTAGACTGGCAAGAAACCTAATTTGGCTTATTTTAGAGTTTTTGGTAGTCCTTGTTATATCCTTCGAGATAGAGAACTCCTAGGTAAATTTGACTCAAGGAGTGATGAAGGTATTTTCCTAGGATATTCTCAAAACAGTAGAGCTTTTAGAGATTTCAACTTAAGTAGTTCAAAAGTCATGGAATCGATAAATGTTGTAATAAAAGAAGATGCTCCAGCCACATCTATTGAAAATAAAGAAGATTTTTCATGTGAGTGTGATGTTATTCCCGGTGTAGAAAATATTGAGTCTCACACTAACTTAGTTGTTTCCACTAATGAGAGAAAGGATCCTTTTCCTTGGGTTCCTAAAAGTCATGACCCTTCAAAATTTGTAGGAGATCCCTAGGTAGGTGTCAAGACTAGGGCTCAATTAGAAAATAATTTTACTCATTTGTGCTATACTTCTAAAATTGAACCTAAAAACTTTAAAGAAGCGTTAAAAGATGAACATTGGATAAATGCCATGCAAGAAAAATTGTTTCAATTTAAGAAAAATGATGTTTGGGAATTACTCCCTAGGCCTTCTAATACTAACGTCATTGGTACCAAATGGATTTTTAAAAATAAAATGGATGAAAATGGTGCCAGTGTTCGTAACAAAGCTAGGTTGGTTGCCCAAGGATACACCTAAGTATAAGGTGTTGACTTTGAAGAAACATTTGCTCTAGTTGCTAGGTTAGAGTCGGTTCACCTTTTACTAGCCATAGTATGTCACCTTAAATTTAAATTGTATCAAATGAATGTCAAAAGTGCATTTTTAAATGGTATTCTTCAAGAAGAAGTCTATGTTGAACAACCTAAAGGGTTTGAGGATCCGAAACATCTTAATCATGTCTTCTTTATAAAGAAAGCGTTATATGATTTGAAATAAGCACCTCGTGCTTGGTATAAAAGGCTCACTTCTTATCTCTTTTCTCGTAGATTTTTGAGAGGGAGAGTAGACATGACACTATTTGTCTGTCGTGATGAGAAAGCTATTTTAGTTGCTCAAGTGTATGTCGACGACATAGTGTTTGGTTCTACATGTGATAAACATACTCAATTTTTTTCAAAAGAAATATAAGATGAATTTGAGATGAGTATGGTTGATGAACTTACCTTCTTCCTAGGTCTTCAAGTTCGTCAACTCGATAGTGGGATATTTTTATCCCAAAATAAGTGTGCTAAGGATCTTATGAAGAAATTTAAACTAGAATCCGCTAAGCATGCACGTACTCCAATGAGTTCATCGGTTAAACTTAGTAAGGACACCGAAGGAAAGGATGTAGAGCACACTCTCTTTAGGAGTATAATAGGTAGTCTACTTTAACTAACCGCTAGTCGTCCGAATATTTCCTTTAGTGTAGGATTTTTTTCCCGCTATCAAGCCGCCCCAAAAGAGTCCCATTTACTTGCCATTAAACGTATTATAAAATATGTTAGTGGGACCCTATCTTTTGAGATTTGGTATTCCTTCGACACAAATGATTGTCTATCGACATATTTGGATGCTGATTGGGCATGAGATGTTGATGGATGCAAAAGTACATCTGGCGACTATTTCTATTTTGGAAGTTCACTTGTCTCATTGATGAGCAAGAAATAAAATTCTATTTCTTTGTCCACGGCGGAGGCCGAATACATAGCCACCGGGAGTTGTTGCACTCAACTCATTTGGATGAAATAAATGTTAGAAGATTACGGTATTTCTCAAGGTACTATGACTATCTATTGCGATAATACAAGTGCAATCCATATTTCTCGTAATCCCGTTTAACATTTTAGACCCAAGCATATTAGGATATGTGAACATTTTATCCGTGAATTGGTTTAAGAGAAAATTATTTCCTTAAGCTTTGTAGGCACCGATCAACAATTGGCCGATATTTTTACCAAACCTCTAGATGCCCTTAGGTTTGAAAACCTTAGGAACTCGATTGGGGTTTGATCCATTGATTGAGTTCGGAGTTGTCTATCTAGTTTAGGTTATGTTTATTGTCTATCTTTTTACCTATAAACTAGATTATTTTACAATTTTTATCTTCTTTTCAAGGATAACGAGAAAGGTTAGGGAAGCTTTCACAAATTTTTGTCCATATGGTTTTGTGTTCGATGTGTTCGGATCACTATTCCATTTCATGTCCACATGGCTTTCGATGAGTAGTTAATCCGGACTTCATTTCACTTGTGCACAATAATGCTCTTTTATGATATGTATTTCTGTGATTGCCTCATATATTTGCCTTCTTGCACACACTTGTCATGAAATATTGAGGATATCTTCTTCGCATTGCCCTCGTAATGTTATGCTCTTTTAGATTTGATGTTGTCTTTTTAATCTTAGTCACCTCTCTTATAAGCAATCGAAATTATGCATGATCATCCATTGCCCGTATTTAAAAATGTAATAATATTAATCCGGTTGATTGTTGTTTCTAGCAATGGACTCGGGATGCGAAAAATAAATTTTTTACGTGAATAGCCTCCATTTGCATTATAGAATAAGAGCATAAAATTGAAGCATTGAAAAATGACATATATCTATTGCCAAGGCTAAAATTATTTAGCTTGATTGATTCTTCAAAAGAAAAGTCTCGATCTAAAGTTGCTAATGGGAGATATAAGTTGAAGATCAATGGGCATGCACATTTATTTGATACATTTCTTTCTAATTGTGACAACATTGGCGAGAGAATCATCAATTTTGTTTGCGTGTTGCTTCAGTGATTAGGTGTCCTATGGTATTTCCTTTTTGACACAAGGTTGATGTGAATGCATATTTCGTCTATATATTATTTGGCATTCTGCACTTGTGCGTTGTATTAGGTAAAAGCTCTCAATCGTATTGTTCACACCCCTTCATCTCCGCTCCCACGGTTTGGATATGTCATCACAACCTAGGACAGTTAAAACTTTCATTTTGGCAATTTTCTGGCTTTCCCCACTCCTTCATATATGTTATTTTCATTTAATTTTAATTTTTTATGCTTTAACCTGTTTGAAGTTCGTAAAAAAAAACTCGTTCAAATGAGTTTTTGAACGTAATTTCCAAATTATAGTCTGGCATATCGTTCAAATTATCGTTCGAACGAACTATGTTGTTCAAACGAACTTTTAACGAAGTTTCAAACGAGGTTCATTAAATCCTTCTGGCATATCGTTCGAAAGTTGTTCGAACAAAGTCGTTCGAACGACATTTCTCGTTCGAACTAGGCGGTTTCCTTTTTCCAATTTCTGTCGCTTCATTTTTTTTAGTTTCTCTCTCTCCTCGTTTTCCCCACGATTTCCCCAAATCTCTCATTCTCTCTCACCCCCATTTCCCACTAACCCTCTTCCCACTAAACCCATTAACCCTTTTTTTCCCTACGATTCTTCCCCTCACCTCCATTCAACCTGTTTCTTCCTCACACAACCCTCATTTCTCCTCCATTCATCATTTTCAGCTAGGGTTTTGAGTTAGAGTTTTCCCTCTTCCCTCTTCTAGGTATCTTCTTTCTCTCTCTTCTCTTCTTTATATGTATATGTATATCTCTCTCTCTATATATATCTATATCTATATATCTATGTGATATTGGGTATGTTTTCTCAACTTCAATTTAACCCTTATTTGTCACCCAATCTCATATATATATGTGTGTATGTGTGTGTGTATATATCTTTTGCTTTGGGGCTATATAATATATCATAATTTTTAGTGCCCCTAATTAAGTTGAGCTCCCTGAACATTATCAATTTTTTATTAATTTTTTTTAGATAATTTCATGGAATTTCACTTAATTCTTTCATTTTTTTAATCCCATTTTTTTCACTAATGGAGGATGGGAATTGTTGTTGTTTTGGTTTGTTGGTGTAGATTGGCGATTTTGTTGGACTATTTTTGGGTAGGTTCTAGTTTAGTCCTTTTAGAATTCCTCCTCGTAGTCGTTGCACCCGTCGCATAAGCGACTCTCCTGAGGAACGTTTTTCCTCCTCATCTTCATCCTCATCCAATGAGGACACAAATGTTAATTCGTCTATTCCTGACCTTAGATTGCGTTGGAGGACTCTCACCAGTCATACCCAATACCATACACAAGGTTTTTCCAGTCGCTCCTATTTCCGCAAAAAAAATCGTCAATCTCCCCTCTCTAGCTGGAACTACTATTCACTCCTGGATTTCTAATTTGGATTGGGACCTGATGTTCAATCTCACTGACTCCATTTATCCCGACCTTATTAGGGAATTTTTCTTTTGGATGAGTGTTCGTGAGGATCATATTTTAAGTAAAGTGCGCGATTGCGACATTATCGTCTCTCCTGAATCCATCGCTCGTCTTGTTCCATTACCCCGTGTCACAAATCCCTCATTTCCTTGGCCTCCCAACTCTCGTCCTCACTCTGGTCTAGTCATGAGCACCGTGAGTCGCATTTCTCAATTCGGTACCCGTCACAGTATTCCATAAGAATTTAAATCCAGATTTTATGGTACTTAATTGGATTGTTTGTGCTTGTCTCATTCCTCATGCCAACTCCACTCAGATTAAAAATGTGCACGTGGATCTCATGTTTTCTATCAGCATTATAGCTACCATCGACCTCCCCGCCTTCATTTTTATAGTTTTCAAATCTGTCAAAGTAAACCCATCCACGTGCATATTTTGCTATTGTATTTATTCCTCGTATCATCTTCTCTAACTGTGCAGGCTAATTCTATTCCTTTGTCTTTTCCGAACAAACAGGGGGAGAAACAATGATAGGGGGAGTTCTTATTTAGGGGGAGTTAATTTTAATTTAACATATGACATACTTATGATTAATTAACTTGCTTTATATTCTCATGATTAGTTCACACTTGATTTATATTCTCTATTTCCCCAAGCGCTTTATGTATTTGTTGCTTCATGTGTGTAGGATATATCAACTACTTCTATACAGCCCATTGGCAGTCGCGTACATAAGTCTGTCTTTTTATTTAGGTTTTTGGGACGGGCTTTAGAACAACTTGACGACTGGCTTAGCAAATTCAGTCTTTTTGTTTATATTTTTTTAAATTTTGTTTTGTCCCGGAATAGCCAAAGGGGGAGAGTTGTAAGGACAAATTTCCAATCGAGTTAGTTGTATTATTGGCTACATTCCATTGGACAAAACACTTTTGGGTCACATCATGCCTATCATCTTACAACCGTTGAGAATTGGTCATTCAAAGTTCACGCTACATCAAAACGCATTCCAATTCCATTTTCCTAAAAAGGTATATGATCAAAAAACTTTTTTAGTGTTGGAGAAATTTTAATTTACATAAAATTTTTATGAAACTTTAAAAAAATCTTTTTTAGAGAAAAAGGAATTTTCGTTCGAAGTTTTCCCAAGTCGTTCGAACGACCTGGGTCTAACGAACCAGTTCAATGTACTCTAAAAACTCGTAAAAAGGATCGTTAGAAATGTCATTCGAACGAATTCATTCTAACTAGATTTCTAACAACTTCCTTTATTTATACACTGGACTATCGTTAGAAACTTGTTCGAACGACCTCGTTCGAACGAGATTTGCCAGTTTTGAATTTTTTTTCCTGCAGTTATTTTAAATAACTTCCCTTGTCCACCTCTTTTCCAGTTTTTATAATATGGACGAAAATCAGTTTTTCACAAGGAACTTGCACATTTTCAAAAGAAATATTCTTGTCTTCCGTTTTATGAAAAACTCTCCAACACAATTTTTATTTTTGAATGAACCAAAACCCCAAGCTTTCAACCTAATTTCATCATGAACATATGCAGTGGATTTCTGCATCCTAGTTAATTCGAGATAGTTCTTTGGCCTTCGGTGGATACCGAGACACTAGCAGTGTTGTGCAGCGCGTTGGAGCTTCGCGTACTACAAACGGAGGTATTGGAGACGACATCACCGAGTCTTTGTGAGTCAAGTCTGTAAGTCTTTTGAATCTCTTTGTAAAACCATATTTGTAGTGGATTTGTCTAGGCCCAACCGTTCGAGGTTTTTCCCATTTGGGTTTTTCTCATACATCGGCATGTTATGGTTGCGATTTATTATTTTATTGCATATAATCACCTAGATGTATGTGTAGGATAAAAAGGATAAAAATTTGTCTATTTTGTATCTCTTAATCAAGTTAAATATCCCATCACTTTAATTGATAATTGGTCATGCTAACTTACTAATTTGCAAAGGATATTTAAATTGGAATATTTCTCTATTCGGCAAATTTTTATAAGTGTAGTGTGTGTCTTCTATGAAATAACCTCAGTTCATATAACCTTACAACTTCAAATTGGTATCAGAGCTAGTCTCTAAAAGTTATTTAGATGAATCCTGGAGGTTATATGGAAAGTTTTTCAGCGAATAGACCACCTATGTTTGATGGAACCTAATACACCTATTGGAAATCACGTATGAAATCTGCCCTTAATTCAATTGATGAACGTGTTTGGGTTGCTGTTGAAAGAGGATGGTCCCCTCCTACTATGATCCTTGATGATGAAATTGTTTTAAAACCTGTAGAGAATTGGAGTGAGGATGAATTGAAATTATATAGATTTAACTCTAAAGGTTTAAATTCATTATTTAGTGTCGTAACTCCCGAGGAGTTTCGCCGTATCATGACTTGTGAAACTTCTAAGGATGCTTGGGACATTCTACAAGTTACTCATGGGGGAACAAGTGTAGTTAAAGAATCTAAGCTTTAAAACCTAACCATTAAATTTGAAACCATCACTATGAAACAAACTGAAACTTTTGATGAGTTTTATGCTCGTATATCTGATATTGGTAATTATTGCTTTAACTTAGGTGATAAAATCCCTGAAGATCGTGTTGTTAAGAAAATACTTAGGTGCCTTCCTAAGCGGTTCATTCCAAAAGTCACAGTTCTTAATTCCTTAGGAAGTCTAAATACTTTAAAGCTTGAAGAGCTTGTTAGTGATCTTTAAACATATGAATTAGATATGTTTCCTAAAGATAACAAAACCAAAGTTAAGGGAGTAGCCTTAAAAGCTAAGAAAGAAGAATTGTCTGAATCCAAAGAGTTCGACATGGACCGTGATGATATAGCCTTATTTGCTAAAAAAATTCTCAAGTTTAAAAAGTAAAATTCTAAGTTTGAAGAACCTAAATTTGAGAAAAACAAAGTGGTAGTTTTAATAATCAAGATTAAAAGAAATTTAAAAATGGCAATTTTAAAAGAGATAACTTCAAAATGGATGATTCTGAGAGATGCTTTGAGTGTGAAGGATGAGGTCATAGAGCATGTGAGTGTCCTACTAAACTTAAGAGACAAGGTAAAGAAAAAGCCGTTTACAATACTACTCTAAGCGACAGTGATAATGAGTCCGAAGACTCTGATGACTCTACCCCGTCTAGAAATAATTTCACTGCCTTTATTATAAGTCATGCCTGTGATTCAAGTGAGTCACACCCTAATGTTAAAAATTCAGAGCATGATCTTGAGGTTATTTCCACTCAATCAGCAAGTAGTGATGAAAAAGGAAGTGAGAGTGAAGTAGATGAGAATGAATTGCAATCTGCCTATTCTGAACTATACACTGAGTCTCTTCATATTCAAAAGGTAAATAAAAGATTAACCTTTAAAGTTTTAACTTTAGAAAAGGAGTTGAAAAGCCTGAAGGAGAAAGAGGCTTTAGTTAGTCAACTCGAGACAATTAAGATATCCCTTTTTGAGAAGCTTATCTTGGTAGGTAAAGAAAAATGTGATTTAATTAACTCCTTAAAAGGTTTAAACAAAGATCTTCATGAATCTTTAGAGATTAGAAAATCTCTTGAAGCTAAAATTGTCCAACTTGAAAATGATCTCGAGTCCTCTAGGGAATTTAAAGTCACTCTTGAAGATAATTCAGGAAGAATGGGTAAATTATTTCTAGGTTCAGTTTTAGGATATAAGGAAAAAGGTTACCAAGAGAGGAAGGGTATAGGATATGAAGAAGGAGAGTCATATAAAGCCAAATTTGAACCCTTAGCTAAGTTTGTTACCAAAACAAGTCCACCTAAACGTTATCTACCTAAAATAATTCCACCTAAGCAATCTCCAAAAGTGACTCCAAAACAACCCTATGTGTGCACTTATTGTCACAAACGGGTTCATCTTAGAGATTTTTGTTACAAGCTTGGGAAGAACTGTTATTTCACAACTTCTAAGCAACACTATATCTCCTTAGCTAATATTAAGAGCCAAGTTGAGTATTTAGTTAATACATCCAAAGGTCTAATGGAGGAGTTTCTAAGGTTATCTAAAGTCCAAGGAAATAATTACAACCAAAATACTAAAGTTAACAAAGGGAAGAATACAACTCAAGCTTGGGTTAAGAAAGATGAGACCAATAAAGCGCTTGTTGTTTATGTTGCACTTAAGGCTCAAAATACCTCCCAATGGTACTTTGATAGTGGTTGTTCGAGACATATTACCGGTGATAAATCTTTATTTACCACTCTTGATAACTATAAAGATGGTAAGGTCACATTTGGGGATGGAAGTAGATCTTGAATTATGGGTAGAGGGTCTATTGAAATTTTCGAGTTTCCTAAACTTGAGAATGTTCTTTATGTTGATGGTCTCAAGGCAAATTTGATAAGTATTAGCCAGTTATGTGATGAGAATCTTGATGTTAAGTTTAGTCAATCGGAGTGCACCGTATATGATAAATCGAGAGAGGCTATTTTACAAGGCGTGATAACTAGTGACAATTGCTACGGAATAGTTCATAAATCCTCCTTAGTTTGCAATAGTGCAAAACCCCGTCTGCTGATCTTTGGCATCAAAGGTTAGGTCATGTTAACTTTAGAGATCTTAATCGATTAGTGGGATTAATAGTTCTTGGGGGGGGGGGGGGCTATTTTCTGGCGACTGCGGTCATTGGGGATACTCGAGAGTATTCACTGCTGAGGAACGAGCTGCGGTTCTTGCGGTTCTTGAGGGTATTTACTGCTGAGGGTATGCTTGCTCCTCTTCTAGCTCGTAGACCTCCTCAAAATCTATTTAATCTTATTCGTCATATGATATCACCATATTTGCTCCCCCTAAGGACCAAGCCTCCAGTTGCTGGCTCAAATCATCGATTGGACCCGTCTTCTATTTTTTCTTCCGACGTCAAACAAGACATTTGAGATAAACACTCTTCAAGGGAATCTTCAAAATCTTCCTCTTGGAGTTTGTTCTCCATCATCATCAATTCTGCATCCTCATCAAAAGCACTAGCCATATTCGCTCAATGTGTTGGCAAAGAATTATTATTCACATCACCTTGCGATAGTTGGATATCTCCTCTCTTGACATGTCTGCCTATTATTTTCCTAAGAGCAAAGGACTTGCTCATTGGGTGTCCCACCCTATTGTCTACCACGCAATACTTTGGGCCTTCTTTATCTTCCCGAGTTATGGGTGCTGTATCGACCACAATGGGCCAGCACCTGTTATCTCGAATCATGAGATCGTAGGTTTTGATAGCCTGCTCCACTGAGCAAGGGAGCTCTGGGGGGTCATCTTTGTCAAATTTCCTCTTTCTTCCCTTTTACCTTTGGCCACGTTTCCCTCCCTCATGCTTTCCACTTTCATCATTGGCATAGTTCACATGAGGATGTAGCCCTCTCCCCGAGCAACCTGACGGCTTCAGTAACAAGCTTGACAAGGTGGTAGAGGGCATTGGCAGTGGCTCCACAACCATGACAATATTCCTTGTAGATTTGAGAAATGAAGCAAACGTACCCTCCCGTATTTCGTTTATCAAATGGCATATATATTTGGGAAACAAGCCTTATGTGCAAACTTGCAAAAGCTCAGCTTCTCGTGTCTCCTTTCTCACATCCAGAGAGAGCTCACGAAATGTCCTAATGTACGCCACTACATCCTCACCGAACTTTTGTTTCTCTCGAGTGAGTTGCGTGAGAGTGGATTTGTCTTCAGCCAAGAAGAATTTATGTACAAACTGAACATGAAGACCCTCCCATGTGGCAACACTTCCTGGAGTTAGATGGGAGAACCACGTCTAAGCCTTTTCAATAAAAGACTTAGAAAATTCTCTCAGTCTTAGTTTCTTGTTGTTACAGTGGGCCCCAAGGTTCTCCACAAACCTTTCAATATGCGCCTTGGGATTCCTCCGTTCCCCGTATACTTTTCAAAGATAAGGGAGAATATACCCCATCGAGTAGGGTTCGTTATTATACTCCTCTGGGTATGGGGTACGAAAATCATTGTATACTGCAGAAGCTTCTCTTCCGACCTTAGAGGCCACCATCATTTTCAAAAGCACCTTTTTCATTTCCTCCATCGTTGGTGGAGTTGAGTTGTGCTGCATCGGGGTGGGTTCACCATTAGTGGTGTGATCGGTGTGCCACTACCTGGACACGCAGCTGGGTGAAAGTTGGCACGGTGGTGCTGTGTGTCCCTCCTCATACAGCTGAGGGAGCGCTCGGTGGTGACGTTGGAGGGACAACATTATTGGTAGTTATCTGATCCATCCCCCTTGAGATAAAGGGAGCTTGTAAAGCCGCTGGTGGGGTCACGAATGAACCAGGCCCCGCTGTTGCCCTTAACATCACTTGAGCTGTTGGAGTCTTAATGAACTCAACGAATAAGCTCATCAACCCTGCCATCTACGTAGGAGTCGCGTCGACCGTCCCACTAATAATGGTAACAACAGTCTCCTTTCTCTCTGCGCGTTATCTATCCAGAAAGTTAGCAAGATTCTCCTCTTCCTCATGATGTACAACATCGAAATCAATGTTCCTTACCACGTTGTCGTTAGCCCTCTCAAAAAAGAGAATACCTCCCCAACGGAGTCGCCAAATGTAGGAGGTGAGTTATTAGAATGATACTAATGTCAAGGGAGGCATAACCCCTTATCAAGATGGTGATCAAGGCTTCAGAACACACATGAATTATAATGAATATAAGTCCTAAATCGACACATTCACTGTATCAAACTGATGTATTAAATATATTCTTACAACATAAATGCTATAATGAAATAATCAATAAAAGGGAGATCCCACATTTGACTTGATTGGAGGGAGTAAGAGCAAGCACTTTTAGTGAAATAAAGGCAAGTCAATAACCTTAAAACACAAATGGAGTAAATAGGGTTGGGGACACAATAAATGTTCTCACGATAAACTCTCTTATTTGAGAGTGTTTTGGCAGCAGTTCTAGGCTAGAAAAGTGCGATCCCTAAATAGTGTAATGTTGGAGGTATTTATAGGAGGGGAAGATCATTCGAGTGACCTTCATGTAATTAATGCGTTTGACCCCTATTGACGTCAACAATCTTGTGCATTTAATGCCAAAGATATTGCATTAAATGAGCTAGATATGATATTTTGGCGGGAACATTGTTTGGACTCTCAGAGTTGTGAACGCATTAAATAGTACGTGATGTGTCAGCTATGGACTTACCATCCTAGGAATATCTTCACTTGAGTGCTAATTTATCGTGTTCATGAATGTCAGACGTGCTGAAGTCAAAGAGGTTGTAAACAATGACCTGCGATGGATGTGCTATCACACCACTCAAAAGGTAGTCCATCGAACTAAAAGTTGCTCGACTGATAACTGTTAGAATAACTTGTGGTGTGTGTAAACCTTAGAGATTAATTTTTTGGACAATAATTTAGGACTGAGGACCCACGAATGGGTTCCCAGAGATGGTATCTCGAGATACTACTGGTCCATGTTGTGTATAAACTAAGATTTTGCCTAAATACCCTAAAGGGGTTGGTCTCTTCCAATGTTTCCTTGCACCCAATTCTCCATGACAAATCCATGCGAGATACCCAGAATGAGATTGTTCGATAGAGCATGTAATCTCTCCCATGTACTGTCAGACATGGTCCCTAGAGGATATTGAGCAACCTCAAAGCTTTATAAAGTAATCTTTATATTTACAAAGAGGGATAAATATAAGTACTTCAAACTTCCTATTACAATTTGTGTTTTCCAAGTTTATCTCCTAGTCTTGGTATTTGTGGGAGAACCTTCGAGCAATTTATCTTTTTGTGATAACCTTCTTTACATGATCATTCGAGCAACTTCAGCTTTGTGAAAGCAACCATCCCTAATCTTTCATGTGAAGTGTTGGCGTTGTTTTAATCAACTTTAAGCCTGGAAGCCCTTCTCTATTTCCCCTTTCATATAGATATTTGTTTGTTTGAAGAAATATATGTACGACATATGAGTTCCTGTCCTATCTTGATTCATTTAAAAACTCTTCCTTCTCGCATAGTATTACACCTCCATCTACTTCTCTTTCTCAGTCTTGTATCTTGGGGAATTACAATGGTTTTTAATAAAATTTCCCCCCAAACCATTCATTTACACAAGTGTGAAAAGGCATAAAGTTTTATCCCAAATGTCTCTTGAATTCCCCCCCAAAGTTAATCATTATTGCGTCTCTTAATTTAAAATGCATCTGACAACCTTTTCCCCTGCCGTATACACGTCGGTTGATGTCCTGCGCGTGTAATCCACCGGAACCAATTGAGTTGGCAAAAATTTCTTTGTGATGATTACATTTCCCACGTGCGTCTTTTCATATCAGTCAAGTCTTTTTATAAAATAATATGTCCCTTATAAAAGGGTTTCCTCTGATACCCAAACCTTTTTACCTTTGGGTTTTTTGAGCGAAGTGTTTTCTTAACTTCTGAGAGCAAACAATATTCTATGATTCCTAAGCTTTCTTCTTTTCCTCTCTTCTTTTTGATTTTCTACTTTCTTTCATGGCACCGGTTGTGAAAAGAACTCCCTAAGTTGCAGGTATCGCTGCCGGAGAATCTTCATCTGATATTGTTGACTATCGTCTATAGTGGGCAAAATACCATCGTGCCTCCTGTTTTGGCATTGTAGACAAGTTCTAGGAGTCCGCCAATGCTTTTCATGGCTCCCTTATTTCTAAGGTGGAGGATATAAACTTGTTGGTTAGTGAAAATGATGTGATAGAGAATTATGCTCATGTCCCTTATTTCACTGTTACCCGGTTCAGAATTGAGAGGGGAGGCTATCCCTAACTAAATGTTGAATTTAAATCAGCTGGTGGATGTTGTGAAGGATTAGGTGCCTCGACTGATTACATCTATGGCAAGTATGCTGTGGAATTGTAGACTGTTGATTTATCCTGTACCAAATGGTTTGGTAATGTAACTTTAGTAAAAAATAATAATACAATAAGAACCTTAATTTCTCATTGGAGTCATAGGACACACATCTTCATTGCTGCCTGGGGTGAATTAACTATCACCCTATAGGATGTGTGCGAGCTCCTTGGTTTAGAAGCTGCTGCGACTGATACCTAATTTGAGGAAGCCATTATGAAGGAAGAAGCTGCTAAGCGTAAGAAATTTAAGGGTGTGATAAAGAGGTGTATAAAGACCTATAATAAGTGCACTTATGCAGAGATTACCAGGTATTTATTATACATGGAGGATAAAATGAGTGCCCTTTCTTAGGAGTAGGCCAAGAAAGACCCAAAGGGCAAAAATGTTATGGAAATGCCTTCCACTGAAGAAGGACATGAGAGCAGGATTGAGCTCACTGGGTATATTTGGATCGTCCTCTCAAGGTTCTATTTGCCCGGGAACCCCACGACTGCCCAAGGAGGGATCTCACAAATCTAGTTGTTCGCCTTGCCTCTAGGGTGAAAGCCTCTTTAGCTGTTATGACCCTCGGTTCACTTTACACCTGTCTTAGTAGAGTTCAAACTGATTCTGCCCAGTTTCTTAGCCATTTTGATGTGTCCAATTATGCCAACCACATACTTTTCACAGCGTTCATCTATGCTCGATTTCCTGAATATGCACCAATAGACTTACTTTTTATCGGTCATGAGGTTAAGGTCCCTCGAATCCTCTCTTAGAACCATAAGTAATCCAGGAAGTCTTTTCATTCTTTTATTGATAATGTTCAACGTTTTAACTTTTGTCCTTACTTTGTCACTGACCAATTATTTACCAATGCCTTTTTTGAGGATGTTGTTCGACCAGTCCAGATAGTCGATCAATATTTTGCTCTTAATTCCCCTTCTTTTGATGGTTGGTTCTTAATCTCTCATACCTTCCCTTATGTACGGAATGGTTGAACTACTGCATAGCCTATTCACCCCATCGAGTAGCCATACAGTTTAGATTTGATCAAGGGGTGCTAGACAAAATAGTCGAACTACTGCATAGCCTTTTTTGTCCAGTTGCAAAGCCAAGTTATTATCCCTTCCCGGCTTACACGAGGTAGTAGATTCGCTGACTACCTTAATGTATTTTGGCCCAACACCCTTGGCCGTTTCCTAAAGGTTATTGAATGAGAACCCATATACCCTATTGTTGAACATTTCCCCCCATCTGAGTTGGGATTGCAGACTTGTACTGTCAATCAAGCCCAATTTCCTCAGAGCAAAACCAATACCAGCACCCCCAAATAACTTCCACCTTTTGCACCTCTAAGTGAAGCTATTTTGAAGAAGAAGAAGAAGAAGTAGAAGAAAGGGGCTTCTAGTTCTCAGCAAGTTGAGGTGGCTGTAGATCCTCCTACTACCTCTCGACCTACTATTGAAGAGTAAACTCCCATTGATGTTTCGAGTGTTGTTGTGGTGAAGGCCAAGAAAATAACCCCCAGTAAGAAGGCAAAGGTTGACCCTTCTAGCCCTTGTAAAGAATCTCAATCTCACTCTTCTCCAAACACACAGTTGGTCGATCAATAAAGAGAGTTGCTTAATAGTTTGTTAAGGCAGTTCGATCAAGGATCTGTCGATGTGCGATCTATTTTGGCCAAGTGGATGGCTGAAAGAGGTATCCCCTTCACTCCCCCTGCCCCTATTACTCGTCGTAGGAGGAACGATCTAGTCTCGAGGTCCAACTTCCTCTTGACGATATTAAAGATGAGTTCCTTCCTAAAAAGGGTGAAGAAGTGGAGGAAGAGGAGGAGTGCTCCCCTTTGATTAGACCATCTCAGAGGTTTCGTCGAATGTATTCTACTGAGAATCCTAGTTCTATCCCTATGGATCATACATTCCTTGATGATTATATCGATGACCCAGAGCATGATAAGTCCAAGGCAACGCCTAGTGTTAAAGACCATTCTTCCTAACATTATCTTAATTTTAAACCTCATTCATTATCCCTCTGTCATGAAGAAAATACTCCCCTGATCTTGGAGCCCAGTCCTTCTTTGGGAGCTGTTCCTCAGGTCAAAGAAGTGGTTGAGGTTGGATCCGTAATAGCTGTTGGTTCCATAGTTGTGGTGAGTGCGCACTATTTCTTGCACTTTGTGTTTCTCTTCCATTTGTATATTACACTTACATTTTATGATGTCTTTCACAGGTTTCCCCTATCGAAGGGGTTAACACCAACACTTATCGGGATCTTATGACTATTCCCCCCAAAGCCACCATTACTGACCAATTTTTGGTGGGGTTGTTTGGTCCCTCGATAAAGGAAGGAAAAACAGTCACTCCTGAGGAGGGAAAAGTTTGAGCAGAAGACAAACCCTTAGAGAAGACAATTATTACCCCTGCTGTGGTTTCTGAGGTTGCTCGTGATCCGGTAGTTATTAGGGAATCACGTCCCGATGAGGTATTCCTATTCTCAATTTTCTTATTCATGCCATCATTTATTTCAACTGGTGCTTTGAAAATGCCTAGTCTTACATAGTCGAGCAACCCTAAGGTGCTTTAAGTAAAATTAGGACTTTTGAAGCGATAATAATTTATCTAATCGAGCAACCATAAAGGTGCTTTAGGCAAAATGAGGCTTAAGAATGTCTTACTTAGTCGAGCAACCATAAAGTTTCTTTAAGCAAAAATGGTATTTTTGAAGCGACAACAGTTTACCTAATCGAGCAAGCATAAAGGTACTTTAGGTAAACTGATGCTTAAGAATGCCCAGTCTTTTTTAGTCGAGCAACTATAAAGGTACTTTAAGAAAAACTAGGACTTTTGAAGTGACAACAGTTTACCTAGTCGAGCAATCATAAAGATGCTTCAGGTAAATTGAGGCTTAAGAATACTTGTTAGGACCGTACTTTGTTTTCTTCCCATTTGACTTATTCCTTATTTTCTTAGATTGAAGTGAGCCAGCCAAGACTTTGGGGGATGGTGCTGCCCCTATCGAGCAAGTACGTGCTGAGAATGTCCCTCTTGAGTCTGTTGGGAACTTTTTTAAACCCAACACTATACCTATGTCAGGATAGAAGGTGGAGGGAGGGGAACGAGACCCAACTCCTCTATTGCAAGAAGATGACATGACATCAAATTCTATCTTTCCCTTAGCCAGTGATAACACTTTCTGTGTGTATCCTCCAGAATTAGCTTCTGTTGATATTGTGAGGCAAACTTTAAAGGATTCTACCTATATTGTAACCCCTCCTTATAATGAACCGATTGAGATACTGTTGGAACGCCACCTTTACACCTTTACTTCTCGTTGTATTCAAGCCATTCCTATCATCATGGCTTACAGTCTTTTAGAATTTGCCACAGTTTTAGCAGATATACTACATACTCCCCTGCCCTCTTTAACTCCCTCAAAGATCAAGGAGATGATGGGCCATATCAATGTTCTCGCGGGCGAGGTTTTGCTCTAAAATGGCGCATCAATTTGTTAAAGTCTTTCAAAAAAGTTGACATGCCCTCCTATTATGCGAAGATGAAGGCTACTACCAGCTTGCAAATGCCACTAGATGGACACTTTAAACTCTGAAATAACTAAGGCTGAGGAGGAGGTTGTGGCTATCAAGGAGTCTTTAGCTAAGTCTGAGATGAAGGTGGATCAACTTCAGCAAGAGATGGGCCGTTATCAGCAAGAGATGGCTAACTTGTCCAAAGAGGAATCTTCTCTGGTCTCTCTTCTTCCCCATCATCACCATAGGATTTTAGACTCCTCTGGCTTGTGGTTTGTTATAGACGACCCCAATGATTATTAAAGGGACTTTGGAGTTTAAAAAAATGTACTTCCTTATTTGCTTGTTCATTTTTTCATGTATCTTGAGGCAGTAGATCCTCTTTTATTTCTGAATGGAAATTTTTTTTTTTTAGAATGCATAAGATTGAATTGCCTTTTACTTTAATGCAAATTGTCTCTGAAAACAAAAAAACAAACTTGTGGTTGGATCAACATTATCACCATGCTATCTATATAATTCGTAAAAATTATTTTAACAAGTTGTGAGAATAAGCTCTCTTTTCAACCTACTTGTACCTACTAACTTACAGCCCCCTAAAAATGCTAGGATAATTTAACAACTTAAATAAAATAAATTTTGAGCCATTTGTTATTGAGTTTAAAAGTCTCTTCATCCTCAACCTTCGAGATTTCACAATATCCTGAATAATGGGCCTTTCGAACAATATAAGGTCCTTCCCAATTTGCCTCAAACTTAGGCAGCGAGAGACCCCAAATGTGTCTTGTACAAGCCTTCAAAACTAGATCACCTTCCTAGAATATTCTTCGCTTTACCATTTGGTCATAAGATCTGGACAACTGCTTTCTGTACATCTCAATATGCATGCTTCCAGTTGTACATGACGATTGTGAGGGAGCATTGCACTATGTAGGTTATAGCGCGTAGAAGGTACCTCGAGTTTTACTGGGAGAATTTCTTCAGCGCCAAACACCAATAAAAAAGGGTGTACCCTGTAGGTTTCCTCTTTGTGGTTCTATATGCCCACAAAACCTCTGGTATTTTATCATTACCAGTTCCTAGGAAATCTTCTAATATCTTCGAGAGGATATTTACCAGAGTCTTATTCGTAGCTTCAACCTGCCCATTGCACTTAAGGTAGGCCACTGTTAATTTGTGGTCGATTATAGAGTATTTTCCTGTGAGCAACCATGCGTTACAATTAACAAATGGGGTTCTATTATCTGATAGGAACACCTTTGGGATGCTAAATCTGTATATAATATACTTTTCCATAAAGCGCACCACTACCCTGGCCAAAGCCTTCTTCAATGGTATAGCCTCTACCTAATTTGGTGAAGCACTTTATAGCTACCAGTATCCAGATCTTGCCCTTTTAGGAGAGGTTGATTGCCCCTACTAGATCGAATGCCCATGTGTGGAATGCAAAATGAATGTAAGGGCACCGAAGGAGCATGAATCATATTCCCATGAAGTTGGCACGCTTTACATTTTTGAACAAATTCCACTGAGCCTTTTTCCATGGGGGGCCAAAAATGCCCCAACGTCATTAGTTAGTCGTAGAGTTTTTCTCCCCTAATGTGGCCTGGATCATGTGCTTGCTTTAGTACCTCATTTGCTTCCTCCAGTCAGATGAATCTTAGGGGCCTATCGTGGTAACCTTTTCAGTATAACTGCCCCTCTTAGGCATAGTATCTATACACTCACCGTTTCAGTCTTGTAGCATCCTCTTTATCCAAGGGGATAATCTCGTCAACCAACATGTTTAGGTATGGCTGCCTCCAATCTAATGGCGGTTCTATGAATTTACATTCCGCAACTTAGTAATACAGTAGGCATTTCCCACAATCTATCTGTAGTAATGCAACATATTATTTCATCGCTAGCCAAAAGTACCCTGCCCTCTGAATTATTTGATACAAAGAGAATTTTTTTATCTCACAACTTTTATCATGTATCTTTATCAACCTCCTCTTATCTTCTTTCGGGCCCATGCACCTAGATATCCACCCCCCTTTATTTTTATAGTATAGAATGCCCGAGGTGGTAATATATTGTGCCAGCTCGACCAACATCAGTGGACCTTGACCCGTTTCTAGTTATTTTCGTGTTTCCCCCTCCAATCATCGCTATCATTTAAAGGAAACATTTTTATTACAACTGAGGGCCCCGTTCACTTTGTGATTCGAATAACCATTCATTCTCCGTCGAATTTTTTTTTGAGCAATCGTGACATAAGCATTAATATGTTTGGTCACCGTTCTTGAGTGTCTCTTAATCTTCACTTCATGGAACTGGCCGAGTAACCTATGTACAATTATTCGATAAGGTGCTAAGGTTATGTTCTTGAGAGCATACTCGCCATTCACCTACTGTACCACCATATTGGAATCCCCGTTTATCGTCAGCACATGGATACCTCTTCGTAGAGACTTTAACATCCCCAACACTAAAGCCTCATACTCAGCTTTGCTATTTGAACATTTTAAGTCTAACTTGAAGGACAATTGGACTTTTTCTTCCCCTTGGCGTAAAATCACTCCTGCCCCTCCGATGCCTTCAGCTGAAGAGCTATCAAACTGTATGCTCAATTTTTGTAGATTTTTCTCAAGATAATTGGCCTGGAGATCATCTCCCGGTAGCTCCTCGATAGGTGTCTCAAACGTTCTCGAAGGGAAGATGGCTAGTAGATCTACATAAGCTTGACTTTTGATCGCTTGAGGAACCACGCACTTGAGACCATACTCCAAAAGAATTAAGAACCATCGAACAACCCTGCCCATTAACACAGTTCTAGCCAACAAAAATTTTATGGGGTCACATCTAATAATGATGTGAACCGTGAAATTTTATGGGTTCACATGACATTCGGCATATATTGGTCAAATTTATTAATCTCCCTTGCTGATTTATTTGGTTTCTTATTATCTCTTCTTGTTATTGTCTTTGGACCACTCTCATCAGCACTGTTATGCTCGTCTTTCCTTTCTATACCGTTGTCTTCAACAACATTACTATAAAGTAAACGCATAAAGATTAAATTACATGCATAAAAAAATAAGTACACACATTAAATAATAAAGTGCACTCATATCGTAAAAAAATACAAGCTTCAAAACATAAAGTACAAGCAAATTGTAATAAAATACACACATCAAAAAATAAAGTACATGGGTGTATTGAAGAATAATTAGATTTTCATAGAGTACAACAATGTTTAACAAAAGTACATACAATTTCCATCAAGTACATACAGTATTCTCTTAACACTTCATATAAATTTTCATAAAATACAAGTACAAAATTTCAATAAATAAATTCCCTATGTCCAAAGCATGGTAATACCTAAGACGTGTTATTTTACAACATATAAACCAAAAATGACTTTTTGAAACATATTCACAAAAGAAATGATACAATAGCTCCATGCTAAACGCGCCAGCACGTTCAAAAGCGTCTTATGTAATACTGCTCAAATCGTTTTTCTAAATCATTGGCTTTCAATTCAGCTACTTGTAGTTTTTGTACATTAAAAGTGCACTTAATATCTTTATAGTAGTAGTAAAATCCAAGTAAGTTTTTGGCTTTATCATTGATATGAAGAAGAAAATGAATTGTGTCATCATAAGTTCTATTGTCTGTCAATGTGAAAGGTTTCGTATTGTTAAGATCTTCAAAGGTGCACCCAATAGTTTAGTTGAACATGCTTAATGGTATGATTCCTAAACAATAAGACAATCCAAAAACATCATACAATAATATAGGAACTATGAAAATATAGAGATGACATATATATTCCAATTCCTAAAAAAAGTCACTGGCGGGAGCAATGAAAATATAGAGAGCACGTATATATTCACAGTCCTCAAAAAATGAAATCAACACAACTAAGAAATCAATTAAGATTAAACATTTTCAATGTGCGTCTTATTGGTGGAGGGAGAAAAATCGTACTTGATTTGATCTGATGGGTGTTTGCAGTTCCACGGTAAGCTTGTGGTTCATGAGAATAAGGAGCTACGATAGGCAGTGATGATTAAGGCGAATAGGTCATTTGTTATGATGTATCCCAGTAGGGATAAGATTACTAGGATATGAGGAGCTAATATTGGTGGGCAGTCATGAAGAAGTACATCATAATGTTTGTGTCTAAGTGTGCTACCTGCCAGATGGTGAAGGTAGGTCATTAGAGACTAGCTGGTGTTCTATAGCCTCTTGAGATTTCATTGAGGAAATAAGAGATCATTTATATAGACTTTATTATAGGGTTGCCTACGTTGCAGAGGGGACACGATTCCTTCTGGGTGATAATGGTCTGCTTGACTGAGGTGGATCACTTTTTATTGATTTAGATGAATTTTACTTGGAGCAGTACGCCAGGATTTTCATTGCATATTTTGAGAAGTTTAATAGTGTAGTACCCAACATTATTTTAGACAGGGACAAAACGTTCGTGTCCCTCTTTTGGAGGAGTTTTCAGTAGGTATTGAGGATAAAGTTGAGGTTAAGTACCTCGAGTCGCCCACAGACGGATGGACAGACGAAGCGAGTGAACTAAATATTGGATGGCATGTTACAAATGTGCATTTCGTACTTCAAGGGATGTTGGGGGCGATACTTACCATTAATAGAGTTTTCTTACAGCCATATTTATCAGTTCATGATTGACATGATGCCATTTAAGGCCTTGTATGTGAGACCTTATCGTTCACCCACTTTTTGATTTGAATTGGGGGAAAATAAGCTTATTGGACCTGGCTTTGTTCAGGACACATCAGAGAAGGTGGATATGATATAAGAGAGGATTCAGACTGCCTAGAGTCGACATAAGATTCATTTAGACGTGAATAAGAGGCACCTAGAGTTTATGGCGGTGGATTAAGTGTAACTTAGGGTATCTATCATAAAGGGAGTGATGCGGTTTGAGAAAAAAGGGAAATTGGCTTCCTGGTATGTGGATCAGTTCACAATTATTAATCGAATTGGACTGGTTGCATACCGTTTAGTCTTTTTGAATAATTTGTAGCAGGTGCACAAGGTCTTTCACTTCTAAGTGTTATGAAGGTTACTTAGATACGCATTAGCATATCAACACAGTGAGACAAAGCTTTAGCCCTACGTGAGTTATGAGGAGAAGCCAATTTCCAATTTGGACAGAAGGGAGTATAAATTCTCTTTAAGGTGATTACTTTAGCGTGTGTCCAGGGGGGACATCACAATGAGGACGAGTCGACTTGGGAGAGGGAGGATGACATACGAGAGAGATATCCCGAACTCATCTAGTTAGGTATATATTGAATTATGAGGACAAAATTCTTTTACTAGGGGTAAAGATTGTAATACCCCTGTTGATACCAAAATTAATATGCTGATATGGACGAATGATATGAAGACACGTATCAATCTACTAGGCATAATAGCAACGAGGAAGTTCATTTCCCCGACCAACTCATGTTCTCTCCGAGCAATGAGGATACACCGAGGAGCTTCATCACTCCGAGATACTCTAGCGCTCCGAGGAACTAAGGCGGTCCGAGCTGCATCTCGGCCGTAGCATAAACTGCCAGATAATCAATAGTTCAATTATTCATTGAATGTTTATCATCTTGACACACACGCTGCATTAAATGTATTACCATTTCATATGTATATCATTTAATGTATCAACCCTTTCATGTACAGCCTAAGGGCTATAAATACCTTGTATCACCCTCATTTAAGGGGAGGGGAATTTCTTGATAGAACTTGTAATCGAGAATTACCAAACACTCAGCAATAACATAACAGTGGACGTAGGCCATTCTTATAAGGCTGAACCACTTTAAAAATCTTTGTCTCATTTTATTTATCTGTGATTAAATAATTAGAGTGATCTAATTTTTTACATCAACAGATTGGCGCCGTCTGTGGGAACGATTTGTTATTATCGTTTTTCACCAAAAATCATTCATCACCAATGGCGGATAACCCAGAATCTAGCAATCAAAACGCTGGAAATGTTGGAAATCCTCCTAATCCCTCTACACCTCCAGATCTGGCCATGATCATGACAAATTTGGCTCAAGGACAAACCGCCATGCAAGATACAATGCGGCAACTCATACAAACCCTTCATGGTGGTGCACCTGCACGTTCAGGACAGCAAAGTGGTCAGAGGCAAACTTATTTACTTTCTTCACGATCCAGGCGTACTGAGTCACGTCGTAATGACGAATCTGATGATTTCTCTTATCAACCTGGGCGAACTTCGTCACTAAGGGCTACAGATACTGATCAACATATCACCCTCTCTCCAGAAAGACCCAGTGCTTTAGAAAGACTGAGTAGGATGTCTCCTTTCAGTCGATTAGGCCCTAGGAGGAATAGGAGTCCACCTAAGACCATGTCGAGGAGTTTTCGACAACCATCAGATCTAAGAGAAGGATCAGCACAATCACGACCGGCTGCTCGTCAAGATAGATCTCAAGAAGCTACCTCAGAACGATCAATTGCTCGAACCAATAGGCCTGAGGAAGGAAATGAAGCGTGGAAAGGATCTCTCCAACGATTGGAGGACAAATTGGGAGAAATGGCCAAAGCAAAGAACCCCCTACAACGAACTTTTGTTCGAGGAACACCTTTTGTACAGGCCATTGTGAATTTTCCTACACCGTCAAAGTTCAAAGCACCTGTAGTAACCCCCAAATATGATGGAAAGACAGATCCTGTTCTTCACATAGAGCAATATCAAGCTGCTGCCGACATCTATGTCGTCCCCAACGAGATGAGATGCAGAGCGTTCTCAGGAACTCTTACTGGAGCTGCCCAGATATGGTACAACAATCTTCCTAGAGGTAAGATTTCAACTTTCTTTCAGTTGGCCGAGTTGTTTATTGGCAATTTCTGTTTTGGAGCAAAGCCAGTAAAACGAGTAGCACACTTGTTAAGTGTTAGACAAAAATCTGGTGAGAGTACTAGAGATTACATAACTCGTTTCAATAACGAGAAGCTGGAAGTCATAGATTACGAAGAAAAGACAGCAATCACCGCCTTGATGAGTGGGTTGTTGCCTAATAAATTGTATTACACCTTGGCGAAAGATCCACCTAAAACTATGTCAGAGTTGATGGCAAAAACGGCCAAAATCATGAACACCGAGGAAGCTATGGCTGCAAAGAAGAATATGGATAAAGACACCAAGGTGGACGTCGACAAGTCTAAGAATAAAGAGCATAAGGGCAATGGTGGTGACAAGCGTTCCAGAAATAATAAATCATCATGGGAAGTCCTGAAGAAATACGACAATTATACTCCTTTGAAAATGGGTATTCATCATGTCTTGGAAGAAATCAAGAACAACGAGGAGGTAAAATGGCCAAAGAAACTGAGGTCAGACCCTGATTCGAGGAGTAAGCATAAATATTGCGAGTTTCATAAAGATCATGGTCACATGACCAAAAATTGCATAGCTCTTCAGAACGAGATTGAAACGCTCATCCGAAGAGGAAAGCTAGCAAAATATGTTGATCGGGGAGGTGATAGAAAAAATAACGACCAAACTAGAGAGAGGTCTAGATCTCCTCGTCGAGCAGAAGAGAAAAAGAAGAGAAACCATGAAGATGATCCAGATGATGACCCCGATCTTCCCAAGAAACCAAGACATCCAGAACGAGAGGTATTTTCTATACGTTTTGGGTCATTTGATTGTAATGTCATTACAGGAGGAGATGCAGGAGGAGGAGACCTTACTGCAGAAAGAAAGGCTTACCTTGGAGAGGCTCAAGCTTGTTCATATATTCGGCGAATAAATCTAGCCGAGGACGATCGTCCGAGGAAGGTAAACAAAGAGAAGCTGGTCATTGGCTTTTTAAAAAATGACCTAGCAGGTGTTCTTTACCCTCACGACGACCCTTTGGTGATCAAAATGAGGATGAAAGAAGTAGTGATATCAAGGGTGCTGGTAGACAATGGCAGTTCAACAGACATCATGTACTATTCATGCTTTGACAGCTTGAATTTAAAATTATCTCAATTGGAACCTTATCACAGACCCCTCCTGGGTTTTGCTGGCGAGAAAGTTTTTCCACTTGGGACGATCAAGTTGGACATATTCATTGGAACTTGGCCTGCTTGTCGAACAGAGAGAATACGCTTCTTTTTGATGGATAAGAATGTGCAGTAAGCCTACAACATCATCATGGGAAGAGTTGGTTTGAAGAAGTTCGAAGCAGTTCCATCTACAGTGCATCAGTGCTTAAAATTCCCAACAAATTTTGGAGTAGGAGTTGTGAAAGGTGATCAGAAAGTAGCTCGGGAATGCTATTATTCATCTGCCGAGCAAGAGGAGCTTGAAGATTCAAGAAAAAAGACTACTACCTACCAGGTGGATGAAGGTACAGAAATTGAAACACTGGATCCTCGAGATGAATCCCAACTTGTAAAAGGACAGGTGGTGGAATCTACAGAAAATATTATTCTGGACGACGAGCACCCTGAACGAGTAACCCAGATAGGTTCTACGTTGGATGCTTCAATAAAACAGGAGTTGATAACTTTCTTGAGAAACATGAAGAAAACTTTTGCGTGGAGTCATGAAGACATGCCAGGAATAGATCCAAACTTCTTATGTCATGAGCTCAATGTGAATAAGGAGATCAAGCCTGTAAAGCAGAGAAGAAGGGTATTTAGCCCCGAGAAGAATCAGGCTATACAAGAGGAGGTCGAGAAGCTCCAGAAAGCCCAATTCATTGAAGACATAAAGTATCCAGACTGGTTGGCAAACGTGGTGATGGTAAAAAAGAAAAACAATAAATGGAGAATGTGTGTTGATTTTACCGATCTTAACAAGGCGTGCCCAAAGGATCATTTTCCATTGCCCAGAATTGATCAACTAGTGGATGCTACCTCGGGACATGAGCTGCTCAGCTTCATGGATGCTTACTCTGGCTACAACCAGATCAAAATGAAACCTGAAGACAGGGAAAGTACTTCTTTTATTACCCCTCGGGGAACATATTGCTATAATGTTATGCCTTTTGGTTTGAAAAATACAGGAGCGACATACCAGCGGCTGATGAACAAGGTTTTCACCGAGCAAATCAGTTGCAACATGGAAGTCTATATTGATGATATGCTGACAAAAAGCAAGAAAGCTGCAGATCATCTAGTTGACTTAGCTCAGACATTTGATCAACTGGATAAATACCAAATGAAGCTCAACCCGACGAAGTGTACATTTGGAGTACGAGAAGGGATGTTCCTAGGATACATCGTCAACCAACGAGGTATTGAAGCAAATCCAGAGAAGATCAAAGCTCTTTTAGGGTTGCGATCTCCAACTACGAAGAAAGATGTGCAGAGTCTTACAGGACGAGTTGCTGCGCTCAACAGATTTGTGTCCCGAGCAACTGATAAATGCCTCCCATTCTTCAAAACACTTCGAAAAACTTTTGAGTGGACTGATGAATGTGAGAAGGCCTTTCAAGACTTGAAAAAGTATTTGGGAGCACCTCCATTGTTGTCCATGCCAATAACATGAGAGAAGTTGTACTTGTATCTGGCAGTATCAGAGAATGCAGTCAGTTCAGCATTGATCAGATTGGAGAATAGAGTCCAGAAACCAATCTATTACACAAG
Organism: Sambucus nigra; assembly: GCA_949130495.1. Taxonomy (NCBI): domain Eukaryota; kingdom Viridiplantae; phylum Streptophyta; class Magnoliopsida; order Dipsacales; family Adoxaceae; genus Sambucus; species Sambucus nigra. Next base: position 101,032,979 of record OX422208.1, read on the forward strand.
TAAAGCTTTCCGAGGTGCGGAAATCAGGTACCCAAAGCTGGAGAAATTAGCATTGGCATTAATTGAAGCAAGTAGAAGAATGAGGCCATATTTCCAGGCCCATACCATCATTGTGTATACCGACATGCCATTGAGACAAGCCCTTCATAAGCCAGAAAAGTCAGGGAGACTGATGTATTGGGCAATAGAGCTCGGTGAATATGATATTGTATATGAGCCCAGATCATCATTGAAAGGGCAGGCTGTAGCAGATTTTATAGCAGAATTTACGTATCCTGATACCCCCAAGGAACAAAAATTGCTCGTTGACCAACCTGTGGATGTTACAGGATCAACAGACATAAGTCCAGACCAACTCCGATTGGTAAAAGGGCTTGTGGATGTAGAAGGATCATCAACTTCAAACTCAGATCAGCTTCGGTTGGTAAAAGAGCGAGAAGAGATGGTCGACGAGGAGCGAAAAGTGTCAGGGGAGGATGAAAAGAAGCAACAAATATTTCACCGAGGAACTCTATCAGATAAGAAATTTGAAGACGGGTTGCCCATATGGAGATTATATGTAGATGGCTCATCTTGCACAGCAGGTTGTGGGGCAGGAATTATTTTGAACACCCCAGACGAGATTGATATGGAATATGCTTTGCGATTCCAATTCAAAGCCTCCAATAATGAGGCTGAGTATGAGGCCATGATAGCAGGTCTTAATTTATCAAAGATTATGGAAGCGCAACAAGTGATGGTATTCAGTGATTCCCAATTGATTGTGAATCAGATGATGGGAACATATGCAGTTAAAGGAGAACTAATGGTCAAGTATCATGCCAAGGTAATGGAGTTATTGGCAGAATTTGATGCGATTCAGTTGATCAGAATACCCAGAATAGAAAATGCACAAGCAGACGCACTGGCCCGACTAGCATCAGCTACTCGTACCGAGCTGCGAAGAACAATACCAATTGAAGTACTGGAAAGTCGGAGTATAGATGAAAACCTGACGATGAATGTTATTACCCTTGAGTTAGGACCATCTTGGATGGATCCCATCAGGGCATATATTGAAGAAGGAGAATTGCCAGAGGACAAGCTCGCGGTAAAGAAATTGAAGTTTAAAGCTGCTCGGTATGTACTAACTAATGGTGTTTTGTATAGACGAGGAATTATGGCAGGTTTGCAGAGATGTGTGCATCCATCCGAGGTGAAAGAGTTGATTGAAGAAATCCATGAAGGGTCTTGTGGAGCTCATGTAGCAGGTCGAACACTTTTGCAAAGGGTAATGACTCAAGGATACTACTGGCCGACGATGAGGGCTGATTGTATAGCCTATGCTAAGAAATGTGACAAGTGCCAACGTTTTTCCTCCATCCGACGAACTCCACAAGCATTGTTGACACCAATAACTTCTCCTTGGCCATTTGCCATATGGGGAATTGATTTAGTTGGACCACTGCCGACCACCCGAGGAAGATTCAAGTACCTCGTCGTTGCAGTAGACTATTTTACTAAGTGGGTAGAAGCTGAGCCGCTTATCGATATGACGTATGAGAAGGTATACCAGTTTGTTTGGAAGAATATCATCTGTCGATATGGTCTCCCTCATGCCTTCATCACAGATCATGGAACACAATTTGACAACGAGGAGTTTGCTGCCTATTGTCAACAATCAAACATCCAGAAGACCCATTCAGCACCAGGTCATCCTCAAAGCAATGGGCAGACTGAGGTGACAAACAGAACGTTACTAAATGGTTTGAAGAAGAGGCTGAATGAGGCTAAAGCTAATTAGATTAATGAGCTACAATCAGTATTGTGGGCTTACCGAACAGCTCCCCGAGCAACGACTGGAGAATCACCATATATGCTGGCGTTTAGAAGTGAGGCTGTAATACCTGCCGAGTTGGGTCTCCCAACACACAGAGTGCTAAATTTCAATTCCCCAGTCAGTGACTTGATGAGAAGATTAGATTTGGACATGCTCGAGGAGGTCAGAGAGGAGGCAGCCATTAGGAATGCTGCTTATCAACAACGCACAGCTCTATTCTACAACAAAAGGGTGAAGAAATGCAACTTAAAAGAAAGGGATTATGTGCTAAAGAAGGTCATTCAGAAGCACAATAAGCTTGAAGCCAACTGGCATGGACCTTACCGAGTTACAGAAGTTGTCCGACCAGGAACTTACCGAATAGCAACTCTAGAAGGAGAGGAATTCAAGAATGCTTGGAATGCTGAACACCTTCGCAAGTATTATCAATGATGTAAAATGTACAACAGTTCCATCAATATGAATAAAACGATGATGTTTTCAACATTTTTCTCTCCTTTCTTTGAAAGTTTTTCGGGGAATACTAGTGTTGTACACTACGCTGCTCGACAGCAAAAAGAAGACGATAGTTCAGACCCACGACCAACTCCGGTTGGTAAAAGGGCGAGAACAAATGATAGTTCGAAAGAACCCGATATACTCCTTTGGTTAGGAGGTGTACACTTGCGTGATCAACTTCGGTTGGTAAAAGAGCTAGTGGACAGATAGTTCGAAAGAACCAGATAGTTCGAAAGAACTAAAAAATATAATCCTTTGGTTAGGAGGCGTACACTAGCGTGACCAACTACGGTTGGTAAGATAACTAGTGGACAGATAGTTCGAAAGAACCAGATAGTTCGAAAGAACCAAAAAATATACTCCTTTGGTTAGAAGGCGTACACTAGCGTGACCAACTACGGTTGGTAAGATAACTAGTGGACAGATAGTTCGAAAGAACCAGATAGTTGGAAAGAACCAGATAGTTCGAAAGAACCTGATAGTTCGAACCCATGACCAACTCCGGTTGGTAAAAGGGCAAGAACAACATTCTTAAAAATGCCAATCTCGGTTGGTTTGAAAACAAAATATGCCAACAAGTTGGTCGGAAGGTAAAATCATTCCAGAAAATACAAGAATTCCAAACTGAACCAAGTATAGTTGGTCGGTGATCAACTATACTTGGTCGACGAGGATAAATTATCGACCTTGGTTGGTCGGACACATTTTATGAAAAAGTTTACCAAGTATGGTTGGTCAGGAATAAAAACCCATCAACTGTAGTTGGTCGACAAACGCAATTTAACAACCTTGGTTGGTTGGAAACATTTTAAACATTTTATACTCATTACTTTATTATTAAGTGATTGAGCAACATTGATACTTGTAATTTTGATTACTAAGTTGGTTGATGAACAACACCATATTGTTATCTTTTTAACAGATACATATGCACAAATGTAAAAATGTTTGATAAACACAAGACAATAGCAATATAGATTTGCAAACAGAAAATGAAAGTCTTTCATTAAATTCAAAATAAATTACAAGCTACAGATATGTGCTAACTGTTACATTGAAAAACCTATTCTATTGGTTTCTTTCCTTTAGCTTTTGAAACAGGCTCCTCGCCAGCAGGAGGATCCTCCAGGCAAAGAGGAGAATTGATGAAATTAATATCTCTGAGCATTCTGACGTTCATCACAGAAGGTGTATCCAAGAGATGCTCGGGACGAGATAATTCAGTCTGAGAATGAAGACTATAGTCGCCAAGGTATTTTGAAATTAAGCTCCGAGGAATAGCACGAGCTGGGATCCACTCCATGTCTAGTTTATAAGGCGGTACAGGCAAGTCTAGTAGCCCAGGAGCATGATAATCCCATAAGAAATGGCCCTGCTCTAGCTTTAACACACCCAGGGCGTTCAACCATCCTTGTTTATAACCTTCGTTATTGGCACTTTCAAGACGAGCATCCAAGTGACAAAGGGCTTCATTGTAGCCTGCCATCCAAAACTCACGAGGTTGTTTGTGAAATTGGAAAGTTATTCTCTCTAGTTGCTCGTGAAGGTTCCTGGCAAAAACATCTTTATCATTCAAAGCAGACTTCGTCGCAGTAAGTTGATCTTCTAAAGATAGGTTTTTCTTGGACATTTCAGATAAAGCCCGATCTTTGGCGTTCAATTGGAATGCTTGAGTTTCCAAAGTAGACTGAGTGCGAGCTTCTTCAACATTACGGCTGAAAACTCTTGATCGACTCCGAGCAGGTGGTGAATTTTGCTCCTCGACAACATTTTGAATAGCTCTTCCTCGCCCCCGAGAACCTCTTCCTCATCCCCGAGCAGTAGCAGAAGTACCAGATCTTCTTAAGGTATCCAGTTCTTGCCTTAATTTGGCATTCTCAACCTCTAAGAACGAGAAACCATCATCGGTAACTGGTACTAAAGCAGTGGAAGATGAAGCTGCAGATTCATACTGTGCCAACCTTTTCTGCAAATTATTGTTCTCTTGTTCCAGCAACTCAGCAATCTGCCTGCAGGCCTCAACTTCACCTTTTAGAGTTCTCTCCCTAACATCGTATCCAACAAGGATCTTTTTATGGCCTGTTTCAGAAGAAAGCTGTTGATATCTATTTTCATACTCCTTGTGCAGCAAAGCAGTTGATTCATTGTGTTGATGTTGTAAATCTTCTAAGGTACAATGAAGTTCCTCGATCAATTCATAATAGGCCACGTTGTTGGCCACAGCTCGGTCGAGTAAATCCTTCAAGTACCGATAAGCCTCAATTGCTTGTTCTGAGGTATCATGGCCAAGGATGTCAGCAATTTCTGATACACTCAAATTTGTATGACCAGCTTTATAATATTCATGACATTGCTGCATCAGCTTTGTATCATGTGCAGATATCAGTTCCATTCTAGCCACAAACTAATGATGAAAAGAAGACAACAGCCAACAAAAACAAATCATCAACAACAGAGATGAACAAAGATGTATTTTATTAGATCACAAAAAGATTACATTGTTTGATTACAAATAATGAAAGATAAAAATAATATCGAACAACTTCACACCTTTTCCTTGTCTCCCAAGACTTTCTCGGGAGGCTGGGACGAGGAGCTTGGTTGCTCGGTGGTAACAGCAGCTTGATCAGCAGGAGTTGAAATTTTCTCAGGAGGAGGAGGCATGGAAGAAATGTCCTCGTTTGCAGAAGGTAGAGAGGCAGGGACTTGATCACCTATGGCCATGGAAGATTCATCAGAGATAGGCTCATCTTCTTCTTCTTCTACAATTGGTGGGGGAGGACCAGGGAGGTGTAGCTGAAATAGGTTAGAGTTCTCTTTGATCTTCAATTCCTGCAGGACAGCTACCCAGCCATCTCAGAAGTATTTTAACTTCCCGTATTGTACTTGGGATGTCATCGTAGCAATCCCTTTGTCCCATCCTTTATCCCTGCCAGCGCTGAAGGATTTTTTAACTGCGAGCTTTCTTTTCAGTTTTTACGAGGAGAGCTTCTCGGATAGAAGATCCTCGACAGTCTTTAACTTCGCTTCCAATTCTTCTTTTTGGCGATTGATATCTCGCAGGACGGTCAACTCTTCCTCTGCCTTTTTCATCCTATCTTCAAGCTCTCCAAAGTTCTTGAGCTTGTCGTCATATTTTTGATGCTCAATCTCTAAACTTTTCACCTTATTCTCCAAACTCTTGGAGGTCTCAGCCAACTTCACCTTCTCAGCTTCAACTATTGACAACTTCTTCTCCCAGACAGCTTTGTCCTCACTATACTGCTAACGAGAATCCTTCAAGGATTGGGTCAAACCCAGCAGAGCATCCTCTACCCCCGACGAGGAGCTGAAAGCTTTAATGGCTTCGTCTTTCTTCACGATGTTGTTAAAACAATTCACCAGCTAAACAAAGGAAAAAGTAACAGATCAGTACAAAAATACAAGTATTCAAAGAAAGAAAGGAAATTCAGAGTGTGAGAAATTTACTGAAGCAAGGTGACGGGTAGCTAGGGATGTCAGCATATCCCTAGAAATCTTTTCATCAATTCCTTGGACCTCGGGTATGATCCAAGTTTTTACCGAGCTCATGACAGAGCTCGGAGGAATGATGGTTGGAACACCAACACCACCAGCTGGTAGAGAAGAGATGGTTTCAATCAGATTGGCAGTTTCAGCCAAATTGACTGAGGAAGATTCCTCAATCTCCTCAAAGGAACTTCAGCAATTTCAATCAAGGAAGAGCTCTTGGTCGGAGAGATAGCAGTCATCTCCACAGGAGCAACCTTCTTGCTCGGAGCCACTGGGGGCTTCTCGGTAGCTTTGGAAGGTGCAATATCCACCTTCTTAGTCCCTTCTGGGACATTAACTTTGCTTTTCTTGGCTTCAGCAGCAGAAGTAGTGTCATCAAATAGAGCAGGGGGAGCTCTTTTCTTGCCCATTCTTTGACTTAAAGGGATGTGAGAATCTGAAGAAGAATCCTCTGGAGTTGAGGCTGACTCAACAGGACGAGCAGTATAAGAAGTCGTATAGCTCCTATACTGCAGCAAATATGATGCAGACCTGATGTGCTCGTCTGCAACGTTCTTATGCAAACCCCAGATAAGTTTCAGATGCTTAATATTAACCTCTGATTCTTTTGGAGTTTTTCTTTTACTATCAACTGCAAATAAATACATAATGAGATATCAGTCATACATTTTGTCAAACATGATAAAAGCATAATTTCATAAGTAAAGGAAAATGAGAATAAACCTATCCCATTGCCATATGGGGGGCATTTAGGACCCTGGTATACTGCATCTCCAACCAAGGGGGCATATTGCCAATTTTTAATCACCACCCCATGTTCAAAATAATCTCTATTTGCATCAGGGAGGTTAACTACAAGAGCCCTATTTAAAAACCTAGTTTTTAAGTAATACACATTATCTAAAATAGCCCATCTATAGCAATACATAATCTCAGGAATCCCTATACGAGTTCCATGAGTTAGATTTAATTTATACACCCCATTAATTATTCTCCATGAATTGGGGGCTATTTTTGCAGGAACAACGTCAAAGTACTGACAGAACTCTAAGCATAAGGGGTTTGGCGGAAAAGAAAATCCACATTCAGCAATGAATAGACTGGGGAACCAATGTCCCTCAGCCAATCGAAAATAATCTAAAGGCTCAGAAAGAACCTCCAGAGTTACCCAGGTAGGAATGGAAAAATCGGAACGAAATTTCTCAACAGACTCCACAATATAAACCATACAGAATAAAAGAAATACAGAAGAAAAGAAGAGAATCTTACAGAAAAAAGGAAGAGTTGACAACTAGCGAAGGAAAAGATGAACGCACAAGAGAGAGAGAGAACAGAAAGCTTGAATGCAGAAAATTGGAAAAGGTAGAAGACGGTATGGTTACCTAAGAAGTTTAAATACTTTACCTTGGGAAGTTGCGAAGGAAATGATTACACAAAAGAAACTAATACGCCACCGGCGGCTAAAAGGACAAAAATGCACGAAGATCGAAGCACTCATAAAAATTCGAAAAAGGCGAATTCTGTGAATTTGAAAGAAATTCAAATATGAAGAAAAGGCTCCTAGAACCCAGGAAAGTCATTTAATATCGCCTTATACCGAGAAAGAATGTTCCATACTCCTCAAAGTTCGAAATATGAAACATTGGGGGCTTCTGTTGATACCAAAATTAATATGCTGATATGGACGAATGATATGAAGACACGTGTCAATCTACTAGGCATAATAGCAACGAGGAAGTTCATTTCCCCGACCAACTCATGTTCTCTCCGAGCAACGAGGATACACCGAGGAGCTTCATCACTCCGAGATACTCTAGCGCTCCGAGGTACTCTAGCGCTCCGAGGAACTAAGGAGGTCCGAGCTGCATCTCGGCCGTAGCATAAACTGCCAGATAATCAACAGTTCAATTATTCATTGAATGTTTATCATCTTGACACACACGCTGCATTAAATGTATTACCATTTCATATGTATATCATTTAATGTATCAACCCTTTCATGTACCGCCTAAGGGCTATAAATACCTTGTATCACCCTCATTCTAGGGGACCGGAATTTCTTGAAAGAACATATACTCGAGAATTCCCAAACACTCAGCAATAACATAACAGTGGACGTAGGCCATTCTTATAAGGCTGAACCACTTTAAAAATCTTTCTCTCATTTTATTTATCTGTGATTAAATAATTAGAGTGATCTAATTTTTTACATCAACAACCCCGTATGAGAAAAAAATAATAAATTAGGATTAATTATTACTTGAGTAAATTGGTAATAATAATATACATATTTAGATGATGATTAAATTTTCATCTTATGTGATGTTTTGTGCCGCATAGTAAATTTAATTAATCGGTGTAATTAATGACGCTGGACTATATGCGATTACGTGTAAAATAAATATGTATGTGTTTTATTTTACGTTGTGAGGTATTATAGCTTTAGACCTTTGGGAGAGAATTGAACTCTAATATCTTTAGACCTTTGGGAGAGTCTAAGAAGATTTTAGGAGAAGAAGGAACAAGGATCACCCATAGAGATTCACCGTTCATACAAGCAATCTTTTGCTTTATCACGTATATAATTTGTAACTTGTTTATAAACCATGTTATGTATTTATTTCTGGGATTTAGAATTCTTGTTTAAGATTTAAATATGTTATCTTAATCATGTTCATCAATGGGTGAATTGGAATAAGTGTTAATTAATTCTGATTTGGAAGACTTAAACTTTTTGAAGATAAATCTTAAATTGGATAGTTTGGATATATGATTTTATTATTTGAACTCATGTTTTTGAATTTTATTTCATGTAAAAGTTGAATCTTCATGTTAATTTGATGTCTGTATATAAAAATGTAGGTGTATTAGACACCATTCAATGTAAAAGAGGAACTAGGTTTGAATTTGTCAACTTTATGGAATTAAATCTTATTTGATGTTTTTAGATCTTAAATCAATGTGGTGATCGTTTAGGATCATAAACTCGTGATTAGATTTGATTATAGAGCAGTGTGGGTCGTTGGGTAAAAGTTTAATGTTCAACAATAGAGGTTTAATTTTGATTTTTTCCAATCTTGGACGAAGGAGATGATCCGTGTCAATCATGTCCGAACGAGATTGTTGTCTCGTTCGAATGAGTTGGAATATCTTTAGAACGACTTGCAATGTCGGTGGCAGTTGGGTTAACGAGAGGATGGTTTTGGGTTTTCGTTCCATAGTAGATTATTGGGTAATTCTTTAACTAGAATATCATGAGAAGAAATTTTAATATAGGTTTTGAGAATAATAAACCTTATTTTTAGTTAGAATAATCTGGCATTGGGAATTAGAACGATTGGGGGTATACGCTTTTTGATTTGTGTAAACATACCGTTACTCATGGTGTATCTATCGCTCGGGGCTGCTTTAAAGGTTGTGGTCGTGTACCGCACACGAGCTATTAATTCATGCCATTTTGGAGGTCTTATATTTTGATCATTTGTTCAATCGGTATACGCTTTGTTATGAGAGAGGTCGGTGATCCAATCAATCAATCAATCGAGTTTTGGTAAGGGACTACCCGGTGGTATGATTGTGAATTGATCCCGTATTCTCATATATGTATATTTTTATGTTTAAGTCCATTAGGTAAGGGACTCCTACGAATTTACCGATATAATCACAAGATGGTCCCCTAAGGTAGTTGCCTTTGTGTGATATAATTGAGAACTATAAAATAGATATATTAGTCCAATGATGTACATTTAATTAAATGAACCCTATCTCATATTTATGCTTTGTTATTATAAGACTGTGTATGTCTTACTTGTGGGTGACATTGTAGGGGTTGGTATTTAGGTTGTATTCTCACACGTGTAGTTAGTTACATCCCTACAACATTTAATTTTCGGTTACTTACTTACTAGCCTAGAGATAAATACTTTTAGTATAGTTTATTCCTTAGGTTGGGACATTCTTGTAGCATTTAATTAAATGAGGGGTGAGGTATTTATTGCATGTGAGTATCGTTGGGATGGAATATTTGTTGAAAAATGAGTCGCATAATTATTACTATTGATATTGAAGATATTTCTTTCAACTTTAGGGCGCTGAACCAAATCATATAAAACTATTTTTCAGCTATTCATAGACAGGATCTGTAGGGCTGAGGAGATTTAGACTTACAACCCCATTTGATTTCCAACTTTCCATTCAAATAATTCTTAGCATAGGTTGCAATTTATTTCAGTTTCAGTTTAGTTTTCCATTTATGGATTTTATGGACCTTGAGTCCCAGTTATTTTATTTCAATTAGTTATTTATGAGTTGTGACTATTGGAGTTTATTATTGTTGGATGTTGAGATATTAGTTTTTTAGTTTTATTTATCGTTTTAGTTTATCGCATGTTGTAGATGGATTTAAATTCACTTTAATTCTTTTTATTTATATGCTGATGCTGAGAACAATATATATTGATTAATGTGCCTTAGTTTTGGCATATTGGAATGGCCAACTAGTACAATAAAAATAGGGGTTGTTGCATTAATATCCCAAATGTATGAGGCAAATTTCAATCGACGAAAAGGGTTAAAGAAATAAAAAGATATTTATTTCAAATATAACTTTAATAGGGAATTTAGCGATTCCTTTAACTTTGGTGATGAATATGCAGCTTACTTCTCCAAAAAGTCCATCAAGTTATAAAGAACTAAAATTAAAAGGAGGGCAATATCAAGTGTAAGTCGACCAAATTTAATACAAGTAAAAAAAATGGGGTGACTAAAGTTAAATGCACAAACGAGTCAATGACTTGTTTTACTTTTGGATGTAGAAGACACGTGTCCCACCAATGCACCTCTGTTCTAATATATCTTAGAGGTGATAGAATATCGAGAGCCATCATTAGTAATATGAGTTTGGACTCAGAGAATGACATTGATACATCACGAATATTGCATATTTGCGCCCTTATCTTTATGCATTCTAGCACTTTTACGTTCTTAATGTCTATATTTATGCTCGTTAACTAGACAACCTCATATTTGGACATATATATGTTTTACAGGGGTTAATTGTGCTTTTGTAGTATTAGAACGCTAAAAGTGAGGTTCGATTGCATTTCGAAGAAGTTTCGTCGTTGAAAGCTACTTCAAGGGCCTTATGATCTTTTCAAACTCACTATTTTATATGGAATGAAGTTACCAACATGTAGATCATCATATTATCTTTTCGTGGCCACTGACCGTGCGTCATTTTGACTCCGAATGAGGAAGTTATGGCCATTTTCGGAAGGTTTTGGTATTTTCCTATTCTTCAAGGGCATTTTGGTAATTTCATACTGCATAATTTGTAGGGTTTCAAAATAGAATCATGTAGAGAATTGAAATAGCTTCGCGTCGGTTCTAACTACGCATCATTTCGATTTCGTATGAGGGAGTTATGGCGATTTTCGTGCAATGCGTCAAAATTGGTTCGGAGAGGAAAAGGGGGTAAGGCAAATCCCAAAATCGCGGTCGACCGGTCCCAAACATGAGGTTGACCGGGCCCATCAGATATGAATGAAAATTGACTTATTTTGGGTGTTTTGGCTTGGTTTTGTTGGGGGTTTGTTTTAGGGTATAAATAAAATATTGGGGGCTTTTATATTGGAGAGATATTTCATTTTAGATAGGATATTTTAGGGTTTTGTTTTGGGAGCTTTGGCCCTTCTCCTCTTCTTTGGGTTTATACCCATTTGTATGTAAGTTACTATTCATTCATCCTCTTCCTTTAATTAATGCTTTATTTCTTTGTTTGAGATTTGTTCTCTTGATATATTGCTTTGATTTATTAGCTGTTGGTAGTTTAATTCTTGTTTTCTTTGGTAATTAGTTGTTTTAACTTAGTTTTATTTATTTATGATTTTAATTATGTGTAGGGCTAATTTAGTCTAGGTTGTGTCAATTTTAACTCACCTATGGTTGACGTGTTGCTTTGCTTTGGGGATGGAGTTTACGGGTTTATTTCGAGTGGATTGTTCTAGTTATTACGCCTAGGAGATTTGACGGGGTATATCATGTATGCTCCGTACTTACGACCTTGCGTGCCTAATTTTCGGGATATTTGTTGACGCCAAAATCTTATTAGACTTTTATGCTAATTTAGGGGTGTGACAACTCTTGATTTAATTAACTATCGAAACGAGATGTAATCTTAATAACTTGTCGACCCATGTAACCATTTTATACTAATTAACTCGGGTGAGGGATATTCGACACAACCTATAGTTTTTATTCTCTTTGTTAACATAGTTTAAATACACTCGCCTAGTTTAATATTTTCTCTTTTTTGTCTTTTCTTTTTTGTTAAAATTATCTTTTACACTTTATTTTAGAAGTATTAAACTAATTAAATTCTAGCAACTTGCCTTTGTGGATTCGATACTCGGACTGGCCGCTATACTCCCTTAAAAGAGTGTAGTCATAGTTTAGGTTTTTGTATAGATCGAAGTGAGCCGAACATAAAATGATCGGCGTGTAGGTGACTCTCGTGCCGCGGCGAAACCCCAACCTATCAAATGGTGCCGTTGCCGGGGACTTGTTGTTTTAGAATTTATTTGATTTAGTATTTCGTAGTATTTTCTTTTTATTTGTATTTTTTTCCTAATATTTTTATAGGACTTCTACATTTGAGCGCTAAGAAACGCTTGAATTTTTTGCGCGCGCATTTACTTTGTGGAATTCGCTACTTCGAGCCATTTTTGGGGTAAGCATGTCTTATTCCAATCCTTTCGGTAATCATTATGATAATTCTCAAAATCCTCGCAAACCTATGACTTTTGGTCAATATTTAGAGTCCCAAAAAATTGCAAATTCAAAAATGATTTTGGGCGAGTATTACAAAAGTCAAGTGTTGGAGTGCGTGCATTTTGAGGAGGAAGATAACGATTTTGGGCCTCTAATTCCTTATAATAGGAATTTTCAAACAAATTGCAATAGCTTTCAAAATTCTTATAATAACGAGTTTAAGTATAGTTCGGATAATAATTTCCAAACTTCTAATTTCCAAGACTCCGTGCCTCGACCTATGACTTTCAGTGAGGGCTTGCACATGCTTGAAAATGAGAAACTTAAAAACCGTTATCGGGAAGAAAATCGTTTGTGGGAGCATAAATTGGATTTATTATTTGAATCCGACGACGATTTTTCTTCCGAGACTTTTGAAGTCGAGGAATGTTTTAGACCAAATGAGGACTTTGTGCCTATTTTGGAACAAACCATTGCTGACTTTGCACATAGCATAATAGATATTTAAAGTGGGGATGAAATGGAAGTAATATCCATTTGCAATGAAATGATTTCTTCTTTGGACCCCAAAGAAGAACATTTCATTGAAAATGATCTTATTTCCTTCGAAACTCAATCTTCAAGCGATGATGACTCATATCTTGAGTTTGAATTTCTTTCCTCCCCATTTCATTCTTTGTTATCACACCGTCACAAGTACCCGATGAATCATTTCTGAACTTTAATGTGTTAAACCTTTTCACCGATGAGGCGTACTTGCTCGAGTCGCCTTCCATGATCGCATCTTTGCCTTCATGTGCACCCCCTTCCATTCCAATTTAAAAATACTTGGGAGAAAATTCAGTTCCTTTTGGACCTCTTGTGTTTTTGTCACTCGTATTATCCTAATCCCCCATCCTCCCTCCAAATTTTTTAATTGGGGATGGTTAATTTCTTTTGCCTGCCTTCCGTTGTTCGAACGGAATTCCTATTTTTTTTGGAGGCATGCATGAAAGTGAGGGTACACAGGTTAACCTCCAAAGACAAATCATATTTTGGGTGGACCCTCAAAAATTTCAACTTCTAGTGTATAGTTAGTTAGAAGTTAAAATTTTAGGTTGTACATAGTTAGTTTTATTTTCCTTATTTTCCTTATTTTTCTTACTTTTTGTCTGTGTAATTAGTTAAGTTTTTGTTATTTGTTTTTGCTATGCTTGTTACTAACATGTTTTGTAGAATCATTGAACTTATACTTTCACGATATCGCTCCATTGTGGGTAATATCACTCTTTTCCTCTCTTTAACTTGGTTCTTAATTCACATTGAGAACAATGTCAGGTTTTAAGTTAGGGGGTGTGGGATATCCTATCCATTCATTGGTAGTTTCTTTGATTTGATTACATGTTAGTTACTAAGTATGCTTTCTTAGAAAAAAAATTAAAAAATTTCAAAAAGATTTTCTTTTTTTTCCCTCATTTTTTGGGCATTTTGCCTTTGTTTTCGATGATAAATTTCAATAATTGTCCGATCCAATTGACAACCCAATGATGCATGTTATCGATTATAGAAGTTATTTGACTTTAGTCCTAATTATTGATATTATGAATAACTTCATGAATTAAACTTTAATCCCTTGAGCACATGCGCTTCCTTATTTTATTGATTTGGTTTAAGATTTTTATAACTCGGTAATCTTTTGTTGTATTGTATATACTTACAACGAGTGAGTTTTCGGATTTTCTTCGTTTGTGAGTGTATGAACTATTATTTTCTCTTTGAAAACGTTGAATTCGTTGTTAATCTCACCATTCTTTCATTTGATCGTTCATTAGTTGAGTTCATGTATGAAATGTATTACTTGAACATGATTTTCAAAGTTTGTTTTGACTCGAGAATTGCGTAAACTTTAGGAAATGATCATAGGCCATCTTTGTTATATCACCCATATTGACCTTGACCTCACCTTAAATGTTTTCTCTCGTTAACCCCTTTGAGCCTAAATATTAGCCTTTCATTTCATAACCCAAAATTCCATAACCAACTCCACATTGGAGTTATAAGCCATACATATTACCTTCCGTACCTTTATTTGGAATGATACTTTGGATTGAATGATGTTATGTTGCGGTTGCAATTTAAGCATGCGAGAGTGTGACAAGTAAAGAAAAGAAAGAAGTGAAAAAGAGATGAAAAGGAGAAAGTAGAAAACAAAAGAAACAAAAGAAAACATGAGAAAAAGAAGAAAAGAAAAGAAAGAGAAATTTGTATATGTTGTATATAGTGATTCAATAATCCTTGTTGCTCTCCCTATTGTTATATTCAATGCTCGATTATGGAACTTGTTTTCCCTTTTCGAAATTACCCGCATTTTCCATTATCCTGAGTTTTTCTTTCTGAACACTTTAAATCCGTACATATATCCTTCGTTACGTACCCTAGCCTAACCCACATTACAACCCTATACAAGTCCTATGTGATCTTAGGGTGATTTCAATTTAAAAGTTGAAATAGTTTTGATAATCTGTGAAAATGCATTCGCCTCCTTTAGTGAGCGGTATCTTTCATTGAGATTACAGTTTTTCATTTATATATAGCGTTCTTTATTTGTGATATGTGCGCGGCCTAGTTTCCATTTCCATTTACTCTTTATGCCCGCATGTCCCGTGTATTACCTCCCATTTCATAGTGATTTCATTTGTTGAGCGTAATACCCGGTGAGGATTGACTTATATGCTTGCTTTAACGTTTATCCGATTTATATAAGTTTTTGCCAAATCACACTTTGCAGCATGTGCTCGCTCCCCTCCCACATTTGAAGGTTTCAATTCTATGAGGTGCATTCTATAATGTTAAAAATACGGATTTTTGTTTGAATTCGTTCATTGTGCTAATAATGCGTATGAAATCTTTTTCGATATTGTTGGGCTTGTCGCATGTTGGTTTGGGCATATTTTGAGGAAACCATATAATGTTTGTGGGTTTCATCCCTAAAAACCCTCACGAGATTACACTCATCCACTAGGGTAACCTAGGGGTTTAACGGCGTATTGCATATGCTAAATGCAATTGTGTTCCCTACGACAGTGACAATTATATTTCGATCCATATATACATTTTTTATTTCCTTTTGTGGACCGGTTTTGTTTGTTTCATCTCTAGGGACTAGCAATGTCTAAGTTAGGGGGTGTGATACATCACGAATATTGCATATTTGCGCCCTTTATCTTTATACATTCTATCACTTTTACGTTCTTAATGTCTATATTTATAATCGTTAACCAGACAACCTTGAATTTGGATATATATATGTTTTGCAGGGTTAATTGTGCTTTTGTAGATATTGGAACGCTAAAAGTGAGGTTCGATTGCATTTTGAAGAAGTTTCGTCATCGAAAGCTACTTCAAGGGTAATATGATCTTTTCAAACTAACTATTTTTTATGGAATGAAGTTACCAAAATGTAGATCATCAAATTATCTTTCCGTGGCCACTGACCGTGCGTCATTTTGACTCCGAATGAGGAAGTTATGGCCATTTCCAAAAAGTTTTGGTATTTTATTCTTCTTCAAGGGCATTTTGGTAATTTTATAATGCATAATTTGGAAGGTTTCAAAACATAATCATGTAGATAATTGAATTAGCTTCGCGTCGGTTTCGACCACGCATCATTTCGATTCCGTATGAGGGAGTTATGGCGTTTTTCGTGGAACACGTCAAAATTGGTTCGGAGAGGAAAAGTGGGCTATCAACAGCCCAAGGCAAATCCAAAAACCGAGGTCGATTGGTACCAAACATGAGGTCGACCAGGCCCATCAGATATGGACGAAAATTGACTTATTTTGGGTGTTTTGGCTTGGTTTTGTTGGGGGTTTATTTTGGGGTATAAGTAAAATGTTGGGCGCTTTTATTTGGGAGAGATATTTCATTTTAGATAGGATATTTTAGGGTTTTGTTTTGGGAGCTTTGGCCCTTCTCCTCTTCTTTGGGTTTATACCCATTTGTATGTAAGTTACTATTCATTCATCCTCTTCCTTTAATTAATGCTTTATTTCTTTGTTTAAGATTTGTTCTCTTGATTTATTGCTTTGATTTATTTGTTGTTGGTAGTTTAATTCTTGTTTTCTTTGGTAATTAGTTGTTTTAACTTAGTTTCATTTATTTATGCTTTTAATTATGTGGAGGGGCTAATTTAGTCTAGGTTGTGTCGGATTGAACTCATCTAGGTTTGACGTGTTGATTTGCTTTGGTGATGGAGTTTACGGGTTTCTTTCGAGTGGGTTGTCCTAGTTATTATGCCTAGGAGGTTTGACGGGGTATATCATGTATGCTCCGTACTTACGACCTTGCGTACCTAATTTCCGGGGTATTTGTTGACGTCAAAACCTTATTAAACTTTTATGCGAATTTAGGGGTGTGACAACTCTTGATTTAATTAACTGTCGAAACGAGACGCAATCTTAATAACTTGTCAACCCATGTAACCATTTTATACTAATTAACTCGGGTGAGGGATATTCGACGCAACCTATAGTTTTTTATTCGCTTTGTTAACATAGTTTAAATACACTCACCTAGTTTAATCTTTTCTCTTTTTTATCTTTTTCTCTTTGTTAAAATTATCTTTTACACTTTATTTTAGAAGTATTAAACTAATTAAATTCTAGCAACTTGTCTTTGTGGATTTGATACCTGGACTGGCCGCTATACTCTCTTAAAAGAGTGTAGTCGTAGTTTAGATTTTTGTATAAATCAGGGTGAGCCGAACATAAAACGACTTGCGCATAGGTGACTCTCGTGCCGCGGCGAAACCCCAACTATTTACTACCCAAATATTCTTTCAAACTTAGGTTATGCTTACACATCCTTGGTGCAGAAATGTGGTTACTTGGTGGTTTCATTTCCTTAGAACAAAGTGATTTTCCACTTTCAAGAAGATTTTATTGCAATTATATTTGAAGGAATTGGTCGAGGCCAAAATCAGTCACATTCTGTAGCGTACTCCAACTGTTGACGTATAAATCGAAAAATATATTACAAAAGAGTGGATAGTGAAGTTGGTGTCTTATGCTATTGTAAGTCATTTTTCTTATTTTTTAAATCTTTACTATAGTATATTTGTCGTTCATTTCATCCCGAGTTTGTTTCTTGTATATTTGGTGTCGTGTGAATTATTTTATCTTTTCGAATAATTATATCACTTGCTTAATAACAGAATAAAATTTAGTTAGATACTAATATTGATAAAATATTTTATCACATAAACTTTTAGGACGTTATTTATCCTTTATTGAATTAATAAGAATATTATCTTTTAATCAATAATTAATTTTTATTTGGGTAGTTATAGTTGAGAGCTCGCACTCTTAAGATCAACAAAATTGAATTCATTATGTTATGGCTTTCACTTATTATGCTCAAATGAAAAATAAGAATACATACAGATGATCATAAATCATGAGAGTGCATGTGCTCAAAACCGAGAGGCACGAAAGACATTTTCCTTGTGGAATTTGAAACGTCAAAATCATTAAAACCTAACCGTATTTTATCATTTCCTCTTCGGGTTGATATCAAAGTAGTATATCCAAGTTTTTGTGATCACACCGCTAGATTCACTTTTACATTTTTAGCTAAGATCAAATCATTTTGAAGATCTTCAATTTTCTTCTTTAAAATAATTTTTAACTTTTCACACAAAAGAAGATCCGTTTTAGCTATTTGAAGAGATAAATTAAAGCATTTTCTTTCCTTTTGAAAATTAGCAAAATCTTACCCTCTTTGTTTGAGATAATGCTCTTATCTTTTAATTCATTAAGAAATTTTAAAAGATCTAGAAAAGAGACATTGATAACATTAAGCGTTTTAAGTAGGATGAGCCCTTGAGTTTCCAAAGCACATAAAAATTCATTTTCATCTTTTATAAGTGACAGCTCATTAGAAATTTTGATTTTCTCATTTTCAAGGATTTGATCTTTTTTAATAAACTATCCCTTTCAATGATCAAACAAGAAGAAAACAGATCTTTATTCTTCTAAATGAATTTTTCTTCATTAAGTCTTTTGAGCTTAGAGGATAAAATTGCCTTGTTTTTCAATAATCTTTTGATTTTATACAAAGTTTGTCATAAGAAGTTTGAAGATCATCTTCTTCATTATCACAATGAATAATAGTAAATTCAACATTTTAATGTTAGAAATAAAGTGATTCAAATAATTGAATGTAATTACAAGTTCGGTAAAAGCCTAGCAGTTAGGTGCACGAATTGAATCAAGAATACTATCGCACATGCTAAGATCCAATTGAGAGTGAGTGTGCTCAAAACTGAGAGGGACGAAAGATACCCAATTAAAATTTCTTGTCAAAATGTGACAAGTTTTTCTTTACAAGTTCATGTTAGGATAACAAATACATTGCGGAATCACCAGCTCTATGCCAAATTCGGGAAGTGTGGATTTTGGCAACGGGAGGTTCAGTTTCTTGGCCACGTGGTGTCAGACCGGGGTATTGCGGTGGATCCAAGTAAGGTATTGATGGTGAGGGAGTGAGGGCAACCCACGACACTGACAGAGGTGCATAGTTTTTTGGGAATGGCCGGTTATTACAGGTGGTTCATCAAAGGATTCTCAAAGATTACGGGACCTTTGACGAATCTGACCCGGAAAGGGGTAACTTTCACTTGGAATGATCATTGTCAATTAACTTTTGACGAGCTAAAGGACAAGTTGACATCTGCACCCGTACTTGTGTTGCCGAAGGGGGGATCAGAATATCGGGTTTACACTAACGCATCCTTACAGGGACTTGAGGGTGTGCTTAAGCAGGAGGAAAGGGCCATAGCTTATGCGTCCAGAAAGCTAAAGCCCCACGAGAGGAACTACCCCACTCATGACCTAGAGCTAGCAGCGGTCAGTTTTGCTTTGAGGATATGGAGAGATTATCTTCTGGGAGAGCAGTTCACGTTATTCACGGATCACAAATCACTTCAGTATCTCTTCACACAGAAGGATCTGAATATGAGGCAGACGCGATGGCTAGAATTCATGAAGGACTACCAGTTTGATATTCAGTATCATCCTGGTAAGGCTAATGTGGTAGCAGATGCATTGAGCCAGAGACCGACTGGGGAAATATCATAAGTTTGGAAAGCGAAGTGGAAAGAGCTTCGATATGAGGATGATGTGGCCAGGGCTTGCATGTCAGCATTATCCATCACACCTGAGATCATTATACGAGTTTTGAGGGCTCAGGACGAAGACCAGATCTGTCGAGATAGGGTGAGCCAGTTGCTAGCTGAAGGAGCATAGGGTTACTCGGTCGGCTGGGAAGGAGGCTTACGCCTTAATGGGAGGTTAATTGTGCCAAAGGATGAGGAGTTGAGGCACGCTGTTATGATAGAGTCCCATGGGTCGAGATTCGCGGTACATACCGGTGGGGATAAGATGTACCAGGATATGAGGAGGCAATATTGGTGGGTAGGAATGAAACGAGACATAGCAGAATTTATTTCGAAATGTGCCACGTGTCAGCTTGTGAAAGTTGACCACCATAGGCCATCAGGGATGCTACAGCCGCTGGAGATTCCCGTGTGGAAATGGGAGAGCATCTCCATGGACTTCATTGTGGATCGGTTGACCAAAGTGCCCCACTTTCTGCCGGTTCGCACAAACTTTGAGACGATGCGATATGCGCAGCTATTCATAACTGAGATTATTAAGCTGCATGGGGTACAGGTTAATATTGTGTCTAACAGAGACAAGATCTTTGTGGCCCACTTTTGGCAGAGCTTCCAGGAGGCCATGGGCACGAAGTTACGTTTGAGTACAACCTATCACCCACAGACTGACAGGCAGACTAAGAGAATCAATCAGATGCTGGAAGATATGCTCAGAATGTGCATATTGGACTTTGGGGGAGGTTGGGAGAAATATCTTCCTTTGGTAGAGTTCGCGTATAACAACCCTCACCAATTCACGATCGGTATGGCACCATTCGAGGCACTATACGGGAGACCTTGTCGTTCACCCGCTTGTTGGTTAGAGGTGGGGGACAACAAACTATTAGGGCTGGAGATTGTTCAAGAGACGTCTGCCAAGATAGAGCTAATCCGAGGGAGAATTCGGATAGTTCAGGATAGGCAGAAGAGTTACGCTGACACTTCACGGAGACATGTGGAGTTAGAGGTTGGGGACCAGGTATTGGTCCGGGTGTCCCCTATGAAAGGGGTGATGAGGTTCGGTAAGAAGGGTAAGTTAGCACCGAGGTATGTGGGACCTTTCCCTATTATCGAGAGGGTGGGGCCAGTAGCTTACAGGTTGGGATTGCTAGAGCACCTTCAGCGGATACACGATGTGTTCCATGTGGCATCGCTGAAGAAATATCGCAGGAGCGAGAGGGCTTTCTGGCACATTCCACTCGAGAAAATTGATTTACAGCCAGACATCTCATATGAGGAGAGACCGGTGGCTATTCTGGACCGTAGTGAGCGGAAGTTACGATCCAAGGTTGTTCCACTAGTTAGAGTACAATGGGGTCATCAAAAAGTTGACGAATCTACCTGGGAGCGGGAGGAGGATATGCGGGAACAATATCCAGAACTTTTCACCACAGGTACGGCCTAATTTCAGGGACGAAATTCCTTTGTAGGGGGGGGAGTATGTAACACCCCGTATTTTCATGCATTTAATATTTAATTAATTCGAAAATTCAAAATTACTTGTGTGTCGTAATTTTAATTGAATTAACTATGGCAAATTATATTTAAATATTAATCGGGAAGTGAATGGTTAATATTTAGGGAAACTTAATTACTAAGTGAATAGTAATAATGTATTTACGTCATTTCGAGTATTAATGACGGGACGTGTACTTATTTCAGTCGGGAGTCGGTATAGACTAACTTGGGTGTGAAATAAGGATTGTTATAATTTAATTCGGATGCCAATTTTGAGTATACGATTGAGTCCGAATGGACCAAGATAGTCAGAAAAGTGTACCCGAGGGTAGTAAACGGGTCACGGGACGTTTTTAGGCATAGCCGGGCCCACACGGGGGCATTTGGGCCACTTGGGCTTGGCCCATTAGGCAAAAAACGGGATTAAGATTAATTAAACAATTAAAAGTAATAAAGGAACGGCTGAGTTGTTTTTGAGAGGAGACTTAGAGGGTTAGGAAACCCTAACAGCAGCCAAAGACAAATTTGGGGATCACAGGAGAGCCAAAAAGAGTCATCTTCAACCTTGGGCACTCACGATTTCAAATTCAGACTCTACGAACCCTATGGAAAGTGGTTAACTTGCTGTAGCATTTAAAGTGTAATTCAATTCATATTTATGTGATGTGGATAATTAAAGAAATTCGTTTTGGGATTTAAAGGGGATAAATATGGAGTTTTGTAAATCATGAATCTGATTTCTAAATTGAGTAAAAATTCGTATACAATCTGAGATTTGTAGTTGTATCTGGTAAAATGTGTAAACCTGGATGATTTAGAAATGAATTGGTATTAGGGAATTGATGTTTAACTAGGTTAAAGATTAAATGGGTCTTTACCCAAATTCGTAGTAAACAAATTCGGGAATAAAGGTTTGAGCGATACCGAAATGTAAATTTTATTTAGGTGAAGGCTAAATAATTTAAAGTCGGGGATTTAAACTCGGGTAAGGTGACTTTCGGCCACGAGAGTAAGTCCGAATACATTGGTTGGGATGGTACCAAAAAGGAATTAATGTGCAAATTAATTAATAATTAGAGTTGGGCCATAAACTCAAAATAAAATGGTATAGGCTTGTGTCACGGACTTAGTGCACGGTGTAGCCGGGATATTTTATATTTATATATATACGGTGTGTGATAGTATAAATATATGATGTGTACATTAATATCAGTAAATAGATATTATTATTATATATATACTCTAGTGCTATAGGGGGAGGTTGCGCGTAGTGGATGAATCCCCTAGCCTGAGGAGTAAGGCGAGTATAATCCCAGGTCATAGCGTCCGTTATATGGGTGAGGGGCATCTCACTTTTAGGGAAGGAATACGAACGCCTCCAACATTTATGTATTAACCAAGTTAATGAGCGGTTCTGACTTGGGGGTAACTAGGTTATGTGAATATACCTAGTGGGATAGCACTATAGAGAATTTATACCCGGTGAGACTTTACTTGGGGAAAATCCTATTATTAAATGTTATTTCAGTATGTGTGAATACTGTAGTATGATTGAGTATATAACTAGGCAAGGTTCTAAAAAACGCGGGGCGTGATCGAGGCGTGGAGGCCAAGCCTTAAGCCTTAGAAGCCTAGGCGAGCCTAGGCGTAAAAAGGCGTGAAAAGGCGTTTAGGCCTTTTTAATATATTTTAATATTTTTTAACCATAACAAGGCTATTAAAATACTAAAATTGTACATATCATAAATATATGTCTGAATATTTGCAAATAAAAATACTATTTGATTATTTTGGGTGAGATAATGGTTCGGTTTGTAAAAAAATCTTTAAAAGGCGATATCGTTTCACTAAAGCATTGTTGTTTTTAGAGAAAAAGTTCACCTTAAGGGTTTTACCAAGCATAAGGCGTCAAAATCTTAAGGCGGGACGTTTCTCCCAAGCTACAAGCCTAGGCGGGTTTTTTAGAACAGTGTAACTAGGTAAATAATTATATACGGGCTAATTAATACAAAGCATGAGTTGTATTATAGGTATAACCGACGTGGAAGTTATATGAAATTAAAAAGGGAAATGATTTAATTAAGTTGATGATGATAATAACTTAAAAATCATAATTAAAATATACTCGGTTAGAGTAGGGTGTTTGCAAGGGGTTTTATGAATTATCTAGTCGTAAGATGAAGAACTAGGTGAATTTAATGAAGGCGTTAGTAGTGCACATTAGAGGAGGGGTGAGGATGTCCTCAAGGGAGTGCGACACTAACTAAAATATGGAGAGCATGCATATTTATTTATTACTGCAAGTTAATCATTTGCTAAATGTTTTTCAAATGTTTTTGGGTACTAACCCTTGCTATATAAATTTTTTAAAAACCTTTTAGGTGTCCAGCCACAGGGACGCCAGGCATAACTCTATTTCAAGAATCCGTTGCTGCAGCATATGTGGATGTTGCGGGAATTTGATAGACGCCTCACTCTTTCATTCTAGTATAGAGACTTCTATTAGTATTTCGAGCATGTCGCTCACAGTCCATTTAGTTTTCTTATCAGCCTTGTTGATATTGATTACTTGTCTTTATTTTATATTTGTTGGATCTTGGGCTGATGGTTTATTCGGTTAGTCACTTAATTGTGTATGGTTGTTTCAGTTAATTAAGATTATATTGTTGCTTTATTTTCCGCATGAGTTTCATTTAAGTTAATGAAAGATAAAACTTGGCACCAGTCTAATTCTCTCACGTAGGTGGTTAGTAATTAAAAAGGCGGCAGTGATGCTAAGAATGATCCAAATGAGAAACATGTTCTAATTTAATTTAGGACTGATCACCCGGAGTTAATTAGGCGGGGTGTCACATTTCGTGCGACAAATTATTTACCATATATATTACAACAAATTTTATCTTCAAAATTAGGTGATTTAATCTAAGTGCAAAATATGTAAACAATACATAACAACACCAAAGCGTACAAGGAAAAATTTACAATGGGAAAAACATCAGGCCAATATACTGATAAATGTACTATGGTATATTTTTATAACTAGAAGAAATCTACTTACAATCCTCACGATGCTATGACCGACTAGACACTCTTTTCCACCATATCCTATATAGAGAGCGCTGACAGCTAGAGTACGCTACACAACCACAATCGGTTTTTGTCTACAACTAATTTCGTAAAGTCCTTGTGCTAAATCAATCTTCTTCAAAATAGAAGCAATTTTTTTTTCATTTTGAGTTTGAATAGAACTATGTGTTCCACTACTTGAAACAAGGTGAAAAGCCTCCTTGGAGTGTGGTACCACTTTCTAAGTGTGTGATGACCTAAGGTGAAAGTGTTTCTTAAAATTTGGTTTAATTCATAAAATATATCTTTGAGATATCATCATCATCGTCATCATCATTGCTTTAATCCCATCACACGGGGTAGGCCACATGGATTCTCCTTTTCCATTCTAATATATCATAAGCAATATTATCATTCAAATTCAATTCCTTAAGATCTCTCCTAATAATTTCTTCCCAAGATAGCTTAGGACGATCCCTTTGTCTTTTACCCTCTATTTCTAGTAGTCTTCCTCTTATTATAGTTGCATATAATGGTCTGCGCAACACATGTCCGTACCATCTAAGTCTACTTTCTCTTAGTATATTACTAATGGGAGCTACTCCTAAATTATCTCTCACATACTGGTTTTTAAGCTTGTCTTTTTGTAGTAAGTCCTATCATCTATCAGAGCATCATCATCTCACTAACATGGATATTTTGCTCATGTGTTTTCTTTAAAGGCCAAACCTCCGCTCCATAGATGGTCGTTGTCCTAATAATTGTTCTATAAAATTTTCCTTTTAATTTATTAGTTATCCTCTTATCGCCTAAGACCCCACTAGCTTGTCTCCATTTCATCCGTCATGTTGCTATTCTACTCATAACATCCTCATCAATATCCCCATTACTCTGTATCACTAAATCTAAATAACAAAAAATATTGGTTTGGTTTATCACTTTTTCTTCAATCTTTAACATTAAGCTATCAGACAACTCATTATTAAATTTACATTCCATATATTCAGTTTTATGTTTACTATTTTTCAATCCCTTAAACTCCAAGGTATTTCTCCAAGTATTTACTCTCATCGCTAAGGCCTCCTTAGAAGTGTCTAGTAAAACTATATCATCCGCAAATAACACACCCCATGGAACATCTACTTGTATATCCTTAGTAATCTCATCCAATACTACGACAAATAAGTAAGGACTTAAAACCGATCCCTAATGTATGATCACTTTGATCGTAAAATCATAAGTTTCTCCACAAATAGTTCATACCCTAGTCTTTGTGGCATCATATATGTCTTCAATAACTTTAATATAACTAATATGGATTCTTTTCCTTCTTAAATCCCACTATATTATATCCCTAGGTACTCCATCATATGTCTTCTCTAAGTCTATAAAGACCATGAGTAAATTTTTTATTCTTACTTTTACATTTTTTCATTAGTTATCTTAATAAGTAAATAGCTTCCATGATGGATCGTTCTAGCATAAATCTAAATTGATTGTCCGAAATAGTTCTTTCATTTCTTAAGATTTGTTTAGTAACCTTTTCCCATAACTTCATAGTGTGATTCATCAGTTTGATTCCTCTATAATTATCGCATTTTTGTGTATCCCCTTTATTTTTATACAAAGGTATTATGGTGGTTTTTCTTCGCTCATCTGGCATACTTCATTCTTTTAAAATTTTATTAAATAAACATGTTAACCAATCTAACCGTAGACTTCCAAGGGTTCTCCACACCTTGATAAGTATTCTATCCGGACCAATCACTTTATTCTTCCCCATTTTTTTATTTATTATATCTATTTCCTTTTTAGTAACCGAACACACCATCCTTATATTTGGTTCTATATTCTCAACATCTTTTTTAGAATATTCTCCATTCAATAATCCTTAAAAATACTCTTCCCATCTATTTAGAATTTCTTTGCCATTAATTAATATATTTTAGTTTTTGTCTTTTATACACTTAATTGAACCCATGTCCTTTGTCAATCTATCTCTATTTCTTGCCAATATATATATATATATATATATATATATATATATATATATATCCTTCTCACCTTCCTTGGTAGCTAATTTATTATACAGATTATCTAGTTCATTTTATTGCACATTTTTAACAATGTTTTTTGCTTCACTTTTTAATTTCTTATACTTTTTGAGGTTTTCTTGGTTTTTACTATTTTGCCATTCTTTAAAACTTATTTGTTTCTTTTGTATTATCTATTGAACTACCTCATTCCACCACCAAGTGTCTTTTTTAACGAATCTTTTTCCTTTAGTCTCAATTAAAATTTGCTTACCTCTTTTCTCAATATCAGTCCTTGTTCTTGACCAAATGTTGTTAACATTGTCGTCCTAATTTTACTTCATGTTTAATAATAACTTTCGCGATTTTTGAGATATATGAAATCTAAAAATAACCCAAGAACAAATTAAAAAAAGATTTATTCAGTTTTTGAAAAGGTTTAAAAAGAAACAAGTTCACTTCAAAATATTTTTAAATTTCACAAGCATTTAAAATTAAAGATATCTCAAAAATATATATAAAAGAGAAAAACAAGACTTAGAAATTTAATGAATACAAGATTCAAAAATGAAGTTTTTATCAAAAGGTTATTCTCTCCTTTGAAACATGATTCTAGTGGCAAGAAAGATTCGACAAAAATATTTTGTCCATAAACAAATCATAAAATTACACTTACATCCTCTCTTTAAAAAATGAAGTCTAACCCACTTACATATAACAACAAGCTTGTAAGAGAAACTATAGGAAGGTACGAGTAGGTAAGTAAACTTACAAGGTGTAAGAGATAAAATAAATGGAAATATCTTTAGTTTGCGTGAGTACCAAGAAAGATGTGCTTGTATATAGTTCAAAAAGTGAATTTCGGCTCTTATCAGACATTTATCGTTGCAACGAGCTATTGCATCGTTGCAAAGAGCCTGAAGCGATCCAGGTTGTGCACTTATTCATAATTTTTGAATGAGGCACAAGAAAATCAGTGAGACAATGTCACTGCAGCGAGCTTTTGCGTCACTACGGTTATCGAGGATAAAGGGTAATCTATAGAAAAAAATATCAGAACAAATGCGTGACCAACTAGACAATCTCATTATGGCAAAGGTCTCCTGTAACCGACCTTGGCAACTTTTTTGAAATGCAATCTGTAAGATTTTTAAAATAGTTATATTTTCATTTCATAGGCAAGTCCAAAAATCCATATCAACACACAAATACACACACAAAAGAGTATTTTCAATAAAGAGAACACGTGTGAGTAAAATGTATATGACTCTACATGTCCATTTACCTTCCTAATAATGGTATAAAAAGGACACTTGTGAAAATGAAGATGTTTGTTCAAGTATTTGCATGATGCTTATCGAAACAATATCAAGGACAAGACTCAAAAGTATATTTCGTGTGGAAATTCGGACAAATAATATCCTTATATTAAGGGTTTATTCAATTTTTTCCTTTTTGAATGACTTTTAGGGTGGCAAAATTTTTACCTATTGACATGTGAGACACCTTTTATGTTTTCTTTTTTTACTGTCATTTTATGAATTTCTTTTATATTCGATGTTTCAATTTTACTATTTGGGCTTAATTCCAGACCGCCACAGTGGGTCATATGCCGCCATAAAATCATTTTATAAAAAGAATTTTCTTTAAGGCAAAGTTGCATTTTTTTTCACTTGGGCGCCAAAATTCTCTAGCTGTTATAGCGAATAGAGTGCGGTTGGATAGCGGTAAAGTTGACCCCTATAGAGTCCATCTATAGACACTGTTATGACACCTAGCCTAATAAAATCCCGGGTGATTAGTCCTATATCAAATTAAACAGGAATCTCATATAGTTTCATTTTCAGCATCACTGTCGAAAACCATTTAATTACTAATAACATATTTCGCCTGGAGTCAAATTTTAAACTTTCTAATCTTTTTAACTTAAACACGCAAGTAAATTCATCCATACAAAGATATGAACAACAAGTGAAATGAATAAATAATAATAGATAACTCTAGGTAAAACATTTATACAACCATATCGAATCAGCATAAATGAAAAAGCGCAAAATAAAATAAATGACAACAGTTGGGCAACATGCCAGAATATTATAACAGTACCTCCTATCTAGATCATAAGGATAGAAGCATCTAAACAATTTTCTGCCAACATCCACAGCTGCGACAACAACGTCTGACTCGAAAGAATAGTCATCCAGGTGTCCCCGTGTCTGGACACCTAAAAAGTATAACAAAGGAGAAGAAAAATAAAAGATAGATACGGGTCAGAGCCCGGGTTTAAAAAACATTTTAGCAAGGGCTTAACATACTTTAATATTTAAAATATGATATTATCCATATTTAAACTGGTGTCGCACTCACGTGAGATACCCCTCACCTCTCATCTAACAGTGCACACCTAAC
This sequence comes from Sambucus nigra, assembly GCA_949130495.1. NCBI lineage: Eukaryota > Viridiplantae > Streptophyta > Magnoliopsida > Dipsacales > Adoxaceae > Sambucus > Sambucus nigra. The sequence continues at coordinate 101,061,732 of OX422208.1, forward strand.
ACATGTATTTTAAAACACTCTAGTTAAGTTATCCCGCCTAACTAATCTATCCCGAAACCTCTAAGTCACCATACGCTATCTCATACTCTGCGTATATAATATCTTAAGCTTTCACTCGAGCTTATGCATTATAATTATCACTTATACTTTATCCGTTTATGATAAATAATCTTCACTAGTTATTATACATTGTTCACATTTTAGTGTTATCAATCTCGTATATAATACTCTCATCTTTATATACTTATATTACATATCTTATTTCGGATTTTATACACCCGGAGGATCCAGAAATTATTTTACATTTCATTTTTTATTTTGTCCGTATATATATATATATATATATATATATCCATAATTATATATCACACACTATATAAGTATAATAACCATCCCTCAGAGTTATAACTCAATGGATGCAGTCTCTCAATGCTATCATCTTCCAGGGAATTTCTCACATACCATCCTGGGTTACCAGCTACTGGATTCTTATCACACCGCCCTGGTAAAAAGATCCAAATCACAACATATGGAAAGCGGTCATAGTTCCTCACTGGAAATAAGACGAATCATACTCGAGATGTCGTACCCCTGATAAATGCCACACAATATAAAAATGGACGCTATGACCTGGGGACTATACGCAACCTGCTCCTCAAGCCAGGGGCCTCACCCAAATTGCGCAACTTTCCATGATAGCACTAGAGGGGTATGCTTCACATAAATATATCATTCACACACAAATATATTCATAATCATATCATATACATACTGTCTCTATACCCGTATATATCACATCAAATCCGGCTATCATGCCTATCTCTCGGGGCATTAGCCTTTAATCCCGAATATACCGATTCTTATTGATTTATAAGTATAAACACAATTTATTCTAATCCAATAAGTATTCACTCATTTAAGATAAAATTCTTGCATAAGTAAATTCCCGAATATTAGCTAATCACGTCTAGCTAGTATTTTAATTTCATCCTACTCACACATTCGGAGTTTATTCACATATACTATCGGTATATACATTCTACACGCATACAAATATATATATATACCCGCCGAAGTAATTTTCCAAGTGGTATTCATCTCAAACACTCCTTAAATTCATACCCCGGATCTTATTTACACTAACCCGAGATTTATACTTCACTTACTTCACCCCTTAGAGGTCCTCACACTCTATATTGGATCCCCAAATATTTTATCTCTAAAAGGATTTCTCCAATCCTTTTCAAGCCAAGAAAATATCCCAAAATTAATTGCTATAATGGAACCAAACATATGGCCATAAAACGAACCGATCCGGTTATGAAATAAACGAAACGAACCGAATCGATAACCCCAAAAACGAACCAATTCAGCGATCTAATCAGTTCGGGGGTTCATTTTCTCTTCCAACTCTGAAATTTATGGGGTTTACCCTCAACAACCATTAAAATAATCATATACACACTATTATTTAACCAACACATAAATTACTTCATGGGATTCATCAAATTTAACAAGATTTAAACCCTAAATTCTTTTAATTCTACATTACACATATCTTCCAATATTTCACCCAAAATACCACCATTAACATGGGTTTTTAACCTAGATTTCTTATGGAGTTGTCAACACATCAATTTATATGAAATCATTTTCGAAAAACCCATTTTTGTGCAAGAATCCCAAACCCAAAATCTTATTGTTTTCATTACCAACTATAATATGAACAATAAACACGCTTAATAGTTAAAGCAAGTTAAACACTTGCCTCGTTGGATAAATTCGATGACCTTGTTGGATAAATCCGACAACCTCGTGCCGAAATACGCTAGAAATTGTCCAAAAATCTCCTTTTTTCTCCCTTTCCTTCCTTTTTTATTTCCTCTTTTCTCTTTCTCTCGTGGTTTATAAGAGAGAAAATAAGGGTTATCCACTTATTAAACCCAAAATTGACTAGTATACATAAATGCGAGTCCCTACTGATCCAAAAAGTCCTCGGAACCCAAACACTACCCCCGCGTACTCTTTTTTGACTATTTCGGCCCTTCCGAGACCATTCGTGCACTCAAAATTTCCATCCGAGTCACCTATCAAAATTTCACCTTTTAAGTCCAATACAACTCTGCACGTGTATTTTTCCAAATAAAATATTATTACTTGTCGCTTTTTCCAACCGCGACCTGATAAAAAATAATTCAACTTTATTTACTTATTCTCGTAAGTAAATATAGCACACATCAATATTAATCCGTTACTCGCCAAATTAATATTCAACCCACGCTTCAAATTCTCAAATTAAAAAATTACACTCAGTCAGGTAATTTAAATATCCATAAAAGTAAGGGGTATTACATACTTCCCCCCTTACAAAGGAATTTCGTCTTCAAAATTCGGATAAGGCCAGTACCAAAAACTTTAGATCTTGAACCACACGACACCCTTTAATACCCAAAATCAAATCACGATAATGGTATATTGACTCCACTATTCACCCGTTAGTGGGACCCAGCTGTCGACAGGCTTAACCCCTATAGCCCCAGCTTCATGGCAAGGTTGTTCAATTATATTCATACTGATACACTCCATAAGTCATAAGCTCTTACCTCAATAATGACACATCAAATATTATGCTTCTATCAACGACATCCGAATAAGACGAGCCTATACATCCTTAGCTCTGTAGTTTTGATACTGGGAAAGGCCGCACATCACTAAGTGGCCACTTCCCTTATTCACCACACATAAAAGTCTCCTCATGAGAGAAACTATAATAACATCGGACCACTCCTGTCAATCCTTCAAATCGTGTTTCATGGAGACATAACTCTTATGACGCTCAAAAGTCTCCCCAAAACAGTTTGTGGTTAATTCCCCTCTCGACAACAGACTCTAAATCACGTCCGATCAGAAAGTCTAGTTATTCTCTCACCTCTAAACAACCAGAGGGAGAATGACCAGACTTTCCTACACAAAACCTTAATAGGCACCATGTCCATAATAAATAGGTACACGTGACTACACACAACTCTACCAATCAGTAATTTCTCTTCCCAATTATCGTACCATGCTTTACTTCAATTATGAGTTAGGTCAGTAACGAAAGTAAGCTAGCTGCAGTGACTCCACAATCACATTCATACCACTTTACTAGTCGTCAATCACCTCCCGTCTACTCATCGGGCCATAGATAACACGACTTGTCCAAAATAAAACGTCATCCCCACTGCTTCCCGAAAATCCCTATCGGAGGTGGGGTTCAAGGATCTCATTCCAATTCACAATAATATTGGGCGGCACCTTGCACCGGTGCAATCATTCTTTTTAAACAAAGGTTTGGGCACACCAACCTATTTCCATCTATGAGTGGTGCACTCAGAGACAATCTCACTATGTCTCACCTAACATCAATTTCCACTTGTAATATCTCACATTAATTATTACTTTATACTCCCCTCCTTTCTCTGATGTACCAAGTTTTTTCCCTTGCACTTTTGCCACAACACGCGTTTCTGGTCCCTTTTTACCTTATAGAGATTAACATTCTATTTACGCAGAAGCCACTCCCAATATTCAACTGAGTAGGACTCCGCTCAACTTTCACACAATAATTTGATTTTCCTCTTCTCAAGAGACATCCTTATAAATGGCTTCCCACAGCCTCTCACCCCATCTCAGGTGTGACAACTCTCATTGCACACATATACTTGGATTATCATCATCCTCACACGATGTTCAATCCATCATGTCATGACAACTTGTTTATAACATCCCCACATGCATATATTCCACACATTTATTCCCACGTCCTCCTATCTTGGATGATTTTAAAATCAGCTAACCCGGGCGCCCATACACCATATAATCCGTACATATTTGCACAACACTGGATATGTCACACACTTAACACACTTTCCACAAAACTGGCCTCACATTCTCAACGTGGCTATAACACATGGACGAATTCAATCTCCCCATAAATCGAAATTTAATTCTCCTCGACATCGTTCCGCCCTTCAACTCGTGGTGAAAGGAAATTTTTTCAGTGCTCTCTCATAGCACTTCCGGATTCCCATGCCTTAACGTATATGAATTCTCAACTCAAAGTGTTTTCTCCACACATTTATTGATTAACATTCACAACTGATTCCCTAGCATCGAACAACGACTCTTTACTCATGATGTTTACCAAGGTCCATGCGTGTCTCATCCCGCAATCACACTCAAATAAGGAACTCCCCCTGAAATGCACTATCACTTAGCATTGGCAGTATTCGAATTCCATAAACCTCTAACACATAACCAGGACTCTCAGAATCTTGTCCCCAGACATATAAATATAAATTATAACTCCCACGTCTCTAAAGGAGTGGTATAATAATGTGCTCTCCCTATCACCAAGTTCTGAGCGCTAAACATAATAACGAGATAAGTCTCTCTGCTCAACAGTAAACCCGAAGTACCTCAAATCACATCAATAAAGACCCTACACACCGGGATCAAATATCTCAAGACAACCATACTCTCCGAAGTCTTTATCATAATATACTCTAAATGCGTGCTCTACCCGCTTTTAGGTGAGACATTGTCAAAACAACACATCATACCCTGGAATAGCAAACATGATAGCCTTGCAATATCAACCCACTATCATTCTAACTAGTCCATACTTCATACTCATATAACACATCACAGGACGAGTAATTTCAATAAAACATATATCAATATGATGTAAAATCCAGGATTTTTAATTAGGTATTTTTAAATTAATTGGAATTTTTGAGAAAAATAAAATTTTGGATTTAATAATTTTTATTAGTAAAAAATGGTCGTTACGATTTTAGAAGAATAAAAGTTCAAGTGGAATTGAATTCGGGATTAAAATGGAGTTTTTATAAGGTTTTTAATTATTTTTGCCTTATAGGCATTTTGTGAGGGAACTGTCGCCAGATTTGTAGGTTCGATCGATCGATCCTGGGAGTCGATCGATCGACTATGCCCATAATTGAGTGAGCAGGTTTGTTTTTTAAGAGTTGGAGTCTTTTCAAATTCTTTCTTTTCTCCTTATGAAAATAAGTCGTGGGTGGACCTTTAAACCACTTTTTCACAAACACAAAAATGCAGAATACATATTTTATTTTCTCTCCCTCTATGTGCAAACCCTAGCCCCTATTTTATTCAATGTTCAACCTTAGATTTGGAGGTCTATTTGGGGTTATCTCGTGTTGGTGCTAGAACATGATTGAATTATTTTCACGAGAGGAACGTGAAGGTGCGATCAGATTTTGAGGATGAAATTATATGATGATTCATGTGATGATTTTGAGGTACGGGATTTACACAATATGCACCTAAATTCTCCCGAGAGTATTCCGTTTGTTTTTTTGTGTCGATTGCACTCATATTAAATTATGATATTCATTTGGAATCCTGAAAAATTGTTGGAATCTAAATATTGATTCATTATGGTATATTATATTGTGGTTTGAGAATTGTGTCATGAGATTTTAATATGGCACGGAGAATGGACACCTGCCAATAGTCCAAAAATCGGATATGCTTAAGAATGCATAGGCGCGGTGAGGTGAGGCCTTGTGACTCATTGTTGTGTTGTTGAGCAATTTATATTGATATAATGCTTAAGTTATACATTTGATTTGTATATGCGATTCGTATTATTGCGATTTATTCATCGTGCTAATTATTTTTTAGCATCTAAGCTTGTCATATTGTGTAATTCCCCGTATTTTCTTTTAGTGGAAGGCTAGTGTGGATTGAGACACTATGGACTATTTTGGAGAATTATTTTAGAGCATGGCTTGGAAGATTTATATTTTGATGTATAGATTAGTGGTGTAATTTTAGTTGGAGAATTTTGTATTTTGGGAGAAACTTTATTGTAATCATTATTGTGAAAATCGAAGATTTTTGAACTTGTTGTATTTCAATGGTGGGAATTTAGATGCTCTATACTCATTCTTAATGGTTTTAGTTTAGTTTTATCGCAATGACACGTCGCGTGTCCTTTCCGGGCGTGCGGGGTGTTACAGATGGTATCAGAGCTTAGGTATACGACAACCCTCGAGTCTTGGGTTTTGGGTCTAGCATACGGGTTAGTCATGTTTTCTTTGGAGATAAAAGTTTTTGGTGATAAGTCTTGTTAGGCATCGAGGTTAGATGAGAGGTATTTAAGTTGATTTTTGGAGACGAGATTTATTTTTGGAGATTGTTGGTATGGCCTAATTTTTGAGTGTTAGGCTTTGTCGAATTTCGAGGACGAAATTCCTTGTTAGTGGGGAAGTATTCAACAACCCGAATTTTTAATTGGGTATTTTAAAATCAATTAGCATTTTTGAGAAAAATAAATTTTTCCATTTAATAATTTTTATTAGTAAAATATGTTGGTTACTATTTTAGAAGAATAAAACTTTAAGCGGAATTGAATTCGGAATTAAAATGGAGTTTTTATAAGGTTTTTAATTATTTTTGCCTTATAGGCATTTTGTGGGGGAACTGTCGCCAGATCTGTAGGGTCGATCGATCGACCCTGGGAGTTGATCGATCAACTGTGCCTAGATTTGAGTGGCCAGATTTGTTTTTTTAAGAGTTGGGGTCTTTTCAAATTCTTTCTTTTCCCCTTATAAAAATAAGTCATGGGTGGACCTCTAAATCACTTTTTCACAAACACAAAAATGCAGAATACATATTTTATTTTCTCTCCCTCTATGTGCAAACCCTAGTCCCTATTTTATTTAATGTTCAACCTTAGATTTGGAGGTCTATTTGGGGTTATCTTGTGTTGGGGCTAGAACATAATTGGATTATTTTTGCGAGAGGAACATGATGGTGCAATCAGATTTTGAGGATGAAATTATATGATGATTCATGTGATGATTTTGTGGTACGGGACTTACACAATATGCTACTAAATTCTCTCGAGAGTATTCCGTTTGTTTTTATGTGTCGACTGCACTCATGTTGAATTATGATATTCATTTGGAATCCTGAAAAATTGTTGGAATCTAGATATTTATTCATTATGGTATATTATATTGTGGTTTGAGCATCATGTCATGAGATTTTAATATGCCATGGAGAATGGGCACCCGTCAATAGTCCAAAATCCGAATATACTTAAGAATGCATAGGCGGGATGAGGTGATGCCTGGTGACTCATTGATGTATTGTTGAGAAATTTATATTGATATAATGCTTGAGTTATGTATTTGATTTGTATATGCGATTCATATTGTTGCGATTTATTCATCGTGCTAATTATTTTTGAGCATCTAGTCCAGTCATATTGTGTACTTCCCCGTATTTTCTTTTAGTGGCAGGCCAGCGTGGATTGGGACGCTATGGACTATTTTGGAGAATTATTTTAGAGCATGGCTTGGAAGATTTATATTTTGATGTATAGATTAGTGGTGTAATTTTAGTTGGAGAATTTTATATTTTGGGAGAAACTTTATTGTAATCATTATTGTGGAAATAAAAGATTTTTGGACTTGTTGTATTTTAATGGTGGGAATTTAGATGCTCTATACTCATTCTTGATGGTTTTAGTTTAGTTTTATCGCAGTGACACATCGCGTGTCCTTTCCGAGCACGCGGGGTGTTACATATGACTACGCCTGCTTCCCCACGAATGACACCAAAGAAAACTATACCACCAAAAATATATCAACATAATAATGTTATCTATATACACACTTAACTCGTCTCACACGCGAATCTTATACTAATAAAGATATCGTGACTCGCTCGTGTCACATAAAGCATACTGCATTCACCCGAGGTTAAAGCTCATTTTTCTACCTTGTTAGTCGCCCTGGTTGCTCAAATTATTCCCGGACAAGACACGCCTATTCGAACCGAACCAAAATCTATCGTAATTATTGCCCCTCACTAGGCACCATACTCTAGTCCCTTTTTACTCACTTTAGACATAATAGATGTATGTGGTCTTACTCCCCACATAAAAATACCTCTCCATATAATCCACTTATTTCCGACCATGTTGGCCGTATTAGGGTTGTCCTTCTCTTGGACCCTGGTAGCCTCAACCCTGATGGCCACCTGTAACACCCCGCACTTTGGTGGATATATAAAATTCATAAGTAAGTGTAATTTGAGGAATTTAAGAGGTTATTGTGAATAGTAATTTTTGGAGTTTTCGAGGATTAGATGATTTTCGATGGGTGTTATATTTACTTTTGGGATTAATTAAATAAGTCGGAGTATTTTTAATTATATGTCGTAGCTGGATAAAGCGACAGAAGATAATATTTTAATGGGAATACCGCATTAAGTTGTGTGGGGTTAAATTAGTGAATTACGATCAAACACTTCGGATGGAGATTTCGAGTGTGCGTTTGGTCTCGGAATGGCCGAGATAGTCAGAATAGAGTATCCGGGGGTCGTAATTGAGTTTCGGGAATTTTTGGATTAATAATGACTCGTAATTGAGTAAACGAGTCATTTTTGGGTTTAATAAGGGATAAACCCTTTTTCTCCCTAGATAAAGAGGGAAATAAAGGAAAGAAAAGAGAGAAGGGAAGAAAAGAAGAAAAGAAGAAAGGAAGAGGAGAGGAAAAGGATTTCCGGGTCAAACTCCGCGGGATTCGATTCGGGGTCGTCGGATTTTATCCTCCAGGCAAGCGTTTACTTGCTTTATTTATTTTTGACCATCAATCTCATATCATAGCTGGTAATAACAAATTATACGATTTTCGATTGGGTTTTCGTGGATCAAACGGGTTTTTCGGAAGTTTAACGGGTAAACCCCGAAAATTATTAAATTGGAGAAACTTAGAAATCCATACAAATTAATGGTAGATTTTTGGGTCCTAGGATGATTAGAACCTATTTCCTTTGTGTATATGTAGTTGGGTGTAGTAATTTGTTGGTGTAAGTAGAGGTAAAAAGCTTGGGGGTTGTTAATGGCTGAATTGGATTCGTGGAGAAGAAGCAGTTTTGGCTTCCCTGTTTGATCGATCGATCGATGCCCTGGGATCGATCGATCGATCCTACAGAATTTTAGGAAATTTGTGTTGGTTTAATTTATATGGGATAAATTTCCAAATTAAGAATTTCTAGCCTATTTAATTGAGGAAATAAATAGACATAACTAAGGAAGATATATTTATCCAATTGAGAAAATTTATGGGGCCTAAGAGAGTGTTTTAAGTGTGTGACACTATAAGTTATATTTTTTAGGAAATTGAGGAATTAAAGAGTTGGGGGTTTTCCAAAAATAGAGTGAGGACCTCTAAATTATTATTTGGGCAAAGGTAGTCCTTGGGTTCGTAGAAATGGAATCCACGACCTATTTAATTTAAGGGTGTTTGAGGACGAATATCCCTTGGGATAATTTCAGTGGGCTTTTAGGCACATATATTTGTGCGTGTAGAAAACGTAATTGTATTGTTTATGGTTGAGTACATCCTACGAGACTACTAGGATGAATTGGTATAGTTGGAGAAATCATATAAATCCTTAAACGCGACTAAGGTACATGTTATTTATCAAGTGAGAGAATACTTTTGGGTTTAGTATCGTGAGTGTGCGAATGCTTGAATATTATTAATTGTGAGAATCTTTGGGATTATTGGTCATCGTTATGTGTGATTGGCAATTAAGGCGATTTATATGTATCTTTGAGGAACAATGTGGAATATATATATACTATGTCATTAAAGTATATATATTATATGATACGAAAATGTATTTATATCTATGTGTGATGGTATATATATTTATGTGAAGCATACCCCTTCTATGCTATCATGGGAAGTTGCGCGATGTGGGTGAGGCCCCTGGCTTGAGGAGCAGGGAGCGTATAGTCCCCAGGTCATAGTGTCCATTTTATATTGTGTGATTTTTATTAGGGGTGAGATGTGGTGGGTATGTTTCGTCTCACTTTCGGGGAGGAACTATGACTGCTTTCCATACGTTGTTATTTAATTTTACCAAGGCGGTGTGAGATTTTGACCGTTGGTATCCAGGATGATATGTGAGCAATTCCCTAGTAGATGATAGCATAGAGACCGCATCCTCGAGTTATAGCTCGTTGGGATGGTTATTATACTGGTGTATATAGTATAATACTTGTGCATGAGAACACGATATTATATATCTATGTTAGAGTAATGAGATAAAAAGAAATAAATATTTAATTTTCATTCTGGGATATCGTATCCGGACTTAAATCATGATATGTATTATGAATGAGGAGGTTATGTATATTTATTTAGATGAGTATATATATATAAGTTGAGTACTGAGGGTCTAGTGGATCTCGACGATCGACCTTGCCAAGTAGTAGTGTATCGGGGGGGGGGGGGGGGGTTCCTTGTTTGGATTTCGCTTTGCGAGACACCCCAAGCACGAACATGGCCTAGTGTTGAGACTGGGGAGAAGTTTAACCCTTAGTGCTATAGTTTTGGGTTTTTCTTATATGAGTATATATATATGTTGTGTACTGAGGGTCTAATGGATCTCGACGATCTACCTTGCTAAGTAGTAGTGTATCGGGGGTGTTCCTTGTTTGGATCGCTTCTCAAGACACCCCACACACGAACATGGTATATCATTGAGACTGGGGAGAAGTTGAGCCCTTAGTACTTGGTTTTCTTAGGATTTCTAGAGTTTGGGGCTGACGGATTAGTTAGGCAGCGTAGCTTGACTAGAATGTTTAGAGGGATGCGCTAGGTATGCACTATTAGAAGAGAGGTGAGGGGTATCTCATGGGAGTGCGATAGAAATTTAAATACGAGATAAAACATATTTAAAAAAAAATAAAGCATTCATGCACTTGCAAAATATTTTCACAACTTGGGCTCTAACCCATTTATCTACTTTTCCTCTCTTTTGCTATATCTATATATATACTTAGGTGTCTAGACATAGGCATTCCGGGATGACAATTCCTTCAAGCCAGACGCTTGCTGCAGCAGCTGTGGATGCTTGTAGATTTATTTTTAGACGCTTATATTCTTATGATCTAGACAGGAAGCACTGTAGTAACTTTCGGGCCGAAAGCCCAATTGTATTTATTTATTCTTTCACTGCCTTTTAGTGCGGCATTCGATTTGGTTGTATTATATTTGAACCGAGTGTTCGGTTAGTTTATCTCTTTCCTGTTTTATTTATTCATAACTGTGTGAATGTTTTTAATTAATATAATTGGTTTAAAAAGATTAGTTAAATAAAATTTTGACGCCAGCCTAATAGGTTATTAGTAATTAATTTGATTTTCGACAGTGGTGCTAAGAATGATCCATATGCGACTCCTATTTTAATTTGGTACAGGTGTGATCTCCCGGTATTCTATTAGGCGGGGTGTCACATATGGTATCAGAGCATCAGGTTCTAGTGTCCTTAGGAATCTGTGCGGACGTACTACACTTTCAGCGTTGCTCTCGATTTGTTATAGAGCCTTATGATTAGGATTGTTGATTCCTCTAGTGAGATTTCGTTCTCCTGCCATATTATTAGATTACAGTAATCTTTTGTGCACTCGTTCGAGATTCGTGTGCTGATCAATGAAGGCGGCAGGAGGTGGGGCTTAGTTGGAGCTATGAGTTGAAGTTGGAGACTAGGACCGCAATAGAGGTCACTCTCCTTGTGGCATTTGTCAAGGATGGTTGCAATGACTACTAAAATATAGTAGTTGTAAGTATCCAAATACCGCTATAGTAGAGAGTGGTATTGAAGTGGAATTACCCGATGAAACTAAGGGTTCAAAAAGGGTCTTTGAAAAGGGCCATACTTGGAAGTTAATTTATGCGAAGGCAGTGTAGCATTACTCAGTGGAAGTAGAAGGCTCTGATGTTTTGACTTAGAGAAGGATATGGAAATACCTAGATATGAAAATTTGAGTAAAATTTTTCACTCGTAGGAGCAATATTGAAATGGTGGGAACGGTGATCACCATATTCGGGGTAGAAGGATGTTTGGCCCTTAAAGGGATCTTACGGATAGTTTTTAACCGTGAGTCCCCATGATTTAGCAGGAATGAAAAGAATGCAGTTTTAAATTGTTCACATAAGGTTCGGTCAGAGGCCGACAGTGAATAAAGAGATCTATAGAGAAGTGAACTTTGTATTGAATCAAGGTAAGTACAATGAAGAGAGAGTCCTTCCGAGGAATAATAGGCTCACTAGAGAAGTGTTGCTAACACTTATGGAGAATGTGTGTGTTCGAGTACCTCATTGGTGGATATCCACCCGGGGAATTCATTGAAACAGGGCTGTTGAGACCGATGGTGGAGTTTCCTTTTTATGAAGAAGTTAACGAGAACTAGTAAAGTGATTGTCAGGATCGCGGCTATAGAGTCCAAGATACTGTTAACCTTAAAAGGGTCAGGGTGACCCGAGAAGGGGAATGTTGAAATGTGGAGTGTAGTACCATACGGCTAGGCATTGCCCAATGGGAGTTAAGGGGCAGGAGTAGGGTGCCCAGATAGGGCATTGATTAAAGTAATTTTTTGGTTCAGTTAGGGCAAGTGTACCAATTCTAGGAACCGTTTGGAGTAGCCAAGGTAATAGGCGAAGTTGTTGTTATGGTTGAGTCACAGTATTTTATTAGCTCCAGATTCGTGTGTGATACGAGTTTATAAATAACATCGATAACGTTATGTAGTACATGTTTATGTGTTTTTCTGCGATAGTGGGGATTTATTTTCTTTCATTCGCTGTGAAGAGTGGGTGTTAGTATTTTAAGTTTATATCAGATTGGTATTGCTCGTTTTGTGTGTGTTGTACGAGTATGGTGTTATTTTGAGGAGAATATAATGTTCGTTGTTCGGAGCGATAGCAGGCTAATGATGGCAAGACTATCGTGTTCGCGGTTCCAGAGTGGAACAGGTTATTGTTGCGATATCTCACCTGGATACAGGTTGAGTTCACCTTTATTATATGTATGGATGGAACTTCAGTGAGCAGACATTTTATTATCATGATTCGAGTGCGTGGCGACCTTATAAGTGTGATTTAAGGTATGCAGGGTTAATTATTGAGCGGTGAGTTTAAGCTCATTATTGGTTGTGCAAGGACTTAGTGTTAGTGCGAACGCTTTGTTGTGTGGCTCCTGGACAGAGATGGGAGTTCAGACCACACTCTGTTAAAAGAGGGGATAGGTTTATCCCGATTGCATATTTGAAGTTAACGGACCTCCATGACCGATAAAGTTAAGTGGTAGTGTATTAGAGGGGTTCCTTATTTGGATTTCGCTTGGCGAGATGCTCCACGCATGAACCTTAATGACGTCGGGAGTGGAGAGATGTTATAGGATGCAAGGATGTTGGTTTTGTCATAAGTCATATAGGGAGGAAGAACACTATAGATTGTGAGCCGTATAATGATGGTATGCCTATGGAAATATAATGCTATGGAGAAGCACTAAAATGGTTCTCTCATCGCAAGTAGGTGGGTGAATCGAGTTGGAGAGATTGATCTGAGGCTTATAGCTAGGCCTTAATGAAAAGGCAAATTTTGGAGTAAGTATGTTTAGGGTATGATGTTCGCAACGCTTTTGCAAAGAATTAGCGCCTCGATTAGTTAGATTTTTCTTTTCGCCTATGTGGAAGGATAGAATAGTAGAAAAGCATTAATAGGTTAGCGAGGTTGGATTTAGGATGTCCCACTGGTGTGCCTTAGGCCGTTATATCTCGATGACCGACGATGCGAGGGAGTAGTGTAGCTATTGGGTTCATTGTCTGGATTTTGCTTTGCGAGACATCCCATGCATGAAACCGAGAAAGTATCGGGAGTTAAGAAAGGTCTTGGGCACCAGGGAAACAATTTCGGATAGTATTATTTCACATAGGTAGGAAACACTTCGATCTTAGAATTATTGGGCAGTGAGGCCGGTGGAGTTAGTGGCGCCAATATAGACATGTTGGTTGGTTAACCTTGAGAAAGATGGGATTTCCAAGTATAGAAAGAATGGGATTTTACGGGTTGGGAAGACCCACGTATGAGTATTACGCCGAGGAAATAAGGCCTATTGTTTAGAAAGTGTGTACGTGTCGGACGTCTGTGATAGTTGTGCGGAGAGGCACGAGTTAAAAAAGTGTATGGGCACCTTAGTAAGTTTATTTTATATACCGCCTGAGATAGAAGGGACGTAGTATATAGAGTTGAAGATTATATCGAGATGGCAGTATAGTATAGTATAGTATAGTATATTATAGTATAAACCTTGATAGAGGTGAATACCGAATGAGTATACGGTTAAGATCTATTGAGTTAGTACCATTCCACTTTGAGGCATTAAAATGTGGAGTGATTCACGATCCTAGGTTAGTGTTGGTAGTATCTATTATATCTGAATTTCGAGGGCGAAATTCCGTTGTAAGGGGGGAAGTATGTAACACCCCGCACTTTTGGGGATAATTAAAATTCATAAGTAAGTGTAATTTGAGGAATTTAAGAGGTTATCATGAATAGTAATTTTTGGAGTTTTTGAGGATTAGGTGATTTTCGAAGGGTGTTATATTTACTTTTTGGATTAAGTAAATAAGTCAGAGTATTTTTAATTATATGTCGCAGCTAGGTAAAGCGACATAGGATAATATTTTAATGGGAATACCGCATTAGGTTGTGTGGGATTAAATTAGTGAATTGTGGTCAAGTACCTCAGATGGAGATTTCGAGTGTGCGGTTGGTCTCGGAATGGCCGAGATAGTCAGAATAGAATATCCGGGGGTCGTAATTGAGTTTCGGGAATTTTTGGATTAATAGGGACTCGTAATTGAGTAAACGAGCCATTTTTGGGTTTAATAAGGGATAAACCCTTTTTCTCCCTATATAAGGCACGGGAGAGGGAAAGAAAGGAAAGAAAAGAGAGAATGGAAGAAGAGAAGAAAGGAAAAGGAGAAAAGAGGAGAGGAAAAGGATTTTCGGGCCAAACTCTGTGGGATTCGACTCGGGGTCGTCGGATTTTATCCTTCAGGCAAGTGTTTACTTGATTTATTTATGTTTGAGCATCAATCTCATATCATAGCTGGTAATAACAAATTATACGATTTTGGGTTGGGTTTTCATGGATCAAACGGGGTTTTTGAAAGTTTAACGGGTAAACCCCGAAAATTATTAAATTGGAGAAACTTAGAAATTCATACAAATTAATGGTTGATTTTTGGGTTCTAGGATGATTAGAACCTACTTCCTTCGTGTATATGTAGTTGGGTGTAGTCATTTGTTGGTGGAAGTAGAGGTAAAAAGCTTGGGGGTTGTTAATGGCTGAATTGGATTCGTGGAAAAGAAGCAGTTTTGGCTGCCCTGTTTGATTGATCGATCGATGCCCTGGGATCGATCGATCGATCCTACAGAATTTTAGGAAATTTGTGTTGGTTTAATTTATATGGGATTAATTCCCAAATTAAGGATTTCTAGCCTAATTAATTGAGGAAATAAATAGACATAACTAAGGAAGATATATTTATCCAATTGAGGAAATTTATGGGGGCTAAGAGAGTGTTTTAAGTGTGTGACACTAGAAATTATATTTTCGAGGAAATAGAGGAATTGATGAATTAGGGAGTTGGGGGTTTCCCAAAAATAGAGTGGGGACCTCTAAATTATTATTTGGACAAAAGGTAGTCCCTGGGTTCATAGAAATGGAATCCACGACCTATTTAATTTAAGGGTGTTTGGGGACGAATATCCCTTGGGATAATTTCAGTGGCCTTTTAGTCACATATATTTGTGCGTGTAGAAAACGTAATTGTATTGTTTATGGTTGAGTACATCCTACGAGACTATTAGGATAAATTGGTATAGTTGGAGAAATCATATAATTCCTTAAACGCGAATAAGGTACATGTTATTTATCAAGTGGGGGAATACTTTTGGGTTTAGTATCGTGAGTGTGCAAATGCTTGAATATTATTGATTGTGAGAAACTTTGGGATTATTGGTCATCGTTATGTGTGATTGGCAATTATGGCCATTTATATGTATCTTTGAGGAACATTGCGGAATATATATATACTATGTCATTAAAGTATATATATTATATGACACGAAAATGTATATATATCTATGTGTGAATGGTATATATATTTATGTGAAGCATACCCCTTCTATGCTATCATGGGAAGTTGCGCGATGTGGGTGAACCCCCTGGCTTGAGGAGCAGGGAGCATATAGTCCCCAGGTCATAGCGTCCATTTTATATTGTGTGATTTTTATTAGGGGTGAGACGTGGTGGATATGTTTCGTCCCACTTTCGGGGAGGAACTATGATCGCTTCCCATACATTGTTATTTGATTTTACCAAGGCAGTGTGAGATTCTGACCGTTGGTTCCCAGGATGATATGTGAGCGATTACCTGGTAGATGATAACATAGAGACCGCATCCTCGAGTTATAGCTCGTTGGGATCGTTATTATACTGGTGTGTATAGTATATTACTTGTGCATGAGAACAAGATATTATATCTCTCTCTTAGAGTAATGAGATAAAAAGGAATAAATATTTAATTTTCATTCCGGGAGATCGTATCCGGACTTAAATTGTATTATGTATTATTAATGAGGAGGTTATGTATATTTATTTAGATGAGTATATATATATAAGCTGAGTACTGAGAATCTAATGGATCTCGACGATCGACCTTGCCAAGTAGTAGTGTATCGGGGGGGGGGGGTCTGTGTTTGAATTTCTCTTCGCGAGACACCCCACGTACGAACATGGCCTAGTGTTGAGACTGGGGAGAAGACCCTTAGTGCTCTAGTTTTGGGTTTTTCTTATATGAGTATATATATATATATATATATATATATATATATATATATATATATATATATATATATATATATATATATTGTGTACTGAGGGTCTAATGGATCTCGACGATCGACCTTGCCAAGTAGTAGTGTATCGGGGGTGTTCCTTGTTTGGATTTCGCTTTGCGAGACACTCCACACACGAACATGGCATAGTGTTGAAACTGGGGAGAACTTTATCCCTTAGTACTTGGTTTGGTTAGGATTTCTAGAGTTTGGGGATGACGGATTAGTTAGGCAACGTAGTTTGACTAGAATGTTTAGAGGGATGCGTTAGGTGTGCACTATTAGAAGAGAGGTGAGGGGTATCTCATGGGAGTGCGATACCAATTTAAATATGAGATAAAACACATTTAAAAAAAAATAAAGCATTTATGCACTTGGAAAATATTTTCACAACTTGGGCTCTGACCCGTTTATCTACTTTTCCTCTCTTTTGCTATATCTATATATGTACTTAGGTGTTCAGACACAGGGATGCCTGGATGACGATTCCTTCGAGTCAGACGCTTGCTGCAGCAGCTGTGGATGTATGCAGGTTTATTTTTAGACACTTTTATTCTTGTGATCTAGACAGGAAGCACTGTAGTAACTTTCGGGCCCGAAAACCCAATTGTATTTATTTATTCTTTCACTGCCTTTTAGTGCGGCATTCGATTTGGTTGTATTATATTTGAACCGAGTGTTCGGTTAGTTTAGCTCTTTTCGGTTTTATTTATTCATAACGGTGTGAATGTTTTTAATTGATATAATTGGTTTAAAAAGATTAGTTAAATAAAATTTTGATGCTAGTCTAATAGGTTATTAGTAATTAATTTGGTTTTCGATAGTGATGAAAAGAATGATCCATATGCAACTCCTGTTTTAATTTGGTACAAGAGTGATCGCCCGGTATTCTATTAGGCTGGGTGTCACACCACCCTCATCGTTCCCTTAGTTCCGCTGGCCCTGAGGAACACTACTGGTCTTACCAGTCCCAAGTTGATTCACTATCACTCGGTAGGAATTCAGCTATCTGAATCATTTACATGGGTCCCCTGATGAGTCTTCCCCTTGCGATGCTTCACTAACACCATTTCATCCACTCTTACTCCCTGACGAAATCCTCCAATTCCTTTAGTCCCTTATACAGAGAAGCATTCATAAACTCATTGTCAAAACACGACATAGTCGCCATTTTCTTCGACCTTCCAATCAAAATTTCCCCTAAGAGTTGGCGACTCCACTCATGAGTCCATTACCCACTTTAAAGGCTCTTTTCTCCATTGTTCCAAATATGATGATTTACTCCCATCATTACAACACTGCTCCCACGAGCCAAGAAAAATCTTTACCCCAATTTTTTTCACTTTTAGGTATACTACTCCCTGTTATATACTAAATCCTCTGGGTATCTTACATCCATTGGATACCCACACAATCTCCGCATTTACCAAAATTCCAATGGGTGGTCCTCTTCAAAGACCCCTCCGATTCCTTCCCATTCTAAACACACTAGGTGAGTCTAATTTGGTACCACTTTCTGCCATAACAATACAAAAATATATGTTGCACCCTAGCAGTCCTTACAGCCCTAAATTCTCGAGCATCAATAGAGGTGACCTCGACTACGGTCATCGTCCCCGAAATATGTTTTCCAACTCCAATTGTTCCCCGCCTCCTGCTGTTCTCTCAATGGCACTCACTAGTCGTCCTTCATTGTTCTGCATACGAAGAACACCTGAACGCATATAAGATTCACTATAATTATATATTATAGCAGGAGAACGAAATCTCACCATAGGAATCAATAATCCTAAACATTGGGCTCTATACCAAATAGAAAACAATGCTGAAAACGTAGCACGTCCGCACAGATTCCTAAGGACGCTAAAACCTCATGCTTTGATACCATATGTGACACCCCTCCTAGTAAAATACCAGGTGATCAGTCCTATATCAAATTAAACAAGAATCTCATATGGTTTCATTATCAGCATCACTGTTGAAAACCATTAAATTACTAATAACCTATTAGGCCTAGCATCAAATTTTAAACTTTCTAATCTTTTTAACTTAAACGCGCAAGTAAATTCATCCATACAAAGATATGAACAACAAGTCAAATGAATAAATAATAATTGATAACTCTTGGTAAAACATTTATACAACCATATCAAATCAGCATAAACAAAAAAGAGCAAAATAAAATAAATGACAACAGTTGGGCAATATACCAGAATATTATAATAGTACCTCTTATCTAGATCACAAGGATAGAAGCGTCTAAACAATTTTCTACCAACATCTACAGCTGCGACAGTACCGTCTGACTCTAAAGAATAGTCATCCAGACGTCCCTGTGTCTGGACGCCTAAAAAGAATAACAAAGGAGAAGAAAAAGAAAAGATAGATACGGGTCAGAGCCCGGGTATAAAAAATATTTTAGCAAGTGCTTAAAATACTTTAATATTTAAAATATGATATTATCCATATTTAAACTGGTGTCGCACTCACGTGAGATACCCCTCACCTCTCATCTAACAGTGCACACCTAACGCATGTATTTCAAAGCACTCTAGTTAAGCTATCCCACCTAACTAATCATTTTCGAAATCTCTAAGTTACCATACGCTATCTCATACCCCCATACATAATATCTTAAGCTTTCACTCGAGCTTATGCATTATAATTCTCACTTATACTTTATCCGTTTATGATAAATAACTTTCACTAGTTATTATACACTATTCACATTTTAGTGTTATCAATCTCGTATATAATACTCTTATCTTTATATACGTATATTACATATCCTATTTCGGATTTTATACTCCCCGAGGATCCAGGAATTATTTTACATTTCATTATTTATTTTGTCCATACACACACACACACACACACACACACACACACACACATCAAGTATATGCATACTTATATATTACACACTATATAAGTATAATAACCATCCCTCAGAGCTATAACTCAATGTATGCAGTCTCTCGATGCTATCATCTTCCAGGGAATTTCTCACATACCATCCTTGGTTACCAACTATCGGATTCTTATCACACCGCCCTGGTAAAAAGATCCAAATCACAACGTATGGAAAACGGTCATATTTACTCACTGTAAATAAGATAAATCATACCCAAGACGTCTTACCCCCGATAAATGCCACACAATATAAAAATGGACGCTATGACCTAGGGACTATACGCAACCTGCTCCTCAAGTCAGGGGCCTCACCCACATCACGCAACTTCCCATGATAGCACTAGAGGGGTATGCTTCACATCAATATATCATTCACACACATATATATTTATAATCATATCATATATATTCCGTCTCTATACCTGTATATATATATATATATATATATATATATATATATATACCCGCCGAAATAATTTCCTTAGTGTCGCTCGTCCTAAACACTCCTAAAATTTATAACCCGGATCTTATTCCTGCTTACCCGAGATTTATATATCACTCTTCTAATCTTTTAGAGGCCCTCACACTCTATTTAGGATCCCCTAATATTTATTTCCAAAAGGAATTATTTTCCAATCCTTTTAATCCGAGAAAAATATCCCAAAATTAAATGCCATAACCGAACCAAACCTATGTTCATAAAACGAACCGATCCGGTTCTGAAATAAATGAACCGAACCGATAGCCCCCAAAACGAATCGTTTTGGCGATCTGATAAGTTTCGGGAGTTCATTTTCTCTTCCAACTCTGAAATTTATGGGTTTTACCCTCAACAACCATATTACTATAAACATCTACACACTTAGATATGCCCAACACCCCAATTTATTCTCGGGATTCATCAAGTTAATTACGATTTAAACCCTAGTTTTTATTCAACTCTTCCAATTTCTCACCAAAAATTTACTGTATTAACAAGGATTTTAACCCAGATTTCATATGGAGTTGTTATCACCTCAATTTACATGAAATCCTTTTCAAAAACTCATTTTTGATTCAAGAATCTCAAACCCAAAATTTATATTATATTCACCAACTATAATATGAATAATAAATACACATAAATAATTAAAGCAAGTTAAACACTTGCCTCGTTGGATAAATTCGATGACCTCGTGCCAGAATCTACCGAAGCTTGGCCGGAGTTCTTCTTTTTTCTCCTTTTTCTTATTCCTTTCTTTCCTTATTTCTTTATCTCGTGCCCTGTTGATACCAAATTTAGTCTGCTGATGTGGACCAATCACTTGAAGACACGTGTCAACCTACGTGGTAAATACAAATACTTTAGACGAACAACATACTGTCACCGAGAAACTCAGGCGCCCCGAGCAACTTAAGCATACCGAGCGACTCAGGCGGTCCGAGCTACTTAGCGTGCAGAGCATCCAAATCAAGAGAATCAAAAGACAACTACGCATTAAATGCACATTATTATTGTACAGATGTATATGTCTACTAGATAACAACACATTATCCTTTCATATGTACAACCTCAAGGCTATAAATACATTGTAACTTCCTCATAAGATGGGGGACTTTTGGATCCCTTGATAAACCTATTATCGAGATTCCAAATAAACAGTCAGCAATACAAAAATAGTGGACGTAAGCCATTTTCTTTAGGCTGAACCATTTTAAAAATCCTTTGTCTCATTAATTTCTTTATCTGTGATTGATTACTTATAGATAATCTAGTTTTTTACATCAACAGATTGACGCCATCTGTGAAAAACGACTGTACGTAGCATTTTTCATCAAAACAATTCATCATCTATGGCTGAGAATCCGCAATCCAGTAATCGAAACACTGGGATCCCTCCAAACCCTTCTACTCCCCCAAATATTCAAGATCTGGCGGGCATAATGGCTAATTTAGCCCAAGGCCAAACGACCATGCAAGAAACTATGCGTCAACTCATACAAACTGTTCAAGGTGGAGTGCCGGCCCAATTAGGACAACGAAGTGTTTAGAGGAATACCCTTTTGCCATCTTCAAGAACTAGACGAACGTTGTTCCCGGAGGTCTCTCCATCTAGACGTACTAACTCATATCATACTGAGAGATCTAGCGATCCTTCGTATCAACCTGGCCGGACTTCATCAGTACGAGCTACAGATTCTCAACGAAACATCACTCTAATGCCAGAAAGGACTAGTGCTCTATAAAGGCTGAGTAAGGTCTCCCCTTTTGATCGATTGGGCCCTAAGAGGAATAGAAGTCCTCCTAGGATTGCGTCGAGGAACTCTCAACGACCATCCGACCTAAGGGAAGGCTCTGCCCAATCACGCCCAATAGCTCGTAATGAAAGGTCCCAATAGTAAAACTCAACGCGATTAGTTGCTCGAACAAATAGGCCCGAGGTGGGAAATGATGCATGGAAAGGCTCTATTCAAAGGTTGGAGGACAGATTAGGGGAAATGGCTAAGGCCAAGAATCCTCTACAAAGAACTTTTGTCCAAGGGACACCATTCGTACACGCAATTGTGGACTTTCCCACACCATTAAAATTCAAAGCTCCTATAGTGACACCTAAATACGATGGAAAAACTGACCCTGTCCTTCATATAGAACAATACCAAGCTGCTGCTGACATCTATGCGGTTCCAGATGAGATGAGATGTAGGGCATTTTCAGGAACTCTCACTGGGTCAGCCCAAATATGGTACAACAACCTTCCTCGAGGGAAGATTGTGACTTTCCTTTAACTGGCAGAGATGTTCATAGGGAATTTTCATTTTGGAGCAAAACCCATCAAACGAGTAGCACACTTACTGAGTGTTAGACAAAAACTAGAAGAAAGTACCAGGGACTACATTACTCATTTCAATAACGATAAGCTTGAGGTAATTGATTACGAGGAGAAAATAACAATTACTGCTCTGATGAGTGGACTGTTACCAAATAAGTTGTACTATACTTTGGCTAAAGATCCGCCTAGGACCATGGCAGAACTAATGGCAAAGGCAGCCAAAATCATGAATGCTGAGGAAGCCGTAGCTACAAAGAAGAATACAAACACTAAGGAGACCAAGGTTGAAGCTGGTAAAACCGAGAAAAAGGATCAGAAGAACAATGGTGGTAATAGGCAGTCAAAAGGAAAGCAAGCACTGGAGCAGATGAGGAAATTTGGAAATTATACTCCCTTAAAGGTAGATATAAATCAAATTCTGGAAGAGATCAAGAACAGCGAGGAGTTATCTTATCCAGGGAAAATGAAGGCGGATCCTGACAAAAGGGACAAGTCCAAATATTATGAATTCCACAAAGACCATGGTCACACAACCAAACATTGCATAACTCTCCAGAATGAAATTAAAGCACTCATCAGGCGAGGAAAATTGGCTAAGTATGTTGATCGCCAAAATGGTGGAAAGACCAGCGACCGAGGAAGGCAAAGATATAAATCTTCTCATCGAGAAAAAGAAGACAAGAAGAGAGATCATAAAGATGATCCAGAAGATGACCCCGATCTCCCCAAAAGACCGGGATAGCTAGAGCGTGAGGTATTTTCAATCCATTTTGGGCCATTTGAATGTAATGTTATTACAGGTGGAGATGCAGGAGGTGGAGATCTGACTGCAGAGAGAAAAGCTTACCTCAATGAGGCGCAAGCTTGCTCGTACATAAAGCGAATAAACTTGGCTGAAGATGATCGCCCGAGAAAGGTGAATAAGGATAAACTGGTCATCGGTTTCTCTAAGAACGACTTGGAAGGTGTACTATATCCTCATGATGACCCATTGGTAATTAAGATGAGGATGAAGGAAGTGATGATTTCACGGTTACTGATGGATAATGGTAGCTGGGCAGACATTATGTTCTACCCATGCTTTGACAGTTTGAATCTGAAGTTAGCCCAGTTGGAGCCCTATCATAGGCCCCTCCTCAGTTTTACTGGCGAAAAGGTTTTTACACTTGGGACGATCAAATTGGATATGCTTATTAGTACATGGCCTGCTTGTCGAACATAAAGAGTACGCTTTTTCATAATGAATAAAAATGTCCAATCAGCTTCAACATCATCATGGGAAGGGTATGTTTGAAGAAGTTCGAAGCAGCACCATATACTGTACATCAATGTTTAAAATTCCCAACCAACTTTGGAGTGGGAGTTATGAAAGGCGACCAGAAAGTAGCTCGAGAATGCTACTACTCATCTGCCGAACATGAGGAACGCGAAGAATCTAGGAAGAAGACTACTACCTATCAAGTGGATGAAATAGAAGATACAGAGATTGAAACATTAGAACCTAGAGACGAGTCTCAGCTCGTGAAGGGCCAGGTCATGGAAGCTACCTAAAGTACCATTCTGGACGACGAGCACCCAGAACGAACAACATAAATTGGTGCATCATTGGATGTATTGATAAAATAGGAACTGATGGCATTTCTAAGGCACAGAAAACAGACTTTCGCATGGAGTCATGAAGACATGCCAGGGATAGAACCGGGTTTCCTGTGCCACGATCTCAACATGAACAAGGAGGTCAAGCCAGTGAAGCAGCGAAGAAGGGTGTTTAACCCTGAAAAGAATCAAGCTATACAGAAAGAAGTAGAGAAACTACAAAAAGCCTTTTTTATTGAGGATGTCAAATATCCTGATTGGCTAGAAAATGTGGTGATGGTAAAGAAGAAAAATAATAAGTGGAGGATGTGTGTAGACTTCACTGATCTTAATAAGGCATGCCTAAAGGATCATTTTCCTTTGCCCCAAATCGATCAACTGGTGGATGCTACCTCGGGGAATAAATTATTGAGTTTCATGGATGCTTATTCTGGTTACAACCAGATTAAAATGAAGCCTGAGGATAGGGAGAGTACCTCTTTTATCACCCCAAGGGGAACTTATTGCTATAATGTTATGCCTTTTGGACTTAAAAACACAGGTTCAACATATCAGCGGCTGATGAATAAGGTGTTTGCAGAGCAAATCAGTCATAACATGGAGGTTTATGTCGACGATATGCTGACGAAGAGCAAGAAAGCTGCTCATCATCTAGTTGACTTAGGTCAGACCTTTGATCAACTAGAGAAATATCAAATGAAGTTGAATCCCACCAAATGCATATTCGGAGTATGAGAAGACATGTTTCTCGAATATATTGTTAATCAACGAGGTATCGAGGTGAACCCTGAAAAGATCAAAGCCCTATTGGAGTTGCGATCTCCAACTACGAAGAAGGAAGTGCAAAGTCTCACAGGGCGAGTCGCAACACTCAACAGATTTGTGTCACGAGCAACAGACAAATGTCTCCCATTCTTTAAAACACTTCGAAAAACTTTTAAGTGGAATGATGAATGCGAGGAGGCCTTTTAAGAATTGAAAAAATATTTGGGGACACCCCCATTGTTATCTAGACCAGTGATGGGAGAAAGATTATACTTGTATCTGGCAGTTTCAGAGAATGCAGTTAGTTCGGCATTGATAAGAGTGGAGGACGGAGTCTAAAAATCGGTCTATTACACCAGCAAGGCTTTTCGAGGAGCAGAGATCAGATATCCAAGGTTGGAAAAGTTAGAACTGGAACTAATCGAAGCGAGTAGAAGGATGAGGCCATACTTCCAAGACCATACTATAGTGATGTATACTGATATGCCATTGAGACAGGCTCTGCATAAACCAGAGAAATCAGGAAGATTGATGTACTGGGCAGTAGAACTTGATGAATATGACATAGTTTATGAGCCTAGGTCGTCACTTAAGGGGCAGGCGATAACGGATTTTATCACAGAGTTTACTCAATCTGATACCTCCGAAGAAGAGGAGTTTAATACACACCAATTCGTGGATGTTACGGGATCATCAAATTTAGCCCCTGACCAACCTCCATCTGTAGACGATCAAGAGAAGATAATCAACGAGCAGCGAGAAGTGTTGGGGGAAGACAAAAGGAAGCATCAAATATTCCACCGAGGAGCTCTATCTGACCAAGAGTTTGATAAGGAAGTACCTGTGTGGAATCTGTATGTGGATGGATCTTCGTGCACTACAGGTAGTGGAGCAGGAATTATTTTAAACAGTCCGGATGAGATTGATATGGAGTATGCTCTGCGCTTTCAATTTAAGGCTTCTAATAATGAGGCTGAATATGAAGCTATGATCGTGGGTCTAAGTCTGGCTAAAACCATGAAGGCAGAGCAGGTCGTGGTATTTAGTGATTCACAGTTAATCGTAAATCAAATTCTTGGAATATAGGCATCAAAAGGAGAATTAATGGTCAAATATCATGCAAAAGCTATGGATGTTGTCTCGACTTTTACCGCAGTTTAGTTGATCAGAATACCAAGGTTGGAGAATGTAAGAGCCGACGCCCTAGCTCGACTAGCATCAGCCACACGCACCGAGCTACGAAAAATAATCCCAATAAAAATCCTAGCTGGTCGGAGCATAGACGAAGATTTGATCATGAAATTCATTGCCCTTGATTTGGGACCATCTTGGATGGACCCCATCAGGGCTTATATTGAAGAAGGGGCTTTGCCAACTGATAAACTCGTAGCCAAGAAACTGAAGTTTAAAGTTGCTCGTTATGTATTGACCAATGGCATTTTGTATAGAAGAGGAGTTATAGCAGCCCTCCAGAGATGTGTCCATCCCTCAGAAGTTAAGGAATTAATTGAAGAGGTCCACGAAGGATCCTGTGGAGCCCATGTAGCAGGTCGGACGCTTTTATAGAGAATAACAACACAGGGGTATTACGGGCCAACAATTAGAGCTGACTGCGCAACTTACGCTAAAAAGTGTGATAAATGCCAACGTTTCTCTTCCATCCAAAGAACTCCCCAGGCATTATTAACACCCATAACCTCCCCTTGGCCATTCGCCATGTTGGGGATAGACTTGGTCGGACCACTTCCGACGACCAAAGGAAGGTTTAAATACCTAGTGGTTGATGTGGATTATTTTACCAAATGGGTGGAAGTTGAACCCCTCTTTGATATGACGTATGACAAGGTCTATAAATTTATTTGGAAGAGTATTATTTACAGATATGGTCTCCCACATGCATTCATTACTGACCAAAGAACCCAGTTTGACAATAAGGAATTCGCTACATATTGTCACCAATCCAATGTACAAAAAATCCACTCTGCGCCAGGCCATCCCCAGAGCAATGGGAAAACTAAAGTGACGAATAGAACCCTACTGAATGGTTTAAAAAATGGCTGGATGATGCAAAGGGAAATTGGATCAACGAGCTACATTCTGTATTATGGGCTTATCGCACTACACCACGAACAACAATTGGGGAGTCTCCATACACGTTGACATTTGGAAGTGAGGCTGTCATTCCTGCTGAATTGGGTCTACCCACACATAGGGTGCTTAATTTCAGTTCTCCTGTCAGTGACTTGATGAGACGATTAGACCTGGATATGCTCGAAGAAGTTAGAGAAGAAGCAACAATCAGGAATGCAGCATATCAACAACGAACAACTTTGTTCTATAACAAAAGATTGAAGAAGTGTGATTTAAAAGAAGGGGATTATGTACTGAAGAAAGTGATCCAAAAGCATAACAAACTGGAAGCCAACTGGCATGGACCTTACAGAGTAACTGAAGTTGTTCGTCCAGGGACATACAAAATTGAAACTTTGGAGGGATAAGAATTCAAGAATGCATGGAATGCGGAACACCTGCGCAAGTACTATCAGTAATTGAAATTCCTATGTAATACAGTATTTTCAATATGAATAAAGTGATGTTTCGCCCATATTTCCTTCTTTGTTGAATTTTTTTGGAATATTAGTGCTACACACTACATAAACCCAAAATCAAAGCAAACACCACCAATTTCGATTGGTCGGCAACTCATAACCACCAACTCCGGTTGGTCGACAATTTAAATACCACCAACTCCTGTTGGTCGGCAACTCATAACCACCAACTCCGGTTGGTCGACAATTCAATTACCACCAACTCCGGTTGGTCGGGAACTCATTACCCCAACTTCGGTTGGTCAGTAACTCAATACCACCAACTCCGGTTGGTCGGCATCTCCTTACCACCAACTCTGGTTGGTCGGTAACTCAATACCACCAACTCCGGTTGGTCGGCATCTCATTACCACCAACTCCGGTTGGTCGGTATATCAATAACCACCAACTCCGGTTGGTTGGTACCAAACTAGGTAAAAAGTTGGACGACCTCCCGAGGCGTCCACTGTCTAGGCAACCAAGTAATCAATACGAGATTAACACAACTAAGCAGGAACATGGGATGAAAATCATTCCATTGCTTAGGCCCAAAGAGTGACAAGTCACTATAATCAAACAACAAATGGGATAAATTCCATTATCTAAAAAAAATGGGATATATATATATATATATATTCACCAAACAAGGACATTATATTAGTGCTACACACTACACAAACCCAAAATCAAAGCAAACTCCACCAACTCCGGTTGGTAGGCAACTCATAACCACCAACTCCCGTTGGTCGGCAATTCAAACACCACCAACTCCGGTTGGTCGACAAGTCATAACCACCAACTCCGGTTAGTCGACAATTCAATTACCACCAACTCCGATTGGTCGGGAACTCATTACCCCCAACTCCGGTTGGTCGGTAACTCAATACCATCAACTCCGGTTGGTCGTCATCTCATTACCACCAACTCTGGTTGTTCGGTAACTCAATACCACCAACTCCAGTTAGTCGGTATCTCATTACCACCAACTCCGGTTGGTCGGTAAATCAATAACCACCAACTCCGATTGGTTGGTACCAAACTAAGCAAGAAGCTGGACGACCTCCCGGTGCGTCCACTATCTAGGCAACCAAGTAATCCATACGAGATTACTACAACTAAGCAGGAACATGAGATGAAAATCATTCCATTGTTTAGGCCCAAAGAGTGACAAGTCACTATAATCAAACAACAAATGGGATAAATTCCATTATCTAAAAACAAAACGGGATATATATATATATATATATATATATATATATATATATATATATATATATATATATATATTCACAGAACAAGGACATTCTATAAATTATTTTGAAGAAAATAAAATGGCAAAAGACTACAAATTTCTTCATTAAAACCAAGTAGATTACATATGATATAAAATTTGATTCATTATATAAAAATGTCCTATTCTATGGGTTTCTTTACCTATGCTTTTGAAATAGGTTCTACCCTAGCTGGAGGATCATCTAATGCATAAGGGGAATTTATGAAGTTTATATCTCGCAGCATTCTGACATTCATTATGAATGGTCGATCAAGCAAGTGTTCTGGACGAGCTATCTCAAAATTTGAATGAAGGCTCTAATCACCGAGATACTTCGATATCAAAATTCGAGGAATAGCACGAGCTGGAATCCAATTAAGGTCAAGTTTGAAGGGGGGCACATGTAAATCAAGAACTCCAGGTTCGTAATAATCCCATAGGAAATGACCTTGCTCCAGATTCAGGACACATAAGGCATTCAACCACCCCTGCTTATATCCTTCGTTGTTCGACTGCTGCAAACAAGCATCAAGGTGATACAGAGCTTCATTATACCCAGCCATCCAAAATTCTAGGGGCTGCTTGTGAAATTGATAAGTCAATCTCTCAAGTTGCTCGTGGATCTTCTTCACCAGAATTTATTTACTTTCCAGAGCAGAACTCTGGGTGGGTAGTTGCTCGGTGAAATTCAGAATCTTCTTGGACATTTCTGCAAAGGCTTGGTTCTTCGCCATCAACTGAACGGCTTGATTCTCTAAAGCCGACTGAGTTCTCGCTTCTTCAATGGTAATCCAACCAGCCCTCGCTCGTCCACGAGAAAAAGATCTTGCTCTACCACGAGTGGATGTGGAGGGTCCAACTCATTTCAAAGTTTCTAACTCATCTCATAAGTTAGCATTTTCTACCTCCAAAAAGGAAAAACCATCATCATTAACGGGGACCAAGGCTCCCGAAGAAGAAGCAACAGATTTGAGTTGTTTTATTTCCTCTTGCAAAGAGATGTTCTCCTGCTCCAGCAGCTTGGCAATATGTCTGTGCTCTTCAATTTCAAGCTTTAACATGCTCTCCTTTTTCTCATGAGCAGAAATGAACTTATCATATCCCTTGTCAACACTCATTTGATGGTACTTTTTCTCATAACCTTGATGTAAAAGTGTTGTAGATTCTTTGTACTGCTGTTGAAGCTCCTCGATCGTTCCTTAAAGATCTTTAATCATCTCGTAGTAGGCCACATTATTGGCTACAACACGATCAAGTAAGCACTTCAAGTATTGGTAAACTTCAACTGCTCGGTCAGAAGCACCTGATCCGAGGATGTCAGTTATCTAGGCCTCATTAAGGTCTGCATGATCAGCTTTGAGATAGTCATTGCATTTCTTCGTCAACTCTGTATCATGAGCTGATAAGAGCTCCATCCTGGCCATAAACTAGCAAAGAGAAGAATAAAAAAAATCAACAAACGTGCGAACAGAGCAAGTAAGAGAGAAATTCCAAACGAACAACAGAAGTTCAAATTTTATTCATCATAATAAAGGAAAACATAGTTCAAGGTTACATTCACGAAAATAGCAAAATAAAAGACCTGAATACCTTTACACCTTCTCCTTGTTTCCTACGACTTCTTCAGATGGTTTGGATGAAGGGGTTGGTTGCTCGGAGGGCAAAGGAAGCTGCTCGGTAGATGTGCTAGCTTGTTGGACTTGCTCTGAGGATTGGGCAACAGCAACAACAGGGACCTTCTCTCCTGTTATCAAGGAAGACTCATCTGAAGCTGCTTCATCTTCTTCTTCTTCTCTAGGAGAGGGAGGAGGTCCATGAGTATGCTACTGGAACAACTTAAAATTCTCAACAACCTTCAACTCCTTCAAGGCTGCTACACATTCATCCTTAAAATATTTGACACTGGCATACTCCATTTGAGAAGACATGACAACCAGGCCCTTGTTCCAACCCTTATCCCAACCAGCACTAAAGGATTTATTAACAGCAGCCTTCCTTTTAGCTTTTTTCGAGGAGGTCCTTTCTCTAAGAAGCTCCTCGACAGACTTCAGTTTTTCTTCTAACTCTATCTTATGTCGCTCAGCATCTTAGAGCTTGACGACATTTTCTTCAGCAGACTTAAGCTTGACTTCAAGCTCGCTATTATGTTGTTCGACCTCCTTCAATTTCTTCTCCAGCTCTTTGGAGGCAGTCACAGCTTGATCTCGATTTACTTCAACAGACTAAAATTATTTCTCCCAAGCATCTTTGTCTTCCTCGTACTTCTAATGAGATTCCTGCAAAGACTGGGTTAGTCCAGCAAAAGCTTTTTCTACCCCACCCGAGGAGATGGAAGCCCTGATGGCTTCATCCTTCTTCAAAATACTATTGAAGCAAGTCACACGCTGAAAAAAGGAAGAATTTTAAGTCAATATATGAACATAGTACTAGAAATAAAGGACTCAGACTAAAGATACGTACTGAAGTAATGTGTTGAGCAGCTAATGTAGTAAGTCTCTCACGAGAAAAGGTGTCTTCAACACCTTGAAATTATGGAACAGTCCAGGATCTTATCAAGCCCACAACAGAGCTTGGAAGAACAAGAGCTGGAACACTACCTTCAACATTTGAAGGTTGAGAGATAGGTTAAACACGTCTCTCAGAAGAACTTTTTTTAATCTCTTCAGAGGAGCAGGAGCATTTTCGATTAAAGGAGCTGTCTTTGTTGGTGGAATGACAATAATATCACTCGAAGGTGAGATGACAATAGTCTTAGTCGGAGGCACAGGGGTCTTCTTGCCAACTTCTTTGATAGCAATAGAAGGGGGTACATCTGTATTCTTTATCCCTTCATCTGGGATATCTTATTTATTCTTCTTTGCTTCTTTAGTGGCAAAGGCAGACTTGTCAAAAAAGGCAGGAGCTTTCCTCTTCTTCATTAAATCAGTAATAGGAATACTCAAGTCAGAAGAAGAACCTTCCACACTGGTCTTAGAGGTTGGTACCTGATCAAGATTAACTACCACAGGACGAGGACGAGCAATGGCAGATGAGGTGTAGCTTCTGTGTTTCAACAAAGAAGAAGCAGATCTAATGTGCTCCCTAGCAACAGATTGATGCAAGCTCTAGATAAGTTTTAAATGATTTATATTAACCTCGATTTCTTTTGGAGGTTTTTTTTTACTGTCAGCTGTAACAAACAAAATCAAATGTCAGTGGTGCATTTCATCGAATACAAAGAAAACAAGATTTAAAAAATAAAAACAACCTATCCCATTGCCATAAAGCGAACACGTGGGACCTTGGTACACGTCATGTCCACTTAATGGAGGGTGTTGCCAATTTTTCATCACAACCCCATGATCAAAATAATCCCTATTGGCATTGGAAAGATTGACAACTAACGCTCTATTCGAAAACATAGTTTTTAAATAGAAAGTATTATCGCTGGTGACCCATCTATAGTAATACATAATTTCTGAAATTCCCAAACGAGTTCCATGAAGTTGATTCAACCTATGTACGCCATTAACTACCCTCTATGTATTTGGAGCTACTCTTGCAAGTACAATATCGAAATATTGGCAAAATTCAAAACACAGGGGATTTGGCGGAAAAGAAAAACCATACTCAGCTACAAAAAGACTTGGGAACCAGTGTCCCTTCGCCAAAGAAAGTAAATCACAAGGATAAGAAAGTTCTTCCAAAATAACCCACGAAGGGATTGAAAACTCAGACCAAAATTTGTCTAACGATTCAATAAGATAAACCATGGTGAATAAAGAAAATAAAGAAGAAGGAAGAAAATCTTATAGAGGAAATAGAGATCAGTTGTCAATGAACGATGGAAAGAACGAAGGCACAAGATAGAGAGAAGATGAAGAGTTCAGAGATACAGATTTGAAAAGTGAAAAACGATAAAATTTCAGTCGCACTTAAATACTTTACCTCGAGAATAGAGAAAAAAAATGATTACAAGGAAAGACGTTTGCATTTTCGGTGGCTAAAAGAAGAAAAAGGCACAAATATCGAAGTGATTGTGAAAATTCAAAATATTTATGAAGCTTGATATTATGCGCTCAAAAAGGAATTATATATATTGAAATTTTTCCTAAAATCCATGAAGATCAGTAATCCAAGCAGTTTTCAAGCAAAATGTTCCACACTCTCCTTCAACCTCAACTGTGAAACATTTGGGGCTCCTGTTGATACCAAATTTAGTCTGTTGGTGTGGATCAATCACTTGAATACACGTGTCAACCTACGTGGCAAATACAAGTACTTTAGACGAACAACATACTGGCACTGAGCAACTCAGGCGCCCCGAGCAACTTAAGCGTACCGAGCAACTCAAGCGCCCCGAGCAACTTAAGCGTACCGAGCAACTCAGGCGGTCCGAGCTACTTAGCATGCAAAGCATCCAAATCAAGAGAATCAAAAGACAACTACGCATTAAATGCACATTATTATCGTAAAGATGTATATGTCTACTAGATAACATCGCATTATCCTTGCATATGTACAACCTCAAGGCTATAAATACATTGTAACTTCCTCATAAGATGGGGAACTTTTGGATCTCTTGGTAAACCTATTATCGAGATTCCAAATAAACAGTCAGCAATACAAAAACAGTGGACGTAGGCCATTTTCTTCGGGATGACCCATTTTAAAAATCCTTTGTCTTATTAATTTCTTTATCTGTGATTGATTAATTAGAGATGATCTAGTTTTTTACATCAACATGCCCTATAAGAGAGAAATAAGGTTTATCCCCTCATTAAACCCAAATTTGACTCGTATAAACAAATGCGAGTCCCTACTAGTCTAAAAAGTCTGTGGAACCCAAACGCTACCCCATGGCACTCTATTCTGACTATCTCGGCCCTTTTGAGACCAACCGTGCGCTTGAAATTACCTTCCGAGTCACTTATAAAAAAAATCACCTTTATAAGTCCAACATAACTACCCACGTGTTTTTCGAATAAAATATTATTATTTGTCGCTTTGCCCAACCGTGACATGATATAAAATAATCCAACTTCATTTACTTATTCTCGTAAGTAAATATAACACACATAAATATTAATCGGTCACTCGCCAAATTAATATTTAATCCACACTTCAAATTCTCTTTCACTTAAAATTCTCAAATCATTAAATTACACCCACTCATGTAATTTAAATATCCATAAAAGTACGGGGTATTACATTTTCTCCCCCCCCCCCTTTACAAGGGAATTTTGTCCTAAAAATTCGAATAAGACCGGTACCAAAACTTAGGATCTTGAGCCACACACAACACCCTTTTGTACCCAAAATCAATCTCAAAGTATCATAAGGGTTACTCCACTATACACCCACTAGTGGCACCCACCTATCTAAAGACTTAACCACTATAGCACCAGCTTCACTGCAAGCTTGTTCAATTCTCTTGATACTGATACACTCCATCAGTCATAATCTCTCACCTCAATAACGGCACATTACACATTATGCTTCTACCAATGACATCCAAATAAGACGAGCCTATAAATCACTGTCTCTATCGCCTCAATTCCCTGGGAAGGCCGCATATCACTAAGTGACAGCTTTCCGTGTCCATCCCAACAAAAAACTCCCATCCTGAGGGAAACCATAAGAACATCTGACCACTCATATCAGTCCTCAAAACATCAATTAGTGGTGACGTAACTTTTACGACAGCCAAAAGCCACCCCAAAACAGTTTGTGGTTAATACCCCTCTCGACAATGGACTCCAAATCGCGTCCGATCCAAAAGTCTAGTTATTCTCTCACCTCTAAACAACCAGAGGGAGAATGACCAGGCTTTCCCACATAAAACCTTAATAGGCACCTTGTCCACAACAAACAGGTACGAGTGACTACACAAAACTCTACCAATCGGTAATTTCTCCTCTCAATTATCGTACTATATTTTGCTTCACTTACAAGCTATGTCAGTTGCAGAAGTAAAATAATCGCAGCGTCTCCAGAATCGCATTCATACCGCTTTACTAGTCTACTACAACCACCTACCATCTACTCGTCGGGCCATAGGTGACACGACTTGCCCAAAACAAAAGTTTATCCCCACTGCTTCCCGAAATTCCTATCGGAGGTGGGGTTTAAGGATCTCATCCTGATTCATAACAAGATTGGGTGACACCTTGCACCAGTGCAATCCTTCTTTTCAAAGAAAGGTTTGGGCACACCAACCTATTTCCATATATGAGTGGTGCACTCGAAGAAAATCTCGTTATGTCTCACCTAACACCAATTCCCACTTATAATGTCTCATATTAACTGGTACTTTATACTCCCTTTTTCTCCCGGGGTACCAAAAGTCACGGTCCGTGCACTCTTCGCCACAATGCGCACTTTTGGGCACCTTTTTCCTTATAGACATCAACATTCTATTTACGCGTAATCCACTCTCAACATTCGACTGAGTAGGACTCCACTCTACTTTCCCACAACGGTTGGACTTACCTCTCCTCAAGTGATATCCTTTTAAATGGCCTCCCACAACCTTTCAACCTATCTCGGGGGTGCTACTCTCACTGCACATATATACTTGGATCATTGTCCTTCTCACATGACGTTCACTTCATCATGACATTCCAGATTGTTTATAACTGCCCCACAAGCGTATATTCTACACATTGTATAATAGTGGAAACGTCACACACTTAACATATTTTTCTCAAAACTGGCCTCACATTCTCGACGTGGCTATAACACATGGGTATTCTCAGTCACCCCATAAATTGTAATTTAATTCTCCTTAACATCATTCCACCCTTCAACTCTTGATGAGAAAAACTTCAGTGCTTTGTCATAGCACTACCGGCTTCTAATGCCTTATAGCGTATAAGAGTTCTCAGCTCAAAGTGTTTTCTCCACACATTCATTGATTAACATTCAAAACTGATTCCCTAGCATCCATCAACGTCTCTCTACTCACAATATTCATTAAGGTTCATGCGCATCTCATCCCGCAATAACATTCAAATAAGGGGCTTTCCCAAATGCACTATCACTCAGCATTGGCGGTAATCAAATCCATAAACTTCAAACATGTAACCGGAACTCTCAAAATTCTGTCCCGAGATATATAAATATAAATCTCAACTCCCAAGTCTTTAAAAGAGTGATATAAAAATGCGCTCTCCCTACCACCAAGTCCTGAGCGCCAAACACAATAACGATCTCAATCTCTCCGCTCAACAGAAAAACCAATATACCCCGAATCATATTAGTAAAGTCCTTACACACCGGGATCAATTATCTCGAGACAATTATACTCTTCGAAGTCTCTATCATAATATAATATAAATACGAGCTTGACCTTCTTACAGGTGAGGCATCGCCACAACAACATATCGTACCCTGTAACAACTAACATGATAGCCTTGTAATAACAACCTGCTATCATTCCAACCGTTTCTATTCATACCATATCCAAGATAATATCATACTCGTATAACACATCACTAAAATGAGTAATTCCAATAAAATATTCCCACTGTCTACATCCTCTCCCTGCGAATGAAACCAAGTAACCCCGCTACACGATGGAAAATATATAAACATAATAATGTTATCGATATACGCACTAAACTCATCTCACACGCGAATCTAGCGCTAATAAAAAACCGTAACTCGCTCATGTCACATAAAGCATACCTCATTCACCTGAGGATAAAACTCATATTTTTTACCTTACCAATCGCCCTGGCTGTTCAAATGGTTCCCTAATATGACACACTTGTCTGAACTGAACCAAAACTATCTTAATCATTGCCCTTACTATGCACTAAACTTTTGTCCCTCGCTTCGGGAAAAATAAATGCATGTGGTCCTATTCTCCACATAAAATATCTCTGTATATAATCCCCAATTCCTAGCCATACTGACCGTATTAAGTTTTTCCTTATCTCGAACCCTGGTAGCCTCAACCCTGATGGCTACCCCTGTTGTTCCCTTAGCTCCGCTGGCCCTAAGGAACACACTGTTGGCTTTAGCAGCCTGACCAAATCCATCGTCCCTCGGTAGGAATTCAACTATCTGAATCATTTAAATGGGTCCCCTAATGGGTCTCCCCCTTACGGTGTTTCATTAGCACCGTTTCGTCCAGTCTTATTCTCTGACTTAACCCTTCAACTCTTTTAGCTCCCTTTACATAAAAGCATTAATATCTTCATTGTCAAAACACGACATAGTCGCCATCTGCTTCGACCTTCCAAGCAGAATTTCCCTTAAGGGTAGGCGACTCCTCTCATGAGTCCATCACCCACTTAATGAATCTTTTCTCCATTGTACCTACCTCATAGGGTATAAAGTTTGCTGGACAAATAAAATCTTTTTCACAAATGGGACTCTGTCCGGCCCTTCTGTGATAAGTTTAGAATTTCATTCACATCTCTATCTTAACAATAGATTAAGGAACTTGAAGCCAGTCGTACCTAAGATCCTTTCATTAGAATAATATTTCACTTTTCAAATATGGTGATTGACTCCCACTATTACAACACTGCTCCCACGAGCTAAAAATAAATTTACCTCAATTTTTTACTTTCGGGTATACTACACTCTGCTATATGCCAAAGCCTCTGGGATCTTACGTTCATTGGCTAACACACGTAATCTCTGTATTTTTTAAAATTCTAACGGATGGTCCTCTTCAAAGACCCCTCTGACTCTCTCTCCTATTCTAACCAGGATGGGTGAGTCTAATTTAGCACCACCTTCTACTATAGCAGTACTTGAAAGATATATATAGCACCCTAGTAGTCCTTACAGCCCCAACCAGAGCAATAATAGGTATGACCTGAACTACGATCATCGTCCCCAAAATATTCTTCAACTTTAACTGAGCCTCGCCTCCTGCTGTTCTCCTAACGGCCCTCACCTGTCGTCCTTCATTATTCATCATACGAACACACCCGAACGCATATAAAACTCACTATAATAATACGTTATAACAGGAGAACGAGATCTCACCAAAGGAATTAACAATCCTAAGCATATGGCTCTATATCAATAGAAAGCAATGATGAAAAGGTAGTATGTTCGCACAGATTCCTAAGGACACTAGCACCTGATGCTCTGATACCATCTATGTCACCCCGCCTAATAAAATACCGGGTGATTAGTCCTATATCAAAATAAACAGGAATCTCATATGGTCTCATTCTCAGCATCACTGTCGAAAACCATTTAATTACTGATAACCTATTAGGCCCGGTGTCAAATTTTAAACTTTCTAATCTTTTTAACTTAAATGCACAAGTATATCCATCCATACAAAGATATGAACAACAAATGAAATTAATAAATTATAACGGATAACTCTCGATAAAACATTTATACAACCATATCGAATATGCGTAATATGAAAATGCGACAAATAAAATAAATAACAATAGTTAGGCAACATGGTCGAATATAACTCACAGTACCTCATATCTAGATAACATGGGGAGAAGAGTTTATATAATTTCCTACCAACACCCACAACTACAGCAGCAACGTCTGACTCAAAAGAATAATCATCCAGGCGTTCCTTTGTCTGGACAATTAAAAGGGGGTTAAAGCAAAAGAAAAAGAAAAATAGTTGCAAGCGGGTCAGAGCCAAAAGAGTTTTAAAAATATTTAGCAAGTGTTTAAAATACTTTAACAATTAAATCTATGATATTCTCCATATTTAAACTGGTGTCGCACTCACATGAGATACCCCTCACCTCTCATCTAACAGTGCACACCTAACGTATGTATTTAAAACACCCTAGTTACGCTACACAACCTAACTAGTATCTCACCAAAATTTTAAGCACCCAAACACAATCTCATGTCCCGCGTATCCAAGCTTTCGCCTGAGCTTATACCTTATAATCTCTCGCTTATCATATATCCATTCATTATGAATAACCTTCACTAGTTATTACACTATTCACATTTTAGTGTTATTTATCTCGTATATAATATTCTTATCTTTATATACGTATATCACATATTTTATTCCGGATTTTATACTCCCGGGTGATCCAAAATTTATTTTACAATTTATTCGTTATTCTATCTGTATATATATATATCTTCACATCTGATATATATATATACAATATACTATACACATCAAGTATATCCATACTTATGTATCACATACTTATATATCACATAATATATAAGCATAATTACCATCCCTCAGAGCTATAACTCAATGGATGCACGCTCTTAATGCTATCATCTTCCAAGGAATTACTCACACATCATCCTGGGTACCAGCGGTCGAACTCTCACACCAACTTGGTAAAAACCAAATCACGATGTATATGAAGCTGTCATAGTTTCTCACTGGAAATAAGACGAATTATACCCAAGGCATCTTACCCCCGATAAAATCACACAATATAAAAATGGACCCTATGACCTGGGGACTATAAGCAACCTTCTCCTCAAGCCAGGGGCCTCACCTACATCGCGCAACTTCCCATGATAGCAATATAGGGGTATGCTTCACATAAATATATCATCCACACACAGATATATTTATAATCATATCATATATATATACTGTCTCTATACCCGTATATAATCATATCATATATATACTGTCTCTCTCTCTCTCTATATATATATATATATATATATCATCAAATCCGTCTATTCATGTCTATCTCTCATGGCATTAGCCTGTAATCCCAAATATATAAATTCTTAAGTATTCACTTACTTATTTTAATCCCATAAGTATTCACTCACTTATGATACAATTATCACATAAATAAATTCCCGAATATTAGATTTTCACAACTAACAAGTATTCTAATTTCATCCTACTCGCACATTCGGATTCACTCATATATAATTGGCATATATATATTCTACACGCATGATATATATATATATATATATATTTATTTATTTATTTCATGCATGTAGAATATATATATTCCAATTATAAACCTGCTAAAATAATTCTCCGAGTGTCGCTCGTCCTAAACACTCCTAAAATGTATAACTCGAATCTTATTCCCGCTAACCCGAGAATTATATATCACTTGTATAATCTTTTAAAGGCCCTCACACTCTATTTGGGATCCCCTAATATTTATCTCCAAAATGAATTCTTTTCCAATCCTTTTAATCCGAGAAAAATATCCTAAAATTAACTGCCATAATCGAACCGAACCTATGGCCACAAAACGAACCGATCCGGTCCTGAAATAAACGAACCGAACCACTAGCCCCCAAAATGAACCTATCCGGCTATCTGATCAATTCGGGAGTTCATTTTCTCTTCCAACTCTGAAATTTATGATTTTTACCCTCAACAACCATTACTATAAACATCTACACACTTAGATATGCCCAACACCCCAATTTATTCTGATTCATCAAGTTAATTAAGATTTAAACCCTATCTTAATTAAACCCTAGTTTTTATTCAACTCTTCCAATTTCTCACCAAAAATTTACTCTGTTAACATGGATTTTAACCCAGATTTCATATGGAGTTGTTATCCCTCAATTTACATGAAATCCTTTCCCAAAACCCATTTTGATTCAAGAATCCCAAACCCAAAATTCATATTATTTTCACTAACTATGATATGAATAATAAACACACATAAATAATTAAAGCAAGTTAAACACTTGCCTCATTGGATAAATCCCACGACCTCGTGCCGAAATCCTC
The DNA here is from genome assembly GCA_949130495.1 of Sambucus nigra. Lineage (NCBI taxonomy): Eukaryota > Viridiplantae > Streptophyta > Magnoliopsida > Dipsacales > Adoxaceae > Sambucus > Sambucus nigra. Next base: position 101,102,159 of record OX422208.1, read on the forward strand.
TGGAGCTTGGTCGGAGTTCTCTTTTTTTCTCCCTTTTATTCTTCCTTTCTTTCCTTCTTTCTTTTCATGCCTTATTTCTTTCTCTCGTGCCCTATAAGAGTTATTAAACCCAAAATTAACTCGTATACACAAATGCGAGTCCCTACTAGTCCAAAAAGTCCCCGGAACACAAACACTACCCCAGGGTACTCTATTTTAACTATCTCGGCCCTTCTGTGACCAACCGTGCACTCGAAATTTCCATCCGAGTCACTTATCAAATATTCACCTTAATAAGTCCAACACAACTATGCACGTATTTTTCGAATAAGATATTATTATTTATCGCTTTGCCCAACCGCAACATGATATAAAATAATCCAACTTTATTTACTTATTCTCGTAAGTAAATATAACACACATCAATATTAATCCGCCACTAGCCAAATTAATATTTATCCCACACTTCAAATTCTCTTTTACTTAAAATTATCAAATCATTAAATTACACCCACTCATATAATTTAAATATCCGTAAAAGTCTGGGGTATTACAGGGCGTTACATACGGTTTGGGTGATCTCTAGGTATAACACTTAAGATGAATTTATTTTGTGATGCTCGAGCGATTTGGGGACAAATGATAATTAATGAGAAGATAATTAATACTTTAGATAATAATAGGTATTAAAGATTGATGGATTGATGTCATCGTAGGTGTACGTCGAATGGTTGCACTATATGTGCGAAACTTACACTAACTTGGATATTTTGATAAATTTATGTGGGCGTTACAGTATGTGCAGGGTCTATGTAATGTTGAATGACCATGATAATGTGTACGAGACTTAGGCAAAGTGGATATAACAATTCTATGTGTGCGTCATGGTATGTGCGGTGTCTAGTGTTACATGACTATGAAATAGTAAGTATATGACCTAAGCAAATTCATCTATGATGACGATTATTGTGTGAAAATACATTATGTTATGTGTAAGTGACAGTATGGGTCGTCGAACAATAGTGATGCATGTGATGAGATGTGTGGCGCACCATGGTATGTGCATGGTCATATAGAAAACAAATTAACAAAAGTGGTTCTGCATTTGATAATTAATTAATATTGATGAATATAATAAATGTTAATATATGTTAAAAGAAACATATTTGGAAGGTTGGGTAGTTGGTTTAGTTTCTTTAATTGCATCGTTATTTATATTGCTTATTGTTAATTAGAAATATTCTATTCTGACATTTATCTCATCTCATCTAATACTTATTTTTGCCCAAAAAAATTCCAAATTTTCATATTAATAAAACTTAAATGATTGTAACAATGAATATCAAATAAGTATTGCCAATTAATTTAAACAAGTTAAAATACCGATTTCAACACCTAATAAATTTTCAATTAATTTTCGTATATAATAAAAATTAATATTTTGAAGTTAATTAATTAATTCAAAAATAATTATTTTAATGCTAAAAATAATTTTTTCAAATTTTCGAATTAAGATATTTGCAAGTTTTAAGCGCTAAAAATATAAAGATAAAGCAAGCACAAGCAAATAAATAAATAAAGTGCGAAAAAGAAATGACATCGTAATTTTAACGTGGTTCAGCCAAATTTCGACCTACGAGCTTTCGACTCCTTTGCGCTTCACTATTGTGATCCACTTGAAGGGTAGGATCAAACCACCGCGTACAACCGTTTGCAAGCTAACACCAAGCTTCAAATCCCATGGTTCAATTTTACGAGTAGGATCAATAAACGCTTACAACCACCGTAGCTAAACTCAAGCTACTGATTACAACCCGAATCATCTAATAAACCTTCAAATGAATATAAATTTGTAGTACAATGTGAATAATGAAACTCTTGAAAGCTACAACTAATAATCTGAGTTTCTTCTTGTATGAGACTTTAATAAATGATATTGATGTAGGCTTAAGTCTTCTTCTTCAATGATTGAACAGAATGTAAAATTAATTGCTCTCTTGAATGTGTAGTAGCTAAATAATAAATTCAAATGCTCTTGAATAAATTCTTTTTACTCTTTGTCTCTAGCTCATAGTCTCATGTGTATCTTCAATGCAACACTTGAATGCTTAAATATTTTTTCAAAAAATATTTATTAGGGACAACCCCTAAAAGCATTAAATGCTCCTGATTTTGCTAAGATGAAGTAGTCTAAAAATTGATCTTCTTAAATATTATTTTGCTTCTCAATAAAAATATAACATTTAAAGCATGGAAATGAACATCCTCAAAATGGAGGTACGAAAGTAGTTCTGATGGATATCTCAAAATGTTTTCTGCAAAGATATGTTAGCCCAAGAATAGAGAGAGAAATAAAATATTCTGATATGCAAAGTGATGTTACCATTTGGTATAGAAACATATGAAGTGCTCTATCAAAAGGGTTTAAACCATCGTGTATAAAACTGACATAAAATATATAATAAATATATTATTAAATCTGTCGAAGAAAAATGATGCGCAGGGCCCAATGTGTAGTATGCCAAGTAGTGAGACGACAAAGCGAGATTAATGCGTGGCCCTAGAAGGATTAAAAAGATAACTCCCTAACTTGTCCCAACTGATAGCATGAAGTAGATGTTCAAATAGCTTAATATATATATAAATTCAAGCTTACATAACAGTACAGAATATCGTTGCTCGTGAAAATATTAAGAGATGTATAACAGGTAAGAGAAGTCTAAATCAGTATATAAATGAAGGCTTAAGAAATGTGGGGTTCCAAGGTGAATCCATTCAGCAAAAGCGATAAAAGAAGGTTATTAAAAAAAGCTTTCATAAATAGCCATTGGGATTTAATAAATATAAATAACAGTCAAACATTAATGGTCTCTATGCGTGGCTCGAGGTTAAAGAAAGGGATGTACTGTAAATTTTATGCGAGGCCCAAAGAACCTAGTCCGACCAGTTGCTAGAACTAGGCTTAAGGTAATTATTTATAAATATAGGTGTGACATAGGACAAACTATAATTGCAAACGCAGTTGACAGTACTATTGAATGGATTATTCTCTCAGAAAAAATCAGTATATAAGCACAACCCATAAATTAAAATTTACCCAAGCTATTAAAAATTAGGAGCCTCAATGTAAATGAGATACAGTCTCAAAACTAGCACGGGGCCCAGGGATGATTAGATATCATGAGATATATAACAAATATATAATAGTTATTTTAGAAAATTTAAAAGGGTTGGCCATTACATTATGGCTTACTTTGAGTTTTGTCCAGTAGAGTATAAAAAATTTGAATAAAATAATTACATGACAATAGGTTATCGAAACAAGTACATTTGACATTTAAAGAAACATGGCGTGTGGCTCCAAGCTAAAGGAAAATTTCTTTTTACCAACCATACTACTCAAGGTGTATATAATATATATAACTAATAAGTAAATATAAATATTTATAAATTTATATGTATAACTAAACATATATCTTTATGAACTATATATACATATGAAAACTATCCAAAGATTTGACAAAATATGTGTCGTGTATATGCAAACAAAAGCAAAAGAGATAGTTTAGGAGCAAAGCTAGTGATGGGACAACACACGAGTGCCCTGTTAGAGTAAGAGAATGAAAAGGCTATGAATGTCTGTAACAGGTATGGGCGTTAAAAAAAATACACTGTCTTTGTTCTTGATAAAGGAGATTTTTTTTTTTTGGTGAAAACAGGAAAGAACAACAAAAGCAGAAGCAAAAAGACCTAGCCAAAGGAAAATCCTTCCTCTTCCATCTCAGCATCCACCAATTTCATCAGCTCATCTGGAGCAACCTCGTATTCCTTGTACACACTATCCGCCTCTCTAGCAACCTTCACCATACAGTCCGCCATGAAATTACTTGCTCTTGGGATATGCACTATGTTAACCTCAAGGTCTCTAACAAGTGTCTTACAATCTTCAATGATATTGGCCAATGGGTGGTTGATGGTATTCTCCTGTTTGATAACGTTGATGGCTTCAAGGCAGTCATTTTTTAAACAGATCCTCTTCCATTTTCTTTTGAGAGCTAAATTTAATCCATGAAAGATTCCTTCCAATTCCGCGCGAAGAGGGCTCCCGGAGCCTTGGATTTTCCCAGTGAACCCAACAATCCAATCACCATCTTCATTCCTGATTATTCCTCCGAATGAGCCCATCCCACTTCTATGGTCGAATGCTCCGTCTGTGTGTATTATGTACTTTCCTGCAATAGATAACGGGTCAATACTTATTAAAGCAGAGTTTACTCCACAAACTTTTGCTCGTTTATTATTTTGGGCTTCAAACACGTAATTTACATAAATTCTAACCAAGTGAGCAACTGTTTGTGGAGTATCATCCATATTCTTAAATATAAAATTGTTCCTTGATTTCCAAATGTGCCATAAAGTAAAAATAAAACTTATATACCTTGTATCTTTGGAGTCACCCCAAATATTACGGATGATCCACTCATTAACATTACCCGTGATGTTTCTTTCAAAAGCTTGGTCGAAACCGAGGGTGCTCCATATCTCCCTAGCATGCCTGCATTCCTTTAAAAGATGGATGGTGTCCTCCAAAACTCCACACCGTGGGCAGTCTCCAATGGATGTGAGTCCTCTATGCAGACGATGCTCCTTGGTGAGGAGTTTTCCATGGAGAATGGTCCATAAAAAGGTGATGATTTTTGTGGGAATATTGAGTTTCCACAACTTTTCCCAAATTTCCCAAGTTTGGAATTCAACATGTTTCCCCACAAGATATTTATAACATTAACTTATGGAAAATTTCCCATTTTTACTCAAAGACCAAGAGGGATTGTCCCCATGATAGCTAGTACGGGAAAGGGGAAGATTCATAATATCATTTTTGGTGATCGAATTGAAAGCATTATCAATTAAAGTAGTATCCCAATTTCCATTTTCCCCAATCAACGCGTCAACATTAAGGTTGTTTAAGTCTCTCAATTGCTCTGCGGGATTGATAATTTTATTCCCAACCCACCAATCTTTAAGAATATTGATTTTTTTGCCATTCCCGACATTCCATTTGACATTACTAGACATGGTCTCACGACATTTAATGATACTTCTCCAAATGTGTGAGGAAACATTTCTTTTTTCCCAAAGTCTTGGGTTTTGATTAACTTTATATTTATTTCTTAATACCTTAGCCCAAATGGAGTTATCGTTATTAGCAATTTTCCAACCAAGTTTAGCGACATAGGCATGGTTATTAATGTGACTCTTTCTCAGTCCCAGGCCACCATTAATTTTTGGCGTGCAAACTTTATCCCAGTTAATCAGGTGGATTTTTTTCTTCTCTCTATCCTCACCCCAGAGAAAGTTTCTATTTAATCTATCAATTTCATTGCAAATCTTAATCGGGAGAATGATGTTTGGATGTTATAATTGGGTATGGTGGAGGTCACGGCTTTTATTAGAGTTTTCCTACCCGCAAAGGAGAGTAGTTTAGCTTTCCACCCCGTCAGTCTTTTCTGAACTTTTTCTATGATGTCTTTAAAATGTGAGCATGTCATTTTACCATGTATAAGTCTATTGCCAAGATATACTCCTAATTCATTAGTGATGCTCATACCAAATAAGTGACTAATATTTGAGGCCTCCCTTTTGGGGATATTGGGGGAGGCAAACACTTTAGATTTGGTGTAATTTATTTTTTGACCAGAGATATGGAAAAATTCCTCAAGAGTATCAACGATAGATTCACAAGAGGTGATATCATTTTCCGTGAAAAGGATAAGGTCGTCTGCAAAGAAAAGGTGGGAGATGTGAGGTCCCGCAGCAGACGCCCTAATACCCTTCCACTCTTTACATTTAACCTTTTCAGATATCATAGCGGATAGGTAATCCATACACATAACAAAAAGATAGGGGGACAACGGGTCTCCCTGACGGAGACCCCTAGTAGGATTAAAACTAGGGAGGGGGGAACCATTCCATAGGATAGAGGTGGTGGTGTTCCTCACACAGCTCATGATTAGGTTAGAAAAATCTTTATCAATGTTAAACCAATTTAGAACCTCCACAAGGAAGTCCCACTCAATTCTATCATACGCTTTTTCAAGATCAATTTTCAGAATAAAACCTCCTTTTTTTCCTTTTAAATTCATAAGTGTGTGGATAATCTCTTGAGTGACAATAACATTATCCGAGGCTTGTCTTCCAGGAAGGAAGCTTGCCTGAAACGGGCTAATGTTACGACACAGAATGGGTCTAAGTCTATCCACAATAATTTTAACAAGAATTTTGTAGGAAACATTGCATAGAGTGATAGGTCTGAATTGGGATATGTTTTTCGGATTATCAATTTTCGGAATAAGTGTTATGTAACTGTTATTGATATCCTTAGGAAAGGAATAATCCGTAAAACATTTTTGGCAAAAATTGAAAAGATTTATAGCAATGGTTTTCCAAAAATGTTGGTAGAAAAGTGGTTGAATTCCATCCGGGCCAGGGGCTTTAAGTCCTTTCATACTGAAGACCGCTTTCCTATCCTCCCCCAATGAAAGTGGGGTAGTTAGAAAAAAATTGTCATCATCTAACAGTCTTAAATTATCAAGATTACGCATCTGACTTTTTATATCATAATTAAATTCGGCTTTGAACAACTTTTCGAAATATTCATTTATATGTTTAGATATGATGGCACCTTTATCAATCCACTCCCCATTAATTAAAAGCTTCTTTATACTATTTCTTCTACGTCTAACAAAAGTAGAGGTGTGGAAGAACTTTGTATTTCTATCACCCTCGTTAAGCCATGAAATTCTCGATTTTTGTCTCCATAAAATTTCCTCATGTCTAAGTAAGGTGTTAAACTCATAGCGGAGATTATTTTCAAGGGTAGCAAGATTATGAGAATAATAATTTTCTTGGGCTTTCGGTATGCCACTAAGTCTTCTAAGGATACATTTTTTATTTTTAAAAATGTTACCAAAGCTGTTTTTATTCCAAATTTTAGTAATTTCAGTACAGTTATGAATATTAGTGTCAAGGCTAGCAGAATTTTTCCAGTTCATGTTAATGAGATCATTATAGTCATCTCTCTCAAACTAGCATGCCAAAAATCGAAAAGGTTTAGGACTTAAACGGTTAGTGGTCATACCTTCAAATCTGATTAAGATAGGGCAGTGGTCAGAGGCTGTGCGGGGGATGTTCTCAACACAAGCATCAGGGAATTTAAGATTCCATTCAGTATTCGCAAGCCCCCTGTCCAATCTGATGAGGGTATTAGCCATACCCTTACGACTATTCGTCCATGTCAGTTTTGGTCCCGAACAACCCAAGTCCGTAAGCTTGCATTTATTGATATTTTCAAGGAAGATAGAATTTCTGCTATCCTTTGTCTGCTTACCAAAACTTTTTTTCTCAGACTCGTCCACATGGTCATTGAAATCGCCCGCAACCAGCCAAGGGAGGTTAATGTTTTCAGAAATGTCGTGCATATTCTCCCATAAGATTCTTCGTAACCGCGGTTGTGGACAAGCATAGATGGCAGAAAAAATCCAGTCTTCGTATTTATTTTTAGTAACCATCAAATGGATAGCTTGTCTAGTAATAGAGAGGGTTTCCAACTCAATAGTGTTTTGGTTCCAAATTACCCAAATACCCCCGGATCTACCAATAGGTTCAGAGACCTCCCTGTTTGTAAAACCCATATTTTCGAAGAAGTTAACCAAGTTGTCAATGGGGATTTGCGTTTCAAGGATAACCACAACATCCGGGTTATAAATTCTTTTAAGTTCAGCAATGGTGGGTTTGAATAGAGGCTTTCCAGCACCACGACAATTCCAGATAATCGCAACCATTGATGGAGTGAGTTGGATGAGAGACTCTAAATAAAAAATTATGCACTTACATCTTGTGGCAATCTCCTGATGCAGTTGTACGTTCCTGACTTTCTCTTCTACAATTGCTGTAATCTTCTCTTCGTGTTCCCACGTCTGTTCCATTATGCTGACAATGATCTTGCCGCTGGAGATCTTCCAATTCACTCGAAAGATGACAGCCTCCTCCACATTCCCCACTAGATTGGTTAATACTTCTCCCGAGATTAGGGTCATGTTTTGGATTTGAACGTCCCCTAATAAAGCTAGAGGAAATAGGAGGTCCATTATCTATTTGGTTAGCAGGTATTTTTTCTTTGGGAGTGTGATTCTCCTGGGAGTAGTTCTCACATATTTTCGCAGAACCAAAGTTGACGTTTTGTGGTTCAGACTCTCTACATGCTGGGTTATTAAAAGTAATGACGCCCACAGTAATGCTTTCTGCCTCGCAAACTTGATTATTGGTTGTGTACTGATTCTGGCGTGTGCAGTTGACATTAGTGCTCTTCCCCATACCTGTAGGTACCGTCTGGGACGAATTAATTCCAGCGTTTCTGTCACACGCTAAGTGCGTTCCTATAGATTTATCCACTTCCCCATTTTTCCTTTTTGCTACTATTTCTTTGAAACCCCCGCTTTTTACGCCATGTGTTTTCCTTGCCTCCCTACTTTTCTGATTATTCACGTGGTTGGTATTGTGATAAGTTGCCATTTGTCCCTTCAACTGTGGGTTAGTAGCCGCCGATGCTCCTTTTCCAAGTTGTGTGTCATAATGGTTTTGGGACTTGTCACCTCCATCACTGTTTAGGATAGCATACTTATTATTTGTCTTGACTAGCAGATCTTTAGTTCCATTTGGATTTATTTTTGCTTTCTCATTATTAGCTCTCCTGTTACGTTGAACCAGCATCCATGGACCATAATGGTCTTGTTTTTTCTCCACGTCATCACTTCTACTAACTTCAATATTTCCGTTAACCGAACTTCTGAGGTGACCGTTATCAGTAATCGTAGCCGGATAATTTTCCACGGAGGTAACAGTCGGCTTTTCCGGTTGCTTATTTGAAGTGTGGTTTGGTGCATGCAGTGGGCAGTACTCTGTTTTGTGCCCAATTTTACCACATTTGAAACAAATGTAAGGTAGGAATTCATATTCCACTCTGTATTTACGACCATCCAATTTGTAGCATGGAATCAAAGGTTTTGAAAGATCAACTTCAACACAGATTCTGGCATATTTTCCCCTAGTTGACGATACCGAGTTAAAATCCGTTTTTATAGGTCTTCCAAGTTTACTACCTATTTGAAACAGGGCTCTCTCATCAAACCACTCAATGGGAAGTCTGGGTAGTCTTGCCCATAACGCTGTATGTACCTGGTTAGACTCAAAGGGGTTGAAGTTTGGAACCCACTTTCTGACTATTAAGTAATGATTATTGATTATCCATGGGCCTCCAGTCAAGACATTATAGTAATCCTCTTTCATCATGAATTTGAAAACGAAATGCCCCTCCTCCAAATCCACAACTTCATAGTCTCCCTGTAAATTCCACAGAGATGGAACTCTTGAACTAAGCAGTTTGTAGCCAATGTTTCTACCAAGTAGGCTCACAATGATGCTGTCACTCCATTTCCTTCTCAACTTTTCTACATGTTTTTTAGGTATTGATACATTTGGACACAGTGGGTCATCTTCGACTTCAACAGGATTTGAATTAAGGTCCATCTCTTGATAGCTATTCTCATGAGAGTCCTCCATATCATCATTAGACCACAAGCAGTTAGTGTTATCAAACATAATATCCGAGTTCAGTTTCTTGCCCACCACATCCTTATAAGAACGTGGTTTGCAGTTATTATCCTTTTCATCGCCGTTGGGAACTGTGGTATGTTCAGTTCCAAGACCGTTAGGGCTGTCTTCCATGATCATATCAGCATTAGATCCCTTCCTATTCTCATCGCTGGCCTCCATGTTAATTTGAGTAACCAAAGCATCTTCAGTATTTTCCAGCTCCAAATATGGAATTCATAAAGGAGATGGCATGGTGCAATCTAAAAAGTTACAAATATGGAATAAAAATTATATATATATATATACAGAGAGAGAGAGAGAGAGAGAGGCTCCTGTGCACACTAAGTTTGCACAGTGCTGACGCACACGAATTTTTTTAAAGCATTAAAAAAAATATTTTTGACTTGAATTTTTTATGTGATATTTAAACATTTCAACGACCCATGTAAAAAAAATAAACTCAAAAAAACATTTTTTACTATTTTTAAAAAATCGGTCAAACTTTCGCAGCTTTTAAAGTGCTTAAAAGCAGCGAAAGTTTGATTGATTTTTTAAAAATAGCAAAAAAAAAAAATTTAGCTGATTTTTTTTACATGGGTCCGTTGAAATGTTTAAATATCACACAAAAATAATAAACTCAAAAATATTTTTTTTACTTTTAAAAAAAAATGATGTGCAAACTTAGTGTGCACATGAGTTTGTCTCTCTCTAGAGAGAGAGAGAGAGAGAGAGGGACCTTCTCGGTAAGAACTCCTTATGGTACAGACCTCGCGGTACATACTATTTTTTAAAAATAGTAAAAAATGATTTTTTTGATGAAACTTCATGGATATGATATTCACGGTGGGAAGATCATCTCTAAACTTTTTCATAAAAAAATTCAATAAAAAAATCGCTGAGATGAGATGAAATGTAAAAAATTGGTATAAATATACATTTTTGACCGTTGAAATGTAAACAATCATCTCACCCACTTTTTATTGAATTTATTGATGAAACTTTATGGATATGATCTCGATAATGAGAAGATCTTATCCATGAAGTTTCATCAAAAAATTCAATCATTAAAGCAGTCGGCGCCGACCCAACATTTCAACGGCTGAAAATGCATATTTATACCATTTTTTAAAAAACACTTCATCTCAACGCTTTTTTTACTGAATTTTTTGACGAAAAAAATTGGCGATGATCTTCTAACTATGGACATCATATCCATGAAGTTTCATAAAAAAAATTATTTTTTTACTTTTAAAAAAAATGATATTTACCGGGATTTGCACCATAAGGAGTCCTTACAAGAGACTTTCTCTCTCTCTCTCTCTATATATATATATATATATAAGTTCTATTCATTCTTATGTCAATAATGATTATGTACATATTATTAATATCTCGTTATATTATATAACTATTAAGAAATATATTTTTATATATATAATTTTTTTTATCTATTATATCTATTATATGTATATAACTATTAAGAAATATGTTATATATATATATATAAACAAAAATATTTTAACTATTACGCAAATACATATATATACTTTTATATAGACAAAATATATAAAAAAATGTGAATAATAAATATATATAGTAAATATAAAAAGTATATAATATCTACTATATATAAACACAGAATATATAATTATATAGAGTATATATTAACAGATTATATATAAAAAATATTTATAACAATTATATAAATGTATAAATCTATAACTATAAAACTAACTAAATATAAATATGGCACAACTTAATGAATATTATGATAAGTAATAAAATAAATATATAAAATGATAACTACACTAAAAGTTGCCTAACTATTAATAGTATATAAATATATCAAAATTATATATAATATAGATAGAGAAACATTTACTTAATATTCAATAAATATATCTTTGGAATCATCAAAATCAATATATTATATTAAACTAAAATATACATTAATTACAATTAAATTAATTTAATATTAGTTATAGGTTTACTTACATTTTCGTTTAACAATCTCCCCCTTTTGATGATGACTAACAATGATTCACAATGAACCATAAAATGCACAAATCAAGCACAATTAGTGAATCATACATATTTCTCCACCTTTGATATTATCATAAATATTTTTCATATAAACTTAGTGTCGGGGGTAAAAGGCGACTTTTTTCCTATCAAAAATAATTTTTGTATGGGATCTAACCATAAATTATAAGAGGCATATACAAATATCATGAAATTTTTAATACGCATATTTTCATCATAAATTTTCTCAAATAATGTATCTGAATATTCGAAAAGGCATGAATATCATCAAATAACATATAAGTCACAAAAATGATAAATGATCAACTTTTCAAGCGCATAAATGTAAATGATACCAATTGCACTAGGTTGCATAGGGAGCATACGGGGAATGCAATGGTAGCTCAGAACAACTTTTTATGCATAATTAGAAATCATAATTCAATGTTCTCATATAGTTTGAATTAAGTACACAACATGAGTTAAAAGATAGTGACATATATAGCGACACGAAATTTTCATTTTATTCTTGCTTTGCCGTTTACGAGATACGAGCATACGATTCTCAGAATAAATAATCAAATTGCAATATCGATAATAAATCATTAAAAAATCATGATCAAGAAATTTTTGATAATCAAATTCAATAATCATTTATCTCCTCCTAAGAGATACTAATGAAGGCATATATGCATATAACAAATAATGTGCATCTTATTCATGAGATTAAAAATTTTCAATATAAAATTATGTTCAATCAAATCTCAATATATTCAAGAATCATTTTCAATTCAATAATCACATGATTTCTTAAATAAGTACAAATATCGCAAAAGTTACTTTCAAATATTATATTCTTCATGAATGTCACTAATATTCAAATAATCAGGTCAATTATATAACATGCTATGGAACAAAAACATAAAAAAAAAAAAATCAATGTTCATATTATTAAAATCAATGAATCCATATCATAATATCAACATGTAGCACATATGACTAGCAAATTTACAAAGACATTTTTGTTTCAAATTAATATACCATAATATCAAGAATTAATCCAATATTATTGCGAACAAATATATGCAAGATACATGACAAATAAAGATTATGAATTTCCATCTTTAAAAAATTATTATCAAAATCATGGATGTACAAATTAAAATGTGAAGACTAAATAATCAATGATAAACTCATATACTTTAACAAATAATCTAAGCATTGAATAATGTCAAAGAAGATCATATATCAAATGACTATTAAATATAAGACAATCAAAAACTTAAAAAATGTGTTGCTTACCACCTTACCAATACCAAAGATATATCCATGAAGTTTTCATTAAGTGTGATATTTTCATCTTTTGACAATGATACATATTCAATTTTGACTCCTTAGCAAATCATACACATTGAGAGTCCACAACTCATCAATAATTGCAACCTATACAACTGTGACAACCCACCTAATAAAATACCGTGCGATCACTCCTATATCAAATTAAAACAGGAGTCGCATATGGATCATTCTCAGCATCACTGTCGAAAACCAATTTAATTACTAATAACCTATTAGGCGGGCGTCAAAATTTTACTTAACTAATCTTTTTAAACAACTACACAATTAAAACATCCACACAGTTTATATAAATGAAACTGAAATGAAATGAAATAACCGAACACTCGGGTCAAATATGATACAACCATATCGAAAGCCGCACTAAAAGGCGGTAAAAGAATAACTAAATGCAATTGGGTTATTAGCCCGAATGTTTATACAGTACCTCCTATCTAGAGTACAAGGATAGAAGCGTCTATCGAGAACCTGCATGCATCCACAACTACTGCAGCAGACGTCTGACTCGAAAGAAGTATCATCCAGGAGTCCCTGTGTCTGGACACCTATATATATATAATATATAGCAAGAGAGGAAAATATAGAAACGGATCAGAGCCCGATTTGTGAAAATATTTTGCAAGTGCATAAATGCTTTATTTTAAAAAATATATTTTTTTATCACATATTTAAATTGGTATCGTACTCCCATGAGATACTCCTCACCCCACTTCTAATAGTGCACGCCTAACGCACTCGTCTAAAACGTTCTAATCAAGCTGCCTCGCCTAACTAATCTAATTCATCTGTCTGCTAGAAACCTAGACAACCCAAGTACTAAGGGTAAAACTTCTCTCCATTCTCAACACTGCGCTAAGTTTGTGCGTGGGGTGTCTCGCGAAGTAAAATCCAAACAAGGACCCCCCCGATGCACTACTACTTGGCAGTGTCAATGGTCGAGATCCATTAAGCCCTTAGTACAAAACAAATATATAAACATACTTATATAATAATATACATATTATACTCATTCTCATATACTTCTTACCATATGCATCCGAATAATATATCCCGATCTGAGGTTTACTAGTTATTCATCTTTATAATACACCTCCGGATATATCTCCCGGACTGAGGTTTACTTTATATTCATCTTTATAATACACACCCGGATCTATCTCTCGGACTGAGAATTTCTTTACTCTCATAGAGATATATATTACCTTGTTCTCATGCACAAGGAATATACTATATAATACACATCCAGATCTATCTCCCGGACTGAGAATCTCTATATTCTCATAAACATGTATATTACCTTGTTCTCATGCACAAGGAATATACTATATAATACACATCCGGATCTATGAATATACTATATAATACACATCCGGATCTATCTCCCGGACTGAGAATCTCTATATTCTCATAAACATGTATATTACCTTGTTCTCATGCACAAGGAATATGTTATATAATACACATCTGGATCTATCTCCCGGAATGAGAATCTCTATATTCTCATAAACATGTATATTACCTTATTTTTATGCACAAGGAATATGTTATATAATACACATCCGGATCTATCTCCCGGACTGAGAATCTCTATATTCTCATAAACATGTATATTACCTTATTCTCATGCACAAGGAATATACTATAATCACATCGTGTATATATATATATATATATATATATATATACATACATACATATACGCTCATCACTTATCAAGTGTATACCTTGCTATAATTGCCAATCTCATAAAGATATTTAAGTATTTTCCTTACTTAAATATATCTCACACCTTAATCGCTGTTTGGGATTTATATACTCTCCAGATATCCCGGTTTACAATCGTACGATAAGTATACCCTCAACTTATCTTTAACTTATAATCCCAAATTCTATCCCATTCGCCTCATAGGATTTTCTCATCCATACTCGATATATAATTATGGTTTCCCACACGCATAATTATATTGACCCAAATGGCCACTAAGAACTATCTCAATTGATGGTCGTCCCCGAACACTCTTAAATTAAATAGGTTGTGGATTCTTTTTCCACGAACCCAAGGACTACATCTTGTCCATAAAATAAATTTGAGGTTCCCACCCTATTTTAGGAACCCCAACATTCTAATTCCTCAACTTATCTATTTTCCTCGAAAATATAATTTTAGGGTCACACACTTGAAACCCTCACTTAACCCTCCTAAATTCCCTCAATTGGAGGACTATTTACCCATAAAAGATCCCTTATTTTATCCCATAAATAACCTCAAATCAATTAGAATTGGAATCCAACCTATCCAATTAACCCTAGGAAAAATTATCGAAATTCCTGAAGGGTCGATCGATCGACCCTTGGTCATCGATCGATCGAGGCTCGATCGATCGACCGTTGGCAGTCGATCGATCGATCATGCCGGACAACTTCTTCTCCGAGAAGCTGTTTCGGCCCTCAAAGCTTCTCCCAAGCTTTTATCTCCTCTCCCAACGTCCTAAAACCTCAACCAACTACTACTACTCATATAAAAATGGTTCTAAACCTCCTAGAACCCAAAACCAACAATTAATTTTGATTAATTTCTGAATTTCTCCGATTAGAAAATTATTGGGGTTTATTCGTTTTAACTCCCGAAAACCTGTTTTATCCACGGAAACCCAACCCAAAATCTTTAGGGTTTGTTATTTATCAAATATGATATGAGATTTATGCTAAAAATTAAATAAAGCAAGTAAACACTTGCCTCATGGATAAAATTCGACGATCCCGAGTCGAATCCCGCGGAGGTTGGCCGGAATCTCCTCTTTTCTCCTATTTTCTCTCCTCCTCTCTCTCTTCTCTCTTTTTCTTCTCTTATCTCCCCCTTTCCCTCTTCGTATAGGGAGAAAATAAGGGTTTACCCCTTTAAACCCCCAAAATGACTCGTTTACTCAATTACGAGTTACTTTTACTCTAAAATTTCCTGAAACTCAATTTCGACAATCGGACACTCTTTTTCGACTATCTCGACAATTTGAGACTCACCACGCAGTCAAAATTTCCATCCGAGGTACTTGACCGCAACTCGCTGATTTAACCCAATATAACTTAATGCTGGTTTGCTAATTAAAATCTTAACTTTTGTCGCTTTACTCAACGGCGACATATAATTAAAATACTCCGACATATTTACTTAATCTCAAAAGTAAATATATCGCGCATTAAGAATCATCTAATCCTTGAAATCCCAAAAATTACTATTTTGGGAAATTCTCCAAATTTCCAATTTATACCCAATTATGGAATTTAATTATCCCCAAAGGTACGGGTTGTTACATACTCCCTCCCTTACAATGGAATTTCGTCCTCGAAATTCAGATACAACCAACACTAACCTAGGATCGTGAATCAATACACATCCTAATGCCTCAAAGCGGAATGGTACTACCCAATAGCTCTTAATCGTATACTCAATCAGCACTCACCTCTATCGAGGTTTATATAATTCTATACTACCATCTCGGAAAAATCTTCAACTCTATATACTGCGTCCTTTCTATCTCAGGCGGTACATAAAACCAACTTACTAGGGTGCCCATACACCTTTCCTCGAAGTAATACTCACACATGGGTCCTCCCAATCCACAGAATTCCATTCTTCTCAAGGTTACCCAACCAATAATTCTATATCGTCGCCACTCACTTCAATGGCTTCACTGCCAAAAAATTCTAAGATCGACGCGTTCCTACCTACGTGGAATAATATTATCCTAAATATCCCTAGTGCCCAAGGCCTCTCTCAACTTCCGACATTTTCTTGGTTTCATGTGTGGGACGTCTCGAAAGCAAAATTCAGACAAGGAACCCTCCCGTTACACTACTCCCTTGCATCGTCGGTCACCGAGATATAACGGCCTAAGGCACACCAGCGGGACGTCCTAAATCCTATCTTGCTATCCTACTAACGAATTTTTACTATTCTATCCTTCTGCTTAGACGAACAGGAAAGTCTAACTAATCAAGGCGCCCACTCTCTGCAAAAGCGTTACAATCTTCATACACAAAGCATACTTCCTCAAAATTTAACTTTTCATTAAGGCATGGCTAATATCCTCAAATCAATTTCTCTAACTCCTGATTTATCCACCTACTTGCAGTGAGAGAACCATTTTAGTGCTCCTCCATAGCACAATATTTGCATAATCATACCATTATCACATGGCTCATAGTCTATAGTGTTTCATCCACACTATATGACTTTTCCACAAAACCTATGAAGAAGAGTGCGCTTGCGTTCAAATAAGGAAGTTATTTAATTAAACATAATTTTTACCACATAAGTCCTAAACATGCATCTATATGTGATTAAATACGATGATGAAACATGGTAGAACACAAATATGAGGAAAAATCCCCAAAGGGGAAAAACCTTTTATTTTCACAATAATTTTGTAAGAGAACGGCTTACAACGGATTACAATGAAAATACAGTGACACAGAAATACCCTTGGGTGTCGGTTCTGTTGTCGGCGGCTAGAACAATTCCTTTTCAGTGGGGCAGCAGTGACAAAGAGAGCGGCTTCCTCACAAATTACTCCAGATGAGTAAATGATCTTCTTGAAGGTTTAAAGATTCACACACATATATGGGAATGGTTTTGTGAATCAAAAAGGTTTAGAAAACCTTAAAAGGTGAAGTCTTATTCTGGGCAGTTTTTGTAGAATTTCGAGATTGCAAAAAGACTTAAAAAACGTGTAGAAGGAGATCATATATTTATTGAAAAATCAAGGCGGTGGCTCGTTCGAACGAGATAGCCATATCGCTCGAACAAAGGACGGATCTCGTTCGAACGAGATCGCGCGATATGCCTATCTCTCGCGAACGACTTCAAAGTCGCTCGAACGAGCTCGTCGATCGAGGCAATTCGCTTCTACACTTAGAAGAATTCTGCTTTTGATAAAAAATTAATCCAGACTTCAAAAATAATTTTTAAAAATATTTCCCAAATATTTATGCAAATATTTAAAATTCCAATATAACATTTTACTGACAGAGCGTAGTGGAGTAGTGAGAATGAGCTGAGCAGCACGTTGCATGTAGAATGATGCACGTGAAGAAAGTGGATGCATTGAATTCGGATACGGGCTGTCGAGGATGATCGTGTTGACGTGCCGAATGTAGCGGTATCAGACATATGAACTGTGATCTAGGAAAAAATAGAAAATTCCTAGCATCTACCCCGGACATTTATAAAATTATGTCCTTACAACCTACATCCTTGCATCCCATAACAGCTCTCCACTCCCTACGTCGTTAAGGTTCATACGCGGAAGCAAAATCCAGACAAGGAACCCCTCCAATTACACTACTACTTAACTTTGTCGGTCGTGGAGGTCCGTTAACTTCAAATATGCAATAGGGATTATCATATCCCTCTTCCAACAAAAGGTGGTCTGAACTTCTATCTCTAACTAGGAGCCACACCACCAAGCGCTCGTACTAATACTAAGTCCTTGCGCAAACAATCATGAGCTTAAACTCGCAGCTCAACAATAATCCTTGCGTGCCTTAAATCACATCTATAAGGTCACCACGCACTTATTTCATAATAATGAAACATCTACTCATCTAAATTCCATTTACCCATAATAATAAAGGCGAACTCAACCTGTATCCAGGTGAGATATCGTAACAACAACCTGTTCCACCCTGAAACCGCGGACACAATAGTCTTCCAATCTTTATCCTGCTATCGCTCCGATAATACCATAATATATTATACTCACAATATTACCATACTCGTATAGCACATATAAAACGAGTAGTACAAGCCAGATATATATTCAAAATATAAACACCCGCTTTTATAGCGAATGAAGGAAAATATAACTCCGCTACCGCGAAAAACACATAGGTCTACATTATACAATGTTATCGAGACAACCACAAAACTCAATTTACACACACGAGTCTAGGGCTAACAAACACCGCGACTTTATCTAGCCATGCCAATTATACCTCTTCCTTCTGAGGTTAAATTCATAATAACAACCTTGCCTTTATCTACTCCAAGTGGTTCTTGGGCCTGGTACACTTGCCCTATCTGACCAAAATTTTCTTAACTCTATGCCCCAACTAGGCACCCTAATCTTATCCTTTACTCCTACTGGGAAAGGACTAACCATGTGGCTTCGTGCTCCACATCACTATTTTCATCACTGGCCTTCCTGACCATGATAAAGTTATCAGTATTTTAGACTCTATAGCCTCGCAACTTACAATCACCTTCATAGTCTCTTTAACCTCTTTGTTAGAAGGAGACTCCACTACCGGCTTCAACAACCCTATTTCAACAAATTTTCCCATGTGGATGTCCACCAATGGGGCACATGAATACACCCACATTTTTCCGTAAGTGTTAGCAACATTTCTGTAGTGAGCCTATCATTTCTCTGAAAGTCTCTTTCTTTATTGTACCTATCTCACCTCGGTACAGGGTTCACTTCTCCATATTACTCTTTATTCACTGTCGGCCTCTGGCCGATCCTTATGTGAATAATTCAGAAACTGCACTCCTCCATATGTGGTGACCATCATTTTCACCACTTCAACATTGCTCCTACGAGTGAAAAGTTTTCCTCAAATTTTCACATCTGGGTAATTCCATACCCTGCACTAAACTAAAGCTTTTGAGCCTTCCACTCCCACTGAGTAGTGCTACAGTTTCTTTGCACCACATAACTTCAACGTATGGTCCTTATTAAAGACCTATATCGAACCCTTAGCTTTATAGGGTAATTCAACTTTAGTGCCACTTTTTATTACAGCGGTACTTAGATACCCATAACTACAATACTTTAGTAGTCGTTACAACAATCCTTAACAATCTCCATAAAGGGAGTGACCTCTACAACGGTCTTAGTCCCCCAATTTCTACCAGTTGCCCTAGCTAGGCCCCGTCTCCTGCTTCCCTCATCCCGGCCTTCCTTGGTCGGCCTTCCTCGATCAGCACACGAATCTCAGGCGAGCATGCAAAATATTTTCCATAATCTTATACTATGGCAGGAGAACGAAATATCACAAGAGAAATCAACAATCCTAATCCCGAGGCTCTATATCAAATCGAGAGAAACACTGAAAGCGTAGTACGTCCACATAAATTCCTAAGGACACTATAACCTGATGCTCTGATACCATCTGTGACAACCCGCCTAATAAAATACCGGGCGATCACTCCTATATCAAATTAAAACAGGAGTCGCATATGGATCATTCTCAGCATCACTGTCGAAAACCAATTTAATTACTAATAACCTATTAAGTGGGCGTCAAAATTTTACTTAACTAATCTTTTTAAACAACTACACTTTAAAACATCCACACAGTTTATATAAATGAAACTGAAATGAAATGAAATAACCGAACACTCGGTTCAAATATGATACAACCATATCGAAAGCCGCACTAAAAGGCGATAAAATAATAACTAAATGCAATTGGGTTATTGGCCCGAATGTTTATACAGTACCTCCTATCTAGAGTACAAGGATAGAAGCGTCTATCGAGAACCTGCATGCATCCACAGCTGCTGCAGCAGATGTCTGACTCGAAAGAAGTATCATCCAGGCGCCCCTGTGTCTGGACACCTATATATATAATATATAGTAAGAGAGGAGAATATAAAAACGGGTCAGAGCCCGATTTTGAGAAAATATTTTGCAAGTGCATAAATGCTTTATTTTAAAAAATATATTTTTTTTATCTCATATTTAAATTGGTATCGCACTCCCATGAGATACCCATCACCCCTCTTCTAATAGCGCACGCCTAACGCACTCGTCTAAAACGTTCTAGTCAGGCTACCCCGCCTAACTAATCTAATTCATCCGTCTGCTAGAAACATAGACAACCCAAGTACTAAGGGCTAAACTTCTCTCCATTCTCAACACTGCGCTAAGTTCATGCGTGGGGTGTCTCGCGAAGCGAAATCCAAACAAGGAACCCCCTGATACACTACTACTTGGCAGTGTCAATGGTCGAGATCCATTAGACCCTTAGTAAAAAACAAATATATAAACATACTTATATAAGAATATACATATTATACTCATTCTCATATACTTATTACCATAAGCATCCGGATAATATATCCCGGTCTGAGGTTTACTCGATATTCATCTTTATAATGGACCTCCAGATATATCTCCCGGACTGAGGTTTACTTTATATTCATCTTTATAATACACATCCGGATCTATTTCCCGGTTTGAGAATCTCTTTACTCTCATAGAGATATATATTACCTTGTTCTCATGCACAAGGAATATACTATATAATACACATCCGGATCTATCTCCCGGACTGAGAATCTCTATATTCTCATAAACATGTATATTACCTTGTTCTCATGCACAAGGAATATACTATATAATACACATCCGGATCTATCTCCCGGACTGAGAATCTCTATATTCTCATAAACATATATATTACTTTGTTCTTATGCACAAGGAATATGTTATATAATACACATCCGGATCTATCTCCCGGACTGAGAATCTCTATATTCTCATAAACATGTTTATTACCTTGTTCTCATGCACAAGGAATATGTTATATAATACACATCCGGATCTATCTCCCGGACTGAGAATCTCTATATTCTCATAAACATGTATATTACCTTATTCTCATGCACAAGGAATATACTATAATCACCTCGTGTGTATATATATATATATATATACATACATATACGCTCATCACTTATCAAGTGTATACCTGGCTATAATTGCCAATCTCATAAAGATATTTAAGTATTTTCCTTACTTAAATATATCTCACACCTTAATCGCAGTTTGGGATTTATATACTCTCCAGATATCCCGGGTTATAATCGTACGATAAGTATACCCTCAACTTATCTTTAACTTATAATCCCAAATTCTATCCCATTCGCCTCATAGGATTTTCTCATCCATACTCGATATATAATTATGGTTTCCCACACGCATAATTATATTGACCCAAATGGCCACTAAGAACTATCTCAATTGATGTTCGTCCCCGAACACCCTTAAATTAAATAGGTTGTGGATTCTTTTTCCACAAACCCAAGGACTACATCTTATCCATAAAATAAATTTGAGTTCCCCACCCTAATTTAGGAACCCCAACATTCTAATTCCTCAACTTATCTATTTTCCTCGAAAATATAATTTTAGGGTCACACAATTAAAACCCTCACTTAGCCCTCCTAAATTCCCTCAATTGGAGGACTATTTACCCATAAAAGATCCCTTATTTTATCCCATAAATAACCTCAAATCAATTAGAATTGGAATCCAACCTATCCAATTAACCCTAGAAAAAATTGTCAAAATTCCTGAAGGGTCGATTGATCGACCCTTGGTCATCGATCAATCAAGGCTCGTTCGATCGACCTTTGGCAGTCGATCGATCGATCATGCCGGACAGCTTCTTCTCCGAGAAGCTCTTTCGGCCCTTAAAGCTTTTCCTAAGCTTTTATCTCCTCTCCCAACATCCTACAACCTCAACCAACTACTCCTACTCATATAAAAATGGTTCTAAACATCCTAAAACCCAAAACCAACAATTAATTTCGATTAATTTCTAAGTTTCTCCGATTAGAAAATTATTGGGGTTTATTCGTTTTAACTCCCGAAAATGAAAACCCGTTTTATCCACGAAAACCCAACCCAAAAATCTTTAGGATTTGTTATTTACCAACTATGATATGAGATTTATGCTAAGAATTAAATAAAGCAAGTAAACACTTGCCTCGTGGATAAAATCCGACGATCCCGAGTCGAATCCCGCGGAGGTTGGCCGGAATCTCCCCTTTTCTCCTCTTTTCTCTCCTCCTCCCTCTCTTCTCTTTTCCTTCTCTTCTCTCCACCTTTACTTCTTTATATAGGGAGAAAATAAGGGTTTACCCCTTTAAACCCCCAAAATGACTCGTTTACTCAATTACGAGTTACTTTTACTCTAAAATTTTCCGAAACTCAATTTCGACAATCGGACACTCTTTTTCGACTATCTCGGCCATTCCGAGACTCACCGCGCAGTCAAAATTTCCATCTGAGGTACTTGACCGTAACTTGCCAATTTAACCCAATATAACTTAATGCGGGTTTTTCAATTAAAATCTTAACTTTTATCGCTTTACTCAGCGACGACATATAATTAAAACACTCCGACATATTTACTTAATCTCAAAAGTAAATATCTCACGCATCAAGAATCATCTAATCCTTGAAAATCCCAAAAATTACTCTTCCGGGAAATTCTCCAAATTTCCAATTTATACCCAATTATGGAATTTAATTATCCCCAAAGGTACGGGTTGTTACAACAAGTTTGAAGATTTTCTCTTTGATACCAAGGATCTGTTAGGTCCATAATAAATGATAATCATCAAGATTAATAATAACTAGCAACATATGACATACTAATATATAATAATAACAATAAATTTTGTTAAGATGAAAAAATAAATTTATTATCCTTAGTGTGCATTGACTTATACAAAAGTATATTTATTCACATTTTCATCCAATTAACACATTTTGAGATTAGTATGAAATAAATCGAATTACAAATCATCAAAGATTAAAATATTTTCAAGATAAAGAATGGTGTTCATTTCAAGTAAGAATACAAACATGCAAATAACATTTTAAAAAGTTATATAAATTCAAAAAAGTACTAAATATTAATCTCATTTTTTGGTTCAAGTATCAACACTTGTCTTGCACCTAAAAATTTTATCTTTTGGAACCCAATATGAGTGAGGTTGTTTAGGGTTAACATGCATAAGAGGTTTCTTTAGGAATCCAACCTAATTTAGTACTGTAATACCTTCTTTTTCTAAAATATCAAATTTTAGAGTAATGTGTATGTCTATCACAATATGTGCATAAGATTTAGAATGACTACGTGCGGCATTATTTTGAAATAAATTGGAATAACTTTTTTCTCATTTTCTTCATTATATCCAATACCATTTTTTAAACTGAATTCTTTGATTTTCCATAATTTTATGAAAATATTCATTTCTTTTACTAAAAGTATCTAATGATTTTTTTAAATAATATATATCTCTTTTTAACTCACTATTTTCACATTCAAGAGGGTTAGTGACCACTATAGATTTTTTCTTTTTCAAGGCTTTAATTTCATTTTTCAAAGATTCATTTCCTAATTTTAAATTATCGAAATCTTTTGATATAGAGTCAGATTGAGCATGAGCCTTTGTAAGTGTAATAAACTTCTTTCTAAGATCATTATATTTTTCAAATAATTCATTAAAGGCATCTTGTAATGCATCATAGTCATCAATAATATCATCATGATTTGAACTATGGGTAGAATATGATTCATTATCACTAAAACTAGGGTTAAAATATGCCTCCTCATTATTATTGATCATGAAATAACAAGTATATTTTTATCTTTATTACTAGATTCGTTAACATTAGCATATAGGCAAGGATTGAATTCTTCCTTTAAAATAAATCTTGAAATACAGGGTTAACTATCTGTCCATTTTCTTCTCACAAATTGAAAGAATGAATGGCTACAAGAGATTAAACATTTGAGCATACAAATAATAAAAATGTATAGTGCAACATTTAAGATAAACAAAGAAAAGTTTGCCATGATCTATAACTCTAGGATTGTTAAATCCAAAAATAATCACAGCACTAACTCTGATACCAATTGTTGCCCAGAAAAATACGCAAGAGGTGGGTGAATTGGGATTTAGCAAACTTTTTGGGTTAAATTAAAATTTCAGAAAATATTTAATTTAAACAATTAATCCAAAATTTCAGATTAATAAAACTTAAATGATTGTAACAATGAATATCAAATAAATATTGCCAATTAATTTAAACAAGTTAAAATACCGATTTTAACACCCAATTAATTTTCGTATATAATAAAAAATAATATTCTGAATTTAATTAATTAATTAATTCAAAATTAATTATTTTAGCCCTAAAATAATTTTGTCAACTTTCAGAATTAATATATTTGAAAGTTTTAAGAGTTGAAAATATAAAGATATAGCAAGCACAAGCAAATAAATAATTATAATACAAAAAATAAATGGCATCGTAATTTTAACGTGGTTTAGCCAAATTCCGACTTACGTCCACGAGCCTAGAGCTTCCGACTACTTTGCGCTTCACTACCGTGATCCACTTGAATGATAGGATCAAGCCGGCGCGTACAACCGTTTTCAATCTAATACCGAGTTTCAAACCCCGTGGTCCAATTTTGCAGATAGGAACTAATCACCGCTTACAATCACCGTAGCTAAAATTGAGCTACTAATACAACCCGACGCTTTTAACAAAGCTTCAAATGAATCTGAATTTGTAGTAAAATGTGAATAATGAACTCTCCAAAGCTACAATTAATAATCTAAGTTTCTTCTTGAATGAGACTTCAATAAATGATGTTAATGTAGGCGCAAGTCTTCCTATTCATTGATTGAGCAAAATGTAATATTAATTGCTCTCTTGAATGTGTAGTAACTGAATAATAAATTCAAATGCTCTTGAATAAATTATTTTTACTCTTTGTCTCTGCTCATAGTCTCATGTGTGTATTCAATGCAACACTTGAATGCTTAAATATGTCTTAAAAAAATAGATCTTAGAGACAAACCTTAAGAACATTAAATGCTCCTAATTTTTGCTGAGATCAAGTAGTCTAAAAATCGATCTTCTAAAATGTCATTTTTCTTCTTAATAAAAATATGACTGTTGAAGCATAGAAATGAACATCCTCAAAATGGAGGTATGAAAGTAGTTCTGATGGATATCTCAAAATGTTTTATGCAAAGATATGTTAGCCCAAGAATAAAGAGAGAAATAAAATATTCTGATATATAAAATGATGTTAGTCATTTGGTGTAGAAACGAATGAAATGCTCTGCCAAAAGGGTTTAAATCATCGTGTATAAAATTGACATAAAATATATAATACATATATTATTAGCACTGTCGAAGAAAAATGATGCGTAGGGCCCGATGCGTAGTATGTACACCACCAAGCAGTGTGAGGACAAAGCAAGATTAACACGTGGCCCTAAAAGGATAGAAAAGATAACTCCCTATCTTGTCCCAACTGATAACATGAAGTAGCTATTCAAATAGCTTTATATATATATATATATATATATATATATATATATATATATTAGCTTACATAACAATATAGAATATCGTGGCCCGAGAAAATATTAAGAGATGTATAACAGTTAAGAAAAGTCTAAATTAGTATATAAATTAAGGCTTAAGAAACGTGGATTCCAAGGTGAATCCATTCAACAAAAACGATAAAAGAAGGTTATTAAAAAAAGCTTTCTTAAATAGCTATTGGGATTTAATAAATATAAACAACAGTCAAACATAAATGGTCTCTATGCATGGCTCGAGGTTAAAAAAAGGGGTGTATTGTAAATTTTATGCGAGGCCCAAAGAACCTAGTCCGTTCAGTTGCTAGAGCTAGGCTTAAGGTAATTATTTATAAATATAGGTGTGGCATAGGACAAATTATAATTTCTAAGGCAGTTGACATGACTATTGAATGGATTATTCTCTAATAAAAAATCACTATGTAAGCACAGTCTATAAAATAAAAATTCACCCAAGTAATTAAAAATTAGGAGCCTCAACGTAAATGAGATACAGTCTTAAAACTAGCGCGGGGCCCAAGGGATGGTTAGATATCATGAGATATATAACATATATATTAGCTGTTTTAGAAAATTAAAAGAGGTTGGCCATTATATTATGGCTTACTTTGAGTTTTTTCTAGTAGAGGATATAAAATTTGAACAAAAGAATTACATGACAATAGGTTATCAAGTAAATTTGACATTTGGAGAAACATGGTGTGTGGATCCAAGCTAAAGGATAATTTCATTTTAGCTATTATACTGCTTAAGGTGCATATTAACTGGTATTATTGAAGTGAATCCTGGTCCATTGATGTCGACTAACATTTCATGCTATGTTTTTTGTTAGCTGAATATTTTAAATATTAGGGGGATGTGTAGCTAGAGAATTACTTTATTGCTTAGTTTAATTTTTCATTCCAATCGTTTATTTTATGAGACAGTTGTATTGAGATTTAATGGATCCTTGGACTCTATAATTAGTTTGTGATTTTATTTGGAGAGATTATGTTGATGACTTTATATCATTTAAGTTTTAAATTATTGGAGTTTTAGCATGGTGATAGATCTTATTGTGGTGGATGGTTTATTTATTGTGATTTACCTCAAATTATATCTTGTGATATTTTTTAAATGTCTCATATATTTGTCACATGCTAAGAAAAATATTTTAATTATAACAGTCGGCATATTTTGGTATCGGGGCCTGATCACCCTCAATAGCAAAATATGTCGGTTCTTACAAACACTGGCTAAAAGAAAATAATAATATATACATGGTGGATAAAATAAAAAAAAACTAATGTAGATGTTGACACCAAAATTAATATGCTGATATGGACGAGTAATATGAAGACACGTGTCAATCTACTAGGCATAATAGCAATGAGGAAGTTCATTTCCCCGACCAACTCATGTTCTCTCCGAGCAACGAGGATACACCGAGGAGCTTCAGCACTCCGAGGTACTCTAGCACTCCGAGGTACTCTAGCGCTCCGAGGTACTCTAGCGCTCCGAGGAACTAAGGCGGTCCGAGCTGCATCTCGGCCGTAGCATAAACTGCCATCTAATCAACAGTTCAATTATTCATTGAATGTTTATCATCTTGACGCACACGCTGCATTAAATGTATTACCATTTCATATGCATATCATTTAATGTATCAACCCTTTCATGTACAGCCTAAGGGCTATAAATACCTTGTATCACCCTCATTTAAGGGGAGGGGAATTTCTTGATAGAACTTGTAATCGAGAATTCCCAAACACTCAGCAATAACATAACAGTGGACGTAGGCCATTCTTATAAGGCTGAACCACTTTAAAAATCTTTGTCTCATTTTATTTATCTGTGATTGAATAATTAGAGCGATCTAATTTTTTACATCAACAGATTGGCGCCGTCTGTGGGAAACGACTGTTGCTATCGTTTTTCACCAAAAATCATTTATCATCAATGACAGATAATCCAGAATCCAGTAATCGAAATGCTGGAAATGCTGGAAATCCTACAAATCCATCTGCACCTCCAGATCTGGCTGGAATTATGACGAATCTGGCTGAAGGACAAACCGCCATGCAAGAAACAATGAGGCAACTCATTCAAACTCTTCACGGCGGTGCACCTACCCATTCAAGGCAAAGGAGTGATCGTGGGCAATCGCGATCCAAGCGTACTGGGTCATATCGTAATGAAGAATCTAATGATTTTTCTTATCAACCTGGGCGAACTTCATCGATACGGGCTACGGATACAGATCAACATATCACCCTCTCTCCGGAGAGAACTAGCGCCCTGTAAAGATTAAGCAGGGTGTCTCCTTTCAGTCGGTTAGGACCAAGGAGAAATATGAGTCCACCTAGAGCCCCATCGAGAAGCTTTCGACCACCATCAGGTCTGAGAGAAGGATCAGCACAATCACGACTAGCTACTCGTCGAGATAGATCTCAGGAAGCTACGTCAGAACAATCAATTGCTCGGACTAAGCGGCCCGAGGAAGGAAATGAAGCATGGAAAGGTTCCATTCAGCGATTGGAGGATAGACTTGGAGAAATGGCAAAAGAAAGGAATCCCTTACAGAGAACTTTTGTTCAAGGGACACCTTTTGTGCAGGCCATTGTGAATCTTCCTACACCATCGAAATTCAAAGCACCTGTAGTGACCCCTAAGTATGATGGAAAGACAGATCCTGTTCTTCATATAGAACAATATTAAGCTGCTACCGACATATATGCCGTCCCCGACGAGATGAGGTGTAGAGCATTCTCGGGAACTCTTACCGGATCTGCACAGATATGGTACAATAATCTTCCTCGGGGTAAGATTTCGACTTTTATTCAGTTAGCCGAGTTGTTCATTGGCAATTTCTATTTTGGAGCAAAGCCGATAAAGCGAGTAGCGCACTTGTTAAGTGTTAGATAAAAATCAGGTGAGAGTACTAGAGATTACATAACTCGTTTCAATAACGAGAAGTTGGAAGTCATAGATTACGAAGAAAAGACAGCGATCACTGCTTTGATGAGTGGATTGCTTCCTAACAAGTTATACTACACTTTGGCCAAAGATCCACCTAAAACTATGTCGGAGTTGATGGCAAAAGCGGCCAAAATCATGAATGCCGAGGAGGCTATGGCTGCGAAGAAGAATATGGATAAAGAAACCAAGGTGGAGGTTGACAAATCTAAGAAGAAAGAGCAAAAAGGTAATGGTGGTGACAAGCACTCCAAGAATAATAGGACGTCATGGGAAGTCCTGAAGAAATACGATAATTATACTCCATTGAAAATGGGTATTAATCATGTTTTGGAAGAAATCAAGAATAACGAAGAAATCAAGTGGCCAGATAAACTGAGGACCAATCCTGACCTGAGGAATAGGGCCAAATATTGCGAATTCCATAAAGATCATGGTCATACGACCAAAAATTGCATAGCCCTTCAGAACGAGATTGAAACGCTCATCCGAAGAGGAAAGTTGTCAAAGTATGTAGATCGCAGAGGTGAAAGGAAGAATGATGATAGAACTAGAGATCGTTCCAGATCTCCTCGTCGGACGGAGGAGAAAAAGAAAAGAGATCATGAAGATGATCCAGATGAAGACCCCGATCTTCCAAAAAAGCCAAGGCAGCCTGAACGAGAGGTATTTTCCATACGTTTTGGGTCATTTGATTGTAATGTTATTACAGGAGGAGATGCTGGAGGGGGAGACCTTACTGCAGAAAGAAAGGCCTATCTCGGAGAGGCTCAAGCCTGCTCATATATTCAACGAATAAATCTTGCCGAGGAAGGTAAATAAAGAGAAGCTAGTTATTGGTTTTTCAAAAAACGATTTGGCAGGTATTCTTTACCCTCACGACGATCCTTTGGTGATCAAAATGAGGATGAAAGATGTGGTGATTTCAAGGGTGTTGGTGGACAATGGTAGTTCGGCAGACATCATGTACTATTCATGTTTTGATAGCTTGAATTTGAAATTATCTCAATTGGAACCTTATCACAGACCCCTTCTGGGTTTTGCTGGCGAGAAAGTTTTTCCACTTGGGACGATCAAGTTGGACATATTCATTGGAACTTGGCCTGCTTGTCGAACAGAAAGAATACGCTTCTTTGTGATGAACAAGAATGTGCAGTCAGCCTACAACATCATCATGGGAAGAGTTGGTTTGAAGAATTTCGAAGCAGTTCCATCTACAGTGCATCAATGCTTAAAATTTCCAACAAACTTCGGAGTAGGAGTTGTGAAAGGTGATCAAAAAATAGCTCGGGAATGCTATTATTCATCTGCCGAGCAAGAGGAGCTTGAGGAATCAAGGAAAAAGACTACTACCTACCAGGTGGAGGAAGGTACAGAAATTGAAACTCTTGATCCCAGGGATGAATCCCAACTTGTAAAAGGACAGGTGGTAGAATCTACAGAAAATGTTATTCTGGACGAGGAGCACCCTGAACGAGTAACCCAGATAGGTTCGTCGTTGGATGCTTCAATAAAACAAGAGTTGATAACTTTCTTGAGAAATAGGAAGAATACTTTTGCATGGAGTCACGAAGACATGCCAGGAATAGATCCAAACTTCTTATGTCATGAACTCAATGTGAATAAGGAGATCAAGCCTGTGAAGCAGAGAAGAAGAGTGTTTAGTCCCGAGAAGAATCAGGCTATACAAGAGGAGGTCGAGAAGCTCCAGAAAGCCCAATTCATTGAAGATGTGAAATATCCAGACTGGTTAGCAAATGCGGTGATGGTAAAGAAGAAGAATAATAAATGGAGAATGTGTGTTGATTTCACTGATCTTAACAAAGCATGCCCGAAAGATCATTTTCCATTGCCCAGAATAGACCAGCTAGTGGATGTTACTTCGGGACATGAGCTGCTCAGCTTCATGGATGCATATTCTGCCTACAACCAGATCAAAATGAAACCTGAAGACAGGGAAAGTACTTCTTTTATTACCCCAAGGGGAACTTATTGTTATAATGTCATGCCTTTTGGTTTGAAAAATGCATGTGCAACATATCAGCGGCTGATGAACAAGGTTTTTGCTGAACAAATCAGTTGCAACATGGAAGTCTATGTCGACGATATGCTAACAAAGAGCAAGAAAGCTGCTGATCATCTAGTTGACTTAGGTCAGACCTTTGATCAACTAGATAAATACCAAATGAAGCTCAACCCGACGAAGTGCACCTTTGGAGTACGAGAATGAATGTTCCTCGGATACATCGTCAACCAACGAGGTATTGAGGCAAATCCAGAAAAGATCAAATCTCTTTTAGGGCTGCGATCCCCAACGACGAAGAAAGAAGTACAGAGTCTTACAGGATGAGTTGCGGCGCTCAATAGATTTGTGTCCCGAGCAACTGATAAATGCCTCCCATTCTTCAAAACACTTCGAAAAACTTTTGAATGGACTGATGAATGTGAAAAGGTCTTTCAAGACTTGAAGAAATATTTGGGAGCACCTCCATTGTTGTCCAGGCCAATAACAGGAGAGAAGTTGTACTTGTATCTGGCGGTATCAGAGAATGCAGTTAGCTCAGCATTGATTAGATTGGAGAATGGAGTTCAGAAACCCATCTATTACACAAGTAAGGCTTTTCGAGGTGCAGAAATCAGATATCCAAAGCTAGAAAAATTGGCATTGGCATTAATTGAAGCAAGTAGAAGAATGAGGCCATATTTCCAGGCCCATACAATCGTCGTATATACCGACATGCCATTGAGACAAGCCCTTCACAAGCCAGAAAAATCAGGAAGACTGATGTACTGGGAAATAGAACTCGGTGAATATGATATTGTGTATGAACCCAGATCATTATTAAAAGGGCAAGCTGTAGCAGATTTTATAGCAGAGTTTACATACCCTGATACGCCCGAGGAGCAAAAGGTGCTCACTGACCAACCTGTGGATGTTACAGGATCAAAAGACATAAATCCAGACCAACTCCGGTTGGTAAAAGGACTTATGGATGAAGAAAGATCATCAACTTCGAGCTCAGACCAGCTCCGGTTGGTAAAAGAGCGAGAAGAGATGGTCGACGAGGAGCGAAAAGTGTCAGGGGAGGATGAAAAGAAGCAACACATATTTCATCGAGGAACCCTGTCAGATAAGGAATTTGAAGACGGATTGCCCATATGGTGATTATATGTAGATGGCTCATCTTGCACAGCAGGTTGCGGGGCAGGAATTGTTTTGAACACCCCAGACGAGATTGACATGGAATATGCTTTACGATTCCAATTCAAAGCCTCCAATAATGAGGCTGAGTATGAGGCCATGATAGCAGGTTTAAACTTAGCAAAAGTTATGGAAGCACGGCAAGTAATTGTATTCAGTGATTCTCAATTAATTGTAAATCAGATGATAGGAACATATGCAGTTAAAGGAGATTTAATGGCGAAGTATCATGCAAAGGTGATGGAGTTACTGACAGAATTTGATGCCATTCAATTGGTGAGAATACCGAGGATGAAGAATGTACAAGCAGACGCACTGGCCCGACTAGCATCAGCTACTCGTACCGAGCTGCGAAGAACGATACCAATTGAAGTACTGGAAAGTCGGAGCATAGATGAAAACCTGACGATGAATGTTATTACCCTTGATTTAGGACCATCTTGGATGGATCCCATCAGGGTATATATTGAAGAGGGAGAATTGCCAGAGGACAAGCTCGCTGCCAAAAAATTGAAGTATAAAGCTGCTCGGTATGTATTAACTAATGGTATTTTATACAGACGAGGAATTATGGTAGGTTTACAGAGATGTGTACATCCCTCCGAGGTGAAAGAGTTGATTGAAGAAATCCATGAAGGGTCTTGTGGAGCTCATGTAGCAGGTCGAACACTTTTACAAAGGGTAATGACTCAAGGATACTATTGGCCGACGATGAGGGCTGATTGTATAGCCTATGCTAAGAAATGTGACAAGTGCCAACGTTTTTCCTCTATCCGACGAACTCCACAAGCATTGTTGACACCAATAACTTCCCCTTGGCCATTTTCCATGTGGGGAATTGATTTGGTTGGACCACTGCCGATCACCCGAGGAAGATTCAAGTACCTCGTCGTTGCAGTGGACTATTTTACTAAGTGGGTAGAAGCTGAGCCGCTTATTGATATGACATACGAGAAGGTATACCAGTTCGTTTGGAAGAATATCATCTGTCGATATGGTCTCCCTCATGCCTTCATCACAGACCATGGAACCCAATTTGATAACGAGGAATTTGCTGCCTATTATCATCAGTCGAACATTTTGAAGGTTCATTCAGCACCAGGCCATCCTTAAAGCAATGGACAGACTGAAGTGACGAATAGAACACTGCTAAATGGTTTGAAGAAAAGGCTAAGTGAAGCTAAAGCTAACTGGATTAACGAGCTACAATCAGTATTGTGGGCTTACCGAACAACTCCCCGAGCAGCGACTGGAGAATCACCATATATGTTGGCATTTGGAAGTGAGGCTGTAATACCTGCCGAGTTGGGTCTTCCAACGCATAGAGTACTGAATTTCAATTCTCCTGTCAGTGACTTGATGAGAAGACTGGATTTGGATATGCTCGAGGAGGTCAGAGAAGAGGCAACCATTAGGAATGCTGCTTATCAACAACGAACAACTCTTTTCTACAACAAAAGGGTGAGGAAATGCGATTTAAAGGAAGGAGATTATGTGCTAAAGAAGGTAATTCAGAAACACAATAAATTGGAGGCAAACTGGCATGGACCTTACCGAGTTACAGAAGTTGTTCGACCAGGAACTTACCGAATAGCAACTCTAGAAGGAGAAGAATTCAAGAATGCTTGGAATGCTGAACACCTTCGCAAGTATTATCAATGATGTTAAATGTACAACGGTTCCATCAATATGAATAAAACGATGATGTTTTCACCATTTTTCTCTCCTTTGTTTGAAAGTTTTTAGTGGAATACTAGTGTTGTACACTACGCTACTCGACAGCAAAAAGAAGATGATAGTTCGAAAGAACCAAAAAATATACTCCTTTGGTTAGGAGGCGTACACTAGCGTGACCAACTAAGGTTGGTAAGATAACTAGTGGACAGATAGTTCGAAAGAACCAAAAAATATACTCCTTTGGTTAGGAGGCGTACACTAGCGTGACCAACTAAGGTTGGTAAGATAACTGGTGGACAGATAGTTCGAAAGAACCAAAAAATATACTCCTTTGGTTAGGAGGCGTACACTAGCGTGACCAACTAAGGTTGGTAAGATAACTAGTGGACAGATAGTTCGAAAGAACCAAAAAATATACTCCTTTGGTTAGGAGGCGTACACTAGCGTGACCAACTACGGTTGGTAAGATAACTAGTGGACAGATAGTTCGAAAGAACCAGATAGTTCGAAAGAACCTGATAGTTCGAACCCATGACCAACTCCGGTTGGTAAAAGGGCAAGAACAACATTCTTAAAAAAGCCAATCTCGGTTGGTTTGAAAACAAAATATGCCAACAAGTTGGTCGGAAGGTAAAATCATTCCAGAAAATACAAAGAATTCCAAACTGAACCAAGTATAGTTGGTCGGTGATCAACTATACTTGGTCGACGAGGATAAATTATCGACCATGGTTGGTCGGACACATTTTATGAAAAAGTTTACCAAGTATGGTTGGTCGGGGATAAAAACCCATCAACTGTAGTTGGTCGACAAACACAATTTAACAACCTTGGTTGGTTGGAAACATTTTAAACATTTTATACTCATTACTTTATTATTAAGTAATTAAGCAACATTGATACTTGTAATTTTGATTACTAAGTTGGTTGATGAACAGCACCATATTGTTATCTTTTTAACAGATACATATGCACAAATGTAAAAATGTTTGATAAACACAAGACAATAACAATACAGATTTGCAAACAGAAAATGAAATTCTTTCATTAAGGTCAAAATATATTACAAGCTACATATATGTGCTAATTATTACATTGAAAAACCTATTCTATTGGTTTCTTTCCTTTAGCTTTTGAAACAGGTTCCTCGCCGGCAGGAGGGTCCTCCAGGAAAAGAGGAGAATTGATGAAATTAATATCTCTGAGCATTCTGACGTTCATCACAGAAGGTGTATCCAAGAGATGCTCGGGACGAGATAATTCAGTCTGAGAATGAAGACTATAGTCGCCAAGGTATTTTGAAATTAAACTCTGAGGAATGGAACGAGCTGGGATCCATTCCATGTCCAATTTGAAAGGTGGCACAAGCAAGTCTAGTAACCCTGGAGCATGATAATCCCATAAAAAATGCCCTTGCTCCAATTTTAGTACACCCAGGGCGTTCAACCACCCCTGCTTGTAACCTTCATTATTGGCATGTTCAATACGAGCATCTAAATGAACAAGGGCTTCATTTTATCCTGCCATCCAAAATTCCCTGGGCTATTTATGGAATTGGAAGGTTAATCTATCTAATTGTTCGTGAAGGTTCCTGGCAAAAATATCTTTATCATTCAAAGCAGACTTCGTTGCAGTAAGTTGATCTTCCAAAGATAGATTTTTCTTGGACATTTCAGATAAAGCCCGATCTTTGGCGTTCAATTGGTATGCTTGAGTTTCCAATGTTGACAGAGTACGAGATTCTTCAACATTACGGCTGAGAACTCTTGATCGACTCCGAGCAGGTGGAGAATTTTGCTCCTCGACAACATTTTGAACAGCTCTTCCTCGCCCACGAGACCCTCTTCCTCGTCCCCGAGCAGTAGTGGAAATACCAGATCTTCTCAGAGCATCTAACTCTTGCCTTAATTTGGCATTCTCAACCTCTAAGAACGAGAAACCTTCATCGGTAACTTGTACTAAAGCAGTGGAAGATGACGTTGTAGATTCATACTGTGCCAGCTTTTTTTGCAAATTATTGTTCTCTTGTTCCAGCAACTCAGCAATCTGCCTGCAGGCCTCAACTTCACCTTTTAAAGTTCTTTCCCTAACATCGTATCCAACAAGGATCTTTTTATGGCCTGTCTCAGAAGAAAGCTGTTGATATCTATTTTCATATTCCTTGTGCAGCAAAGCAGTTGATTCATTGTGTTGATGTTGTAGATCTTCTAAGGTACAATGAAGTTCCTCGATCAATTCATAGTAGGCCACACTGTTGCCCACAACTCGGTCAAGTAAATCCTTCAAGTACCGATAAGCCTCAATTGCTTGTTCTGAGGCATCATGGCCAAGGATGTCAGCAATTTCTGATACACTCAAATTTGTATGACCAGCTTTATAATACTCATGACATTGCTGCATCAGCTTTGTATCATGTGCAGATATCAGTTCCATTCTAGCCACAAACTAAGGATGAGAAGAAGACAACAATCAATAAAAACAAATCATCAACAACAGAGATGAACAAAGATGTATTTTATTAGATCACAAAAGGATTACATTGTTTGATTACAAATAATGAAAGATAGAAATGATACCGAACAACTTCACACCTTTTCCTTATCTCCCAAGACTTTCTCGGGAGGCTGGGACGAGGAGCTTGGTTGCTCGGTGGAAACAGCAGCCTGATCAGCAGGAGTCGAAATTTTCTCAGGAGGAGGAGGCATGGAAGAAATGTCCTCGTTGGCAGAAGGAAGAGAGGCAGGGACTTGATCACCTATGGCCATGGAAGATTCATCAGAGATAGGCTCATCTTCTTCTTCTTCTATAATTAGTGGGGGAGGACCAGGGAGGTGTAGCTGGAATAGCCCAGAGTCTTCTTTGATCTTCAATTCCTGCAGGGCAGCTACCCAGCCATCTCAGAAGTATTTCAACTTCCCGTATTGAACTTGGGATGTCATCGCAGTAATCCCCTTGTCCCATCCTTTATCCCAGCCAGCGCTGAAGGATTTTTTAACTGCGAGCTTTCTTTTCAGTTTTTCCGAGGAGAGCTTCACGTCCAATTCTTCCTTTTGACCCTTGATATCTCGCAGGGCGGACAACTCTTCCTCTGCCTTTTTCAGATTATCTTCAAGCTCTCCAAAGTTCTTGAGCTTGTCGTCATATTTCTGATGCTCGACCTCTAAACTTTTCACCTTATCCTCCAAACTCTTGGAGATCTCAGCCATCTTCACCTTCTCGGCCTCAACTATAGATAACTTTTTCTCCCATTCAGCTTTGTCCTCGTTATACTGCTGACGAGAATCCTTCAAAGATTGGGTTAAATCCAGCAGAGCAGTATAAGAAGTCGTATAGCTCCTATACTGCAGCAAATATGACGCAGACCTGATGTGCTCGTCTGCAACGTTCTTATGCAAACCCCAGATAAGTTTCAGATGCTTAATATTAACCTCTGATTCTTTTGGAGTTTTTCTTTTGCTATCAACTGCAAATAAATACATAATGAGATATCAGTCATACATTTTGTCAAACATGATAAAAGCATAATTTCATAAGTAAAGGAAAATGAGAATAAACCTATCCCATTGCCATATGGGGGGCATTTGGGACCTTCATACACTTTGTCTCCGACTAAAGGAGCATGTTGCCAATTTTTGAAAACTAACCCATGTTCAAAATAATCTCTATTTGCATCAGGGAGGTTAACTACAAGAGCCCTATTTAAAAACCTAGTTTTTAAATAATAAACATTATCTAAAATAGCCCATCTATAGCAATACATAATCTCAGGAATCCCTATACGAGTTCCATGAGTTAGATTTAATTTATACACCCCATTAATTATTCTCCATGAATTGGGGGCTATTTTTGCAGGAACAACGTCAAAGTACTGACAGAACTCTAAGCATAAGGGGTTTGGCGGAAAAGAAAATCCACATTCGGCAATGAATAGACTGGGGAACCAATGTCCCTCAGCCAATCGAAAATAATCTAAAGACTCAGAAAGAACCTCCAGAGTTACCCAGGAAGGAATGGAAAAATCGAAACGAAATTTCTCAACAGACTCCACAATATAAACCATACTGAATAAAAGAAATACAGAAGAAAAGAAGAGAATCTTATAGGAAAAAAAGAAGGGCTGACAACTAGCGAAGGACAAGATGAACGCACAAGGGAGAGAGAGAGAACAGAAAGCTTGAATCCAGAAAATTGGAAAAGGTAGACGACGGTATGGTTACCTAAGAAGTTTAAATACTTTACCTTGGGAAGCTGCGAAGGAAATGATTACACAAAAGAAACTAATACGCCACTGGCGGCTAAAAGGACAAAAATGCACGAAGATCAAAGCACTCATGAAAATTCGAAAAAGGCGGATTCTGTGAATTTGAAAGAAATTCAAATATGAAGAAAAGGCTCCTAGAACCCAGGAAAGTCATTTAATATTGCCTTATACCGAGAAAGAATGTTCCATACTCCTCAAAGTTCGAAATATGAAACATTGGGGGCTTCTGTTGATACCAAAATTAATATGCTGATATGGACGAGTAATATGAAGACACGTGTCAATCTACTAGGCATAATAGCAATGAGGAAGTTCATTTCCCCAACCAACTCATGTTCTCTCCGAGCAACGAGGATACACCGAGGAGCTTCAGCACTCCGAGGTACTCTAGCACTCCGAGGTACTCTAGCGCTCCGAGGAACTAAGGCGGTCCGAGCTGCATCTCGGCCGTAGCATAAACTGCCAGATAATCAACAGTTCAATTATTCATTGAATGTTTATCATCTTGACGCACACGCTGCATTAAATGTATTACCATTTCATATGCATATCATTTAATGTATCAACCCTTTCATGTACAGCCTAAGGGCTATAAATACCTTGTATCACCCTCATTTAAGGGGAGGGGAATTTCTTGATAGAACTTGTAATCGAGAATTTCCAAACACTCATCAATAACATAACAGTGGACGTAGGCCATTCTTATAAGGCTGAACCACTTTAAAAATCTTTGTCTCATTTTATTTATCTGTGATTGAATAATTAGAGCGATCTAATTTTTTACATCAACAATAGACTTAATTTATTAAATGATCACTTGGACTTTCACCCCTATTAAGTATTAAATATAACACTATGGATATCGATGCTTATTATAATATCATTTTAAGTACAATTTTGGATGAAAACCTTCAAGTCAATAATTTGACCGTTAACTTATGTTATTTTTAGCTTGAAAGCCGCCAAATGCCCCTATATTATTTAAATCATATGGCCTTTGAGCCTCATTTACATACATTTTTTTTATAATATTTGAAAATGTAGTCTTCAAAAATAAAAATATTATATTAAGCTAAAATAAAATAAAAAATTGATTCGATTTCAATTGTCATTTTTAATAGTTTATATATCTTTTGATTTGATTTTTTTAAATTGTAAAAAATTAATTCTAACAATAATCATGGTAGGCAAAGCCTACAAATACAATTTATTAATAAATTAAAAAGTCCATTAATTTATATATATTTTTTCAAAAATATTTCACACTTTATGATTATTATTAAATTAGTTTGAGTCTTCCATTAGCTAAAAAGAATAAAACAATAAATTTAAGTTTAGATGTTATCGATTCAATAAATATATGCCATACATTTAGTTATAAAAGGTGAAAAAAGCATTTTTAACTATACTAGTTATTTGCTTAAAGAAAAAGCTAAACTAATTAAGAAAATCGCTTTTCAACAAAATAGAACAATTTCAATCCGGATGTTTTAGGGGGAAAATGTACAATAATCTATGTGTTGGTCAATTCTCATTTATTATAGATGATTTTAACAAATGTGTGTATATGTATGAATCATATATTAACATAAGTTATTGAATAAATAAGAACTTTGAAGATATTTCTCTAATTAATTTTTTTAAATTAGAATATGTTGAAATATAATATTTGAAAATAATTTAAGAATTTATATATGTATTTTTCTATTATAAAATTTATAATATAGACTATAGCCTAAGATTAAAAAAATCCCTGCACAACCCTCAGGTTAAAAAATAGGTAATAATAATATTGTATCATTTCCTTTCACAATAATATTGTGACAACCCGAATATAATTATGATAAATTATGTTTGAATAATGCTTACCTTATGTGATATATATAATGTATTATTAGTATATCTAGTTTTAAGTAATTATGTTTAGTCTAATCCTACTTTCATAAATCATGAAATTTCGAATTAGTTACAAATACAAAATTTTGAAGTTTTTTGGTAGGAATATTCATGTTGGATACTTGTTCTCAACCTTATAATATAACACTTGACTTGAGGTGAAAACTAGATAATGGTAGATATATGAATTAGGTTTGTAACATAATAAACGGTGCATCAAACAAACATTCAAATGAGAAGATATCGTCTTTTTACGAGCATGCGGTAAAGTAGTCATTTAACTTTAAATGATATTTTGTCTTATATGGAGCCACATGTTATATTTTGATTGGACCAAAGGGATGTACCCTTATGCCGACTTAAAGACCTTAAAATCTCCTTCATTCTTCATTGATATCATAATTTCAAGTGGTTTAAGGTTTTCCATGAAAGAAAGAGGGGTTAGGGTGAATTAGTGAAGGATTAAGGAAAATAACCGAGAGATAAACGAGCTTACGTATCCAAGGGTGATTAGGTAAGATTAATATGTAAATTTACATTCTTATAATGAAATATGTTGCTTTATATGATGTTAAGGATCATATTTGGGGACAAGGGGATACGTTTTGTTGTATGTATATGGGTAGGTGTAGGTTGTATGTATGGAGCATGTTGAATTCATACAACTAAGGGCGTAATCATTATGTTGATCAAATTTGTGTATCTTTGTGAATACATAATGGAATCGATTGATTCCAGTTGGATATGAAACTACACTTATATATACATGTTATATCCGAAAATTATATAAAAATACAAGTAAATGAATATTGGGTGATTGTTTGAAGTTGAGGTGTAAAATCTGCCCCCAAAAGGTAAGTATGCATAACTTGTGTTTGAAGTTTTGCTTAACATAGCAAATGAACTCTGAAAATTATGAAACATTAATTTTGTATTATTCAATATGCAATACAAAAAAATATAACTTTTGATACGGTGGCCTAACAATCCCAAAAGATAGTTTATCCATCTCAAATACTTTTTGGGACGGGTAGGGGGTCTTTTTCATAGTGGGTTATAAATAGTTTGTGGGATGCCATAGCAGTTTCAAAAGAGTTTTTGAGACATGAATAAATCCGTCTCAAAAGGTCCTCATTTTATATGATCCTTTTGAGACGGAACAAGAGTTGTCACAAAGAGTGCTTTTGAGACGGGAATTAATCTGTCTCAAAATGTTACTAGTTTAGAAGACCCTTTTGAGACGACAAGATAGCCATCTTTAATGTATTTTTGGGACAGTTTTGACCATCCCAAAAGAAGTGAAGGGATATTAAAATTTTTGCACC
Organism: Sambucus nigra; assembly: GCA_949130495.1. Lineage (NCBI taxonomy): Eukaryota > Viridiplantae > Streptophyta > Magnoliopsida > Dipsacales > Adoxaceae > Sambucus > Sambucus nigra. The sequence continues at coordinate 101,143,684 of OX422208.1, forward strand.
AATATTTTATGGACAATAAAATCCATCGCTATAGTTTATTATAGAATTGAATTACATTTGAAACAACACAAACAATGAATAATCATAAAATGTAATACAAAAGATGATTTTCAACAAACACAACAAATCACTTTCATTCAACAATAGTTAGAGTTCTTACAACCATCTTCAAATATTCATTAAAATAAAAATTATAACACTAAGTTCAAATATTTGACTTGACAACAAAAATACATCAATTTCTTATACTCCCGAAACACGAAATGCTTTTATCAAGGTAATTCTACAAGACTAAAGCGTACAAGTTCCAAAACACTGATTAACATTTGCATGTTCTACAAAAATTATCACCTACAAAAAAAGTATAGTGTCAATTATGTCAGAATTAATACCCCACTCATCAACAATACAATGTGCAAAATGAAACAATATAGAATATTCTCATCACAAACAATATAAATATTTAACTACTATTATTTTTAAAAACTTTGGAAGAGTATATTTTGTTTATTCATGAAAACCACAGGTAGCCAACCTGTTTTAAACATTAAAATTGATTCTAAGAATAATATACACCAACCAACATAAAATTTTGACCACCACCATAGCTATTCTCACCACCATCATTGAAAATTGAATTTTAAACGAGAGAATTTTCCACCCAAATATCTCTCAATATAATATAAGTAATTGTACGTATGAATTATTTGTTATTACCTAGTCGGACTGAATCGTCGAGGTAATGAAAGCATGATGAGGGGTAATATGTGACACCACGTCTAATTAAATATCGGGTAGCTACTCCTTTATTTAAAATTATACAGAATATCAAGTTTTTTCTGTCTTAGCATCACTGTCGAAAATATTTTATTAATTACTAGCCACCTAATATTTAAAAAGGGAGGTGACAAATTATTAATTAAATTAACTTACAACTAAGTAATGAATAACCAACCATTCAACACACCCATAAACAACCTCATATGAATAACCAATGTAATGAAATAAATTGAGCCTGGAGTAAACACTACAACAATAATCCCAAAGTAAAAATATAAACCCAATACAAAGTCTGGATAAACAAAACCAACATCTGATATAAATAAAAGTCTAAAACTGCTATCTCTGAATAAGAATGAGAAACATGCCCTAACTAATATGAATAACTCTGAAGGAAGCAAAGATATATGTGTAGGCATCTAATACCGAGATCCTGTAACTTCCACAACAGCTACAACACGTCAACATAATGGAACTCCTATACTTGGCGTCCCTGTGGCTGGGCACCTAAAAGGTTTTTACAAAAATAAAATAGATTTGGAAGCAAACGGGTCAGAGCCCGAGGTGAAAACATTTTTAAAACAACAAGTGTTTAATTGCATTAAACAATAAATATTATATACATATTAGTTACGTGCTCTCACTTGAGATTCTCACCACTCAACTATTGTGCACGTTGTGACACCCCGCCTAATAAAATACCGAGTGATCAATCCTATACCAGATTAAAACAGAAATCTCATATGGTTCATTCTTAGCATCACTGTCGAAAACCAAATTAATTACTAATAACTTATTAGGCTGACGTCAAAATTTTATTTTAACTAATCTTTTCAACCAAACCAACCAAGTAAAATAATCACACACTTTATATACGCGAAACTGAAATGAAATGAAATAACCGAACACTCGGTACAACTAGGGGTGTTCACGGGTCTGTTTTGGACCCTAATTCAAACTGAATCGATCGGTTCGGTTTTAGAAAAGGTCAGGCCGAAACCGAACCGACTATGAAAAAAACCATCGATTTCGGTTCGATTCGGTTTTGGGTCGGTTTTCGACGATTTCTTGTTTGGGCATTTTTTTTAAGGTCGGTTTTCGGTTTGGGTCGGTTTTTTAAGGTGGTTAATGGTTTTTGGATATAAAAATATAAGTTATTTAGTTTTTTTTTAATATATATTGATTTCGGGTCGAGTCGGTTTGAATCGGTTTTTCCCATCTATAAACTGTCAACCGAACCGACATGGTCGGGTTTTTATATCCGCAAATCGTAGGCCGAACCGGGCTAAAAAAGACTGTCGATTTCGGTTCGGTTCGGGCCGGTTCAGTTTGATTTTCGGGATGGTCGATTTTTTTACACACCCCTAGGTACAACATAGTACAACCAAATCAAATGCCACACTAAAGGCGATAAAAGAATAAATGAATACAGTTGGGCTATCGACCCGAATGTTACTACAATGCTTCCTATCTAGATTACAAGGATAAAAGTGTCTACAATAAACCTTCGCGCATCCACAACTGCTGCAGCAAACGTCTGACTCGAAGGAATCATCATCCAGGCGTCCCTGTGTTTGGACACCTATATATATATATATACATACATATATATCAAGAGAGGGGAAAATAGAGAAACGGGTCAGAGCCCGAGTTTGAAAATATTTAGTAAGTGCATCAAATGCCATATTTTAAATTATGAAATCTCTCATACTTAAACCGGTATCGCACTCTCCTCAGATACACCTCACTCCTCTTCTAATAGTGCACACCTACCGTATACCTTTTAAACAACCTAGTTAAGCTATCCCGCCTAATGTGAAACCTTTAACCCATCTTTTAATTCCTTATAACTATCACCTACCTTGCATGATATAATATGTTATACCGTAAGCTATTACATAAGCTTTTAGTAATATAATCATCCATGTGATATATATATATATATATATATATATATATATATATATATATATAGTCCTTATTTCTATATAAAGCTATACGGTGCATATACCATAACTTTCATTAGTTTTAAATACCATGTTCACTTTAACATATAACATTCTTATCTAAATAGTTCTCACTTGAACCTATAATTTACCTTTGTATAAGTCCGGATATGAAACTATCGGAAGAAGAATAACATCTTGTTAATTTTGCACTTTACACCTTTTGAAAGGCTATATGACATCTCATATTCATAAGCAGGTAATATACTACAAGCAACGAGTATATTTATACATATATTACAATCATAAGTATAATAACCATCCCACTAAGTTATAACTCGAGGATGCAGTCTCAAAGTGCCAATCCATATCCGGGTTTGCTCAACTTACCCCAGTACCAAGTCAGACTTTCTCATGACCATGGTAAGAATACAAAACGGTGGAGGTGATCATATTCCCTCCTGAAAGTGGAATAAAAATATCGCACCCATATACGGGACGATAGTACCTAGGGATATACTCACCCTGCTCCGTAAGCCAGGGGATTCACCCACATCGCGCAACCTCCCTGGATAGCACTAGAGATAAAAACATACATAAATATATCGTTTACATACCAATATATTTATAAACAAGTCGTGTATATATATATATATATATACTGCAACAATACCCGTATATATAATATAACATTCCTCAATATGCTCGAGCTATAATTGTCGAACTCTTATAGCGATAGCCAATACCCCGAATGTTCCCATTCATAATAGTATATAAGTATTCATACACTTAACATACTAAACTTACAAGTATTCTATTACTTAAGGTTTAACTTACACCTTAATCACTTTTAAGGATTTTACATAAACCCGAATATACCAATTCGTAATAATTAAATAAGTATACTAACAACTTATTTTAATTCCATAGGTATCGCATCACCTATAATAATCGTCAATAGATGTACCGGATAACCGCTCAATCACCTCTAGCTTATATCCTAAATTCCATCCTACTCGCATTCTAGGATTTGCTCAAATATATAGTCAACATATAAATACATTTCCTACGCGCATAATTATATATATAATCTCCCGTCGAAATACTACCCCGAGTGTTACTCGTCCCGAACACCCCTAAATTAGTAAGTCCTAGATTTTACTTTCAACTAACCCAAGGTATACATCTCACTCAAATAATAATTCAGAAGTCGCCACACTATTTTGGGAACCCCAAATGTCTAACTCCACAAATTTATTTTCCTCAAAACTACACATTAAGTGCCACACAGTTTTGCACCCTCCTAGTCCTAGTTAATTCCTTTAAATGGCTAGGTATGAATTTCCCTCAGTTGGATGTTTATTTCCTCAAATACATAAGCTAGAAATAATTAATTTAGGAATATATCCCATTTAAACTAAACTAGCCGAAACTGCCAAAAATCCTGAAGGGTCGATCGATCGACCCCTGGCCGTCAATCGATCGATTGATCATATCAACTTCTTCTCCGAGACTCTGTTTCGGCCATTAAAATACCCTCAAGATTTTATCTTCTCTCCTATCATCATCCAACCTCAACCAACAATACATACACATATAAAAAGGGTTCTAATCATCTTAGAACCAATAACCAACAACTAATTTCAATTAATTCCTAAGTTTCTCAACTTGGATATTACCCGAGCTTTATCCGTTCAACTTTCGAAACACCCGTTTGATTCATGAAAAACCAACCCAAAAATCTTTATATTTTATTAACACCAACTATAATATGAGATACACACTCAAAAGAATTAAGCAAGTAAACACTTGCCTCATGAATAAAATTCGACGATCTCGAGTCGAATCCCGCAGAGTTTGGCCCGAAATCCCCTTTCTTCCTTCCTGTCTTCTCTTCTTCCTTTTCTCTTTTCCCTTTCTCTCTCCTAGGGCTGAATATAAGAGAAGTGAGGGTTATAAGGGTTTATAAAGCTTATCCCTTATTATACCCAAAATTGACTCGTATACTCAAATGCGAATCCTTACTAGTCCAAAAATCCCCGTAACCTAAACGCCAACCTCGGATACTCTATTCTGACTATCTCGGCCATTCCGAAACCAACCGTGCACTCAAAATCTCCATCCGAGTCACTTAACTAAAATTCACTAATTAAACCCAACATATTTCAATACGCGTGTTTTCCAAATAAACTGTTATCCTTTGTCTCGTTACCCAAATGCGACATGTGATTAAAATAATCCAACTCATATACTTAGTCCCGTAAGGAAATATAACCCATGTAAATATTAATCCGACGCCAGCAAACTAGTATTTACTATTCACTTTAAATTATAAATTTATTCAATTACACTCATAAATTCCAAAATTACTATTCACAGTAATTTCCTCTAATAACCAAATTATGCCACATATGCAATTTAAATATCTATAAAAGTACGGGGTATTACACACGCCTAACGCATTCCCTTAACCCATCTAGTTATGCTACTAACTAACTAGTCTATAATAAATCTTTGTCTATAAGGGTTACTACATTGAACCACCCGTATTACTCAATTAAGACATACTTACATTTCAGACATTCATTATTTGAATCCATTATCCCATGTATTATTTAAGTTCCCACATCTTTAAGTCAATTAAATATCTTATCCATTCTCATCTACTAAGCAACAATGATTAATCACAAGTGTATATATATATATATATATATATATATATATATATATATATATATATATATATATATATATATATATATATATATATATATATCACTCAGTACATATATACACATAGGGCACCCCTAGACTAAGCTGTGGTGTACACATACTCTACTATCGAATCCCGGCACATCACGTACATAAGGATCACGAGTTCCGAATCACTCAGGAAGCGTATCAATACAAATCACACATATTGGAGGCAAACATAGTTCACATACCCATGGGTCACGCACATACCTATGCTCCCATAGTCAGCTGACTTATCAACTCACAAATAAGTCTTCATAATCCTATGCTCTTGAGGTACCAAATTTAAATCCCCCCGAAGGCACACAAGATAAGCTTGTCCTCTTCCTACAACCTCTCGTGATAGCAAGTATGGTAGGTATGTCATACACATAATAATTCATATACTAGGTAATCACGCAACCTAAATAATCATCATTTCAATATAAGTATATTCATGTCCTATATTACAAGTCTCATACACAGTATAGTTTCATCCCGATTATTATATGTAATATGTTTAGCGTGAAAACTCTCATCGTATGAATACTTTAAACCTATCCCCAAAAGGCTACTAAGTCTCCCACTTGTCTTTAAGGTTATTTCAGTAATCTAAAGCCCCTCTACTACTGTTCCTAACCTTGAGTTATTATTTATCATAATTAAATCCAAGTTCCCATAATTTCCAATCGTAACACTCTCGTCGGACACTCATAAGTTTATCATTTAATCCCAAACTAAACTAAAATTTTTCGAGCCTCAAATATACCCCTACTGACTTTCCCTAAGTCCCAATATGTTCAAATAGTTCATACCAATAATTCTTAAAAGTCGGGTTTGTTTAACCTTAAAAGGAAAATATAACATAAATTTCAGGATGAGTCGATCGATCGAAGGAAAGGGTCGATCGATCGATCCAGTCGATCAATCGACATTCTTGAGTTGATCGATCGATCCATCAAATATTAGCCTACGATTTCTGCATATTTAAGCCTACGGGTTTCATCATTTTTAACCCTCAAATCCTCTATTAAAATATTCCAAACTCCTAAATATTTATACCAAACATTATACCAACATAAACACATAAATTCTAATGTCTTAGAATCATCAGATCATTATGGGTTATCAATTTCTTGCATCAAATCATGTATATTTCATAAAATCCTATTTCCTCTATTTTCTTCAAGAATCATCATATATCTCAACATGAATTTGTAATTCTCTATACATGGATCATGATTTCGTGTCTACTATTTTTTCAGAAGATAATCTACGTGCAAAACCTACCAAGATTAAGATCTAAATCTTCAAATCCATTAATTTATCATTTTCAAGGTTTTTCTCCAATTCTAAACTATCATGGATAATATATACACTGAATTATTGCAAGTTAAATCATTTTCCTAGAAATAAAAGTTCTGATCCTTGGAGGAAGATGATATGGTGGCGGTGTTCTCTCTCCAGCCACAAATCCGACGGTGGTGGTGGTGTAAGATGGTTGTTTGGCCGTAGCAACCCTTGGAAATCGTTCCTTTCTCTCCATTTCTCTCTCTCTCTCTCTCTCTCTCAAGTTTGTAGCAGCCAATAAACCTAATTACCCTAAGGGTTGGCTAATATAATACTCTTAATTTTCATAGGTCACTATTTATCAAATAGTAAAATGACTAAAATACCCTCCCGGGTAACCGATTTGGCCTAAAACTGCCCCGGGATCCAAACTAAATCACCGGGTAGGCTTTTCTGACCATCTCGATACTCTCGCACACATTGGCGCACTCAAAATGACCAGAAGGATGACATAAAAATAAATTACTTTATAATCCACTAAATTGGTCCCGACACGACCGACACGCGCATCCCAACTTAATTTTCAAAACTGTCATATTCTCTACGCATGACAATTTTAATAAATTCGTAATCATATATTACTATACTCGTTCAATAATATTCAACCTAAATATCATAATAAAATACTAACTCTTATCTCGTTAGTATTTAAATTCGGATTAATTATCACTTAATTCACATTTTAAATTCAATTAATCCCGCAATTAAAATCAGTAAAAATACAGGGTATTACATACTTCCTCCCTAATAATGGAATTTCGTCCCAAAATTCGAAAATAAAGGTATTACCTGGTAAAAATAACTCGGGATATTTGTCGCGCATCTCATTCTCGTGCTCCCAGGTAGACTCCTCGGTATTATGATACCGTCACTGAAGACGTACTAGCGGTACTACCTTAGATCTCAATTTTCTCTCGCTACGATCGAGGATAGTAATCGGCCCCTCCTCGCAGGAACTATCGGGCTGTAAATCAATCTCCTCCAAAGTAATGTGAGAATGGGCCAACTCATCTCGAAGATATATCCTCATTGAAGAAATATGGAACACGTCATGGATCCTATGCAAGTTCTCCAATAACCCAAGTCTATAAGCAACTGGTCCAATCCGCTCGATGATAGGGAATGGCCCCCCATATCTCGGTGTCAACTTACCTTTCTTACCAAAACGCATTACCCCCTTAATAGGAGATACTCTCAGCAACACCTTGTCTCCCACGTTGAACTCCCTGAAGAACCTCTTGGCATAGGCGTAGCTCTTCTGTCGATCCTCAGCAACCCGAATACGACTCCAAATCATCTCTATCCTGGCCTAAGTATCTTGTATCACCTCCACCCCAAGTAACTTGTTGTCCCCCCACCTCTAACCAACATGCTAGAGAACGATAAAGTCTACCATATAACGCCTCGAATGAAGCCATAACACTTTAAGCAAGTAATTTGACAAAGGTGAATTTTTCGCCTGAAAAATATTAAAAATATGTAAAATATATCCTAAGGGAAGAAAATCTTGATACATATATACTACCTAACACTCCCTCAGATACATATATAGAAATAATATAAATACGTTTTAAGGTAAAATATGTGTAATTGAAAAAATAGCTCTCTCTATACATGATAAATAGTGTTTTCAATCTCATAATGATAAAGATGTGTTATTACTTAGTCGGTATGGATCGTTTAGGTACTGGAGGGATAATACTTGAAACAATCTCATTCCCCACTTCAAACAAAATAATTAAATAATTATTTTTGTTTCACATCCAAAAAAAACATCCTAGTGAAATATAACTAGCGAAAGGAAAATAAAATTACTAACCAAGGCTTCATATTGATGTGCTATAAAGACAGAAACAGTGATATATATATGCAAACAATTACTAGATATTTTTATTGTTTGTCAGAAGCTTATCATAAGCCGAGTTGATTTTCTCACATCTAGCATTCTCGACCATAACCCTACATTAGCAAGGAGAGAGACAAGTCAGATAAGAACCTCTAGAAACTTAACATAAATATGGAATCACTACAAGTTTACAAGAGAGGAGCTTCTAACAAGGCATTATGAATAAGGAAATAAGTAGAGGAGCTCTTTTTTTAACTAAGATTTTTGCCTAACCTTTTGACTCACAAATTCTACTGGTGAGTGAAAGCCAATTTGAATTAGGGAGTCTAAAAAAAGAGCATACGCGAAAATTCAGTAATAATATATGTATGGAAACAATATATATTAGAACTCAATCTTGTAATTGATGTTACACAAGATCATAGAATAAAATAATTTGAGACCTGAATAGAATGGATTAGAATTTATGGATACAATCTGAATTATCCACAAAAAGAGGAATATCATAGAAAATACAACTATATTGGAATTAGTTGCAACTGAAATAGTAATAGAGAAAGAATAGTCATAGTTAAGGAACAACACAGTTGTTTTGGCACGAAAAATGGAAATATTTTTAAATAGCTTGAAGGATGCGTAAATTATATCCTTACGCTATGTCCCTGAATATGTGAAAGAGACAAAATGCTTAAACAATTAAATTAAAATGGAAAATATTTTGACTAAAATTATGACATCGATAAATAATTCGGAGGTGAGGAACAACATCGAGAATCGTGGACATGTAATCAAACAGAGCTATTGTGGACAAAATCATTCCTATTTTTTCATTGCATCATTCAAAGATTGAGTATTGCTCTTCTCTATTTTTGGTTTTTAGTTTGTGCATAAGTAGTAATGCTTTTATGATATCACCAAACTAATTTTTTGATGTTTGTTTGTACTCGCTTTATGTCCTAGCTATCTATTTAGACAATTCATGCAGAGTGCCTACAAGGTCACAATAATTACTGTTGTTATCGTCTATGGAAATTGTAACTTTTTAGTTATTGATTACCCGATTCTTGCACAATAAATGGATATTGACTTACTTTCTTCATTTTTTTCATATGACTGTTTTTGTCATCTACATAAATTACAAATTTTCATTTCTTGATGGAAAAATTATTGTGTAAGAAGTGGATATAGAATGTCACTTCGTTCATATTTTCTTCGATAATATGTGTGCCCAATCATGAGAGAGACGATGCAACTTTGGACATACTACTCAATTATTTGGTGGTAGCGACAGTAGTACGTAGATACGAAATATTTTAAAGACTGAATATGCCACCCTAGGAGCTTACTTTTCCTCTTCCTTATATATATGTATAGAGTACTAACTCAGTGTACACAATGTTTCCTCATTTCGTATCGTACCCAGTTGTATTTTGTAGTAAATTTATGAACCTGGTTGTGGTTAGAAATTACTCAATTTCTTATGCTTACTAAAACCAAGTAGCGGATCATTCCATAGTTAAAATATTATAATTCATGTTTTGACCATCTTTTTGCTGTGATTCAATGTTAAGGATATAATAATATTTTACAGAATAAAGTGGAGGATGTGGAGTTGTATCGGGTAGAATTAAGACCTTACTCTAGCTTCCCCCGACATTTATTCTTTTTACGTTCTGGTTAGGGATTTGTTGTAAATTGACCAGGAAAATGTCTAAACCTTTCTTGTTCTCTCTTGCTAATCACCCCAATTCCTTCCGTGTTGAATTTTAACTGGCATTTTTATTAAGATAATTTATAGTGTTGGATACGTCTTTGATAGAACTTTTTGGATCACTATTACAATAACATCGTATTGATTGTATTGAAAATGAATATTATTAATATATGGGTTTGGATGTCAAGAAAGGTAATATGTGTTTGTGTAAACCATTGTCAAAAGATTCATGTAGTCATGGGAACTCTTTTTCTGAATCTTGATTTTATTTTTATGACAAGTGAAAGGAAATCATGTAGAATATATCATGATCTTCTAGAGATATTCTGGACACGTCTTAAACACATAAGGTGTTTCTACTCATTGGAGATAAGCCAACATATCAATAAGTTATAATCTGACAATTTAGTTGGTTAAAAAGTTAATAGTTTTCCCAAGTTTCATTCGATGATTATGCTTAGGTCGATGATGTTTCAATACCGATAGTTGTCCTTACTCCTAGCGAGGCTACTAAAGGAGTTTATATAGGTGAGGGATCTTCTTACGTGATCAAACTGATTGCGATGCCGATCAGCAAGAGGTAGATTAATTGGGAAACAAAGTAATTGGCATAATTACTCAGTGAAACGCTCTTATTAAATTACGTATTAAAACTACAACAATTGAACAGTAAGAGAAACGACATAGTTGCCCATCTCAAATATAAGTACACATGTATATACTTCCATCCCAAATTAGAAAAGAAAATGTATGAAAAATATATGAGGTAAGTTGGTAGTAGTGAAAATAATTTAAATGGGAGTTGTCCTATCATAAACAGTGGGGCGAGATGTCCAACACATTTGAAGGCACACTCCTTAGGGGACGTCAATAGCATTCTCAATTGGCTATCCAGTAGTATTTTCGGTGGCAGAGTTTTTTTTTTTGCGTTGCAGCAGGTCATGTTGAAACGCCAATAAATGGTGAATCTGGGTGGGGGTGGAAGGGAGTTTAGTGTATTCGGTAGGCAGGGGCAACGACAATGACATTTTCAGGGGCAGCAAAAACATAAGGTTGTTAGCTAAATCACTATTACCAAAGAGATGATAAACAGGTTCTGAAGATAGAACATTATCCACAATTTGATGGACCTGTAATGCAAATGCATTGAATGGATTCATCCACTGGCCAGAAGTCTCTAAGTAATAAAGGAAGAAAGAAATCGGCGGCAGAGTCCCATATATTTTCAGTATATTAACAATGAATCTTCACATACAAAGCTATATGTATTTTACAATGTTAAAATGAGTTTTTCCAATACAGAATATGCTAAGAGAAAACAAACCTTCTATAGATTGGAGGAGGATTTAATTAAGAGAACACAATACTCTCCACACATTTGATCTCTTTAGAAGGCGGCGACCACAAATTAGTAAGTGAACCAAAAACATCCTCCATGAAACCCAAACTCTCCAGCTCTATAACTTCAACTTTTATCGGATCTAGATCATAGAAAAAATCCATAATTAAGATTGTTGACTCTCTCTTCTAGTTTCTATAACAGTGTTTAAGCAAATAAAGGGAACAACAATAATTATGTGTGCATTTGATAGCACACATTTTCAATGGAAATATGGAATCTTGGGCACTTTCCAAACTGATATTTTAACTTATAATATTATTATTATCCATGGAGAAGTTTAGCTTAAAAAATATATTCCAAGTAAAACATTATTTCCATCTTCGCAATTAGATGAGCCCTAAAAGGATCACCAGTAAAAATGGGCAAAATGCCTTGCCACATCAGTAAAAATATCCACTTCTATTTTAGCGCAGCCATAAATTTTGCTTCCAAATTCACCAGACTGGGGAAGAGATTTGCATAAGTAACGTTACAATTGTCGTGTCCAAATGTTATACTCGTTTGGCAGCGCCTTGACAGCCTTATTCTTGGCAAAACTGGCCGCATTTTTAACCACCCAAATGCCATAAACCTATTATGGCAGCCTGCTAGAGAAATTTTAAAAAACATGCAAAAAACTATTTTGGATTCCCTGTTGGAGATGCTCTAAATAAGGGAAATAAAACCATAAAAAGATATGTTGCAAGATAAATATATCAAACCTCTTGAATTTGCAGATGTGGCTCTCTCTGCCTCATGCTGTAATGCAAGTGACATTGATAATGCGGAGTGCAGTGTAAAAAGCGAAAGCAGTTCTCTACTGTGGTGAATATGAGCTCTGATAGATCTATCATCATTAACGTTGCAACATAAATTTTTAAGTTAGAACCACAATTATAACCTCTGGACAAGCTCATAATTATACATCACTGTAACATTGATTCTAAAGTATATCATGACCTGAATTATGCTATTAATGAAGCATCAAAACTGGGAGGTGGCATTTTTGGGTTGGTCAACATAATTTGTAACTATAATTCTGATTAGTTATTTATGCACTTATTGTGCATATTTATAAATCAAACAAAAATGATTTGTCAATAAGTATAAAGACCCCATTTTAAAGCTAACTTAGGCCCCTCAAAACCAAGGGCAGACCATTCTCCTTCCTAAAATCCATTTTTGCATGCATAAGGTAACTAATGAATTGCTTTTCTAATTCAATAAGAGAAACAAAGTGAGAAAACATTTCGATTTTCAGTTATGCGCATCAATTCAAATCAATTATAAAGACATCGGTTGTTCAATTAAACGCAATCCTGTACTAATGACATAAATTACTTATAGCATAATATGTACAAAATTGTGGAAGGTCAAAACCTCCATGGTTATAACTAGGAACATAAATGATCAAAATCACATAAGGACTAGAGAACGCATAATTGTAGCTTAAGCTTCTCACACCCTTGTGTTTTGACCGGAATGAGATATAAATGGATATCACATGCACATAAGAAAATAATTCACATTCCCAGATTATATCTTATAATCCCACATTCCAATTCATACATTTAAAATAATAAATATTAATTATGATAAAGATAGATAATTTCAGGTAAAGTGATGAACAAGGTGACTGTAAGAGGAATCTGTAAATGAAATACTACATGGAGGATTATTTTTCAATATTCCACCCCAGAAACATATAGCTTCTTTTGTCTCATCTTTTTTAAGAGCACTCAATAACTCATCCATTGTTCATATTGAAGGTACAAAATTTGGAAATAGTTCTCAAATGTTCACAATTGTAAGATTGCCCCAAAAAATAATGAACAACACAACTTGGCCAACAAATATCCATTCTCTTAGGACATTTTTGAAGGGTGTCATTTGTATAACTAGTCATTAGGTGAACAAATGCAACATTATTTACTTATTTATTTTAAAAAGTGAATCAAGGAAGAATTATTAAAGGCCGTTGGGAAGAAAATTATAAAATGAGCAATAAAATTTCCTAATGGACTTTTTCCCTTTTGTTTTGGATATGTTGGTGTGTCATTGAGGCTCACGGTGCACCTCCATAATTATTAACAGTACATTAAATCAGACATATAACTTCCTAAAATTATATCTTTTAGCCATCATTTATGCCTTGCGCCTCTTCAACAAAACTACAGTTATGGAATGAACCTATGCCAAATAAAGGAACTAATCCAAGATCTCATATGTGACCATCTAAGTATATTCTAAGATGATTTAGTTGAGTAACAACTATCAGAATCTACAGAACATACCATTATATTTGAGCAATTTAAACCATCAAGCCAATAAGAGAGAATTTGTGGACAGTGAATTGAGGAACCAAGAGGGAGATTATTTGTCTATTCTAATCACCATTAGAATACAACAACATATTTATCTTTTTTTTATTGTCCATTATAGGGGAAGCTAGAGGACCATCTCCAGACTAATTATCCCAATTTGTATAAACTAGTTTAACTTCTGAAAGAAAAATAAAAGTTGGATGAAGCCTATTGTTGTCCTTGTGGCATCAATATATGAATTGTTTAAAAATTAACGAGTAAAATATAATATAGGTTATACATATATATATATTTCCATCCATAATAGGTATAGTCCATGCCATAAATATTTTTAGTAAATAGTTTTGTGACATGTAGATGCATCATGACTCCATAATATTGCATGCCTTCAAGACATCCATGTGTCGGCCCATGCTTACGAGGGGCAACATGACAAAAATATAATTTTCTAATTTCTAAAATTGAGGAGGTCAAGATATAATTTCCAGTGCTTTTTGTCTCCAATATACCCATGGATACAAATTCTCTCTGCCTATGGTGCAATCTGCACGCATCTTTCTTTAATCTGAAGCTAAAAGAAATGAAAGATACACTAGCACATGGTGTACCTATCCATATGACACACCCATTATCATTATTATCATTATAAAATTTTTAAGAATTGAAGAGCCAAACTTTGATTTTAAGTAGGCTTAGACATAGTTGTCAAATCGCGAATCGTATCGTGAATCGTTTACCCCCCGAATCGCGAATCGTGAATCGAATCGTGAATCGTATCGGTCGAATCCGAACCAAACGATAAAAACGTAGTAAAACATATGTAAATGGAATTTAACACTATAGAATTGGTAATTAAGCGTAATATGACAAAAAAACTAATCGTAGCACATGATAATATACCAAAATATATCACAAAAATTAACCGTAGCACATGTTCTCATTCATTTTAAGCTTAAAAATGTAAAAAACAAAAATATATCATAAAACAGCCTACATATTAATTTAAAACACCCTACATAAAACAAATATATATATATCATAAAGAGCCTATATATTAATTTAATGTAAAAAAATAAAAAATAAAAAAAAAAGTGAATCGGACCGAATCGGACCCGAATCGGAAGATTCGAATCGTGAATCGCCGATTCGGTCCGATTCTTTAGACATTTGCGATTCTAAGGTTGATTCGAATCGTTTTGGTAGTGAATCGAATCGAATCGTCCGATTCGAATCGCGAATCGGACGATTTTGACAACTATGGGCTTAGATCTTAATTAATGGTCATGGTTGCTTAAATTTGAAATAAAAATGATATTGCACCGAGCAACCCAGTTAAACTACCAAATGATAACGACCGTGCTCCAACATTACTTAGCTCCTCCACACCATAATATATGATATGGGGATTGCTATTATAAAATGTGTTTAACAAACTTAAACTCACTTTCTTTAAAAAAAATGCCATAATATATGCAACTATAAAGAGTGAACTGACTTCAGCAAACTTCTCAAATTTCTTAAAACGCCTAGTCTTTAGTGATGGCTATTTATGAACATGCATCATGTTTTTAAAAATAGTATATAAATCTAGGTGAGAGTACAAAGTTACCCGTTCGGATAATACCTGTAAGAGAAATATGATCCAAGTTTATATCGTGCATTGAACTGAGGACGCCATCCTTAGTCCTAAGACACTCAAGTCAGAACCTGGCATTGGGAAGAGAGCGGAAGAATGCGGAAAATATGGTTCCAAGTGCCGGTTCAAAACCATCACCAGGTACGAATCATATACATGATCCAATACAAGGAACAATGACTCGCCTACCACTATCTAAGTAGACGATGACGACCTCCTCGTGTTTAAATAAGATAATAATGAAGAGAACATGTCAAAAATGAGTAAAACCAAAGTCGACTTGAATAGAGTTTTGGTCAGTACTAGACTTACACAAATCCTTCCCATTAGACACTTTCAAAAATCAGGAGTCAAGTCAAGACACGATCACTTACCTCGAGTTACTTTAATACCTTTTGGGCTATCCGCGCCTCTTTCAGAGCCACTTCGCTGTTGTTTTCACTTTTCACCCCTAAAACCTACTTATAACCCCCAAACAATCATCTACTAGTGAATTTAAAAAATTAAAAGTCTGATGAGAATAAAAACACTTCCCACAAATTACTTTTGTATCTCTTGGGGTGTTCATGCCTCTCTCAGGGCCACTTGATTGATGTTTTGAGTTTTCGCTCCCTAAAGTCCATTTTATACCACAAAATGAGCATATACTAGGCAATTTTGGCAAATAGAGTTTGATTAGGAAAAGGACACTCCCCACATGTCCCTTTTGTGCATCTTGGGGGTACGTCCCTCTTTTATGGACATGTGACACCCCGACTAATTAAATACCGGGTAGCTACTCCTTTATTCAAATTAATACAAAATGCCAAATTGGCTCAGTTCATAGCATCACTGTCGAAAACATTTTTATAATTACTAGCCACCTAATATTTAAAAAGTGAGTTGTCAATTTTAATTTAAATCCGATTAACATACAATCCATTTAAATTATGAAATACTGATGCCACAACCATATCACAGTCACAAATAAATAACGATGTAACAAACTAAATATGGAGGAATACACCTCACAACAATCCAAATACTGAAATGAACAAATACAAGCCTGAATCATTAATTTAATTACAACCCAAAATATAAAATAAAAACTGAGTAATAAGAGGTCTCTGAAAGGAAAGGGGCGACATGCCCTACAGATGAATGAATCTGAAGTAGAGTCAATGTGGAGAATGGAGGCGTCTACTATCGAGGCCCTGTAACTTCCACAGCAGCTACAGCACATCGCGGGAATAGAACTCCTATGCTTGGTGTCCTTGTGGCTGGTCACCTAAAAAGGTTTTTACAAAAATAGATTTGAAAGCAAACGGGCCAGAGCCCGATTGTGAAAACAGTTTAAAATACAACAAGTGGTTTAATATAATTAAATAGTGAATATAAAGTACATGATAGTGCGTGCACTCACATGAGTTCCTCACCTCTCAACAAATTGTGCGCTCCTATCGTACCCATACCCATTCTAGATATTCCCATATCTAACTAGTCCAATACACGATCTAACATTACGATACGATTCACGATTTAAGTCCCGACCTCTTAATATAAACAGAGAGTTTTACTTTTTTTTCTTAGTTCCCATATTAGTCATGCCAATCACTAGAGGTTTTCCATTTTTAACTCTACTAAAAATGTTGCTACTATTCACACTTACATTTACTCATGACAGTTCATTTTAATTAGCAATATATTATTCTCATCATAAATATACAATACTGGCACCCCGAGACTAAGTCGCGGTGCACACATACTCTGCTATCCCATCCCGGTACATCACGTACATAAGGACCACGTATTTCGAATCTCTCAGGAATCATTTTTAATAAACAACAATCACACAAAATGGAGGCGAACATAGTTCACATCACACAGGTCACGCACATACCTACGCTCCCATGATCAGCAGACTTATTAACTTCTTAATAAATCCTTCTCTGACCTATGTCCTCGAGGTACCAATCTAAATCCCCCCGTAGGCACACAAAGATTAGATGGCCCTGATCGAACGCCGACCGCCCGTGATAGAAAGTATGGTAGGTATGTTATACACAAGTAACTACATATACCAATCATTAACACATCTTCGGTATCCCATAATATTAATAGAGGTATATTTCTCATTCCTATACCGTCATTTCATGTTACACGTTTACAAGTCCCCGATTTATATATACATTAAAGTTATCAACTCTCCCCACGTCGAAGTTTTTAGATACTTATATCATAACCCATAAACATCATTCGGTTTACTACAAAACTCTAAGTTTTAATCCTCGACGGACTTCCAATCTCACAACTATATCCACAAATCAACAAGGGAAGGATTACACTCAATTATAGAAGTCTTCGGGAAGTTTTAAATAAAATCAGGCCTAAAAGGCATTCTGTCAACTCGTTAGAAATCTCGTTCGAACGAATGGCTTTGAATGAACTACCAACTCGTTAGAAGGGGTACTGTCCTCTCGTTAGAAGTCTCGTTCAAACAAGGTCGTTCGAACGACCTGGGCAGGTCTTCTAACGAGATGGCAGAATACACCCAGAAAATTCTCAATTCGTTTTTTTCAATTTTTCTCTTCTCTAAACTCATCCTAAGATCATCCCAATAGCATTTTAATGTTCTTAAACTTCTATAAATCCTCTTAGGTCGTTTCTTAACATATTTTTGGGGTCAAATCCTCCTGCACAACATGTAATTATCATTAATCCCCAATTTTACCCCAAACCCTATGAACATGAACCCATAATTTCATTGTGCCCAATTACTCATCATAAATCCGTTTTTAAATCATCATATTTAAGTTTGTGGATACTAAATTCGTCCATAGTCATTCTACATGCAAATCCTATCCCAAATTTAGAGTTTCTCCAACAATTTCATTAGTTTTCCTCAAAACTTTCAAGACAAAACAATTCATACACTAAACATGGAAGAAATATTCAATGCACTTAAAAATATCAAATCAATTGCCTTAGATTTGTTTCTTCTGAATTGATGTTGTTGGAGATTTCTTTTGGAACCTCTTCATACTCTCCCTTTAACTCATGTAGCCCTCTAACTTACCTAATGCTGATAATGGACTTAGTGGGTTCATTAGTAATATATTATTAAACCCTAAAATTCGTGGGTTTTAATTCCCATATTTTTAAAATTACCAAAATACCCTTCTAGGTTATCGGTTGCCCTAAAAATGCCCCGGGACTCAAACTAAACCCCCGGCTAGTATTTTCTGACTATTTCGACCCTTCCGGACACGTTGGCACACTCAAAATGACCATTCGGTTGATAAAAATATAATTCATTTTTTAATCTAATTAAATTCATTCTTGACGCGAATGACACGCGCGTCCCAATTTAATTTTCTAAATTGTCGTATTTCAGCCTCGCGACAACTTTAATATTTTCAATACTCATGAAATATTTAATTTTAACATCATAATCAAATACCAACTCACATCTCGCTAGAATTTTTATCCGGATTAATTCCCAATTAATTCTCATTTAATTTAATTAATCCCTTAAATAAAAATCAATAAAATTACGGGGTATTACATACTTCCCCCTAATAACATAATTTCATCCCGAAATTCAGAACTAAAGAGTACCTGGTAAAAATAACTCTGGATAACATTCGCGCATCTCATCCTCGTGCTCCCATGTGGACTCCTCGGCATTATGATGCCGCCACTGAACACGTACTAATGGTACTATCTTTGACCTCAGTTTCCGCTCGCTTTGGTCCAAAATAGCAA
Organism: Sambucus nigra; assembly: GCA_949130495.1. Lineage (NCBI taxonomy): Eukaryota > Viridiplantae > Streptophyta > Magnoliopsida > Dipsacales > Adoxaceae > Sambucus > Sambucus nigra. Next base: position 101,163,138 of record OX422208.1, read on the forward strand.
TCGTCCCCTCCTCGTAGGAACTATCAGGCTGAAGATCGATGTCCTCTAAATCAATGTGAGTATGGGCCAAATCATCCCTAAGATATTTCCTTAGTGAGGAAATGTGGAACACATCATGAATCCTATGCAAGTGCTCCAGTAACCCAAGTCTATACGCAACTGGCCCAATCCTCTCGATAATAGGAAATGGCCCTACATATCTTGGTGCCAGTTTCCCCTTCTTCCCAAAATGCATAATCCCCTTCATAGGAGATACTCTGAGTAACACCTGGTCCCCCACCTTGAATTCTCTGAAGAACCTCTTGGCATCAGCATAGCTCTTCTGTAGGTCCTGGGCTACCCGAATACGGCTCCGTATCATCTCTATCCATGCCGAAGTGTCCTGAATCACTTCCGGTCTAAGGAGTTTGTTATCCCCCACTTCTAAGCAACATGCTGGGGAACGACAAGGTCTACCATACAATGCCTCAAATGGAGTCATGCCAGTGGTGAACTGGTAGGAGTTATTATAAGCAAACTCCACCAGTGGAAGGTACTGCTCCCAACCACCTCCAAAATCTAGGATGCACATATGCAACATGTCCTCCAGCATCTGATTTGTCCGCTCTATTTGCCCATCAGTCTGCGGGTGATATGCCGTACTCAGCCGCAACTCTGTACCCTTGGCCTCCTGGAAACTCTCCCAAAATTGTGAAACAAATATCTTGTCTCGGTCGGACACGATATTTAGAGGCACCCCGTGAAGTCTCACTATCTCCGCAATGAAAATCTGGGCATACTGTCCCGTGGTGTAGTCTGTCCTCACGGGCAGAAAATGAGCAAATTTGGTCAACCTATCCACAATTACCCATATGGAGTCGTGACCCCTATGTGACGTAGGTAACCGCGTGATAAAGTCCATGGATATGCTCTCCCATATCCATATCGGAACCTCTAACGGCTGTAGAAGTCCTGTCGATTTCTGATGGTCCACCTTTACTAGCAGACAAGTGGCGCATTTAGAAATGAACACGGCGATATCTCTCTTCATCCCGATCCACCAGTACTGTCGTCTCATGTCTTGGTACATCTTATCCCCACCAGGGTGTACCGCAAACCGTGAGCCGTGCGACTCTATCATTAACTCGTGTCGCAAGTCTTTCCCTTCCGGAATGACCAGTCTCCCATTGAAGCGTAATCCCCCGTCTAAGCTAACGGTATAGTACTCGGCTCCCTCTGCTAGTAATCGAACTATCTCCTCCTGACAGAATGAGTCATTTGCCTGGGCCTTTACCACTCTCGTAACAATCTGAGGTGTAATAGTCATCACAGACATGAATGATCGGGCCACTGCATCCTGGTGTCCCAACTCCTTCCACTTAGCTTTCCACACCTCGGCCACCTTATCTACTGGCCTACGGCTCAACGCGTCTGCTACCACGTTAGCCTTCCCTGGGTGATGTTGGATATCGAACTGATAATCCTTCACAAACTCAAGCCACCGGCGTTGACGCATATTCAGCTCCTTCTGCGTGGAGAGGTATTGTAGAGACTTGTGGTCTGTGAAAAACCGAAATTTTTCCCCCAGGAGATAGTGTCTCCAAATCCGAAGAGCGAATATGACTGCCGCTAACTCCAAGTCATGTGTGGGGTAATTCCTATCGTGAGGCTTAAGCTTACGGAAAGCATAAGCTATGGCCTGACTCTCCTGTTGCAGCACACCTCCAAGTCCTTGTAAGGACGCATCGGTGTAGACTAAATACTCAACTCCCGGTCTAGACAATGCTAACACAGGTGCTGAGGTCAATTTGTCCTTCAACTCATCAAATTCCAACTGACAGGCATCGCTCCAGATGAATGGCACTCCTTTGCAAGTCAGATGTGTCAAAGGACCCGCTATCTTTGAGAAACCCCGAATAAACCTCCTGTAGTATCCTGCTAGGCCCAAGAAACTACAGATCTCACTCGGTGTCGTGGGTTGTCCCCACTCCCTCACCGCGGATACCTTCCCCGGATCAACAAATATCCCCCGGTCTGAAATGATATGCCCCAAAAACTGAACCTCCTTCAGCCAAAATCCACATTTCTCGTACTTTGCATATAGCTCGTTCTGACGTAGCATCTGCAAAACCTGTCTCAAATGCTCGGCGTGCTCCTCTTCTGTCTAGGAGTAAACTAGAATGCCATCAATAAAGATAATGATGAACTGGTCTAGGAAATCTCTGAACACCCTATTCATCAAGTCTATAAACACGGTTGGAGCGTTGGTCAAGCCAAAAGGCATAACCCGAAAATCATAGGAACCATACCTCGTCAAGAAAGCAGTCTTCGAGACGTCCTATTCTCTGATACGCAACTGATGGTATCCCGATCGTAAATTAATCTTTGGGAAGAAGCAAGCTCCTCTCAACTGGCCAAACAAGTCATCGATTCGGGGCAACGGATACTTATTCCGTATCGTGACTTTATTCAACTCCTGGTAATCTACGCATAATCTCAACGATCCATCCCTCTTATTTACGAACAACACAGGGGCACCCCACGACGAAGTACTCCTTCGGATAAACCCCTGACCCAACAACTGCTTTATCTGATCCCTCAGCTCTTTCATCTCCGCTGGATCCATATGGTAAGGTGCACGGGCAATGGGCCGAGTGCCCGATGTCAAATCGATCACAAAATCTATCTCTCTACTAGGAGGTAATCCAGGTATATCCTGAAATACGTCAGCAAACTCCCTAACGACTGAAATCGAATCAAGTGGTATCAACACTTCCTTAAAGGTCTCCTCCTCTATAATACAAGTGTGTGGAGGATCCTCCCTCGGGGCGAGGCATCACCACTAAAAACATCTCCTGCCCGGGAATGGAAAAAATAATACTCCTACTGAGACAATCAATCATGGCTCGGTACGTAACTAGCCAATCCATACCAACAATCACATCGTACTCAGTCATCTCTAATACTAGCATATCAGCGGGTAAAGTAAATCTCCCTATCTCTATACCCACACCTCTATAAATAAGGGAAATCACGAAACCCCTACTCAACGGTGAATCTACACAAGTAACCGTGCTCTCTGCAGTGTCTAATAACCCCAAAGTGCGTGCAAATCTCGTGGCAATGAAATAATGTGTGGCCCCCGTATCAAATAAAATATGCCCCATAGTCCCCTGAATAGAGAACATACCCTCAATAGCAGGTGGATCCTGTGGGACTGCGGCATGCTGGAGTTGATAAACTCGCCCGTACTGTAGTTGTCCCTGCTGGACTGGGACTGCTGGGATGGGTGGCAAAGCTGACATCTGTGGTGCTTCTGGGAGGGCGACGGGAAACATAGGTCTCTGGGGCTCATGTCGAGCACCCTGCTGCTGCTTTTGTGGGGCCCGGCCCCTATCAGGACACTCCTGGCGCTTGTGGCCAATCTTGCCACAATTGAATCATTTCCCCGGAAAGTTCCCCCCTCTCTGACCCTGCTTCCCACGGCCCTGGTGGTCGTTGCCATTCCTCCCATGGCCGTGCTGGCCCTGCTGAAACTGCTGTTATTGGCCATACTGGTCGTGCTGTCCCTGTGGGTCGTGCTGACCCTGGTGGCCCTGACGAAAACCTCCCTGACCATTTTTGAAACCCCCAGATCTGAACCTCTTAAAATCCCCCTGCTGGGAACCCTGATCTCCCTGCCTATGATGACCCTGAGAAGATTGTGCCCCGCTGGCACCATTTCCCCCTGTCCTGCCCTGATGGCTGGACTCTCCTGACCGCTTACTCTCTGACATGTGAAAGCGGTGGTCCTGACAGTGAAGCAGTGTTGTGTTAACCACATCAGAATAAGTGGCCAACTAGAGATTACCCAACAAGTGCCGATGGATCCTCCAAGTCAACCCATCCATGAACTTCTGAATCTTCTTCTCCTCAGTTGGAATCTCATCAGGAACAATGTTCAAGAGATTAGTGAATTCGGCCTCATACTCGGCCACGATCCACCCCTCCTGCTTGAGGTTCATTAACTTCCTCCTCATTTCAGTGTGAACGGCTGATGGAAAATACTTGCGGTCGAACCGCACCCTGAACTCCTGTATAGAAAGGACATCTCTCTCCTCCGGGGTGGTAATAGACTCCCACCACTGCAACGCTGATCCTACTAGCTTAAAAGTAGCAAGTATCTGTTTTTGTACCTCCGTGCACTCATACATTCTCAAATGTCTTTGAATGTCCTTCTTCCACTGGCTGGACACAACAACATCGGAGCTACCTGCAAACTCCGAAGGGTGTGCTTTTTGAAAAGCATCCCGAACACGTTCCCAAGAAGACGGGAGGGTGGCATTTACCGCTTGGGCTACAATAGCAGCAACCTCTGCGGCATTCATGGTGCCCTGGACTGGTGTAGGATGTGGCTCGGGCTGAGCATCCCTAGGAACTCGCTGTGCACGTCGTGGAGGCATCTGAAATGAGGATAAAGTCTAATAAGTTCGCAGTTATTATCTCAAAATAGCTGAAGAGCGAAACATACACAAAAGAATACAACAATCCTAAAATATAGGGCTCTACATCAAAGAAAGCTCAGCGAAAACATAACAAGCCGTACAGATCCTAAGGACACTAGAACCTGATGCTCTGATACCACCTGTGACACCCCAACTAATTAAATACCGGGTAGCTACTCCTTTATTCAAATTAATACAAAATGCCAAGTTGGCTCAGTTCATAGCATCCCTGTCGAAAATAATTTTATAATTACTAGCCACCTAATATTTAAAAAGTGAGTTGTCAATTTTAATTTAAATCCGATTAACATACATTCCATTTAAATTATGAAATACTGATACCATAACCACATCACAGTCACAAATAAATAACGATGTAACAAACTAAATCTGGAGGAATACACCTCACAACAATTTAAATACTGAAATGAACAAATACAAGCCTGAATCGTTAATTTAATTACAACCCAAAATATAAAATAAAAACTGAGTAATAAGAGGTCTCTCAAAGGAAAGGGGCGACATGCCCTACAGATGAATGAATCTGAAGTAGAGTCAATGTGGAGAATGGAGGCATCTACTATCGAGGCCCTGTAACTTCCACAGCAGCTACAACACGTCGCGGGAATAGAACTCATATGCTTATTGTCCTTGTGGCTGGGCACCTAAAAAGGTTTTTACAAAAATAGATTTGAAAGCAAACGGGTCAGAGCCCGATTGTGAAAACAGTTTAAAATACAACAAGTGGTTTAATATAATTAAATAGTGAATATAAAGTACATGATAGTGTGTGCACTCATATGAGTTCCTCACCTCTCAACTAATTGTGCACTCCTATCGTACCCATACCCATTCTAGATATTCCCATATCTAACTAGTCCAATACACGATCTAACATTACGATACGATTCATGATTTAAGTCCCGACCTCTTAATATAAACGGAGAGTTTTACTTTTTTTCTTAGTTCCCATATTAGTCATGCCAATCACTAGAGGTTTTCCATTTTTAACTCTACTAAAAATGTTGCTATTATTCACACTTACATTTACTCATGACAGTTCATTTCAATTAGTAGTATATTATTCTTATCATAAATATACAATACTGGCACCCCGAGACTAAGCTGCGGTGCACACATACTCTGCTATCACATCCCGGTACATCACGTACATAAGGACCACGTATTCCGAATCTCTCAGGAATCATTTTTAATAAACAACAATCACACAAAATGGAGGCGAACATAGTTCACATCACACAGGTCACGCACAACCTACGCTCCCATGATTAGCAGACTTATTAACTTCTCAATAAGTCCTTCTCTGACCTATGTCCTCGAGGTACCAATCTAAATCCCCCCGTAGGCACACAAAGATTAGATGGCCCTGATCGAACGCCGACCGCCCGTGATAGCAAGAATCTATGAGGCAACTCATTCAAACTCTTCAAGGCGGTGCACCTACATATTCAGGGCAAAGGAGTGATCGTGGGCAATCGCGATCCAGACGTACTGGGTCATATCGCAATGAAGAATCTAATGATTCTTCTTATCAACCTGGGCGAACTTCATCAATACGAGCCACGGATACAGATCAACGTATCACTCTCTCTCCGGAGAGAACTAGCGCCTTAGAAAGATTAAGCAGGGTGTCTCCTTTCAGTCGATTAGGACCAAGGAGGAATATGAGTCCACCTAGAGCTCCATCGAGAAGTTTACGACCACCATCAGGTTTGAGAGAAGGATCAGCACAATCACGACCAGCTACTCGTCGAGATAAATCTCAGGAAGCTATGTCAGAACAATCAATTGCTCGGAATAGGCGGCCTGAGGAAGGGAATGAAGCATGGAAAGGTTCCATTCAACGGTTGGAGGAGAGACTGGGAGAAATGGCTAAAGCGAGGAACCCTTTACAGAGAACTTTTGTTCAAGGGACACCTTTTGTGCAAGCCATTGTGGATTTTCCAACACCATCGAAATTTAAAGCACCTGTAGTGACCCCTAAGTACGATGGAAAGACAGATCCTGTACTTCATATAGAACAATACCAAGCTGCTGTCGACATCTATGTCATCCCCGACGAGATGAGGTGTAGAGCATTCTCGGGAACTCTTACCGGATCTGCACAAATATGGTACAATAATCTTCCTCGGGGTAAGATTTCAACTTTTATTCAGTTAGCCGAGCTGTTCATTGGCAATTTCTGTTTTGGAGCAAATCCAGTAAAGCGAGTAGCGCATTTGCTAAGTGTTAGGCAAAAATCAGGTGAAAGTACTAGAGATTACATAACTCGTTTTAATAACGAGAAGTTGGAAGTCATAGATTACGAAGAAAAAACAGCGATCACTGCTTTGATGAGTGGTTTACTACCTAACAAGCTGTACTACACCTTGGCCAAAGATCCACCTAAAACTATGTCCGAACTGATGGCAAAAGCAGCCAAAATCATGAATGCCGAGGAGGCTATGTCTGCGAAGAAGAATATGGATAAAGAAACTAAGGTGGAGGTCGACAAGTCTAAGAAGAAAGATCAGAAAGGTAATGGTGGTGACAAGCACTCCAAGAATAATAGGACGTCATGGGAAGTCCTAAAGAAGTACGATAATTACACTCCATTGAAAATGGGTATTAATCATGTTTTAGAAGAAATCAAGAACAGCGAGGAAATCAAGTGGCCAGAAAAACTGAGGACAAATCCTGATCTGAGGAATAAGGCCAAATACTGCGAGTTTCACAAAGATCATGGCCATATGACCAAAAATTGCATAGCCCTTCAGAACGAGATTGAAACGCTCATCCGAAGAGGAAAATTATCAAAATATGTAGATCGCAGGGGTGAGAGGAAGAATGATGATAGAACTAGAGAAAGATCTAGATCTCCTCGTCGTGCAGAGGAGAAAAAGAAGAGGGACCACGAAGATGATCCAGATGATGACCCTGATCTTCCCAAGAAGCCAAGGCAGCCTGAACGAGAGGTATTTTCCATACGTTTTGGGTCATTTGATTGTAATGTTATTACAGGAGGAGATGCAGGAGGAGGAGACCTTACTGCAGAAAGAAAGGCTTACCTCGGGGAGGCTCAAGCTTGTTCGTATATTCAGCGGATAAATCTGGCCGAGGATGATCGTCCGAGGAAAGTAAATAAAGAGAAGCTAGTCATTGGGTTTTCAAAAAATGACCTGGCAGGTGTTCTTTACCCTCATGACGATCCTTTGGTGATCAAAATGAGTATGAAAGAGGTAATGATTTCAAGAGTGTTAGTAGACAATGGTAGTTCAGCAGACATCATGTATTATTCATGCTTTGATAGCTTGAATTTGAAATTATCTCAATTGGAGCCTTATCATAGACCCCTTCTGGGTTTTGCTGGCGAGAAAGTATTTCCACTTGGGATGATCAAGTTATATATATTCATTGGAACCTGGCCTGCTTGTCGAACAGAAATAATACGCTTCTTCGTGATGGATAAGAATGTGCAGTCAGCCTACAACATCATCATGGGAAGAGTGGGATTGAAGAAGTTCGAAGCAGTTCCATCTACGGTACATCAGTGCTTGAAATTCCCAACAAACTTTGGGGTAGGAGTTGTGAAAGGTGATCAAAAAGTAGCTCGGGAATGCTACTATTCGTCTGTCGAGCAAGAGGAACTTGAAGAATCAAGGAAAAAGACTACTACTTACCAAGTGGAGGAAGATACAGAAATTGAAACCCTTGATCCTAGGGATGAATCTCAACTTGTAAAAGGACAGGTGGTGGAATCTACAGAAAATGTTATTCTGGACGACGAGCATCCTGAACGAATAACCCAGATAGGATCGTCGTTGGATGTTTCAATAAAACAGGAGTTGATAGTTTTCTTGAGAAAGAGGAAGAATACTTTTGCTTGGAGTCATGAAGACATGCCAGGAATAGATCCAAACTTCTTATGTCATGAGCTCAATGTGAATAAGGAGATCAAGCCTGTGAAACAGAGAAGAAGAGTGTTTAGTCCCGAGAAGAACCAGGCCATACAAGAGGAGGTCGAGAAGCTCCAGAAAGCCCAATTCATTGAAGATGTGAAATATCCAGATTGGTTGGCAAATGTGGTGATGGTAAAGAAGAAAAACAATAAGTGGAGAATGTGTGTTGATTTCACTGATCTGAACAAGGCATGCCCAAAAGATCATTTTCCATTGCCCATAATCGACCAGCTAGTGGATGCTACCTCGGGACATGAGCTGCTCAGCTTCATGGATGCATATTCTGGTTATAATCAGATCAAAATGAAACCTGAAGACAGGGAGAGTACTTCTTTTATTACCCCAAGGGGAACTTATTGTTATAATGTTATGCCTTTTGGTTTAAAAAATGCAGGTGCAACATATCAGCGGCTGATGAACAAGGTTTTTGCCGAACAAATCAGCTGCAACATGGAGGTCTATGTCGACGACATTCTCACCAAAAGCAAGAGAGCTACTGATCATCTAGTTGACTTAGGCCAGACCTTTGATCAATTGGACAAATACCAAATGAAGCTCAACCCGACGAAGTGTACCTTTGGAGTACGAGAAGGAATGTTCCTCGGATACATCGTCAACCAACGAGGTATTGAGGAAAATCCAGAAAAGATCAAAGCTCTTTTAGGGCTGCGATCCCCAACGACGAAGAAAGAGGTACAGAGTCTTACAGGACGAGTTGCAGCGCTCAACAGATTTGTATCCCGAGCAACTGATAAATGTCTCCCATTCTTCAAAACACTGCGAAAAAGTTTTGAGTGGACTGATGAATGTGAAAAGGCTTTTCAAGACTTGAAGAAGTATTTGGGAGCACCACCATTGTTGTCCAGGCCAATAACTGGAGAGAAGCTGTACTTGTATTTGGCAGTGTCAAAGAATGCAGTTAGTTCAGCATTGATCAGATTGGAGAATGGAGTCCAGAAACCTATCTATTACACAAGTAAAGCTTTCCGAGGTGCAGAAATCAGGTACCCAAAGCTAGAAAAATTGGCACTGACATTAATTGAAGCAAGTAGAAGAATGAGGCCATACTTCCAGGCCCATACAATCATTGTATATACTGACATGCCATTAAGACAAGCCCTTCATAAGCCAGAAAAATCAGGAAGATTGATGTATTGGGCAATAGAACTCGGTGAATATGATATTGTGTACGAACCCAGATCATCATTAAAGGGGCAAGCTGTAGCAGATTTTATAGCAGAATTCACATACCCTGATACCCCCGAGGAACAAAAGGTACTTGCTGACCAACTTGTGGACGATACAGGATCAACAGACACAGATCCAGACCAACTAAGGTTGGTAAAAGGACTCGTGGATGTAGAAAAATCATCATATTCAAACCCAAACCAACTACGGTTGGTAAAAGGGCGCGAACAAATGATCGACTAGGAGAGAAAGATACCAAGGGATGATGAAAGAAAACAGCAGATATTTTACCGAGGAACTCTGACAGATAAGAAATTTGAAGACGAGTTACCTACATGGAGATTATACGTGGATGGGTCGTCTTGCACCGCTGGTTGTGGAGCAGGGATTGTTTTAAACACCCCCGATGATATTGACATGGAGTATGCATTGCGATTTCAATTCAAAGCCTCCAATAATGAGGCTGAGTATGAGGCCTTGATAGCTGGTTTAAATTTAGCGAAATTTATGGAAGCACGACAAATAATGGTGTTCAGTGATTCTCAATTAATTGTGAATCAGATGATGGGAGTATATGTAGTCAAGGGAGAATTAATGGTGAAGTATCATGCAAAGGTGATGGAAGTTTTGGTAGAATTTGATGCCATTCAATTGGTGAGAATACCGAGGATGGAGAATGCTAGAGCAGACGCATTGGCCCGATTAGCGTCAGCTACGAGCACCGAGCTACGAAGAACGATACCAATTGAAGTATTAGAAAGTCGGAGCATAGAAGAAGATCTGACGGTGAAAATTATTACCCTTGATTTAGGACCATCTTGGATGGATCCTATCAGGGCATACATTGAAGAAGGAGAATTACCGGAGGACAAGTTAGCTGCCAAGAAATTGAAGTATAAAGTTGCTCGGTATGTGTTAACTAATGGTGTTTTGTATAGACGAGGAATTATGGTAGGTTTGCAGAGATGTGTACATCCATCAGAAGTCAAGGAATTGATAGAAGAAATCCATGAAGGATCCTGTGGAGCTCATGTAGCAGGTCGGACACTTTTGCAAAGGGTAATGACACAGGGATATTACTGGCCGACGATGAAGGCTGATTGTATAGCCTATGCCAAGAAGTGTGACAAGTGCCAACGTTTTTCCTCCATCCGAAGAACTCCACGAGCATTGTTGACACCCATAACTTCACCTTGGCTATTTTCCATGTGGGGGGTTGATCTGGTTGGACCATTGCCGACGACCCGAGGAAGGTTCAAGTACCTCGTTGTAGCAGTGGATTACTTTACTAAGTGGGTGGAAGCTGAACCACTAATTGATATGACGTACGAGAAGGTATATCAGTTTATTTGGAAGAGCATCATTTGTCGATATGGTCTCCCTCATGCTTTCATCACAGACCATGGAACACAATTTGATAACAAGGAATTCGCTGCCTATTGTCATCAGTCGAACATTCTGAAATTTCATTCAGCACCAGGCCATCCTCAAAGCAATGGACAGACTGAGGTGACGAACAGAACATTATTAAATGGGTTGAAGAAAAGGCTAAGTGAGGCTAAAGCAAATTGGATTAATGAGCTACAATCAGTACTATGGGCTTACCGAACAACTCCCCGAGCAGCAACTGGAGAATCACCATATATGCTAGCATTTGGAAGTGAGGCTGTGATTCCTGCCGAGTTGGGTCTCCCAACTCATAGAGTGCTGAATTTCAATTCCCCAGTCAACGATTTGATGAGAAGACTGGATTTGGATATGCTCGAGGAAGTTAGAGAAGAGGCAACCATTAGAAATGCTGCTTACCAACAACGTACAACTCTGTTCTACAACAAAAGGGTGAAGAAATGTGACTTAAAAGAAGGGGATTATGTGCTAAAGAAAGTCATTCAGAAGCAAAATAAGTTGGAAGCAAACTGGCATGGACCTTACCGAGTTACAAAGGTTGTTCGACCAGGAACTTACAGAATAGCAACTCTAGAGGGAGAAGAATTTAAGAACGCATGGAATGCTGAACACCTGCGCAAGTATTATCAGTAATATAAAATGTAAAACTTTCCTTCATTATGAATAAAACGAGGATGTTTCTCCATTTTCTTTCTGTTGAAAGTTTTTCGGGGAATACTAGTGTGTAATACACTACGCACCAAAAAATACTCCTTTGGTTAGGAGGCGACACTAGTGTGACCAACTACGGTTGGTAAGATATCTAGTGGACAACTCGAAAGAGCCAAAAAAACTACTCCTTTGGTTAGTAGGTGACACTAGTGTGACTAACTACGGTTGGTAAGATATCTAGTGGACAGCTCGAAAGAGCCAAAAAAAACTACTCCTTTGTTTAGAAGGCACACTACGCACCAAAAAATACTCCTTTGGTTAGGAGGCGACACTAGTGTGACCAACTACGGTTGGTAAGATATCTAGTGGACAGCTCGAAAGAGCCAAAAAAACTACTCCTTTGGTTAGGAGGCGACACTAGTGTGACCAACTACGGTTGGTAAGATATCTAGTGGACAGCTCGAAAGAGCCAAAAACTACTCCTTTGGTTAGGAGGCGACACTAGTGTGATCAACTATGGTTGGTAAGATATCTAGTGGACAGCTCGAAAGAGCCAAAAAGTTCGAAAGAACCAATACTACTACCACTACTACTCCTTTGGTTAGGAGGTGTACACAAGCATGATCAATTACGGTGTTGGTAAGATACAAATATACTCTCAAATTACAACTTATGTTGGTCGGGAGGTAAGATTATTACAAAAAGTTCTTTGAAGAACAAAATATTTGAAATTGAACCAAGTATAGCTGGTCGGGGATAAAAACCCATCAACTGTAGTTGGTCGACAAACATAATTTAACAACCTTGGTTGGTTGGAAAAATTTTAAACATTTTTATACTCATTACTTTATTATTAAGTGATCGAGCAACATTACTAATACTTGTAAATTTTTATTACTAAGTTGGTCGATGAACAACAAAATATTATTGTTATCTTTTTAACAGATACATATGCATAAATGTAAAGTGTTTGATAAACACAAGATAATACCTATATAGATTTACAAACAAAAATGAAGTCTTTCATTAAAAATTCAAAATAAGTTACATATTACATGTATGTGCTGACTATTACATTAAGATTCCTATTCTATTGGTTTCTTGCCCTTTTCTTTTGAGACAGGATCTTTGCCAGCAGGAGGATCTTCCAGGCAAAGGGGAGAATTAATAAAGTTCAAGTCCTTCAGCATTCTGACGTTCATTATTGATGGTGTATCCATTAGATGCTCTGGATGAGATACTTCAATTTGGGAATGAAGGCTATAATCACCGAGGTATTTTGAAATTAAACTACGAGGAATGGAACGAGCTGGGATCCAGGCCATGTCCAATTTGAAAGGTGGCACAGGCAAGTCTAGTACCCCTGGAGCATGATAATCCCATAAAAAATGCCCTTGCTCCAATTTTAATACACCCAAGGCGTTCAACCATCCCTGCTTATAACCTTCATTGTTGGCGTGTTCAATACGAGCATCCAAATGAACAAGAGCTTCATTATACCCTGCCATCCAGAATTCCCTGGGCTGCTTATGAAATTGAAAGGTCAATCTATCCAATTGTTCGAGAAGATTTTTGGCAAAAAGATCCTTGGTATGAAGAGCAGACTTCGTTGCAGTAAGTTGATCTTCCAACGATAGATTTTTCTTGGACATTTCTGACAGAGCACGATCCTTAGCATTCAATTGAAACGCTTGAGTTTCCAAAGTAGACTGAGTGCGAGCCTCTTCAACATTGCGACTAAGAACTCTTGATTGGCTCCGAGAAGCAACTGGAGAACTTTGCTCCTCGATAATTCTTCCTCATCCCCGAGAACCTCTTCCTCGTCCCCGAGCAGTCACGGGAATAACAGATTTTCTCAAGTTATCCAGTTCTTACCTTAGTTTGGCATTGTCAACTTCTAAGAACGAGAAACCTTCATCAGTAACAGGCACTAGAGCAGTGGAAGATGACGCTGCAGATTCATATTGAGCCAACTTTTCTGTAAATTATTATTTTCTTGTTCCAGGATCTCGACAATCTGCCTGCAAGCTTCAACTTCACCTTTTAGGGTCCTTTCCCTAATATCATATCCAGCGATAATCTTTTTATGGCCTGTTTCAGAAGAAAGTTGTTGATATCTATTTTCATAATCCTTGTGCAACGAAGCCATTGATGCATTGTGTTGATTTTGAAGATCCTCTGGAACCATGAAGTTCCTCGATCAATTCGTAGTATGCCACATTATTGGCCACAGATCTATCAAGTAAATTCTTCAGGTACCGGTAAGCCTCAACTGCTTGTTCTGAAGCATCGTGACCAAGAATGTCGACAATCTCTGATACACTTAGGTCTGTATGACCAGCTTTATAATATCCATTGCATTGTCGCATCAACTCAGTATCAGGAGCAGATATCAATTCCATTCTGGCCAAAAACTAATAACGAAGAGAAAGCAGTAGTTAAATAAAAGCAATCAAATCATCAACAACAGAGATGAGCAAAGATGTATTTTATTAGATCACAAAAGGATTACATTGTTCGATTACAAGTAATGAAATATGGAAATAATGCCGAACAACTTCACACCTTTTCCTTGTCTCCCAAGAATTTCTCGGGAGGCTGGGACGAGGAGCTCGGTTGCTCGGTGGTAACAACGGTTTGATCAGCAGGAATCTTCTCGGCAGGAGGAGGCATAGAAGAAATATCCTCGATGATAGAGGGTTGAGAAGCATAGACTGGGTCACCCATAGCCATAGAAGATTCATCTGAGAGAGGTTCATCTTCTTCTTCTTCCACAATTGCTGGAGGAGGACCAGGGAGGTGTCGTTGGAATAGCTCAGAATCATCTTTAACCTTCAACTCTTGCAGAGCAGCTACCCAGCCATCGTGGAAGTATTTCAACTTCCCATATTGGACTTGGGATGTCATTGCAGCAATCCCCTTATCCCATCCTTTCTCCCAACCAACACTGAAAGATTTTTTGACTGCGACTTTTCTTCTTAATTTCTCCGAGGAAAGTTTTACATCCAATTCCTCTTTTTTTACCTTGATATCTCGCAGGGTAGATAACTCTTCCTCTGCCTTTTTCAGCTTGCCATCATATTCCTGATGTTCAACCTCTAAACCTTTTACTTTATCCTCCAAATTCTTGGAGGTTTCAGCCATCTTCACCTTCTCAGCTTCAGCCACAGCCAACTTTTTCTCCCAAATAGCTTTTTCCTCAACATACTGTTGACGAGATTCCTTTAAAGATTGTGTCAAACCCAACAGAGCATCCTCTACACCTGACGAGGAGCTTGAAGCTTTAATAGCCTCATCCTTCTTCACAATATTATTGAAACAGTTCACCAGCTGAAAGATGAGAGAAATAGTAAAGTCAATACAAAATGCAAGCATTCAGAGAAAGAAAGAAAAACCAGAAGTATGAGAAATTTACTGAAGCAAGGTGACGAGCAGCTAAGGATGTCAGCATATCCCTAGGAATTTTTTCATCAATACCATGGACCTCGGGTACGACCGAGCTCATTGCAGAACTTGGAAGAATGATGTTTGGAACATCAGTACCACCAGCAGGTAGAGAGGAGGCAGTTTCAGCCGGAGTAACTGAGGATGATTTCCTCAATCTCCTCAACGGGAGTTCAGAACCTTCAACCAAAGAAGTCTTGGTCGGAGAGATTGTAATTACATCTACAGGAGCACTTTTCTTGCTCGGAACCACTGGGGGCTTCTCGGTAGCTTTAGAAGACTCAGCATCCACTTTTTTAGTCCCCTCTGGGACATCATCTTTGCTTTTCTTGGCCCCAGCAACAGAAGTAACATCATCGAAGAGAGCAGGAGGAGCTCTTTTCTTACCCATCCTTTGACTTAAAGGAAGATGAGAATCTGAAGAAGAGTCCTCTGGGGTGGAAGCTGGCTCAACAGGACGAGCAGTATAAGAGGTTGTATAACTCTTATACTGTAGCAAATATGATGCAGACCTAATGTGCTCGTCTGCAACGTTCTTATGCAAACCCCAGATAAGTTTCAGATGCTTGATATTAACTTCTGATTCCTTTGGAGTTTTTCTTTTGCTATCAACTGCAAATAAATACATAACGAGATATCAATCATACATTTTGTCAAACATGATGAAAGCATAATTTCATAAGTAAAATAAAATGAAAAATAAACCTATCCCATTGCCATATGGGGGGCATCTGGGACCGTTGTATACTTCATCTCCAGTTAAAGGGGCATATTGCCAATTTTTTATGATCAACCCGTGCTCAAAATAATCTCTATTTGAGTCAGGGAGGTTAACTACAAGAGCCCTATTCAGAAACCTAGTTTTTAAGTAATAAATATTATCTAGAGTGGCCCATTTATAGCAATACATAATTTCAGGGATCCCAATACGAGTCCCATGAGTTAGATTTAATTTGTGCACCCCATTAATTATTCTCCATGAATTGGGGGCTATTTTTGCAGGAACAAGATCAAAATATTGACAAAACTCAAGACACAATGGGTTCGGTGGAAAGGAAAAACCACATTCAGCAATGAAAAGACTGGGGAACCAATGTCCCTCAGCCAATCGAAAATAATCTAAAGGCTCAGAAAGAACCTCTAGAGTTACCCAGGAAGGAATGGAAAAATCAGAACGAAATTTCTCAACAGACTCCACAATATAAACCATATTGAATAAAAGAGATACAGAAGAAAGGAAGAAGATCTTACAGGAAGAAAGGACGTATGTTGACAACGAACGAAAACAAGGATGAACGCACAAGAGAGAAGGAGAGAATAGAAAGCTTGAATGCAGAAAAGTGGAAAACGTAGAAGACGGTATGGTTACCTAAGAAGTTTAAATACTCTGCATTGGGAAGCGGCGAAAGAAATGATTACCAAAAAGAAACTACTGAACTTCCGGCGGCTAAAAGGACAAAAACTGCACGGAGATCGAAGCGCTTATAAAAAAAATTCAAAATAAAGGCGGAAGCTGCGAAATAAGAAGGAAATTTGAATACAATGTTCCTGAAACCCAGGAAAGTCATTTAATATCGCCATATACCGAGAAAGAATGTCCCATACTCCTCAAAATTCGAAATATGAAACATTGGGGGCTTCTGTTGATACCAAAATTAATATGTTGAGGTGGACGAATAATACGAAGACACGTGTCAATCTACGTGGCACAATAGCAGCAAGGAAGTTCATTTCCTTCAGCCAATTCATGTTCTCTCCGAGGTACGAGGATATCCCGAGGAACTCTAGCACCCCGAGGTACTCCAGCGCTCCGAGGAACTCCTGATCAACGAGCCACTAAGGCGGTCTGAGCTGCATCTCGGCTGTATCATTAATTACCAGACGGACAACTGTTCGACTATTCATTGAATAATTATATTCTTGACGCCCACGCTACATTAAATGTATTACCCTTTCATATGTATGTCATTTAATGTATCGAACCTTTCATGTACAGCCTAAAGGCTATAAATACCTTGTATCATCCTCATTCAAGGGGGACGGGAATTTCTTGAGAGAACTTGTAATCAAGAATTCTGCAAACATTCAGCAATAACATAACAGTGGACGTAGGCTTTATTCCTAGCCGAACCACTTTAAAAATATTTGTCTTATTTATTTATCTGTGATTGAATAATTAGAGCAATCTAGTTTTTTACATCAACATTCGGTATCCCATAATATTAACAGAGGTATATTTCTGATTCCTATACCGTCATTTCATGTTACACGTTTACAAGTCCCCGATTTATATATACATTAAAGTTATCAACTCTCCTCACGTCGAAATTTTTAGATACTCATCCTAATATCATCCCAATAGCATTTTAATGTTCTTAAACTTCTCTAAATCCTCTTAGGTCGTTTCTTAACATATTTTTGGGGTCAAATCCTCCTAAATAACATGTAATTATCATTAATCCCCAATTTTACCCCAAACCCTATGAACATGAACCCAGAATTTCATTGTGCCCAATTACTCATCATAAATCCGTTTTCAAATCATCATATTTAAGTTTGTGGATACTAAATTCGTCCATAGTCATTCTACATGCAAATCCTATCCCAAATTTAGAGTTTCTCCAACAATTTCATTAGTTTTCCTCAAAACTTTCAAGACAAAATAATTCCTACACTAAACATGGTAGAAATATTCAATGCACTTAGAAATATCAAATCGCTTGCCTTAGATTTGTTTCTTTTGAATTGATGTTGGTGAACAAAGGCTGATTTCTCCCTTTCTCTACAGAATTTTCCCAAGGATGGTGATGGTGGTTGGAGGTTTCTTTTGGAACCTCTTCAAACTCTCCCTTTAACTCATGTAGCCCTCTAACTTACCTAATGCTGATAATGGACTTAGTGGGTTCATTAGTAATATATTATTAAACCCTAAAATTCGTGGGTTTTAATTCTCATATTTTTAAAATTACCAAAATACCCTTCTAGGTTGTCGGTTTGGCCTAAAAATGCCCCGGGACCCAAACTAAACCCCCGGCTAGTGTTTTCTGACTATTTCGACCCTTCCGGACACGTTGGCGCACTCAAAATGACCATTCAGTTGATAAAAATATAATTCACTTTTTAATCTAATTAAATTCATTCCTGACGCGACTGACGCGCGCGTCCCAATTTAATTTTCCAAATTGTCGTATTTAAGCCTCGTGACAACTTGAATATTTTCAATACTCATGAAATATTCAATTTTAACATCATAATCAAATACCAACTCACATCTCGCTAGCATTTATATCCGGATTAATTCCCAATTAATTCTCATTTAATTTAATTAATTCTTTAAATAAAAATCAATAAAATTACGGGGTATTACAGGACACTCAATTAACGTTTTGAGTTTTCGCCTCCCAAAACCCATTTTTGACATGCAAAAGAACATACACAAGTGAGATAATTTCTGAGACCAGATATCCAATTATGAAATTGTCTCTTACCACAAGATATTTTAATACCTCTTTGGGGGTGTTCGTGCCTCTTATTAAGCCCCCAAGTTCCTATTTTGAGTTTTAACTCCTAAATCTTATTTTTAACCCTATAACAAGCGTATACTAGTTAACTTCAGCAACTAGGATCCAGGTGAGGACACGATCCTTCCCTTAGATTACTTTGATACATTTAGACTTATTCGTAACTCTTTCCATGCCACTTCATTTATGTTTGTCGCCACCGAAAATGAATGTTTACTAGTAAATTTAAAAAATCGAGTCCAATGAGAAAATGGACATTTTCCACCTAAGAAACACGGACACTTCTTCGAAGGTGACTAACCCATGTCGGACACTTCGACACTCGTACGACACTCTGCGTGGCTTGTCAGATTTGTTTGGAATTTTGAAAAAAGGAAGGCACTTCACGAACATGGCCCAAACATTTCTTGAGGTGCCAAAATTAAAGAATATTAAGAAATTATAGTGTCATCATGTAAAATTAAATCTTTAAGGGTGTATGAATAATAAGAAGTAAAGTTAAAAGAATATAGTTATTATCTTACTTAATTTAAATGCATATCTTTGGCTTACGATTTAATTGTCATTATTAAATGGTGAAATACTGAACCATGTTAATTTTAATATATTATTTTCACATCTATTTTTTTTAAATGCATAGTAGATATCGCCGTGTCTTTGATGTGTCGTGTACTTATTTTTTAAGTTTGTCGTGTTTGTGTCATGTTGGACACGACACATGTATCCCCGTCTTTGCTTCATAGTTTTCCATGAGATAATTTGATAACATGGGCGATTTTTTCAACGTTGATGCATGTTTGAATTAATTTGGGTCCATCACGTATAGCACAAAATAAAATCAAAATCAAATTAACTTGTTACAAAGGACATAAATTACTTAACACAAACAAACATATCAATAATTCTAACTAAAATTCACACAAACAAGTATACACATATTTTCATAAATTAATCTTAAAACTATACTATAACAACCAGTTGACAATTCGGGTATTCAACTGGCTCGCCCTCAACCTCCTATCACTACTACAAATCAACCGAGTACAACAACTAATGATATTAATCAATAACCAAGAATTAAAATTACATTTATTCGTATCAATTTGACAATATTGTAACTTAAATATTCGCGAATATATTAGCTCAGACGATCAGATCATTTAGTTTGTCTTCCTGCATCGTTCAAAAATCATATTACAAATTTTAAGGTCAACCATGTATCACTGATTGCAGCAGTTGAAACACAAATAGAATAAACTAAATCCCAACTATTAAACACAAAACTGAAATAAAATTGCTAAAACCAATAGTATATCCACCGATTCAATAAAATTAGTAATTGGTCCACTGTTTAAATCGTTATGAAAATACTCGCCCCCTCTTATACCATCTTCTTCAATTAAGAACATAAACCCTTTAACATACAAGAATGGCATAAAATATTAAAAATAGTCGGAAAAAAAAAATAATACTCGAGTAAAAAATTGTAATATGATTAACCAACGACATGGGGGATAGAGATGGCTGGTGCTAGGGATAGAGCGAGTACAACTAGGGCTAGGGCGACGAAGGTGTGCGAGTGAAGAAGAAGATAAGAACGGATGAAGAAGAAGGAGAAGAACCGATGATCTTTTCATTAGTTTTTATTTTCTTAGGCTCTTACAGCTTGTTTGGGAGTTTTATTTTGGAAAGAAAAGAAAGGAAATGAAGGAAAATTATGCTTTCTTTTTGTCGCTTGGGAGTTTACATAGGAGAGAAAGTGTTGTTTCATCATTTTCCATCGTTTGGGAGTTTAAAAGGAGAAAAAAGAAAGGAAAAATTTATAAAAAAATTCCCTTCCTTTCTTTCCAAAACTTTCCTTCCAAATCGGAAAGAAATGGAGATAAAGGAAAGTTTTCTAAAGAATGTACCTTATTTCCCTTAAAAAAATTATTTTCCTTCCAACTCCCAAACACTAGAAAAGAAAATTATTTTATCTTCCTTCCAAAATCTTTTCTCTTCTCTTCCTTTCTTTTCTCTCTTATAAATTTTCCTTTCTTTTCTTTTCTCTCCTAATAAAACTTTCATTTCCTTTTCTTCCTCTAAAAAACTCCCAAACAAGCTGTTAGGGTGATAGAATAAGCGGGAGAGTAAAAATTGACAAGGGGAAATCGAAATTTGTTTTAGCCGTCTCATAAGGTATACGTTTTGAGACGGCTACGAATTTGTAATCTCTTTTAGTAGTACTTTTTAATACGAGATTCAAAAGGGTCTTAAAAAGAGTAGTTTTTAAGACTGTCAGTTTTACCCATATCAAAAAGTGGGTTTTAGAGACCCAAGTTTTAGCCGTCTCAAATGGTTCAGTCTTAAAAATATTTTTTTGTAGTGATGCTTATTAAAATTGGGTGAAAGATCATAGAAAGTTATGATGTAGAAAAATTATGAAAATTATTGGATATTGATTGAACGATAGAGAAGCCTATAGGGTAGATTTTCTATATTGTACAGAAATTAGCATATCTTGCTCTAAAAAACTTGAAATGATGTGCCGACTTTAATATTGAAAACTTAATATAATAAGGATTGGAATCCCAAGAAGAAATTAAAGTATGTCTGGACTATGATTTGGATATGATAAATATCTTAACATGAATTTAGATAAAACTTCATTTATGATAAATGATTTGAATGGAATTATATGATGTTTATGAATTGAGTTACGCTTAAGTTATTCCTTGGATTGTTAATATTCTTATGATGATACTAATATTGTAAGAATGATAGGAAGGGAAGAAGAGTCGGTTGAGAAAGTGGCAAACAAAGGAAAAGAAAAAGCCTGTTAAGTTGCCAATGTGAGTATACTTATGATTGTTTCATACATACATATCAAAATGATATGTTGGATATGGATATATCTCTAAGAGTGAATTAGTTTGAATACTTCGATATCCAGGATTTGTTTGGATATTCAAATATCCAGGATTGTTTGGGTCTTATGAATTGAGATTATTTGGGTCTTATGATCCAGTATTGAAATTGGACAAAAATCCAATCGATTTGTTTTGTCTTATGACAAGGATTTATTGGAAATTCTGTTCCATAATTTGTTATTGCCATAACGGGCAGGCTTGTTTGGATTTTATATCCACAGATTTGATATATAACTGTTATTTCAATGTAGAGAAGGAGTATCTCACTAAGCTTATTGCTTAATGTTTATATTTAACATTTTTAGGTTTGCACACTGCCAGCTAGGATACCATATGATCAGTGATTTTGAGAGTTGTACCGTTAGAAAAAGCTGGGGTTTATATATGGGAATTTTGTTATTGTCACACTGAGGATTTTACTATACCCACGCATTATATATGTTGAGTTAGAGTGGTTTAACTTGATAACTGTAGTAGTTAATCATAGTATTACATGTTCGCTTAAGTATGACTCTAATGTTAATTATGTTATAATACAAAGAATATTATTATATTCATTATGTACATATGCATGAAAATATTGATAAATGAATTGTATTTCAAATGGGCTGAAGATTATGATTTAATTATTATAAAAATAAATGATCAAGATGGATTTGGGTTTGGGGCGTGACAATTAGTGGTATGTAATACCCCGTATTTTTGCCTTTTTATTTCGGGGATTAATTAATTAAATGAGAATTATTGGAAATTAATTCGGGTAAAATACTAGCGAGATGTGAGTTGGTATATGAATATATTGAGTATATATGATGTTATATGAATATTGAATTATGAAATTTGTCGTGAGATTGATATACGGCAATTTGGTCATTTTATTGGGACGCGTGTGACAGTCGCGTCAAGATATAATTATTTTATTTATAAAAGTGAATTTAAATTCTATTAACTGTATGGTCATTTTGAGTGCGCCAACGCGTCCAGAAGGGTCGAGATAGTCAGAAAACACTAGCCGGGGGTTTAGTTTGGGTCCCGGGGTATTTTTAGGCCATACCGGCAACATAAAGGGTATTTTGGTAATTTTGTATTTTTGGGAATTATTAATGACGAAAATTAGGAGTCTTTATCTGATTGGGAATAGACCCACTAAACCCACTAACCAACCCTTAATGACCCAATAAGCTACGGAGGTTATCAAATTAGGTTTCCAACTTTCCAAAAGAAAACCCTAGCCACCATAGCCACCTTTGGAGAAGGAAGCTTGTAGAGAAGGAATTCTGCAGAAAGAGAGGGAGAGAGCTTCATCATCGTCATCAAAATCAGAGATAAACTTAAGGCAAGTGATTTAATTCCGTTTAATTTCAGAGAATACTCCTTCCATGCGTAGGAATTTAATAAAATTGATTTGTTCTTGGTGAAATATGAAGACCCATGTAGTTTGGAACTTAGAACTTGAAATCTTGAGGAAAATTGCATGTAGAATGGTAGGTAGATGATTTTTCTGATGATATTAGTTATTGGATGAAACTAAAAATGGATTTAAGTTGGGTTAATTCATGATTTAAAATTTTAGGGTTTATGTTCTTGAAAAATTGGGGGAAAGTGATGAGCCTTGATGATTTAGTGATGATTTGGATGAATTAACTCCTTAAAATACGTTAGTTTATAACCTTGTTATGAGTAGGATTGATTAGAGACCTTAAAACCTTGTTGGGACGAATCTTAGAGGAGATTTGAGGAATAAGAATTGATGAAAAACGAAAGTAGGAAAATCTGGGTCGAAATTGGTCCCTCGTTAGAAGACCTCTCCAGGTCGTTCGAACGAGCTCATTCGAACGAGCTTCTAACGAGTTGACCAGTCACTTCTAACGAAAGGGAATTTCGTTCGATAACTTCGTTCGAACGAGATCTCGTTAGAAGGTACACTTCTTTCGAATGAGATCTCGTTAGAAGGTACAGTTCGTTCGAACGAACTGAAATCTCGTTCGAACAGCCTCGTTCGAACGAGACTTCTAACGAGCTGGCAGTTTAGGCCTTTTTGGCCTGTTTTGATTTTGGGAGTCCCGTAAACTTATTCGAGGATAGAGATAACATTTCTTTGATGGTGTATTAGTATACTTGGGACAATTGGGTTATAATGAGGAGTAAATTATATAAGCGTGGATCAAATCAAATAGACATTTGAGTCGAGACGTGAGTGCCTACTACCACGTGAGAATAAATTATGGAGCGTATAAATATGGACCGGGATTATATAGGTTGTATATATATTAAGTTGGTACGAGAATGCGATATGTACTACAATTAAATTACGGTGATTACTAAGATGTGTGTTACTTAGTATTGGTATATGATTTGTGTGTATGACATACCTACCATACTTGCTATCACGGGAGGTTTGCGTTCGCTTAGGGCCCTCTAATCCTTGTGTTGCCCGGATTTAGACTGGTTACCTTGATGAACATAGGTCATAGAAAGACTTATTAGGATATTGATAAGTTCGCTGATCGTGGGAGCGTAGGTATGTGCGTGACCCATGTGATGTGACTGTGTTCGCCTCCATTATTTGTGATGTTGTTATCTGTGAACTATTCCTGAGAGATTCGGAATATGTGATCCTTATGTACGTGATGTACCGGGATGGATAGCAGAGTATGTGTGCACCGCAGCTTAGTTCTCGGGGTGCTTGTATTGTATATTTATGATGTGAATAATATACACTTAATTAATGGGAACCTTCATGTTAATACTGTGAATATAATTATGGTGTTGTTTTGAGAAAAACATAACGGGTTAATCGATAGTGAAATATATTTCACATTGAGCATCTGAGTTTACGTTAAGCCCCTACTTATTGAGATCGTTATAATGTTAATGGGAACCAAGTAAAAAGGGTAGAACCTATGATAGTCTAGCTGGTTATGATGTCACTTAGCTAGTGGGTTGTGTCATTTTAGATGGGTACTTGCGTTAGGAGTGCACAGTTAGACGAGAGGTGAGAATTTCATGTGAGTGCACGTCCTAACATGTACTTTTCATTTAATGTTTTAAATGTTTTTAAAGCACTTGCAGGTTTTTAAAATATTTCCACATTCGGGCTCTGACCCGTTTGCTTTCAAATCTATTTTTTCTTGTAAAACCATTTTAGGTGCCCAGCCACAAGGACACCATGTATAGGATACTCATTCAGGTGACGAGCTGTAGCTGTTTGTGGAAGCTACAGGAATTTGCTTTTAGACGCTTCTATCATTCGGATTCCAGATTCAGTATCTATCAGTTGTAGGGCATGTTGCCCATTTCTATTAGAGACATCTTTCCATTTTAGTTTTTCAGACTTTGGCATGTATTGATTCAGTATTCAGTTTAGTTATTTCAGTTTGTGGTATTGTTGTGAGGAATTTTCCTCCAGACTTTATTTACATTATGTGATGGTTATTCTATTTACTTCATTATGGTGAATGGTGTTATTATTTTTCATTACACTTGTTGCATGTTAATCAGACTTAAATTAAAATTTGGCAGCTTACTTTTTAAATACTAGGTGGTTAGTAATCATTAAAATGTTTTCGATAGTGATGCTATTAACTGGACCAACTTGGCATTTTGAATTAATTTAATAAAGGAGTAGCTACCCGGTATTTAATTACTCGGGGTGTCACAAGTGGTATCAGAGCATCAGGTTCTAGTGTCCTTTAGGATCTGGTGGCTTATTATGTTTCCGCTAAGTTTATTTGATATACAACCCTATATTCTAGGACTGTTGTACTCTTTTTGTGTATGCTTCGTTCTTCAGCTATTTTAAGTTTATAAACAGTGAACTTATAAACTTTATTCTTATTTCAGATGCCTCCACGACGTGCACGACGAGTTCCCAGGGATGCAACGCCCGAACCCCAGCCCGCTCCAGTTCAGGGCATGATGAACGCCGCTGAGGTTGCAGCTATAGTAGCCCAAGCGGTAAATGCCGCAATTGCCGTAGTCCAGCAGGCACCACCTCAGGCGCTGGTTGCCGCGCCAGTACAGTCAAATGCATTCCCGTCTGCTTGGGAGCGTGTACGTGATGCTTTTCAGAAAGCGCATCCGCCAGAGTTTGCAGGTAGCTCAGATGTGGTAGTCTCGAGCCAGTGGAGGAAGGATATGCAGAGGCACTTGAGGATGTATGAGTGAGCGAATGTTCAGAAGCAGGTGCTAGCTACTTTCAAGCTAGTTGGATCTTCACTGCAGTGGTGGGAGTCTATTACCACCATGGAGGAGAGGGATACACTCACTATTCAGGACTTCTGGGTGCGGTTTGACCGCAAGTACTTTCCGTCCGCTGTTCATACGGAAATGAGGAGGAAACTGATGAATCAGAAGCAGGAGGGTAAGACCGTGGTCGAGTATGAGGCCGAGTTCATAAATCTGTTGAATATCGTTCCGGATGAGATACCAACAGAGAAGAAGAAGATTGAGAAATTCACCGACGGGTTGACATGGAGGATCCGTCAACATCTGTTAGGGAACCTTTCGTTGGCCACGTATTCTGATGTGGTTAACGCTGCTTTGTTACACTGCCAGGACCACCGCTTTCATATGGCTGAGGGCAAGAGGTCGGGAGAGTCTAGCCATCAGGGCAGGACTGGAGGACATGGTGCCGGTGGGGCACAATATATTCAGGGGCAGAGACAGGGTGAGCAGGGTTCTCAGCAGGGGGATCAGAAGAGGTTCAGATCAGGGAACTACAGGCATGGACATAGAGGTTTCCGTCAGGGCCATCAGGGTCCAAACGGCCACCAGGGGCAGAATGGGCAGCAGTTTCACCAGGGCCAGCAGGGCCACGGGAGGAATGGTAACGGCCACCAGGGCCGGGGACAGCAGGGGCAGAGAGGAGGGAACTTCCCAGGGAAGTATTTTGTTTGTGGCAAGACTGGCCATAAACGACAGGATTGTCCTGATAGGGGCAGGTCCCCACAGCAGCAGCAGCAGGGTGCTCGCCAGGAGCCGCAGAGGCCTATGTTTCCCGCCGCTCTCCCCGCACCGCCACAGATGGCAGTATTGCCACACATTCCAGCAGTCCCAGTTCAGCAGGGGCAGCTACAGTATGGACGTGTCTACAACGTCCACCAGTCTGCAGTTCCACAGGCACCGCCCACGATTGAGGGTACGTTTCCTATCCATGGCACTATGGGTCGGGTATTGTTTGATACGGGGGCTACACATTGTTTTATAGCTACACACTTCGCGAAAGCTTTAGGATTGTTAGCTACGGCAGAGAGCACAGTGACGTGTGTCGACTCACCATTGGGGAGTGGGTCACTTATTTTCTTTATATGTCGGGGAGTGGGGGTAGAGATTGGTGGTTTGGTATTACCTGCAGATATGTTAGTATTAGATATGCATGTTCACGATGTGATTATCGGTATGGATTGGCTCGTAGCTTATAGGGCCATGATTGATTGCTTTAGCGGGAGCATTGTTTTTGCCATTCCGGGGAAAGAGATGTTTGTAGTGGCGATGCCTCGCCCAGAGGGAGGATCGACCGCTCATCTGTATTACATCGAGGAGGATACCTCTAAGGAGGTAGTGATTCCTTTAGATTCTATCCCAGTAGTCAGGGAGTATTCGGATGTGTTTCAGGAGATACCAGGCCTACCCCCCAGTTGAGAGATAGATTTTGTTATAGACCTATTACCAGGTACGAGACCTATAGCACGCACACCGTACCGTGTGGCTCCAGCTGAGATGAGGGAGTTACGGGATCAGATTGAACAATTGTTGGGTCAGGGGTTTATTCGGAGGAGTACTTTACCGTGGGGTGCCCCTGTGTTGTTCGTAAAGAAGAGGGACGGTTCACTAAGACTGTGTGTGGACTACCGAGAGTTGAATAAGGTCACGATACGGAATAAGTATCCGTTGCCTCGAATCGATGACATATTCGATCAGTTGAGAGGAGCTTCTTTCTTCTCGAAGATTGACTTGAGATCGGGATACCATCAGTTGCGTATCAGGGAAGAGGATGTCTCGAAGACTGCGTTCTTGTCGAGATATGGTTCTTACGAGTTTCGGGTTATGCCTTTTGGTTTGACCAACGCTCCAGCTGTGTTTATGGACTTAATGGACAGAGTGTTCAGGGATTTCCTAGATCAGTTTGTCATTGTATTCATCGATGATATTCTGGTTTACTCCCAGACAGAGGAGGAGCACGCCGAGCATTTGAGACAAGTTTTGCAGACGCTGCGTCAGAACGAGCTGTATGCAAAATTTGAAAAGTGCGGGTTTTGGTTGAAGGAGGTCCAGTTTCTGGGACACATTATTTTCGACCGGGGGATATCTGTTGATCCGGGGAAAGTATCCGCGGTGAGGGAGTGGGGACAGCCCACGACACCAACGGAGATTCGTAGTTTCTTGGGTCTAGTAGGATACTACAGGAGGTTTATTCGGGGTTTCTCGGAGATAGCAGGTCCTTTGACACATCTGACTTGTAAGGGTGTGCCCTACATCTGGAGTGATGCCTGTCAGCTGGCATTCGATGAATTTAAGGACAATTTGACCTCAGCACCTGTGTTAGCATTGCCGAGACCGGGAGTTGAGTATTTGGTTTACACCGATGCGTCTTTGCAAGGGCTTGGAGGTGTATTACAGCAGGAGAGACAGGCCATAGCTTATGCTTCCCGTAAGCTTAAGCCTCACGAGAAGAATTACCCCACGCATGATTTGGAGTTGGCAGCAGTAGTATTTTCCCTACGGATTTGGAGGCATTATCTTTTGGGGGAGAAGTTCCAACTGTTCACGGACCACAAGTCCCTACAATACCTATTCACGCATAAAGAGTTGAATATGCGGCAGCGTAGGTGGCTTGAGTTTGTGAAAGACTACCAGTTCGATATCCAGTATCACCTAGGCAAGGCTAACGTGGTAGCAGACGCGTTGAGCCGTAGGCCAGCAGATGAGGTGGCAGAGGTGTGGAAGGCAAAGTGGAAGGAGTTGGGACACCAGGATGCAGTGGCCCGATCTTTCATGTCTGTAATGACCGTTACACCGCAGATTGTCACGAAGGTAGTACGGGCACAGGCTAATGACTCGTTCTGTCAGGAGCAGATAGTTCGATTACTAGCAGAGGGAACCGAGTCCTATACCATTAGCTCAGACGGGGGATTACGCTTCAATGGGAGATTGGTAGTTCCGGAAGGGGAGAAATTGCGACACGAGGTGATGGCAGAGTCGCACGGCTCACGGTTAGCGGTACATCCCGGAGGGGACAAAATGTACCAAGACATGAGACGGTAGTATTGGTGGAGCGGTATGAAGAGAGATATTGCTGAGTTTGTTTCGAAATGCGCCACTTGCCAGCTAGTAAAAGTGGATCATCAGAGACCGACAGGACTTCTACAGCCGTTGCAGGTCCCGGTGTGGATGTGGGAGAGCATATCCATGGACTTTATCATGGGGTTGCCTACGTCGCAGAGGGGTCACGACTCCGTTTGGGTAATCATGGACAGGTTGTCCAAAGTCGCTCACTTTTTACCCGTAAGGACTAACTACACTACGGGACAGTATGCCCAGCTCTTCATTTCAGAGGTTGTGAGACTTCACGGTGTGCCCCTAAATATCGTGTCTGACAGAGACAAGATATTTGTTTCGAGGTTTTGGGAGAGTTTCCAGGAGGCCATGGGCACAGAATTGCGGTTGAGTACGGCTTATCATCCGCAGACCGATGGGAAGACTGAGCGCACAAATCAGATGTTGGAGGACATGCTACGCATGTGTATTATTGACTTTGGGGGTGGATGGGAGCAGTACCTTCCACTGGTGGAGTTTTCTTACAACAACTCCTATCAGTTCACTATTGGCATGGCTCCGTTTGAAGCATTGTAGGGTAGGCCTTGTTGTTTCCCAGCATGTTGGTTAGAGGTGGGGGACAATAAACTACTTGGGCCGGAAGTGATTCAGGATACTTCGGCAAGAATTGAGTTGATTCGGAGTCGCATTCGGGTAGCTCCAGACCGGCAGAAGAGTTATGCTGATGCGAAGAGGTTTTTCAAGGAGTTCCAAGTGGGGGACCAGGTTTTGCTCAGAGTATCTCCTATGAAGGGGATTATGCGTTTCGGGAAGAAAGGGAAGTTGGCACCGAGATATGTGGGACCATTTTCTATTATTGAGCGGATTGGACCGGTTGCGTATAGGCTTGGATTACCGGAGCATTTGCATCGGATTCACGGTGTGTTTCATATTTCCTCGTTAAGGAAATACCTTAGAGATAATTTGGCTCATTCTCACATTGCTAGGGAGGACATCGATCTCCAGCCAGATAGCTCCTACGAGGAGGGGCCGATTGCTATTTTGGACCGAAGTGAGAGGAAGCTGCGGTCAAAGATAGTTCCGTTAGTGCGTGTTCAGTGGCGACATCATAATGTCGAGGAGTCCACATGGGAGGGCGAGGATGAGATGCGCGAACGTTATCCAGAGTTGTTCTTACCAGGTACTTTCTAGTTTCGAATTTCGGGACGAAATTCAGTTATTAGGGGGGAAGTATGTAATACCCCGTATTTTTGGCTTTTTATTTATGGGATTAATTAATTAAATGAGAATTATTGGAAATTAATCCGGGTAAAATACTAGCGAGATGTGAGTTGGTATATGACTATATTGAGTATATACGATGTTATATGAATATTGAATTATGAAATTTGTCGTGAGATTAATATACGGAAATTTGGTCATTTTATTGGGACGCGTGTGACAGTCGCGTCAGGATATAATTATTTTATTTATAAAAGTGAATTTAAATTCTATTAACCGTATGGTCATTTTGAGTGCGCCAACGCGTCCGGAAGGGTCGAGATAGTCAGAAAACACTAGACGGGGGTTTAGTTTGGGTCCCGGGGTATTTTTAGGCCATACCGGCAACATAAAGGGTATTTTGGTAATTTTGTATTTTTGGGAATTATTAATGACGAAAATTAGGAGTCTTTATCTGATTGGGAATAGACCCACTAAACCCACTAACCAACCCTTAATGACCAAATAAGCTACGGAGGTTATCAAATTAGGTTTCCAACTTTCCAAAAGAAAACCCTAGCCACCATAGCCACCTTTGGAGAAGGAAGCTTGTAGAGAAGGAATTCTGCAGAAAGAGAGGGAGAGAGCTTCATCATCGTCATCAAAATCAGAGATAAACTTAAGGCAAGTGATTAAATTCCGTTTAATTTCAGATAATGCTCCTTCCATGCGTAGGAATTTAATAAAATTGATTTGTTCTTGGTGAAATATGAAGACCCATGTAGTTTGGAACTTAGAACTTGAAATCTTGAGGAAAATTGCATGTAGAATGGTAGGTAGATGATTTTTCTGATGATATTAGTTATTGGATGAAACTAAAAACGGATTTAAGTTGGGTTAATTCATGATTTAAAATTTTAGGGTTTATGTTCTTGAAAAATTGGGGGAAAGTGATGAGCCTTGATGATTTAGTGATGATTTGGATGAATTAACTCCTTAAAATACGTTAGTTTATAACCTTGTTATGAGTAGGATTGATTAGAGACCTTAAAACCTTGTTGGGACGAATCTTAGAGGAGATTTGAGGAGTAAGAATTGATGAAAAATGAAAGTAGGAAAATCCGGGCCGAAACTGGTCCCTCGTTAGAAGACCTCTCCAGGTCGTTAGAACGAGCTCATTCGAACGAGCTTCTAACGAGTTGACCAGTCGCTTCTAACGAAAGGGAATTTCGTTCGAACGAGATCTCGTTAGAAGGTACACTTCGTTCGAACGAGATCTCGTTAGAAGGTACAGTTCGTTCGAACGAACTGAAATCTCGTTCGAACAGCCTCGTTCGAACGAGACTTCTAACGAGCTGGCAGTTTTGGCCTTTTTGGCCTGTTTTGATTTTGGGAGTCCCGTAAACTTATTCGAGGATAGAGATAACATTTCTTTGATGGTGTATTAGTATACTTGGGACAATTGGGTTATAATGAGGAGTAAATTATATAAGCGTGGATCAAATCAAATAGACATTTGAGTCGAGACGTGAGTGCCTACTACGACGTGAGAATAAATTATGGCGCGTATAAATATGGACCGGGATTATATAGGTTGTATATATATTAAGTTGGTACGAGAATGCGATATGTACTACAATTAAATTACGGTGATTACTAAGATGTGTGTTACTTAGTATTGGTATATGATTTGTGTGTATGACATACCTACCATACTTGCTATCACGGGAGGTTTGCGTTCGCTTAGGGCCCTCTAATCCTTGTGTTGCCCGGATTTAGACTGGTTACCTTGATGAACATAGGTCATAGAAAGACTTATTAGGATATTGATAAGTTCACTGATCGTGGGAGCGTAGGTATGTGCGTGACCCATGTGATGTGACTGTGTTCGCCTCCATTATTTGTGATGTTGTTATCTGTGAACTATTCCTGAGAGATTCGGAATATGTGATCCTTATGTACGTGATGTACCGGGATGGATAGCAGAGTATGTGTGCACCGCAGCTTAGTTCTCGGGGTGCTTGTATTGTATATTTATGATGTGAATAATATACACTTAATTAATGGGAACCTTCATGTTAATACTGTGAATATAATTATGGTGTTGTTTTGAGAAAAACATAACGGGTTAATCGATAGTGAAATATATTTCACATTGAGCATCTGAGTTTACGTTAAGCCCCTACTTATTGAGATCGTTATAATGTTAATGGGAACCAAGTAAAAAGGGTAGAACCTATGATAGTCTAGCTGGTTATGATGTCACTTAGCTAGTGGGTTGTGTCATTTTAGATGGGTACTTGCGTTAGGAGTGCACAGTTAGACGAGAGGTGAGAATTTCATGTGAGTGCACGTCCTAACATGTACTTTTCATTTAATGTTTTAAATGTTTTTAAAGCACTTGCAGGTTTTTAAAATATTTCCACATTCGGGCTCTGACCCGTTTGCTTTCAAATCTATTTTTTCTTGTAAAACCATTTTAGGTGCCCAGCCACAAGGACACCATGCATAGGATACTCATTCAGGTGACGAGCTATAGCTGTTTGTGGAAGCTACAGGGATTTGCTTTTAGACGCTTCTATCATTCGGATTCCAGATTCAGTATCTATCAGTTGTAGGGCATGTTGCCCATTTCTATTAGAGACATCTTTCCATTTTAGTTTTTCAGACTTTGGCATGTATTGATTCAGTATTCAGTTTAGTTATTTCAGTTTGTGGTATTGTTGTGAGGAGTTTTCCTCCAGACTTTATTTACATTATGTGATGGTTATTCTATTTACTTCATTATGGTGAATGGTGTTATTATTCTTCATTACACTTGTTGCATGTTAATCAGACTTAAATTAAAATTTGGCAGCTTACTTTTTAAATACTAGGTGGTTAGTAATCATTAAAATGTTTTCGACAGTGATGCTATTAACTGGACCAACTTGGCATTTTGAATTAATTTAATAAAGGAGTAGCTACCCGGTATTTAATTAGTCGGGGTGTCACATGGTATCAGAGCGAGGTTATAAATTCAGGACGTGTGGGGCAGTTAGATGGCAGTTATTGGTTTGATTTGATATTGTTGAATTGTTTATGTACTAACTAATAATTTAGTATGATAAATTATTTATGTTGCTTATTAGAATTTTATTATATTACAAATAATTACAGATGGAACCTGGGAATGAACAATACAGAGAAGTGGGAGTAACTTCTCATACAGAGGATACTAAAATAGGACAGAGTGTTGCAAGAAGGGCTAGAGAGTATGAGTAGCCTACAGAGATGTAAATAATGGCACATACAATGATGAGGATGGCAGAACAATAGAAAAGAAATGTGGCATTAATGGCAGAACAATAGACTAGATATCTAGAATTAAAGACTGTAGCTAGAATTGAGAAAGGCAAGGAAGAAAATTAAAGACATCATGTAAGAAAAGTTCCCGGAAGTTAAATCCCCCAGAATATTTAGGGTAGGTTAAACCTACAGAAGCTAAGATGTGGGTTAAAGATCTAGAGACTATCTTTACAGTGATGAAAGTTCCAGATAACCAGAAAGTGAATTTAGTTGTGTTTAGATTGAAAGAAGAGGCTAATTATTAGTGGGAAGCCAACAATCATTTGGTGCCTAGGATGGAAGGTACTGATGTTATTACTTAGGCTGAATTTATTAAAGCTTTGTATGTTAAGTATTTTCCTAAAGTTTATAGGAGGGAGAAGATGAGGGAATTTATAAATTTGACCCAAGAAAAAATGTCTGTGAGGGAATATGATGCTAAATTTACAAGTTTGTATAGATTTGCTAGTAAATATGTGAAGGATGAGGAAGAGAGATGTAGTAAGTTCCAAGAGGGACGGATTTATCCCATTCAAAATAGAGTGGCGACTTATGATTTAGAAGATTATTCTTCTGTAGTGAATAAAGCCATGATAGCTGAAAGGCAAGTGAAACAAGGGGTGGCGAGTAGAGAGAGTTTTAAGAAAAATATATTTGACTCATTCCGGTCTAAGGGAGGTAAGGGTGGAAGTGTTAAGATGGAACCTTGTAAATTTTAGAGAGTTGGTGGAGATAGTGGTAGAGGTCAGAAGATATTTGGTAGAGATAACAAGGATAGAGGATTATCTAGTTTAGTTAGGAGGTTATGAAGAGGTGAGTCACCGGTGAGAGTTGTTACATATTTCTTTTGCAAAGAGGAGGAGAATTATAAATTCAAGTGTCCTAAGCTTAAAGGAATGGGATATTACCATTATCATCAAGTGTGGCACGTTAAGAGGAATTGTCCACCGTTGGCAGAGACTCTAGCAGCACCTAGTGAAGTAGTAAACAGAGTGTTACCGTCAGGCAGTGGAGTAAAAAGTGCATGCAGAGGACAAGCTAGTAGTTCCAGGACAGGTGGATTAGTTTTTATGATGAAAGAGTCTCAGGTTACGCGAGATCTGGTGACATGTACACTTTCTGTTACTAATAAAAGTGCTTATGTTTTGATTGATTTTGGTTCCACACATTCTTTTGTGTCTTATACTTTTTTTATATATCTGAATAGATCATGTACTCATTTAGATAAGGAGTTGGGTATTTATATCCCTGTGGGGAATATAGTTGTAGCTGAATATGTTTTCCATGATTTTGTTTTGACTTTGTGGTTTAGAGATACAGTTATAGACTTACTTCCATTGGATATATCTGATTTTGACATAATTTTGGGAATGGATTGATTATCTAAATATCACACATCTATGGATTGTTTTCGTAAAGAAGTTATTTTTAAAATGCTAGATGAATTTGAATTTAAATTTATGGGAGAAAGGAAAATTGTTACTAGTTTCATTATTTTTGCTATTCACAGTAGGAAATTGTTGAGTAAAGGTTGTGAAGGTTTTATTGCATATGTTCTTGATACCAAGAGGGGGACCTTACAATTAGTTGATGTTCATGTTGTATGGTATTTTCAAGATATGTTTCCTAGTGAGTTGTCCGGGTTACCTCCAGAGAGATAAGTTGAGTTTAGTATTGAATTAGCACTGGGGACAACCCCTAGTTCTATTGCACCATATAAAATGGCACCTGCTGAGTTGAAAGAACTTAAGATTCAGTTGTAGGAATTACTTAATAGGGGGATCATACAATCTAGTGTATCTCCATATGGTGCACAAGTCTTATTTGTGAAAAAGAAAGACGGTACCATGCATGTGTATATTGATTATAGGCAACTGAATAAAGCTATAATTAAGAATAAGTACCCTTTACCTTGTATATATGATTTGTTTGATCAGTTGCAGGGTACTAAAGTGTTTTCAAAGATAGACTTGTGATCAGGTTACCATTAGTTGAGAGTGAAGGAAAACAATATTTTTAAAACTGTTTTTCGTACTCGGTATAGTTATTTTGAATTTCTATTGATGCCTTTTGGAGTGAATAATGCTCCAGCTCCATTTATGGATCTTATGAACCGGGTATTACATCCTTTTGTCAATTCTTTTGTGATAGTTCTTATTAATGATATTTTGATTTACTCATGTAATATGGTTGAACATGAAAAACATCTCATAACTGTTTTGAATGTGTTGAGAGATAAGCAGTTATATGCTAAGTTTAACAAGTGTGAATTTTGGCTATCATAAGTTGTATTTTTAGGGCATGTTATTTCTGGGGATAGTATATGTGTTAATCCAAAGAAAGTAGAAGCTATTATAAAATAGGAGATGCCCAATAATGTGACTGAGGTGAGGATTTTTTTGGGTTTGGCTAGGTATTATAGGAGGTTTATAAGGGGATTTTCTTCGATTGCCTTGCCAATGACTAAATTAACCCGAAAAAAAATTAAGTTTAAATGGAATTCTAATTGTGAAAATAGTTTTGAAGAATTGAAAAAGAGGTTGGTAACCGCACCTATTCTTACTATTCCACATGGTGGATATGGTTTTGTTATTTATACCGAGGCTTCACATCAAGGGTTAGGTTATGTTTTTATGCAATATAGTAAGGTTATTAATTATGCTTTTAAGTAGTTTTGCACATATGAACGTAATTATCCTACACATGATTTAAAACTTGCTGATATTGTGTTTGCTTTGAAATTATGGGGTCATTATTTATATGGTGAAGTATGTAAAATTTTTACTGACCATCAAAATCTTAAGTATTTATTTACTCAGATAGTTGAATTTGAGGCAGAGACATTGGATATAGTTAATTAATGACTATGATTGTACAATTCACTATCATCTAGGGAAGGTAAATATTTTTATAGATGCTCTGAGTAAAAAAGCTTCGAACGAGTTATCTTGTATTCGGTGTGCTAGAGTTGCCCACGTTATGGAGTTGAGATTGATGTGAGTGGAATTATAACTTACCGATGGGGACATATTCTTTACCCATGTGAATGTGAGGCCTTTGTTAGCTACCCGTATTCGTGATTTGTAAAGTCAAGATCCTTTTCTTGACAAGAAACGACAAGATGTCCGAGATGGTAAGTATGATATTTTTGTATTATTAATAATGGCACTTTATTGTATAAGTAGCGATTATATATGGATAATTTGGATGGATTGAAAGCAAAAATTTTAGATAAGGATCATAATTTCATTTATACTATGCATCCTGGTAGTACTAAAATGTATAGGGATTTGAAGAAGCATTATTGGTGGAATAATATAAAGAAGGAAATATACGATTTTGTTGCTAGATGCTTTATATGTCAGCAAGTGAAAGTGGAGCATCAAAAACCTTCGGTTTTGCTTCAACCATTTCCAATACCGAAATAGAAATGGGATCATGTAACGATGGATTTTGTGGTTAGGCTTCCTCGATCTCAAAAGGGGATATATTCAATTTAGGTAGTGGTGGACAGGTTAACTAAGTTAACTCATTTTCTATCAATCAAGACTACGTATATAATTAATAAGTATGCTAGATTGTATGTTAATGACTAATAGGATGCCCGATGAATGGAGAAAAAGTATTTTAGTACCTATTTATAAAAATAAATGGGACATACAAAGTTGTTCAAATTATCGTGGTATTAAGTTAATGAGTCATATAATGAAACTTTGGGAGAGAGTGATTGAATATAGATTGAGATTAAAGACAACAATATTTGAGAATCAATTTGGGCTTATGCCTGGGAGGTCAACAATGGAAGCAATCTATTTATTGAGGAGATTAATGGAGAGGTATAGGGAGAAAAAGATGGATCTTCATATGATTTTTATAGATTTGAGAAGGCGTATGATAGGATACCCAAAGATATAATATGGTGGCTTCTACATAATGTGACACCCCGACTAATTAAATATCGGGTAGCTACTCCTTTATTAAATTAATACAAAATGCCAAGTTGGTTCAGTTAATAGCATCACTGTCGAAAACATTTTAATGATTTATAACCACCTAGTATTTAAAAAGTAAGTTGTCAAATTTTAAATTTAATCTGATTAACATGCAATAAAAGAATTATGAAAGAATAACATAACCATTCACTATAAAGAAATAATAGAATAACCAACGAATAATAATAAGTCTGGAGGAAATACTCCTCACCACAATCCCAATATGGAAATAAATAAAACAAGTCTGCATCCTGAATTAAATACAAACCAAAGTCTGAATAACTGAAATATAAAGTGTCTCTAAAGAAATGGGCGACATGCCCTATAATGATGAAACTGAATATGGAGTCAAGACTAGAAAAGAGGCGTCTACTAGCAAAGCCCTGTAACTTCCACAGCAGCTACAGCTCGTCACCTGAATAAAGATCCTATGCATGGTGTCCTTGTGGCTGGGCACCTAAAAAGGTTTTTACAAAAATAGATTTGAAAGCAAACGGGTCAGAGCCCGAAAGTGGAGAGTATTTTAAAAACTGCAAGTGCTTTAATAACATTTAAAACAATGAATGCAGAATACATGTTAGGACGTGCTCTCACATGAAATACTCACCTCTCGTCTAACTGTCCACTCCTAACGTTCCTGTACCCATTCATGTGTTATTTATATTTAACTAAACCGACATAAGTTCTAACCTTTACACTCGATTCACAATATGAATTCCCAATATTATCACTTAAACAGATAGCTTTAATTAAACTCGGATTCTCCATTGATAATATTACAATTCACGGCATGTTATCCCTTTTTAACTTCTCAAGGAGTTACTATAAATTATTCTCGCAATTTAAACATAACAAATTCCTTTTCATTGAACCGTATATTATTCACATCATAAATATACAATACAAGCACCCC
Organism: Sambucus nigra; assembly: GCA_949130495.1. NCBI lineage: Eukaryota > Viridiplantae > Streptophyta > Magnoliopsida > Dipsacales > Adoxaceae > Sambucus > Sambucus nigra. Next base: position 101,201,390 of record OX422208.1, read on the forward strand.
GAGGCTAAGCTGTGGTGCACACATACTCTGCTATCCATCCCAGTACATCACGTACATAAGGATTACAAATTCCGAATCTCTCAGGAATTGTTAGAATAGACACCACACACAAAAATGGAGGCGAACATAATTCAACATATCCATGGTCACGTACATACCTACGCTCCATAGTCAGCTGGCTTAATAACTCACAATTAAGTCATTCCCTTAAACTATGTCCTCTAGGTACCACTCTAAATCCGGGCACACAAAGATTAGATGGCCCTAAGCGAACGTAAACCTCCCGTGATAGCAAGTATGGTTGGTATGTGATACACATAAAAATCATATACATATACTAAGCATGCACACATCTTAGATATCTCAATATTAATAAAGGTATTTTCTACATCCTTATACCATTATTCCAATTTTATACATTTTAAGTCTTCCGATAATATATAATGTAGACTGTCGACACATCTCACGTCATAGATTCTTGTACTTAAAACCTATCTCAAAGGGGTTATTAAGTTTCCTATTATTCCCACATATGACATCATTATTCTTAAGGTCCTTACTTCTGCCCCAAACCTCATTTCATCAATTTATTCAAATTTACTCTTTTAACCCTAATATTATCTCACTCATCGAGTTTCATTAGCTTTTAGAATAATTCCTCAAATTGAATTCTAATTAAGGTCTAAATTTTATAACCATACCTACTGATCTTCCTTAAGTCTAAGGATATTCATAAAGTCTCCAATAATAATTTTCTAAGGGTTAACATCATTAAAATTTAACTAGGAAAATTTTACTCATTCTGGGAAGGTCGATCGATCGACCTTGAACCTCGATCGATCGATGGTGATCGATCGATCGACTGATGAATGTCGATCGATCGATCGCACCAGGTAGGCTACGGACTGCTTCGTTTTGCAGTCCTCAAATCGTCCCAAAACTCCATTATAATGCATGAAACTAATCTAACGTTATAGTATCATCATACAACCATCCTACAACATTGTTAACGTTCTAAAACCAATAATTCATCAACCAAGGGCTTTATTTGGATCAAAACTTCATCAAGAACCCTAGTTTTCTATTTCTTTCAAGAACATTAATAAATCTCTTCTTAAATCCATTTTTAGATCATCAAGGGTTATATTTTGAATTCATAATTCGTCCAGAATATGTCTACATGCAATTCCTAACATAGTTCATAGTTTTAATCCTCAAATTCATGGGTCTATATCAATCTTCCAAGACAAAATTCGATAATTACCTAAACATGGAAGAACACATTCATGGAATTAATTGTAACTAAATCACTTGCCTTATGTTCCATATTTGTTGTTGGTTGAAGATGGTTGAATTCCTCTCTCTCTCTGCAGAATTCTCCTCTCTCTCTCTCTCTCTCTTTACAAGCTCTTCTCACAAGATGACAATGGAGGTGGGGGTTGGTGTTTGGTAAGTTAGAAATAGTTTCTTAACTTCTCCCGTAGCCCACTACTTAGATTGGGGTTGGAAATGGGTTAGTGGGTTTAATGATAAGTTGTAATTAAAGTCTGATTTTCGTGGGTTTTAATTTCCAAAATTTTGAAATTACCAAACTACCCTTTTGGATTGCCGGTTTGGCCTAAAAATGCCTCGGGACCCAAACTAAACTCCCGGCTAGTGTTTTCTGACTATCTCGGCCCTTCCGGACACGTTGGCGCACTCAAAATGACCATACGGTTGATAAAAATAAAATTCACTTTTTAATTTAAATAATTACCCTCCTGACGCGACTGTCACGCGCGTCCCAACAAAATTTCCCAAATTGCCGTATTTCTATCTCAAGACAAATTCAATATTTTCAATATTCATAAATTACCATATATACACATTATAATCAAATACCAACTCACATCTCGTTAGTATGTTATCCGGATTAATTCTCAATTAATTCACATTTAATTTAATTAATCCCATAAATAAATATCCATAAAAGTACGGGGTATTACACATAAGAGGAGTGACTCGCAGATATATTGATGTGATTAAGGATATGTATGATGGTGCGATGACTACAGTAAGAACATCAGCCGAAGAAAGTAGTGAATTTTCAATTACGGTAGGTCTACACCAAGGTTCAACATTAAGTCCTTATCTCTTTGCGCTTGTTATGGATGAGTTGACTGGACAAATACAAGATGAGGTGCCATGGTGTATGCTATTTGCAGATGATATTGTTTTAGTGGATGAGACTAAGACAAGGATTAATGCTAGGTTGGAATTGTGGAGAGAAACTTTAGAAATAAGAGGATTTAAAATGAACAGAACTAAAACAGAATATGTGGAGTGCAATTTTAGTAGTAGGAGGAGGACAAATGGAGATGTGGCGAAATTGGAGGGTCAAGAGATACCTAGAAACGATCATTTTCGTTATTTAGGATCGATTATCCAAAAAGATGGAGATATTAAGGATGATATTACTCATAGGATTAGAGCAGGCTGGGTTAAGTGGAGAAGTGCTGTCGGCGTTTTGTGTGATAGGCGTATACCTTTAAGTTAAAAGGTAAATATTATAGGACGACCATTAGACCCGCTATGTTATATGGGACAGAGTGTTGGACAACCAAGAAATAAAATGTGCAGAAAATGAGTGTGGCGGAGATGCGAATGCTAAGATGGATTTGTGGTAAAACTCAAAAGGATAAAATTAAAAATGAACAAATTTGTGAAACGGTAAAAGTAGCTCCTATAGAAGATAAATTGAGAGAAAATCGACTTAGATGGTTTGGACACGTCAAGCGTAGACCAATGGATGCTCCTGTAAGGAAGAGTGATTTAGTTAGTATTGATGGTAACACAAGGGGTAGAGGTAGGCCTAAATTGACTTGGTGGGATATTATAAAAAAGGACATGATGTCATGTGGTTTAACCGAAGATATTGCACTGGACAGAATGGAATAGAAAAATAGGATTCATGTAGCCGACCCCAAATAATTGGGAAAAGGCTTTGTTGAGTTGAGTTGAGTATGGAGCACCTGTGTCTATTGTTTCAGATAGGGATCCTACTTTTACATCCAGATTTTGGGATAATTTATAGTATGCTATGGGTACTAACTTAAAGATTAGTACTACTTTTCATCCTCAGACAAGTGGGCAGTCTGAAAGAACCATACAAATCTTGGAGGATATGCCTAGAGCTTGTCTGCTTGATTTCAAAGGTAATTAGGATGAATATTTACCTTTGATGGAATTTGCATACAACAATAGTTATCAATCTACTATTAGTATGGTGCCATATGAAGAGTTGTATGGTAAACGATTTCGTACATCGGTATATAGGGGTGAAATTAGTGAAAGGAAGATAGAAGGTCCAGAGTTGATTGAAGTCACCACTTAAAAAGTGAAGATTATTCGAGATAGAATGAGAACAACTCAAAGGGGATTATGTGTTTATTCATATATCGCCATGTAAAGGAGTTATGAGATTTAGAAAGAAAGGGGAATTGAGTCCGCGCTACATTGAACCTTATAAAATTCGTGAGAAAGTCGGGATGGTTGCCTACAAGTTAGCATTACCATCAGAGTTAACTCAATTACATGATGTTTTCCATGTATCCATATTGAGAAAATATGTAGCAGATCCTTTACATGTATTGGTGGAATAACCTATTGAGTTGAAGGAAGACTTTAGCTATGTTGAAGAACTATGCTATCGTGGATATGAAGGAACAAATATTGAGATCCAAAGTGATCCCATTTGTGAAAGTTGTGTGGAGAAGACATTTTATGGAATAAGCTACACGGGCGAGCGAAGATAGCATGAAAATGCGTTGTCCGTATTTGTTGGATTTGAATAACCAAGGTATGTCAATTTTGGGGACGAAATTTCATAACGGGGGGAAAGTTGTGACAACTCGAATATAATTATAATAAATTATGTTTGAATCATACTTACCTTATATGATATGTATCAAGGTTCTAAAAGGCGTGAGGCGTTGTCGAGGCGTAGAGGTCAAGTCTCAGGCCTTAGGAGCCTAGGCGCACCTAGGCGAAGCCTAGGCATAAAAAAGCATTTTTTTTATTATTTTAATTATTCTAAGGCTAATAATATAATAAAATAATACATACCTTGAATTTTGAGAATATATTTGTATGTTTGGTAGCCATCTTTCTCATATTCATGCTCCATAATCAATATATAAAATGTATATTAATTGTTTTGGATGAGATATTGGTCCGATTTGTAATAAAAATTCTTTAAATGACGATATCATTTCACTAAGGCATATTTGTTTTAAAAAAAGTGGGCCTTAAGCCTTTTAACAAGAATAAGGCGTAAACAATGCGTTTCTCTCAAGCCTCAAGCCTAGACGCGCCTTTTAGAACACAGATATGTATAATGTGTTATTTGTATATCTACTGTTAAGTAATTATATTTAGTCTAATCCTACTTTCATAAATTTTGAATTATCGAATTAGTTACATACACAAAATTTTGAAGTTTTTCGGTAGAAATGTTGTTGGAGAGTAGTTTTGACCCTCATAATATAACACTTGACTTGAGGTGAAAACTATATAGTTGTAGATATATGAATTAGGTTTGTAACAGAACAACCAATGCATCAACTAAACATTCAAGTGAGAAGATATCATCGTTTTACGAACATGGGGTAAAGTAGTCATTTAGCTTTAAATGATATTCTGTCTTACATGGCGCCACATGTTATATTTTGATTGGACTAAAGGGATGTACCCTTATGCTGACTTAAAGACCTTAAAATCTCCTTCATTCTTCATTGATATCGGAATTTCAAGTGGGTTAAGGTTTTCCATGAAAAAAAGAGGGGTTAAGGTGAATAAGCGAAGGATTAAGGAAGATAATTGAGAGATAAACGAACTTATGTATCCAAGGGTGCTTAGGTACAATTAATTTATAAATTTTCATTCTTAATATGACATACGTTGCTTTATATGATGTTAAGGATCATATTTGGGGACAATGGGGTACGTTTTGTTATATATATATGGGTAGGTGTAGGTTGTATGTATAGAGTATATCGAATTCATACAACTAAGGGCGTAATCGTTAGGCTGATCAAACTGGTGTATTTTTCTGAATACACAATGGAATCGATTGATTCCCATTGGATATGAAACTACACTTATATATGCCTGTTATATTGGAAAATTATGAAAAAAAATACCAAGAAATGAATCTTGGGTGATAGTTTGAAGTTGAGGTGTAGAATCTATCCCAAAAGGGTAAGTATGCATACCTTGTGTTTGAATTTTTCTTGACATAGCAAATGAACTTTGAAAATTATGAAACTTTATTTTTTTATTATTAAATATGTGTATTGAAATTGGGTAAAATATCATTGAAATTTTTGATGTAGAAAAATTATGAAAATTCTTGGATGTTGACTGAACGATAGGGAAGCCTATATGGCAGATTTGCTATGTAGTAAAGAAATGGGCATATATTGCTCTAGAAAACTTGAAATGATGTGCCGACTTTTGTATTGAAAACCTAATATAATAAGGATTTGACTACCAAGAAGATTAAAGTATATCTGGACTATGATTTGGATATATTAAATATCTTAACATGAATTTAGATAGAACTTCATTTATGATAAATGATTTGAATGGAATCATATAGTGCTTATGAATTGAGTTACGCTTAAGTTATTCCTTAGATTGTTAATATTCTTATGATGAGACTAATATTATAAGAATGATAGGAAGGGAAGAAGAGCTGGTTGAACAAGTGTCAAGCAAAGGAAAAGGAAAAGCCTGTTAAGTTTCCAAAGGTGAGTATACTTATAATTATTTCATACATAGATTTGAAAATGATATGTTGGATATGAATATAACTCTAAGAGCAGAATTGTTTGAATACTTATGTATTCAAGATTTGTTTGGATATTCAAATATCCAGGATTATTTGGGTCTTATGATCCAGGATTGTTTGAGTCTTATGATCCAGAATTGGAATTGGACAAAGATCCAATGATTTATTTTACCTTATGATAAGGATTCGTTAGAACTTTTGTTCCAAGATTTTTTATTGCCATAACGCACATGATTGTTTGGATTTTATATCCACATATTTGATATAGAACTGTTATTTCATTGCAGGGAAGGTGTACCTCACTAAGCTTATTGCTAAATGTTTATATTTAACATTTTCAGGTTTGTACGCTGCCAGCTAGGATACCATATGATCGGTGATTTTGAGAGTTGCACCATTAGAACGAGCTGGGGTTTAGACAAGGAGATTTTGTTATCGTCACATTGAGGATTTTACTACACTCACGCATTGTATATATATTGAGTTAGAGTGGTTTGACTTGATAGCTGCAGTAGTTAATCATAGTATTGCATGTTCACTTAAGTATAACTCCGATGTTAATTATGTTATAGTACAAAGAACAATATTATGTTCATTATGTACATATGCATGAAAATATTGATAAATGAATTATATTTCAAATGAGCTGAAGATTATGATTTAATTATTATAAAAATAAATTATTAGAATGGATTCGGGTTTGGGGTGTGACAAATATTCCCTCCCATTGCCCCCAAGCTAAATGCCAAACATTATTAAAAAAAATAACAAAATTATTTTTTCTTAACAAATTTGAAAATTAACAATTTTGAAAAAGATGAGGGCCAAGTGCCAAAGGAACTTTGAATATTGTAAGAGCGATTTGGGACACTTTTGCTAAAAAAGTTATAAGTTAACAGTGAAATTGTTAATTGTATAGTTTTTATTAAAGAGGATATTCAAAATAATATAATGTAAAATTTTAATATCTAAAGTGATACAAATCATAACTAACTAGCATGTAACCCGCACGATGTGCGGGCAACATACATAAAACATTTATAATATATACATATACACAATGCAAATTCATTTTAAATAATTTTCATTATATAAATATAACACGTCTTTCATTAAAAATAATATTTTGTTTATTACAGTGTCCATCATACAAAATTATATTTATTATTGATATTGATATTGTTTCACTTTTAATATTACAAATAAATATAGAAACTTTTATTCATACTCAATGTGAATAATTATTTATTCATATGAGTTATGTTATCTAGAATTACATACATTCAGTTTACTTTGATTATAATATGCACATAAAAGATTACTACTCTCTCATTAGATAAAAGCTTTCCAAATAATTATTCAAATTCAGAGTCACATATAAGAAGGACATGCCGCGAGTGCTTTTAAACTACACACACGAAAAAAAATCTGTTCACAAGCCTTAAACCGACGCTACTCTTTTAACCTTCGACCGACGTAAATGATTTGTCGACAAAGCTCGGCTCAGTCATATTTTTGGCTGCCATTAACAAACTCCCAACAAAAAAAATAAGCCACAAAGTATGGACAACAAAACCAACTCGGTTGATATTTCAACCCACACAAACTGACTCAAACATCGATTCGAACTCCTGCGAACCACCTGCATGTGTAATTAGATTAAAAATCAACTAACCATGGCTTTAAATCTAGGTTCACAACAAATCGAATCACCTCATCACAAACCTGGGAAAAAACTGACGACCATTGGGAACACTTCTGCTACCATTTTATCATTTGCAAATTTGTTAAGATATGATCCATAAAGTTTTTTTTTCCTCAGTCGATTTTTATCTCCGAATTGCTTGATGTTAAAAAAATCGACTCACCACCCATCAAATGGGTTTTTCCCGAATCACTAACTCACCAGCAAAATATGGAAGCTTGATTCAACAAAAATCCGTTGTTTCAATGAACCTTGTTGTTCGACATACTATGAATTAACCCACCTTCGATATACCATGAATCAATTCGAATAAATATGGTTATAGAAACAAAAAATGATAGACGTTTTTCAAATTGAGAGGAGCTTCCTCTAATAAACCACAAGTCGAAACAACTCAGGATCTGTGGCTAACCCATCTCACACCGACGCACCGCACCTTTTTATAAGCTAAACCTTCAAATCGAAAACCACGATCCAATTGATATTGCTCTACACAACCAGAAGATGAAAACGTCCTAAATTAATCCGATCATTCGTGGTTGTTCGGAGTTCATGAGACAACCGTTGCCCCCAAAAATCGTTGGGAATATAGAGACCCTTTTGGGTCTTGAAGTACCTTTTGTTGTTGTTGGTTGACGTTTATAGGCATTTAAGCTTTGATTTATAGGGGAGTCGGGGACAACGAATGATAGGGAGTGGAATGGATAAAAGTAGAGGCAGTTGCACAAAAATGAATAAATCGCTTGGAGTTCAAAGGTTTATAAACGTCTAGTTTTATAAGCTTAAGAGATATGGTTAGGTTTTTAACGAATGGTTGAGTTTAAAAAGAACGCTTAAAATGTATTAAATGCTATTAAAACCTCTAATACTATTGTATTAAATGTATATTATAGATGGGTTCAAAGTTGTAATGAATCTTTATTACATGATGCACCACATTTTCACTCTTTTATAGCAAAATAAATAAAAAGGACAGCCTCATCGTAACATTATCCCTCGAAATTACTGATTAGAAAACTATACATACTTTAGTATGCATGTTGACTCCAACACGTATATATATTAGACTTGACTATAAAGTAAGAATCATTCTCATACACGAAACTTATCAACTAGGGAGCTACCCCAAAATTTGAACTTGCACTAAGTATTCAGCTAGCAACTCCAATTTCGACTAAAATTTTAATTGAAATCACACATGGCAATATACTATCTGTAAATTTTTTAATCCCATTGAAGGTTTTTTTTTGGTAAGGTATTTTTCATATCACGAGGTGTCCGGGCCAACTTACGCGCATCTCGACTAATCTTCGCTCGCGGTTCGTGGCTTTCGCTGGCTGATAAGTACCAAAAACTGTACAATTTATACCCCGAATAGATGTATTTTAGTTGCTAATTCTCGACAATATGGGTCTTATGCGCTTAATTGTTCAATATGCAGGCCGAATGCAAGTTGTGATGTTAAAACACTAATTTCAAGGCAATTGTGTGTTTTATGGAACTAAATACCGTTATCCCGTAACCTAGCGTACCCAAACCAAGCCTAAACTGTCTCAAACCCTGTATGTGTTTAGTTTGTGTCCTTCTTAATATTTTTAGATTTTTAGTTTGTGTCATTTTTATTTTAGATTTATTTAGAATTTCTAGAATTTATTTTTTAATTTTTATATTTCTTCTTATTGAGTAGTTTGATTTTTATTCTATTAGTTTTTAATTTAATTTAATTTAATTTTATCTTATTAGGATTAGAATTTTTAGGATTTCATGTATTTTTAATTTTATTAGATTTTGCATTTTCTTTTTAGGATTTTTATTTTAAGTTTTATTAGATTTTATTTTTATTTTTATTTTTTATTTAGTCTTTATTTTATTTTTAGAGTAGGAGTTTAATTTTAGGATTTTTAGTTATTGTAATTTTATTTTTATTTTATTATTTTTAAGGTCCAACTTAAACACACCCACCCTAAGTTCCTACACCCGCATCCTCACCCATACTTCCTATACCCTCACCGCACCTTATCCCTCCTACCATCTTCTTCAACCTCTCACCACTCTCCCTCCTCTCTCCTCCATAACCAAACTACTCACTCTCTCTCACCTCCCTCTCCTCCATCCACCATTATCATCCAATCTCTAAACACAAACTACCGTCTCTAAACCACTCAACCAACAGACCCTTGCCCCCTGTAAACCCCCGACCTCCGGCGATCGTCGCCGTCCAGAACCACCATCCCTGTCCGTCGACAAGACCAAATCCGACCTCACCCTCTCTCTCTCCTATGCGATGCCGCCGACCCACGGCCGAGACCTCCACCTGCTGAAAACCACCCCACCACGGGCAGCTCTCGTCCCGACCCCCTTTCCCCTGTCGCAGCCTCTTTCGGCCAGAAAATCCCATACCCGAACCCGCCTCTCCTCACCCTCAACATCTCCGGCCGTCGACCTCCATTTCCGGCGACCTCCGACCCAACCCAATTCCATCCAAAACTCCATTACCCATTTCTACAAAAGCCAAGACCCATTTCAACTTCTACCCATTTCTACAAATGCCACGACTTATCTCCTGCAAAACCAGAGACACACCAAATAAAACAATGACCAAGTCAACCAACTCATTTAACCCACATGTCCTTAAACCCATTTAACCAACTTGTCCCCATTTTACCAATAAACCCCTAACTATTAATTCTAACCCAACTTCCCAAAAATGCCCCTAAACTTCTCATTCCCAAATCAGATTTTATTCCTCACCTCACTTCCCACATGTGCCCTCACCTCTCCCACATGTTCACCATAGTCAATTCCCTTTTTTACCTCCCATGCTCCATGCCTACTATAAATGAAGAGGAAGATTCCATTTGCAGGAGATCTCAAAATTAGTTTTAGGCTTGGTGTGATAAAATTCTCCCCACCCCTCTATGTTGAGTATTTGCATTTTTAGCAAAACCTCAATATAGAGGTGTGTGTTGAAAATTATCTCTAGGATAAAATTCACCCCACCCCTCTATTATGAATTATTGCATTTTTAGCAATTAATTCAAAATAGATTGATGTAGTGAAATTTATCCCTTATGGGAGTAAATTCTAACCCATTTCTTTATGTTGAAATTTTGCATTTTTAGCAATCATCTCAATATAAATTAATGATCTAGAATTTATTTCTTTGGGTGAATTCTAATGTACAATTTTATAATGTTAGGATTTGCATTTTTAGCAAATCTCTTTTATTATTTAATTGTCCTTTTTATATTTTTATTTTGTAATTTTTAGTTTAGATCATAAAATGTAAAAAGAGCTTTTAGATATGAATTTTAGAGAGAGAATTGTAGAGAAAATTATCCCTTGTAAATAGTTTTTATTTTTATTTTATTTTAGATATTTGTGAGATTAAATATTGTAAGAGAGTTAATTGAGTGAATATTTTAATTTCAAATCATTTTGATGCTCAATTAAGAGGTGTATGCTTCAATTTCAAGGATTGGAGTTCAACTTAATCAAAGAGATTTGGTTTGATTGTTCTCTTCTCTTCTTTTATTATTTTATGCCTTTGAATATTTGTTTATTATGTTTGATACCATGTTAGGCTAAAACCCCTTTCAAGGGGTGGGGTAAAACCCTTATTTGATGTTATTTTATTTTAATTAGTTTAATTACTTGAAAAGTCCCTTTGAATGTTAATTTTGATCCCTCACCCTTAGATTTACGCCTCGAGAGAGGGTAAATGATTTTTGAGAGAAAATCGAAATTCTAGTGATAATACCCATTTTAGATTCGAACTAGAGATAGGAGTTTCTTAAGTGGGGTATTATTACTTGAATTTCAACTCTAAATTTATTTTATAAGATTGACATAAATTCTAATTGATCGATCCTAGCGAGTGATTAATTAAAAGGAGTGTAGACCTAATTTTCTAGAGTTGTGGGGTGTTAATTTTAACTTTCTAAAAGATTACTATTCTAATTACACTTGCAACGAGAGTTGGTTTGTAATTTTAATATTAATTTGGGAGAATTCAAATAATTAAATTAATTAATTAGAATAATTAAAATTTGTGATGTAATCCCACTCCTTGATTGTTCTCACAATTATTTACCTCACTTTATCTTTTATTTTTAGTTTAGACTTTAATTTTCATTTTAGTGAATTTCTAGTTAGTTGTTATCATATTACATTTATTTTAGTTTAGTTTAACGCTCACTTCACCCTATTGTTTTAATATTGAAAAAGCTAAAAAAATTAGAAAAGTGAAAACCCCAAAAAGAAAATAAAAAGTGAATTATAATTGAATTTCTTCCATTTGCTTTACTCCCTATAAAGTGGATTGACATCTTTACTTACCTCTATACTTGAGTTTATTATATTTTGTAGGTATGTAAGGATTTTGACTAATTTGGCTTCAAACAACGATACTCGAAAAGTCACGTTATCACTGACAAATATTATTTTGACATTATCAAGAATCGAACTGGGAATCAAACTCAATCCATCTCTAAATAATATATCAGTGACAGTCTTATACCACTCGATCAAGAGATTTATTTATCCATCGAAGTGAATTCTATAAATTTGAGATAAAAATTTCGATTCTAGTACCATTTTTGTTTTTGTGGTGTGTTGTACATGTATCTTGAAATACGTGCCAAGTAAGAGTTGTGATGTATGACCCTTACCGTAACCATAACTCATCCTCGACTTACGTGCCATACAATCCACTCCAGCTGCATCTCCATCTGCATCATATTACGACTATAGCTTAACCTTATCGCCACGTGTTTCATAACAGTGGCAGTCATACCCGTCGCCGCGTGCTTATAAGCTGAAGATCTTGTCACAGTCAACCAAGAAGAAAAAAAAGATAGTAAAAATGAAGCCATCATCCACCGATCGGAGGCTAAATGCTTTGGTTCGTCACCTAGAGGGATCCACCTCAACCGCTATGGACTCTCCCACAATCTCTGCTTCTCCCACTTCTGGTTCTGGGTTTGGTAGCAATTCTGTTTTTGCTCACGTTCTTCGTGCTCCGGAAGACCCAATTCTCGGAGTACTCTCTCTTTCTCTTTTCACTAATTCTACTTAAAAAACAAAAATTATAGCTGAGATTACTGTGCCTTGCATGAGATGAAAATTTTGGTTTCATTTTTGGTTTTATACAAACAAACAGGTCACTGTGGCATATAACAAAGATCCCAGTCCATTGAAGTTGAACTTGGGTGTGGGAGCTTACCGCACAGAGGTTAGTTGTTCGATTGCACAAACTGTTGTATAGAAATTCATACTCAGATGCATTATTTTAGAAACATCACCTCATTTGCACATACATGTATTCTCCAATATGCTAATATATTGGCCTGGTGTGGTGTTTCTATGGGCATAAAAGGAAGGGAAGCCTCTTGTGCTCAATGTTGTGAGAAAAGCAGAGCAGCTACTTGTTAATGACAGGTGATCCTTTACTTGTTTTCTTTTTATATTTCTTTTTTACTTTATTTTAAAAAATATTATTTTCTTTTTTGTACTTGTAGTTGAAATCATAGTTTAAATAACCAGTGATTGAGTTCCAACTTGCATCATGTGCAGATCTCGCGTTAAAGAATATATCCCCATTGTTGGATTGGCAGAATTTAATAAACTGAGTGCTAAGCTCATACTTGGTGTTGACAGGTATGCTATGAATTTAGATTAATAAACTGAGTTCTAAGGCTGCATATTACATATCTTGTCATATTAAGTTCTTCTTGGCATTTGGTATGACATATAGGGCGGACTTTGTCCTTTCTGATCTTGTATAATCTTGAAGATTATTGTTTAATATTGCGAGGATTAGTAAAATATGAGACAAGATGTATTTGGATTTCGAAGCATTGGCTTTCCCAATTGGGAGCATATTAAATGAATTTATACTAGCTAGAACATACATGATACCGAAATAAAGAGGACAAACACCTAAAGCCCAACACATAATTCCCCCCAAATATGAAAAAAAAAAAACAAAATAATATGAAATCTAACTCACCCCCTCAAGCTGGAGTAGATTTATCAATTAAACCCAGCTTGGCAAGGGAAGACCAAAGAAGAGAGGGTCCAACTGATTTAGTGAAGAAATCCTCCATCTGATATGAAGAAGGGATAAAAATCGGCCTTACTTTTTCTCAGATAAAATGAATATCAATCTCCACGTGCTTTGTCTTCTCATGAAGCACATAATCCGATGTAAGCATAATGGCGGATTTGTTATTCCAAAATAACTCCGATGATAAATTGTAATAATAATATCATCCACATGCACCAATAAGATGATGCATCTACCATCGGAGTGACGACGGATGAGACATGTATGATCAAAATGGCAACGAGTAGAACCCATGGAGAGAACCACCTCATTGAAACAGCTAAACCAAGTCCGAGGTGATTGTTTAAAGCCCGTAGGGAAGCTTTCGAAGACGACACACTTTTCCGTATACTCCCCCTCGAGGGTCCATATAGATGGTCAAGGATATGTAGAAAAGCATTTTAACGTCCAACTGATGTAGAAACCAAGAATGAGAGGCTGGAAGTGAAACTAATAATCGAACACGAGCAAAGGTAGCACCAAAATCCTTCCTCGGGACTTGAGTAAATTCCTTAGCCACCAACCGAGCCTTTCGATCAACGGATCCATATTCCAAATATTTCACACTAAAAACCCATTTGCATCCAACTATCTTCTCTTTGGGAGGTAGGAATACAAGTTCCCATGTATCATATCGATCCAAAGCATTCATTTCAACTTTCACTGCTTCCACTCACTTAGGATTCTAGAGAGCCTCAACCATAGATCGGGAAATAGAAATGGAGTCAAGTTTGCCTAGATATGCTCGATAGGGATAAAAAATACTATCATAAGAAAGATGCTGAGAAATAGGATGATTAGTAGTACAAGCATGGTCGGGAAGGGGGCGACGAATACGAGAAGAATAATAAGATTGGAAATCAGTAAGGAGTGGTAAAAGAAAGGGTGAACTACCCGAGTTTAGAGAGGGAGCTGGCAGAGGTGGACGGGAGCGACGAGAATACACTTGCAGGGAGGGCTCTAGAAGTGGAGGAAAATGAGCTCATCAAATAAAGGAGTAGCTGCACAAGAGGTGAAGCCTCATCCTCATGTGGCATAGGGATAGGTGATCTGGAGCAGTCACTCCCACGTCCCCATAAAGGGGATATCCTCATGAAATATAATATCAATGAAATATAATATCAAGAGAGTGATACATGTGTTTGGATACCGCTTATACATCGAGGAGTACCCAACAAAAATGCACTAAATAGATTTATGATCAAGTTTGTGTCGGAGGGGGATTACAGTAATGAACAAAACAAATACACCAAAATACTCTAGGGAGGATATGGAATAAGGAGCTATTGGGCCAAAGACACTAAAAGGGCACCTTAACCCCAAAAATCCGACTTCGGGTGCGATCTATAATGAAAGTGCCGGTGAGGACATCCAGGTGTCAAATAAGACTTGGGCACTTAATATCACTCAACAAGCACCGAACAACTCCCATTAGATGAAGATTTTTTCGTTTCGCATCTTCATTTTTCTTGGGTGTATATGGGCAAGTGAGATGGTGAAGGACCCCTTTCTGATTAAGTTGGGATCGAAATTCATTAGAAACATACTCACGCCTATTACCAGATTGGATGTTATCTACCATTGTTTGAAATTGAGTCTTAATCATTTGAAGGAATCGTACAAACACGAGAAGGACTTCTGATTTCTTTTTAAGAAGATACACCTACATACATCAAGGTCACATAATAACGATGATTAGAAAAGGCAACATGGGATAGTCTCCACACATCAGAATGGATCAAATCAAATATTATAGGAGCACGACTCATATGTGGTATATAGTTGGTCATAATATGCTTGGATAGCTCACAAACTTCACATAAGAACCTTTTTTTCTTGCAAGCTTTAAAAAGGGAAGGAAATAACAAATACAGGTATTGAAAATTGACATGCCTTGAACGAGCATGCCATAAATGTAAGGTCCGGAGATAAGCCTCATAAGAAATAGAACTTGATAAGATAGAAGCACTAAGACTAGAAGCGAGAGGTTGTGGTGGTGGATTCTCGAAATATTACAATCCATTGAGCTCATACCCCCTTCCAAGAATCTTCTTCGAACTTAAGTCTTGCAAGAGACAATGGGTATGAAAGAACACGACAACACAATTGAGATGTTTGGCAAGCTGGCTAATAGATGAGATTAAAAGAAAAATTCGGACAATGCAAAAGTGAGGAGAGAGTAATAGTGGGAGATAAACACACATCCCCTTTACTATGGATACGTGTACAAGAGCCGTCCACAATACGAATGAACTCACAATGTGGAACAGTGGGTGAGGAAATGAGATGTAACTCTCCCGTCATGTGATCAGTGTCTCCAGAATTGAAATTCAAAATCTCAGAAGGCTTTGAAGCTCTAAGATGATCATTGATGGCGGTATGAGAAGAATTGCCCGAACACGGTGGAGGACTCCACCCAAGGATTAGGGGGGTATCAAGAACTTTGCTCATTTGGGATCTCGAATGATGCATACAAACAAACAATCTTTCCCTTACCAAGACGGGATCTCAAAGAAAATTTGTACCATTCATATGGGGACTCATAGCCAATTGAACCCAAATCACTCATTATTTCAAGAAGTGACTCAAAGGGATCATAAAATGACTCGAGAAGTGAAAAATCTTGTCTAATACCCAAATTATCCACAAAATTATAAAGAGTTTGTCAATCTCCAATAAAAAACTCTAATCAAGAATCACCCCAAAAATATGACCATCAAAACACTCATCTCCAATAGAAAATTACAAAGCACATCAAGAGTCACCCCAAAATTAGCAAATAAAATGGTGTGATTTCAACACATGAGACCAATAGAGAAAACCCTAGAAAGGATATATGGGTTGAAACCTTACGCAAATGGGTACCAAACAGAGCAACCACAAAACCCGACCAAAACAACCCCCCAAACCCGACCAAGGCTGACCAGAACAGGCCCCAAATAGGGGCGTAACTTATGGAGGGAGAGTGGGTCGCGACCTGTTTTGGGTCAGGTAGGCTAGGGTTTAGGCTGGGTTGGGTGGGGAAGAAGGGGGGATTAAGGTTAGATCTAGGGTTAGGGTCTGAGTTAGGGTTAGAGATAGGAAAAAAGGTGGTTGAAGAAGATGGAAAGAAATGTAGTATTAGGATTTTTTTTTGGCTTGTATACCAAGAAGAATTTTATGATGTAATGGCTTACCCAATTGGAAGCTAAATAAATGAATTTATACTAATATTTAGATGGTTCTAAAACATACATAATACTGAAATAAAGAGACTAAATCACCTAAAGCCCAACATAAAGGGCCCAAATATAAAAGTAAAAAAAAGACAAAGTAACATGAAATCCAACATTTTTATTAATCAGCATGAGAAAAAAGTGGTTTGTGCATATTATGACAAATGTATTCGTTGCTTATTTTAGACACTTAAAGGTTTCGAGTTAGAACCATGCTCGCTTGAAAACGGATTGGAAGTTGAGGCATTAATTATACAATTGCATGTTTGTCTTCTGTTGTAATGTTCCGTAAAATTTATTTTGTCAACAGCAACAAACGAGACAAAATTATCTCATGGTATAATTTCATCAGAAAACATTACAAATATATCTTAAATGCATACTTACCTCTATATGATGTGGTTTCCTTTTCCACTCATCTGTTCTATCGCTTTCTAGAGATTATGATGTGCTGTTGCCAAATGCCATTTTTTGCCCTCCTTAAGATATGAGTACTTGACTCAGTTAATCAACCAGATGAAGATGGCAAGTAATAGCTACCTCCTAATATTGATTCCTCTAAATTTAGCATCAAGAGGAAACAACCTAATTTGATTGTATTCATCTTTTAGAATGTTCAATCATGCTTCTGGGATTTTTATCTTACTGTGGACTCTTTATGAGTTCCTGCTGTGGTCTGAGCTTATGTGATGCGAGAAAGGATAAATGCTAATATTAGCAAGGAATGCAAGTTCATTCAATTATTGAAAAGAAAAGAGTAGATAAACTACATGACATTAAATTATGGTTATTAGCTTAAGATGCATGGGGATAAGTGTTGATAACTCTCCTTGGTTGTAATTTTGTTCCAATCATATAATATTTATAATATATGATTTCAAATATTGAGTTCCATTTAGGATTGTGTTACTTGTCCTCAGCCCTTGAGTTGAGTATAATGAGTCTTGAACCTCTAAGAATTGTTTTGTTTCAGGAAGATTTCCAATTAATACATGCAGTTTTCATGATCAGTGAAAAACATCTTATTGATTTGTATATATTGTAATTTTGGTATCACAAATTTTTTATATTATTGATCTGACATGTTCTCTTACTCTGCTTGTTTGGAAATAGTCCCGCTATTCAAGAGAACAGGGTTACAACTGCTCAGTGCTTGTCTGGTACAGGCTCATTGAGGGTTGGAGCTGAGTTTTTGGTCAAACATTATCACCAAGTAAATCACTTACTGTTTTTTTTTCCCATTTTTCATGTGTCACTATGTTAGAATTTTTTTGACCACATTATGGTCTATACTTCTGCAGCACACTATATATATTCCCCTGCCAACATGGGGAAACCACCCAAAAGTTTTCACTCTAGCAGGGCTATCTGTGAAGACTTACCGCTACTATGATCCAGCAACTCGTGGACTCGACTTTCAAGGTTTGGACCTACCCTCTCTGTATAAAGTAAGAACTTGTATGGGATCATCCAAATATTATTTCCATACTGACTTTATTAATATGCGACTCTAGGGTACAATGTATTGAGAGATTGTACTATTAATAGGTTCGAATTAAAAGAGAAATTGGAATGTGAAAAGTCATTTGGTATGGAATGTGTAAAGCCAAAAGGAAGTAAAAAGCCATTGTCCCACATTGAAAAATGATGAAAAGTTGACTGGGTTAATAAGGGCATGGTGCCAAGAATGGGTACAAAGTGTGCCTCTAAAGTGCCCAAAGCGCCTTAAACACACCCGGATCAATCTGAACGGCCAGATTTTTGGCGCCACTTCGGTAAGTGACAATTGTACGCTCGCGCCATTTTTTAGACAAATCTGGAGCGTTAAATCAAAACAATTCAAATTCAAAGGCTTCAGTTAAATGACAGTTCAAATTGAAATGGTGTCTGTTTGACACCGTTCTGCCTATAAAAAGGCAACTAAATTTTGTCATTTTTTTATTTTCGAAAATTCTCTCTCTCTCTCTCTCTATTTTCTTCTCAATTTCGTTGAGTGTTCTATGGGAATTCTTCAAGTTTACTACTTGAAGAATCTATAGATTTGTTGTGTCTTGGAGATAATTTGCCTATATACCCATTAGCAAACTCGATTTGAATGGGGGCAATAATTCATTACGCCTCAAATCCTAAGGTCTTCCGAATTTTCATCAGTGTAATCCTATATATTTTCTAACACAATGATATTGATGCAGTCTTTTTGCTATTTATACTATCAAGGTCTGGAACTATTCTCTATATATGAAGTGGCAACTTGTATGGGATTCCTGTGAATATGGTTTTCATGTTAGTTTTATTTAGGTTAATTATCCTCAACTCTCCCATGTTAAGACATAATATAAATAGCTCCCCTGTCATTTTATTAATTACAAATAGTTCTCCTACCAAACGTTGACGGAATCTGTTACATGAATGAGCAAATAGACTAAAATACGCCTTCCCAATACCCCCTTTACTCAAAGAGTTTTCAAAGATGCCTTACTCAAAAACCCTTTTGCTCATTCTTCTCTGACAGACCCTTGCTGCTGACGCATTTCACTGTGATGACACCTCTCCACTCTCCACCTCACAGTTATTCATTGGGGTACTAAAAATTCAAATTTGTCGATGAATAATTATTGAAATATATTCTTTTTAAAAAACATGGGAATCGATTGGAGGGGTGTTGTTTTCTATCCGATTGACCTCCTTTACTTTGTTATCTGTTCAAACATCCCATTAAAATTGGTTATTCGATCAATTCATTGCCTCCACTATTTTTTATGGGATGACCTATAAACTCAATGGCTAAACTTATGGTTCCCACCAATCTAAGCTAATGCTTGCCTTTACTACTTTCAAATTCCTTAATGCTCCTTGGTAAGTTTTGTAACTATTAAACTTGAGTTGATTTTGCTACTATTGAAGTGGAGAGTGACCCGACGAGGAGAAGAAATTTGTGAAGAAACATTGGTGGGTTGATGATGTACTATGGCATATCATTATAGTAGTGTGGTGGTTGCTGTAGTTTTGCTCTATTGATGTAGAGAAGTAAAGGTGAGTAGGACATGGGAGAGGAGAAAGGTGGGTAGGACAATAGAGAGGATCCGGTAGGATAGTTTTGGGTGGTTTATGATATTGGCATTGGAGTTGACTATGCGTAAAATTGTCAGTTTTGGAAAATCAGTTGTTAATCGTAACTGTTCACACCTTACTATACGGACGGGGAAATATTTTCCAGAATATCTCTGACAAGTTAGGGTCCAAGTATTTAACTAAACTACAGGATCCTTTCGTATTTTGATATTTCATCCAGGTAGGTTTATGTTTTCTTGTTCTCTTCTTTTCGATGGCTACAAATTTTTGAATAAAACACTGCTCCAATGGTACATTGTTCTTCTTATGATTTAAGTTTCTTTGATTAATTTGATACCCAAGTTTTATTTGGTAATTTACTACTAAATGTTTGATATTCAAAATTTATTTTACTGGAATGGTGCTTTACTTTTTCTTGTACATACCAAATAATGTTTACAAACATAAAATATGAATATACAAAACGATAAGCTTCAACTCACATGGTATAAATGGTACCCCTACCCACTCCTCAAATGGGTGGGCAGCATCCATATGTCGCTTCAGGCTCCTTTAGGGCTTATTTAAACATGGGGAGGGCTACCCCCAGTTTTATGTATCATCTTCTTTCATAAATATGTAGATCTAGTTGGAAATTATTCCCATCTAGAGTTTGTTAATGTGTGTGTATATATATATACATGGCTAATATGTGTCTATGCCTGTAGATATGTTTCTTATTCGCATTTTGCTACATCTTTTTTTGGTTAATAGGTTTATTAGAAGACCTTGGTTCTGCACCACCTGGAGCAATTGTGCTTCTGCATGCGTGTGCTCATAACCCCACCGGTGTTGATCCAACTCTTCAGCAGTGGGGGCAGATAAGGCAGTTGATGAGATCCAGGGGTCTGTTACCCTTCTTTGACAGTGCTTATCAGGTGAGTTTTCTGAATGCACTGAACGTGAAAGCAGTTTGGATCCTGTAATTCACTAGGATCTGTTTGGCATCATTTCTCAAGGATTAATTGATTCTTGAAATTCTAGGGTTTTGCCAGTGGAAATTTGGATGAAGATGCACGACCAATTCGCATGTTTGTTGCTGATGGCGGCGAATGTCTTGTAGCTCAGAGTTACGCAAAGAATATGGGACTCTACGGGGAACGTGTTGGTGCGCTAAGCGTTGTAAGTAAAATTATAACGAGTCTGTTTATGTCACATATATTTTCGTTGTCTGTTGAAGCCCCATTCGTTTTGTCCTTTTTGTTTTAAGGTGTTTTTGTGTGTATGTTTTTTTTTTTTTTTGGTGGGGTTTGGGGGTGTTCTTCTATAGTTCATTAAGTCTGTATATGAGAATGCAATTAGTAGAAAGTGAGAAGGCTTAAAGGGTGAGGTGCATCTCTTTAAAGAATTGCTATCATATACCAGAAATTGTCAGATCTACAGATGTCCACCTTAATGGTAATTCTCCAATTAATATGTCGTCCAAATTTCGACTTGTAGGTCTGCACGAATGCTGATGTGGCTAGCCGAATTGAGAGTCAGTTGAAACTTGTAATCAGACCCATGTATTCGAGCCCTCCCATTCATGGAGCTTCTATTGTTGCTACCGTCCTCAAGGACAGGTATTAACTAGTTCCACATTCATTGAGAGCCTGGCTTGTGCAATTTGTCAAAGATTTGAAATTTGGAAGCCCAAATCCTTTTTTCTGTTTTTCGAGTTACTGGTGGATGATACTGTTGGTATTAGAGATACCCTCAGTTTTCATTATAATCAGACTCACCCCCAATGAGGCTATGATACCCCTAATATTTTAGATAACCCCCTTTATAGTGGGGTTGAGTCTAATTACTAAAAAACATGGGTATCTCTAATATCAGCATTATCACAGGGCCACAGGTAACTCAAAAGATCTCGTTTACTTTCTCCATAATAGGAATTTGTGGAATATAAATCTAGTGGGCAAAAATTTTGCGGTGATTATTGTGATCTGCCTGCAGGAACATGTTCCATGAATGGACCATTGAGTTGAAGGCGATGGCTGACCGTATTATTAGCATGCGTCAGCAACTGTTTGATGCTTTACGCGCTAGAGGTAGCAGTTATTTGTTTATGTTAGCGGACGCTCTGTTATTTTACTAATAAAATCAGCTGCAAATGAAATATACCTTAGATTTTTTTCCATTAAAAGAATGGAGTCTGGGCAGCTCCAAGCTCAAGCTTGGCTAAGATCATGAACTAAAATTTTAGGTAGTACTTACAAATAATTAGTTAGGACTGCTTAAAGAAAGAAAAAAGCCTAGAATGTTGAAACGAGTTTACTCTGACCAATTAAAAGCTCACATATTTTGAAGCTCAGAAGAGAATGATAGTCTAGAATAGTAGATTCTTCATGTTTCTAGTATACTAGTTTTCCTGCACTCATTGGTCATCACAAAAGTTGGCCAATGACAACCTTTGCACGACTACGGTTATTGTCAAAATTCAGTCCTAAAAATCTGAAGATATGGGAAGTTGACAGCGAAATTGCATCTCTATTGTAATGTATATCCTAGATTGCCAGCTCTTTCTTTCTTTCTTTGCCTTCACATGGCCATCTTCTCCAACAGAGTAACTCTTTTTATAATTGTTATTTTTCTCTTTCAGCTCTGTTTGTTTAGCGTGTCAGCTGACAAAGTAAAACTCTTTTTGATCTTTTGGCTCAAACAAACAAAATTTCTAGGCAGTCATTTCTCATTATGAATGCATGCTTGCAATGGATTTTGTGCTAAGTACTTACGTTTGCGCCCTTCTGTTTGGCAGGAACACCTGGTGACTGGAGTCACATTATTAAGCAGATTGGAATGTTTACTTTCACAGGACTCAATTCACAGCAAGTTGCCTTCATGACCAAAGAATACCACATCTACATGACATCTGATGGGTAACAAGATTTATTAAAATTATTTTATTTATTTTTTAAAAAATTAATTCCTTGCCATAGATTCCAAAAAGAGTAAGCAGGCGCAAAAATTTTCTCAACTGTTTCTGTTTCACATACCAGTTAAGAAACAGTAATTAAATTAACCTTTGTCACAATTTAATTCTCTATAATTTTTATGAACTAATTCTATACAACCAAGTAATTTACATTTTTTATTTCTCTTTAGCAGTCAGAAGTTGCATTTTATTTTTTCGTGATCAAGTAAAGATTATATAGAGAAATGCAACGAGGATTATGAGTTCAAATAATTTCATGTGCTATTCTGTATGTCAGCCTTGCTTAAATGATTCAAAGCAAGTTTCTAAATGTTTATTTGCAACTCATGCCATTCATGTTTTGTTGAATGGTCAGGCGGATAAGCATGGCGGGCCTCAGCTCGAGGACAGTTCCACACCTCGCAGATGCAATACATGCTGCTGTTGCACAAGCTTAAGCCAATAGTGACTACTTGCAGAATCCTTTTTCCCCTTCTTTCATAGTAAAATTCACCTTCGGCTCAATTCACCCCGGTGAATTATTGGAAGTTTTGTTGTAATAATCATCTCCCCAAAGAAAATAATCAACTCAATTGAGGAAGTTACATGCACTGAATCTGAAAAGTTCTGGGACGACTCCTTGAACCAAGATAATAAAACTCAATAGATGAAGTTATATAATCTGAATAGTTCTGGGACATTATATAATAACTCGTACCTTTTATAAACAGGATGGGAATTAAATCCTCATTTATATAGGGTGGCTTAAGATGTCCTGAATGGACAGTGATGAATGTTACAACCTTGGATCAATTAGGGCAACACTTACGGAAAAATTGAGAGATTGAAGTTTGCAAGCAAACAATTGTATGTAGTGTCATTTAATTATTGGTTCTTCTAGAACAGAAGCCCCCTTATTTGTCGTAAAGTAGAATAACATCTCGGCCTTCCAACGTTGTAATTTGAATTTAAAAGGACAATTGTAGTTTCCGTGTTTGCTTCCATTGCTAAAATAGCCTTACAATTGTTGAAAATATGATGAAAATGGTTAGAGGTACGAAATATACGTGTAGAGAAAAAATTGGAAGAAGATTTGAAGAAATAATTAAAGAAATTTTGAATTTGAACAGAGTTAAACTAATCAAAAAATATGATTTAGTTTTCATTAAAATAAATCAATAATTAAGAAATTAGATTAATTAATTAAAATTAAGTCGTACCAAGTTTTCTCCATTTTTTTCATCAGAACCCATGATCCAAGAGCCATAGATCTACACTACACCTAAGAGGCAGGCAACGGGGGCGAGCTCGTGGATTTTTGGGCCAAAGACTAATTCATGACCCCCCCACCCCCCTCCCCCACAATTTTTTTTTTTTTTTAGCATGCCCCATAGGTTTCCCAACCCAAGTGCAAAAAGTGGGCGTACAAGAGGTGAAAAAGTAATTTTTTATATACCAAATGCTTTAGTCATTCACCAATCCCCCACTAATTTTAATAACAAAGCATACATCCATAAATACATAACTGAGTCAACAAGCTATGAATATGAAAGAGTTGTGCATAAATAAAAGTGTATATCGACTTGAACCTTTATATAGTGAAGACACATCCGAAATATAAGAAACTTAAGTTACAATGTATTGAACTCAACTTCTTGGGTATTCATCAAATTCTCTTCGCACATTCTTTCCCCATGTATTCATTACTATCCAACATGTTGTCCATGTGCTTTATCCTGGTCTGACGGAGGTTTTTGAAGGAATTGTTCCATAACAAATCCTTATAAGAGGTGGCCACCAATTCCACACTCGTTAAGTGAGTTTATCACAATGCTCTTAAGAGACATATAACCCATTAAGAACATTAGTCTCTACCTCCATATTTTTATAGGACATGATGCTTAAAATTATAAATTCATGGGACATAAATAGCCCGATACTTCCAAAATATATGTTTGACTTTTTTTTTTCCTAATTGAACCTTGTTATCTAGTCCCTAAGTTGGGTTTCCATAATGACCTTTATAATCTCAGTTAGAGTTTGGGATTTTTCCTCTCCTTCTTCCATGTTGCTAAACTCAATGATGAAATTAGTTATTACTTATCCTTTGATGGACACTTAGGGTTAATATTTGATTTCAAATTCCCATATC
Source organism: Sambucus nigra (assembly GCA_949130495.1). Taxonomy (NCBI): domain Eukaryota; kingdom Viridiplantae; phylum Streptophyta; class Magnoliopsida; order Dipsacales; family Adoxaceae; genus Sambucus; species Sambucus nigra. The sequence goes on from OX422208.1 coordinate 101,226,405, forward strand.
TCCATGGACCACTTTACTAAGTATGCCTGAGGTATCTGGCTTTTGTCAAGTCTGTTTGAAGGGAAAATCAATCATTATATTGATGGTATGAGGTGGATATGATAATGTAGCAATTCTAATTCTCTATATTAGGGAAACTTGTTTTAGATTCCTGAAGAGCTCTACTAACTTAATAGACATGATATTGACCGGATAATTCTTTTTGAATTAAAGTTGAGCTTATAGTGGTGGGTGAAGCCACCATGTAGAGGTATAGTTCTTCTCTTGTGATGGTTCTGAAAAGGAGAGAGGGAGTGCCAAGGTAATTATTGAGTTTTTGGAAGGCTTCCTTGACCTCAATAATCTAGCAAAAAACCTTTCTTAAGGATTCTAAATAAGGTTAAACTCTTATCTATAGTTTTAACGAAGAATCGGTTCAGGGTTGATACTTTTCCAACAAAGCACTGGACCTCTTTCACTGTTCTCACAACACCATGAACCAAAAATTGTCACGGATTTTGGCCGTGACCAAGCCTCCAGGTCACGGATCTCATTTTGGGCGTTACCAAATCTAGTGGTCACGGACTTTATCCCTGACCAAAATCGAGGGTCACGACTTTGATCACAGAGCAATATATTGTTATATGGTCATGGGCGTGGGCCGTGACCAGTTGAGGATTATGGGTCACAAACTTGGTCCGTGACCAGTGGTATACATGTGGTCACAGTCTAGATCCGTGACCAGAGGTGAACAGCGTGTCACAGACTAAATCTGTGACCAACTATGGGCAAGGAGTTTCAGACGAGGTCCGTGACCATAGTGGGTGAGTTGTCAACAATGGTTACGACCTAAGACTATGACCCTTATTTAAAAAAAAAACTGGTCACGTTTTTTCCCATTACCATATCCATTTGAAAAACATAGTTTTATTCCCAAATCGGGTGTCCCATGACTGCATGGTCAGTTCTTATAAGTTAAGTTGGTCTCGTGTGAGGTGTCTGTGCCCCTCACGGGGCCGTTGGAGGACTGTTTCAGGTTTTTCCCGCTAGGGGCATGTTTTCAGGCCTAAATTTGCTTATTTATAAAATTTAGTCATATTTTAGTTCCTACAAGCTACGTTGGTCCTGTATGAGGTGTCCGTGCCTCTCACGGGACCGTTTGGAGGCTGTTTTGGGTTTTTCCCTGGGGCATGTGGGCATGTTTTCAAGCCTAAGTCTGCTTATTTACCAATTTTAGTCCTATTCTCAAACTGGGAGTCTCGTAAGTATGTGGTAAGTTCTTATGAGTTACGTTGGCCCTGTGCGAGGTGTCTCTACCCCCCACGGGGCCATTTGGGAGCCGTTTTGGGTTTTTCCCTTAAGGGCATGTTTTGAGGCCTAAATTTACTTATATACAGATGTTAGTTCTATTCCCAAATCGGAAGTCTCATGACTACCTGATCAGTTCCTACGAGTTACGTTGGTCTCGTGCGAGGTGTTCGTGTCCCTCACGGGGCCGTTTGACAACTGTTTTAGGTTTTTTCCTGGGCATGTTTTTAAGCGCAAGTCTCCTTATTTACAAATTTTAGTCCAATTCTCAAATCGGGAGTCCGTGACTATGCGGTCATTTCCTACGAGTTATGTTGGTCCCGTGCAAGGTGTCTGTGCCTCTCCCGGGGCCTCCCGGGGGCTATTTTTGGTTCCCCTAGTGGCATGTTTTATGGCCTAAGTCTGCTTATTTATAAATTTTAGTCATATTCTCATACCGGGAGTCTCGTGACTATGTGGTCATTTCTTACGAGTTACGTTGGTCCCGTGCAAGGTGTTCGTGCCCTTCACAGGGCTGTAGGAGGCTATTTTGGGTTTTTTCCTAGGGGCATGTGGGCACGTTTTCAAGCATAAGTCTGCTTATTTGCAAATTTTAGTCCTATTCTCAAATCAAAAATCCCGTGACTACGTCGTTAGTTACTAAGAGTTATGTTGGTCCCATTTGAGGAGTTTCTGCCCCTCACGGGGCCGTTCGGAGATTGTTTTGGGTTTTCGCCTAGTTGCATGTTATTAGGACTAAGTCTTCTCATTTTCAAATTTTAGTCCTATTCCTAAGTCGGGAGTCCTGTGACTACGTAGTCAGTTCCTATGAGTTACGTTAGTTTCGTACGAGGTGTTCGTGCCCCTCACGGGGCGGTTCGAGAGCTGTTTTGAGTTTTTCCCTAGGGGCACGTTTGCACACTTTCAAGCCTAAATATGCTTATTTATAAATTTTAGTCTTATTCCCAAATCGTGAGTTCCGTGATTACGCGATCAGTTCCAACGAGTTACGTTGATCCCGCGCGAGTTATTCATGCTCCTTACGGGGCCGTTCGAGGGATATTTTGGGTTTTCCCCTTTAGTGGCATGTTTTCATGCCTAATTTTTCTTATTTGAAAATTTTATTCCTATTCCCAAACCAGGAGTCCCATGACTACACGGTCAATTCCCACTAGTTATGTTGGTCCCTTGCGAGGTGTTAGTGCCCCTTATAAGGCAATTCGGGGGCTATTTTGAATTTTCTTCGGGGGCATATGGGCATATTTTCAAGCCTAAGTCTGCTTATTTGCAAATTTTAGTCTTATTCCTAAACTGAGAGTCATGTGACTATGTGGTAAGTTCCTATGAGTTACGTTGGTCCCGTGCGAGATGTCTGTGCCCCCTCACGGGGCCATTTGGTGGCTATTTTGGGTTCCCTGTAGTGGCATGTTTTCAGGCTTAAGTGTGCTTATTTGCATATTTTAGTCCTATTCACAACCCAGGAGTTTCGTGACTATCAGATCAGTCACAAATCGGATTGTCAAGGGCCAATAAATTAATAGGATACATATAGGATTACCAAGTGTAAAATAATATTTTGATACTCAATCTTTCTTTAAATCAACTAAAAGATCCTTCAAATAAAGATTATCATCAAAAGTAGATTGGAACTCTTTAGGTTCCTTTAATGCTTCTGCTTGAGTAGTCATACCGATTGGTGCATGCACAATAATAAACTAATTGCCATTGTTTATGTACGTCGAGTAAAATACCTTCTTTACGTTTTAAAAGGCAATTTTAAAAGTCTCATCGACTATGCGATCTTTACTTTTTATCTTTGATATATCTACCATGATAAATTTGGAGCCAAGATCAACATTGCAAGCATTCTTAGTATCCTCCAGCTTCACCCAGTCACAATAGAATACGAATTCTGTAAAATCTAAAAAATTGAGTTCTAGAATTTATTGAACAATCCCATAATAAGTTAGCACCGTATCTTTTAGAGTTTTATCACTTTTGTTAGAGACATAGTTAGTCAAGGAAGAAATTGAGATTCTGTTATTTTGCATCAAAAGATTTTCCTCAAATGGATATGAAACGAAATCAAAACCATTGGTGTGGAATTTCTTAAACTCGTTCACACGAAATTTGGGACCTTTTTCTAAGCGTGAAAGCCTTGAAGAAACATCATCTCTTTTTAGAAATTGCATTTATTAATAAATTTGTATTAAGGAACTTTTTCAACATGAATAAATAACCGCACACATAAGAGGTGGAAATTACTTCTTTTGATACCCATGCCCACAAATCATTCATCGTGTAATTTATCCTCTGATTTTGGGCAATTTCATTATCGTACTTCCTATAAGTAAATTGTAGAATTTAGATAATAATATATAGAATACATATAAATAAACAAGAATAATTTCGAGTATACTTACTCTCTCCAATCTTTAACTTCACTAGCTATTCGAAGACATAACGAGCTGCTTTCTCGTACTGTAGATTTGTGAGTTTCACCTCTTTAGAGTCCCCCAAAGGTAATTCATCCTCAAACTCATCAGGTTCCTCGATCACTCATTCTCCATTAGGATTGGACCTCCTCGACTTTTACTCTGGCATATGTTCCCGAATGTATAGCGATGATTTCACAGTTACGTATTCTTTAGCAATTGACCCTCCAATATACCGTGTATTCTTTACATAGTCTTTAAAGGCTTTCATCAAGCGCTCGATAGGATACATCCAACTATACCTAATGGGACCAAACAACAAAGACTTATCACCTAAATGCACAAGTAGGTGGATGCTGATATCGAAGAACGACGAAGGAAAATATTTCCCTAATATACAAATTGCCTCGGCTAAATTTGATTTCACAACTTTAATGTGCTTTTTATTCATTACTTTTGCACAATGTAGTGTAAATCACAAACTGATTTACACAATATCCCCATAAAGATCTTTGTATTCGGAGAAGTAATGCCTGAATAGAAAAATGATCAATTGAATGATGACATGTCAGTCGTGAGACTTGCACTGTTTTAGGTCATTTGTTCAGTTGCTTATTACCATGCGCAAATTATCGGAATAACTAGTTGGAGTCTTGAAGTTGAACAATGTGATTAAGAGGATCTTTTTCTCACTAATGGTCAAAGTGAAAGCAGTTGAGGGGATAGAAATTCCTCCTGTTGTAAGATCATTTTCTAACCTCAATTTCTTTTTTATTTTCATCTTATGTAGATCACAACGCTCTCTCTCTCTCTCTCTCTCTCTCTCTCTCTCTCTCTCTCTCTCTCTCTCTCTCTCTCTCCATCTTTTGAATGTGTGCATCACATCGATTACATTCCTTACACGATGATATTTACAATATGACAAGTTAAAAATATTGATCGTCTTGACCATGCTTTTATTTTACCAGAGTTGTTCGGATTCTCCCTAGCTTTATGCTTCAAGTTTACAAACTGAGCCTTTGCCTTCTTCTCAATCTGTGAACTAGAATGCCGAGCAGGTTCCATCCTATGCTTATGACCGATAGGTAAGAAGTTAGACTTGTCATTCCTAAAAAGGTGACTGGTCGGCAGAAATCTACGACGAGCCGTATAACTCATCTTACTACTATGATGTAGCAAAGTGGCTTCAGTTTCCTCCCCACATATAGGACATCCATAATAACCATCAACATTACAACTGGACAAGGTCCCATCAGTAGGAAGGTCATGGATCGCCCACATTACCATTGTTTAAAGTGTGAACTCTTCACCCTTATGAGAGTCAAATGCCGTCACGCCTTTATCCTAAAACTGTTTAAGTTCTTCGATTAATGGAGCGAAGAACATATCAATATCATCGCTGAGAGCTTTCGGCCCGTGTATCAATAAAGACAATAATGTGAACCCCTTTCTTATGCACAATGTTATAGGGAGGCTTAAAGACGCCATGAGAACTGGCCAATAACTTTGATTAACACTTAAATTACCAAAAGGTTTAAACCCATCGGCTGATAATGCAAGATGGACATTGCACAGTTCCTTTGAAAATTTATGGTGTCATGCATTTGAAATTTTCTAGATGAGTGAATCAACTAGATGCCGCATAAGATTCCCACCCACCTCGCATCGAGCATGCCAGGTCACGGCCTCTGCTATTCACGGTGCAGTGAAAAAACATTTTAACTATGGCATGAGTGGAAAATACTTCAAAACCTTTTGTGAAAATTAAGAGCACTTGCAATAGTTTACAGTCTTGTCATTTCCATTCTCACAAGCCATATATCTAGCCTCACTACATACAGGACACTCATCCTTCGTGCTCATTGCGATAAAATATAAAATCATACTTGCATGCATGAATATATTTGTATTTCAAACCCAATCCCTTAAAGAGCTTCTTCAAGCTAGGATAATTATTTGGTAACGTGTTTTATATTGGGAGAATGTCTTTAACCCACTTAAGAATTATGGTTATGCTATTTCTTGACAAATCAAATTGACTCTTTAAATTAAGAAAACTAATCATTTCATATAATACTGAGTGATCTTCATTGCAATCTTTATACAACGGTCTAGCCACATAGAATTTCAATCGTATGTATTCTCGATCTTCTAGTAATTCAACATTAACTTGTTCATTTACTTAGTCATACTACACATTATTTGTATCCATAGGTTGGTGGTTTTAATGGTGGTGAACTCCGTAAGCATCATCAATTAGGTCGGTCAAAGGATGACGTGTTAGCGAATTATGTACCACTTCCACTTGGTGGGGTTACGTTATGCGGCCAGATGTACGGTAGATTTTTACACCATGGTATGCCCATATCTTATAGTCTTGAACGTCATTGACATGATTATGAGATATTCGATTACTCTCCCCCATCCACTCTTTGTATTGTGGAAAATCCATTAAATAATCTTTGAAATTCAATTGTCATGTATTAATAGGTTGAAACAAAGGTCATGTTTCATACAAGAATGCACAATTCATAATTCAATCAAATTATATACCACTACTTAAACTCAAATTAAACAAATTAAATTAACTTAAATATATAAAATATTATTACAACTTGTTCTCAAATATTACAAATTGTCAAACATTGTTCATGGCCTAGCCTTAACCAACAAATAAACTAGCTAAGTGATAAAATAATTTTCATATTATTCCAGTTCTTTCCCTTCTCCACTGTCAATGTGCATAGGCATATCTTCGCAATCGTTGCATATTTGATCAACCATAATCCGAGTCTCACCCATCTGCAAAGGTCGATTATGCTTTTGAGTTCTGACAATTACGGAGATAAGTGTACATGCCAATAACCCTACTATTGGTCAGGTCCTTGAAATAGTACTGCTCACCATAATCACCATGAGTGGATGATATTGATCCACATCCTAGGGCAGGCGAAGGCACTGGGAATGGGGAATACTAAAGGAGGCGACATTTGTGGGGGAAAACCTAGATACGGAGGATAGGGGAACCTTAAGAATGACGGTAGGGAAATATTTGAGGAGGCATCGGGAACTAAAAACCTTGAGTAAATAAGGATACAAGGCACCTGATTTCACTCGTCAAGACTCCCAGGTTACTTTTAATCTCCTGGACATCCTTATCTGTCTTGAACTGACTTTCCTCTTGGCTTGGGAAATCATTCTAGACTGAAGAAAGCTCTTTCACGAGAGATGTAGTGTGTTTTAAATTAATTTTTAACATATGTGATCCAACACCTCTCGTCCTCCCTCTTTTTCAGTTCCAAAGGCCTGGGTCAGGGCATTATTTTCAATGTCATCGTAAGGGCTAGAACCATCCTGGCTTCTAATGGCCTCGATCGATTCCAGTGTCTCAGTTAAGTGTGGTAGTAATTTATTATCTTTGCGCATATAAGTTGGTATGATTCTGTTCTTTGTCGGCATCTAGATCATCCTTTGTCCTATCTGACCATTCACTCTTAAAATCTTCATAGGATTTGGAGCCGTCCTATGGATATCATTTTTTTTGCCTTGTTTTGTTTATTATTCTCCCACTGGACCATCTTTTTATCTATTGCCTCATTTTCGAGAAAGTTGTTCCATTGATCAACTGACAATTTAACATTCGAAGGAACTCTGTCTCTCAGATCCAAACTGTCGGAGCTCAATGCCCCTTTCAAAAAATGTATCTGTTGAAGGTTTCTCCAATATGTTCTCAGTTGTTCTGTAATCTGGGAAATAACCTTTTTCTTTGAACGGTCAGGAAATGACAAACGATTATAGAGTTTGTCATGAATTTCACCCTTAATGGCTTGATAAAATGTATTCCAGTTATCTTCTCCCTTGACTCCCACATTTATTTTCCCAAGAGACAAACACTGGTATTTATATCCATGGAGGTCAATTTTACTACCAGTGGGATTATTTTCGAGAAGGGAGAACCTAATGGGCTTCTTCTCATTTGATCATGAGGAGTCGGGATCACTGGGTGGGGGCATTGGAGTAATAAAGGTTGTTGCCTACTCGTAATTGGAGTAGTGGACTGAACCAATGGTGGAGTAAAGAATTTCTCACCATGTGGTAATGAGAATTCTCTTTGGGGGTATAGGAGATGAGAATCCCAGTTAGGGTGTCACCTTATCACTTGGTACGTTCTGTACATTGCCCCCTACATTATCTACACAAAAATATGAAGCGATAAAATCATTATAATAATATGAAATTATAACTAAATAATCAAGTTTATGACTATATATATGTATGTACCTTCTCATAATAGGACTTTAAAAATATTAAATATATCTGATCTCCATCCATTTGGTATTAATTTTTAAAAACCTATAGATTTTTGCACGTGGACAACTAGGAGGAAGTGTATCAATATCCGTGACATGAACTCGGAATCCCATCTTTATCAACATATTGGCAAGTTTCGATATAATGTGCATATGTCACGAGACATCACATTCTTGGTTAATGCTCTTTGTACATAGTTGTTTTCATCATGGGTGAATGTTTTGTAGGCCCATTTTTCTTTCAAATTGTTCTTTAAGGATGTCAAAATAACTTTTCTTTTTGAAAAAAAAACTTTTTCCAAATTTTATACGCACCAAGTATGTAAACCAATTTTAGTTAAGCCCAATTTTATCTTGTTTAATTCTAAACACACATCTAGGTGAGTGATTAAAGCAAGTAAAATAAATAAGTTCACAAAAGCAACGTCGGATGTATGTGGAAACCACTAAGGGAAAAAACCTCGGACGACCCAAGCTAGACAATCACTATGATGTGGTATTACAAAGTACAAATGACAGACTTACCCAACGACTCAATCCCCTACAAGTCTTGACGATCCTCTGATCCTTCAACCACTCCTCCACAGTGCCCATGCAGAAGTCCTTCTACGATACCTGTCCACATCACACGCGTCCACGAATGCCTTGGTGTCGACCAATACAACTTGGCAACATTTACGATTTTGACCACGGGCTCCACCACGTCTTAACCCAAAACTTAACAAAACAGGTTGTTCAGTATGGATGAACAAACTCCAATGGTACAAACAAAGATCTCCATAGCATATATGAATGAAAGCTCGGATCTTTAAACACTAAGGATGTTATTAGTCTTTGAAACCCTTAGAAAACTTGTGCAGAAAAATGAAATTGTTTTCTCTGAAATATTGGTTCTGCACTTATGAGATTCTAAGTGAAATATGCCTTAAATAAAAACTTTGAGGCAGCGCGTCATTCGAGCGAGATGAGTTGTCTTTCGAACAAGATAGCCATGTCGTTTGAATGGCCTCCACATGCCGTTTGAACGACTGTGAATGTCATTTGATCCTTCTAAACACACGGGAAGGTTCAATACGACTCTAAACAATCCTTATCTCAGAATAAATGAAGTTAAAACGTTTTAAAACATTTTTAACATTTAAAAAGTATTTATTAATAAAATGACATCCTAAAAACATTTTTCGAGTCCCATAAACATTATACATTCATACCTGAGAGATCAGAATGCAATAAAGACAAACGTGCACCAAATTAATCTCGGCATAATAAATCTTTGAAGTGTGGCCGCAACATCTTTAATAAACTTTATATCATAGACTGTGTGGGATCATGACAGTAAAAAATATATCTATGACTCAAAAACAATGTTTTGTTCTGGGAATAAGTCAAATACATACAATGGACTCAATTGAAAATTTCGTCCTTACATGTCTTTTTCTACCTTCTCTAACAACATAAGCAAGGTCAGGGCTATGTTGGGATTACGTATACAGAATATATTCTCTACAGAGTCATCCCAACTTTCTAATAGGGAAAATAGAATACGATCAAACATGTACTCTTACTGTAGATGAACTCGATGATTTATAAGGTAGTTAAACTTTTCGATCTTCTTATTCCCATACTTGTAAATAAGAGTATCCTCTAAATGGCACATACTAATTAAAGAGGTATAAGTGCGGTCCAATTGTAACCTCTCATACTCTTGTTGTCAGTGATTATCATCGTACCTCATTTTTCCTGAGAAAAATATACGAGGGTGTGAATATAAGTCCTATAAGTAATTGATCTAATTAATCATTAACTAGTTATTATTTTTTAACCGATCCAATTTAAGTTTATCTTATTTTAACATATGAGTCCTTTGTGAATCCCGTGCGTGGGATGTCTCACCGAAGTGATACCAAAACAAGGAATCCTCTCGATACACTTAAATTTAGATAGGGTAATTGTTAAGACACATTTTATTAGGGTTTACTATGAGAAAATATGGAAAGAGTTTGAAAGACTATGTGTACTATCAATCCAATCAATCCAACATAACTATCCAAGAACTAAACAACAAACAATAACCAGCAATTATCCCGTACTCCTTATATCATCTACACGATGAAACAGTTTCTAATAATAACAAGATCTCAAGTAAGGGATCATATATATTCTTGCATAAAAGTGACATGTAATTAACTTAAGTCTATTACATCATAAGGGCTCATATATGTTCTTGCATAAAAAAGACATGTAATTAACTTAAGTGCGCTACATCATAAGGGGTCATATATGTTCTTGCCTAAGAGAGAAATGTAATTAACTTAAGCGTGCTACATTATAAGGGCTCATATATGTTCTTACATAAAAAGAGATGTGAATAACTTAAGTGTGTTACATCGTAAGGGCTCATATATATTCTTACATAAAAAAGACATGTAATTAACTTAAGTTTGTTACATCATAAGGGGTCATATATGTACTAAGTGTCCTAAGTCATTAATAATTCAGTCACGTTAATTATTATAACATGAATGGGGTTCTCAAATCATAAGGTAAAATCCTACTAAGCATGCATAAATTTTGAATTCACTAACTCTAAATTTATGTCCATATCTTACACTGTCAAATCTTAATCGTCAAATTTTACAAATGGGGTCCAAATCTTAAATATCAATTTTTACATGTTTTGGGTTTTAGGGTTTAGGCTTTAGGGCTTATAGAATTCAATTTACAATTTAGGGTATGTGATTTAGGATTTATAGTCAACAAAATAGGGTTTAAGTGTTTGGATTTACTCACCAGGCGGTTTATTGGTTTCGAGTTAAGTTTTAGGGTTTAGTAAATAGGGTTTTGGGTATTTTTCACTTATTTTAAACTTGAGAAAATACACACATACATATATATTCACACACACATACACACACACACACACGCATACATGTAGAGTACACAAACACACAATACACACAGTATATATATATATATATATATATATATATATAGAGAGAGAGAGAGAGAGAGAGAGAGAGAGAGGTTTTCAGAGAGGGGTGGATTTTAGCAGGAGGATTTCACTCGGAGAGAGGGTTCAGGGAGAGAGTGAAAATGAGTGAAATGACGCTGGGAATTAGGGGGGGGGGGTTAATTAAAGACAGTAGTCATGGCCCTTGACCATGACCACATACTGTGACCAATTAATTTTCCAACATTATTGATAATACGCAAATATTGCGTATTTCATCCCTCGAACCTACACATTTGAGCTCACTCGGGTTTCTTATTCCCTATATTTATGCCCGTTAACCAGACAACCTCTGTTTTATATTGTTAACATGCTATATGAGGTATAATTGGGCTTTTGTAGTTATTTAGGTACTAAGTATGGAGTTTGGATGCATTCCGGCTGATTTTCGTATGCAGTCACACATTCAAGGGCATTTTAGTCAATTCACAGTTTGGACACCTAACCCAACATCTACACGGAAGTTGTATCCCTCCTTGCAAGCTTTGCGTGGCCGTGAACGGTGCACGATTCCTATCCCTAATGAAGAAGTTACGACACTTTTGGCGGAAGATATTTCCAACTAAACCAAAACAGGAGGAAGCTTAATGCACCTATGCTTGATTGATCGATTGACCCTTAAGTTTTTGCCTTCGATCTTTGACAGTGGGATGATATCTGATCGATTGATCGATCGATCAACCAAAGTGGTCGATCGATCGATCCCCTATTTTCTGAGATATTTTCCCTTTTTTTTCCTTTTCTTTTCTATTTTAATTCCAACTTACTATATAATCCATTTTTGTGTACTAATCAAATATACATAGATATAATTAGTTTTAGGTTAGAATAGCTTAGGGTTTGGGGGTTGAGAGCTCATTCTTATTCCTCTCTTGGTTTGACAGCCATTTGGGTTTGTCAGTTGACTATTCATCTTCCCTACCAATTAATTTAAGTTGTATTTCCTTATTTCTTGCTTTGTATTTAATTTACATACTTTCATAATTAGGTTTACTTGCTTTCTTTCCGTGCTTTGTAGTGTAGTTTTATTGCATTTATTTACTACGTTTTTAATATGCTTTCTAGCTAAATTAGTCTAGGTTGTGTCGGATTGAATTTATTTCGGGTTGACAGGTCTATTTTGAGTACGTTGTCCTAGTTATTACACCTAGGAGATTTGACGGGGTATATCATGTATGCTCCGTGCTTACGACCTTGAGTGCGTAGTTTTTCGGAGTATTTGTTGATGCTAAAATCTTATTAGTCTTTTATGCGAATTTAGGGGTATGACAACTCTTGATTTAATTAACTGTCGAAACGAGACACAGTCTTAATAACTTGTCGACCCATGTAACCATTTTATACTAATTAACTCGAGTGAGGGATATTCGATGCAACCTATAGTTTTTATCCGCTTTTATTAGTCTAGTTTAAATACACGCCTAGATTAATCTTTCCCTTTTCGCATCTTTTCGTTTTTGTGTATAATCATCTTTTACACTTTTAGTTAGGAATATTAAACCTTATAAATTCTAGCAACTTGTCTCTGTGGATTTTTGATACCCGACTTACCGCTATACTTGTATCGCAAGTGCAGTCGTAATTTAGGTTTTTGTATTCAGGCGGTGAACAGAAAACAACGATCGACGCTTTACACGCTTCACTTTTCACCCTCGATCAAAATGGCACCGTTTTCGGGGATGAGTTTGTTTTCGAATTTATTTGATTTAGTATTTCGTAGTATTTTCTTTCTATTTGTATATTTTTTCTAACTTTTTTGTAGGACTTCTACATTTGAGCACCAAGAAACGCTTGAATTTCTCGCGCGTATCTACTTTGTGGAATTCGCAACTTCGAGCCATTTTTGGGGTAAGCATGTCTTATTCAAATTCTTTCGGTAATCATTGATATAATTCTCAAAATGACTGTAATCCTATGACTTTCGATCAATACTTAGAGTCCCAAAAAATTACAAATTCAAAATGACTTTGGGCGAGTATAACGAAAGTCAAAACTTGAGTTATTGGAATTTTGAGGATGATGATAACGATTTTGGGCCTCTAAATCCTTATAATAGGAATTTTGAAACGAATTGCAATAGTTTTCAAAATTCTTATAATAATGAGTTTAAGTTTAAGTTTAAGTCCGATGGTAATTTTCAAAGTTCGCATTTTCAAGAATCCTCACCTCGACCTATGACTTTCGGTGAGGGCTTGCGTATGCTTGAGAATGAGAAAATTGAAAATCGTTATCGGGAAGAAAATCATTGTTGGGAGCATGAGTTGGATTTATTATTTGAATCCGAAGACGATTTTTCTTCCGAGACTTTTGAAGTCGAGGAATGTTTTGAACCAAATGAGAACTTTTTGCCTACTTGGAACAAATCATTGTTGACTTTGCCCATTGCGTAATAGATATTGAAAGTGAGGATGAAATGATTTCTTCTTTGGCCCCCAAAGAAGAACATTTCATTGAAAAATATCTTATTTCTTTCGAAACTCAATCTTCAAGCGATGATGACGCATCTCTTGAGTTTAAATTTCTTTCCTCCCCATTTTCATTTTCTGTTATCACACCATCACAAGTACCCGATGAATCGATTTCAAACTTTAATGTGTTTAACCTTTTCGCTGATGAGGAGTACTTGCTCGAGTCGCCTTCCATGAAGGCATCTTTTCCCTTATGTGCGCCACATCCCATTCCAATTTCAAAATCCTTGGGAGGATATTCTGCTTTTCTCGGTCCCCACATGTTTTTGTCACCCGTTCCATCCATATCCCCCATCGTCCCTAAAAATTTTTTAATTGGCGATGATTCATTTCTTCCGCCTTACACATGCCTTATGTTGTTCAAACGGAATTCATATTTTTTGGAAGGCATGCTTGAGAGTGAGGGTACACCGGTCACCCTCCAAAGTCAAATCATTTTCATGGTGGACCCTCAACTATTTAGACTTCTAGTGTATGGTTAGTGTGAAGCCTAAATAGTAGGATGTATATAGTTAGCTTTTTATTCTTTCTTTCTTATAATCTTTTCTTTCCTTTTTAATTTAGTCTAGTGTCGTTAGTTAACTTTTTGTTATTTATTTTTGTTATGCTTGTTACTAACATGATTTGTATAATCTTTGGACTCATACTTTCCGTAGATTGTTCCATTGTAGGTAATATCGCTCTTTTCCTCTCTTTAACTTGGTTCTTAATTTACATTAAGGAAAATGTCAGGTTTTAAGTTAGGGGGTGTGGGATATTCTATCCATTCATTAGTAGTTTCTTTTATTTGATTATATGTTAGTTACCATGTATGCTTTCTTAGAAAAAAATAAAAATTTTAAAAAGATTTTCTTTCTTTTTTCTTCTTTGTTGGGCATTTTGCCTTTGTTTCCGATGATAAATTTTAATAATTGCCCGATCCAATAGACAACTTAATGATACATGTTCTCGATTTTAGAAGTTATTAGACTTTAGTCCTCAATCATTGATATTATGAATAACTTCATGAATTAAACTTTAATCCCATGAGCACATGCACTCTTCTTATTCTATTGATTTGGTTTAAGATTTTTATAACTCGGTAATCTTTTGTTGCATTGTATATACTTACACCGAGTAAGCTTTGTACTTTTCATCGTTTGTGAGTGTATACACTATTCTTTTCTCTTTGAAAACGTTACAGTCATTGGTAATCTCTCTTTCTTTCATTTGATCGTTCATTAATTGAGTTCTTTCTCGAAAAGTATTACTTGAGCATGATTTTCATATATTATTTTGACTCGAGAATTGCATAAACTTTATGAAATGATCATAGTCAATCTTTGTTATATTACCCATATTAGCCTTGACCTCACCTTATATGTTTTCCCTCGTTAACACCTTTGAGCCTAAATATAGCCCTTCGTTTCATAACCCAAATCCCATAACCAACTTCAAATTGGAGTTTTATCCCATATATACACCTTCCATACCTTTGTTTGGAATTTTACTTGGGATTGAATGATGTTGTTGTGTTGCGGTTGCAATTTAGGCCTATGAGAGTGAGAAAAGTAAAGAAAAGAAAGTGTAGTGGAAAAGAGAAAAAAATAAAGTGAAAAGAAAAAAAGAAAACAAAAGAAAACATGAGAAAAAGAAGAAAAGAAAAGAAAGAGAAAGTTGTAAATGTTATACATAGTTCAATAAGCTTTGATTACTCTGCCCAATTATTATATCGAATGCTTGTTTGGAAGTTACTTTCCAATTTTGATATTGCCCGGCATTCTTCCCATTATTCCAAGTTTTCATCCCCGAACACCTTGAAACCGTAAATATACCTTTCATTTCGTACCTTAACCCAAAACCTACATTATAACCCTATCAAGTCCTATGTGATCTTAGGGTGCATTTAATTTAAAAGTTGAAATAGTTACGATAATCTGTGAAAATGAATTTCGCCTCTTTTTATGAGCGGTATCTTTCATTGAGATTATAATTTTGCATTTTCTATATAGCGTTCTTCATTTGCGACATGTGCGCGGCCTAGTTTCCATTTACATTTACTCTTTATGCCCGCATGTTCCGTGTGTTATCTCCTTATTTCGGGTGAATTCACTTGATGAGTGTAATGCCCGTGAGGATTGAATATATTCTTGCTTTAATGTTTATCTGGTTTATATTTTGCCAAATCATACTTTGCATGTGCTCGCTCTCCTCCCACATTTTAAGGTTTCAATTCTATGAGGTGCATTCTATAATGTTAATGATTTGGAATTTCCTTTGAATTCGTTCACTGTGCTAATAATGCGTATGAAATATTTTTCATTATTGTTGAGCTTGTCGCATGTTGGTTTGGGCATATTTTGAGGAAACATATGATGTTTGTGGGTTTCGTCCCTGAAAACCCTCACGTGACGACACTCGTCCACTAGGGTAATCTAGGGGTTTAAAGGCTTATTGCATACGCTAAATGCAATCGAATCGCCCGTGAAAGTGGCCTTATGCTTTTATACCATATTTTTATACTTGTATCCTGCTTTTGGTTTGATTGTAGTTCGTATTGAATCGTATTTCATTGCTAGGGACTAGCAATGTGTAAGTTAGGGGGTGTGATAATACGTAAATATTGCGTATTTTATATCTCAAACCTACACATTTTAGCTCCCTCGGGTATCTTATTCCCTATAATTATGCCCGTTAACCAGATAACTTCTGTTTTATATTATTAACATGCTATATGAGGTATAATTGGGCTTTTGTAGGTATTTAGGTACTAAGTATGGAGTTTGGATGCATTTTGACTGATTTCTGTATGCAATCGCACGTTCAAAGGCATTTTAGTCAATTCATATTTTGGGCACCTAGCCCAACATCTACACAGAAGTTGTATTCCTCCTTGCAAGCTTCGCATGGCCGTGAACGGTGCGCATTTTCGATCCCTAACGAAGAAGTTACGACACTTTTGGCGGAAGACATTTCCAACCAAAACAGGAGGAAGCTTGATGCAGCCCTGCTTGATCGATCGATCAATCGACCAAAAGGGTCGATCGATCGACCCTTCAGTTTTTGCCTTCGATCTTTCACAGTGAGATGATATCTGATCGATCGATCGATCAACTAAAGGGGTCGATCAATCGATCCCCTGTTTTCTGATATATTTTCCCTTTTTCTTTTTCTTTTCCCTTTTCTTTTCTATTTTAATTCCAACTTACTATATAACCCATTTTTGTGTAATAATCAGATATACATAGATATAATTAGTTTTAGGTTAGAATATCTTAGGGTTTGGGGGTTGAGAGCTCATTCTTCTTCCTCTCTTGGTTTGACAGCCATTTGGGTTTGTAAGTTGACTATTCATCTTCCCTACCAATTAATTTAAGTTGTATTTCCTTATTTCTTGCTTTGTATTTAATTTACATGCTTTCATAATTAGGTTTACTTGCTTTCTTTTCATGCTTTGTAGTGTAGTTTTATTGTGTTTATTTACTGTGTTTATTTACCGCATTTTTAATATGCTTTCTAGCTAAATTAGTCTAGGTTGTGTCAGATTGAACTTATTTCGGGTTGACATGTTTCTTTGCTTTGGTGATGGAGTTTATAGGTCTATTTTGAGTACGTTGTCCTAGTTATTACGCCTAGGAGATTTAACGGGGTATATCATGTATGCTCCGTGCTTACGACCTTGCGTGCGTAATTTTCGGGGTATTTGTTGACGCCAAAATCTTATTAGGCTTTTATACGAATTTAGGGGTGTGACAACTCTTGATTTAATTAACTGTATAAATGAGACGTAGTCTTAATAACTCGTTGACCCATGTAACCATTTTATACTAATTAACTCGGGTGAGGGATATTCGACACAACCTATAGTTTTTATCCGCTTTAATTAGTCTAGTTTAAATACACGCCTAGATTAATCTTTCCTTTTTCGCATCTTTTCCTTTTTGTGTATAATCATCTTTTACACTTTTATTTAGGAATATTAAATCTTATAAATTCTAGCAACTCGTCTCTGTGGATTTCGATATCCGACTTATCGCTACACTTGTATCGTAAGTGCAGTCATAATTTAGGTTTTTGTATTGAGGCAGTGAACAGAAAACAACGATCGGTGCTTGACGCGAGCCGCTTTTTACCCTCGATCAATTATCATCATGGTCATGACCAGGTCATGGACCCAGACCGTAACCCTGCTGATTATGTGGAAAAAATTAATTGTCATGGTCCATGGTCACGGTCTAAGGCCGTGACAACAAAGCATCACCAATTCAAAATGCCCATGACCAAAAGTTGTGACCCCTATCAACTGAAAATCTTAAATTATTCATGGACTTGGTAAGGTCTTGGGGCGTGACCACTGTTGGTGGGTATTTTGGTGCAATTTTAATGCCATAATGGTTACGATCTTATCACGGACCATAATCGTGACCACTTTATTCGCGGCCCTAGACCGTGTCCATCTCCAGTTTATGTCACAGTGGTGAGTGGTCATGGACCTGTTCATGGGTTATTTGATTCTGGTCATGATTTTAGGCCGTGACTAAGTGGTCACATTTCAGGAACGTGACTAGTTTGCCGTGACTATTTTGGGTTTACGGTGTAGTTTCTGGGAGACCTCATTTACAATAGAGCTTTGATATTGTTTCGATTAGCTTTGATACCTTTCTGGTCACCATAAATCCCAGGAACTTGCTTCTTAAGACCCGAAGGAACATTTCTTTAGATTAAGGCTCATTTGTTTCCAGAGTTTGTCAAAGGTTTCTCTAAGGTGTTGGACATGTTCTCTTAACTTAAAAATATTGACAAGCATGTTATTGACATAAACCTCCATGGTTGGGCAAAAAATCTTTGAACATCAAATTCGTAAACCTATAGTATGAGATCCCTACATTCTTGAGGACAAATAGCATAAATTTGTTGCACTAAGTAACTTTATCCATGATGAGGGAGGTCTTGTCTTAATCCAGAGGTGACATTTTTATATGGTTATAACTAGAGTAGGCATCCATGAATGAGAGTAGGTCATGACCTATAGTGGAGTTCACCAAAGTGCCAATTATAGGGAGTGGGTAATAGTCTTTAGGGTAAGCCTTATTGTACACACATTCTCTATTTTTTATTGGTGTTTGGGACTAACACAGAAATAGATAAGTACTCTCGATATTGAACCTCTGGGATAAACTTGGCTTCAGATATCTTTCCAGCCCCACTGTTCAAAAATTGGTTTCTCTCTTTTAAAAATAACCAATTCTTCAGTTTGAAGGATTGTGATTAGGATCCATGCTGAGGTGGTGGACCATGACAACAGGGTCCCCCAGTCATACTCGAATGACACCAAGAAAATGCATCCATGTTATTTTTATAAAAGTTGGGCTATCATCTCCCATGAAGGGGAGCTGAGTTTTGCCCCGATGTGAATTGTCTTCCAGAGGTTAGCATTATCTATGCTAATGCTGACGATATCGTTTATGGGTTCTACTCTTTGTTCTCCTCATCCCTTGGGTCAACAGTTTCTATGTTTAGTTATTACATACTAAACACGAACCGAGCTTGGGTCGGCTCGATCGGGCTTTCTCAATATAATAATAATCATTGTGGTGGACCAGGCCCACACTCATCCTGGTTATACCATCATAATCCCACCTAGACTTAACACCTTAATACCCAAGCTCATTGCCTAGGCCTATAAATGATTTAATGTTTTTTAATGTACCTAAATTTATCATTTATTAACATTGTGTAAATTACAAAATAAAGTATGATATCAAATAAAATGTAAAGTTAAAATTTACCCCAATTATTTTAGTTTATTATCTTATTCCCCATATTAAAATTTTAAACTATTAAAATATATAAAGCGTAATTGCCTATTATATTATATAAATAAATATGTGATCATTATTGGGCCTCGGCTTGGCCCGGGCTTGTGCGGGTTTAAAAATGCATACCTAATCTCGCCTATGAAGTAAATTTGGTTTTAAATTTTTTGTAATCCCACTTTATGGGCCTTTTAACCATCCCATGCCCTACAATTATATCAGGAGGGCATGTTAGGCTTGGCAAGCCGCAAGCTTATGTCTACCCCTATTTTGCACTAGACACTTTGGTATGCAGTGTTTCATCATCTTTCAATATTTGGATTTTGGGTGAGACTAATAAATTATATGAAGATACCTAAATGGACATGTCTTTAGGCTTTTGGTAACTTTCTGTCTAGGCACACCACAACTGGATAGGTTTTTAATGGCCTATTTGCCTTTCGTTTATCTCCATGATTGCTCCTTTAGGGTTCTTTAGGGTCTTCGTATACTTATCCTACCCCAGAGGGAATATGGAAGCACATAAACATCCTCACAATTGACACCATAACATATAATTTGTTGACAGTAAATTTCCCCTATGGCATTATATCGTGAGGTGAGTTCTACTACTAGGAAATGACTCCAAATAACGGTGTATCAGTTCTCATCCTTTCTATAATGGTAAGGTGATATATCCAATGTCATTGGTTCTCTCATCGTTGAATGAAACTAGTGGTGTTACTTATAATATTAAGTCTTTCATTTATAGTCCCATCACTAAGTATGCGTCTATAAAGATAATATTAACTATGCTTCCCGTATCACTATGGATATGGTGTATCCACACATTACCTAGGATCATCGTGACTAGGAATAGATCATCACGTGGATGGGAAATCCGTTGTAGGTCAACTTCTAGGAAGGTCATAGTGTTTTACCTTCAATATGATGTTGAGTGATGGGCTAACATGCTGGACTTCTATCATATGAGAATTTCTAGAAGAGTAAGAGATCTCCCCAACTATAAAAAAATTTATGGTCTCGGGTTTAAGCTTGCAAAACCAATGTTTGGTCATGCCCCTCAGAGTGTTAGGTAAATCTCTTAATAATACCTCATATGGGGTATCTTACAACATCATTAAGAATATCTAGGTTTCAAGATGGTCAATGGGTTATTTTGATCCATCGAATGCTTCAATAGTGGAAATATTCCACTTATGAGGAAAGGTATAATGTTGTATCTTATTAGATAATGGATAGAGAGTCTTATATAGGGATAAATCAATAGTATTTTAAGTTTGATATTTATGTTAGTTAAGGATGTTAACTAATCGATCTTGCATCTTCTTAATCTCATTATCTCAAGTCTTGACCATCTCGAAGCCCTCTTGTGACTGATCTCTCACGAGATATAGTCTCTGTCTCTTTTAGGGATATGGGTTTGGGACTTCTGAGGTTAAGTAGAACCTAGTTTGCCTCATCATGTCTCTCATCACCTTATTCTTGATGGTTTTGGAGTTCTTCTTGCCTACTACAGGTCGGGGTGCCAGAGCGATGGGTGTTAGTCAATTAGTAATAGGGAATCGAGAGGGATCCTTTCCATTATGAATGTTAGATTCTCTTGGATATTTTTTTACCATGCCTCCATTGCTTTCATGATTTTAGTTATCATGACATTGTTCATCATGGTGACAAGTAGGATATTTGGAAGGTTTGGTAAAATGAATTTAGAGAACGATCGGTCCCACAGATGATGCCAAACTAATGGTGCTGAAATCAATTTTGACCTTAGTGTCACCAAATTTTCCTACTTAGAGTAGGATGGGTGTTATATACGTTGTAAATAACAAGGATACAATGATGTATAGTGGTTCAATACCTCAATTTAGGTACTTATGTCCACTCTTAAGATGTTTCTATCTTGCATATTCAAAATAACGTTGCCAACCTTAGACTTCAACTAAGATGGTACAAATAAAGTTTAAAATCTTTGTAATGGGCAGAGAGCTTTTAGGATGAAGAAATTGTCTCCTTTTAGTACATGTTACTCATTTATAACTCATGAGACTGAAAACATACTAGTGCATCTAATTATAATTCCAGTTACCCAATAAAAGAGTTTGAAGTCGTCTAAACTCTATTACAAATGATAAATAAGATGCCTCACACTTGTTTTTATAAATTAATCAATTGGATTCGATCCTCTACAGTGTTCCTCAAGTACCCATTATATAATTAATTTTTGGAAGTATCTAAGAAGTGACAGTAGAGGCATGGACGACTAAGATTGAGCTCTACTTCTATAGTAGAATGGTGGAGTGTTGGTGGAATGCCTTGCAGGTGGGTGGTGATGCTTATTTATGTTCATTAAATGACATTTAATTCACCTGGACAAAATAAAAGTGGTGAATGGGTATTAGTGGAATAGTGTGTACTTTCTGCCAACCTAACAAATTGGTATAATGGGACTTTGTTCGATTCTTGCAAGATTTCCTAACCTTGATTTGTGGTTGTGAGCTACTGAGGCCAGGCCAATCACATGTAAGTGGGCCCTAGTCCTAGTGGGTATGTGGGATATGGGTGAGGTTAACTTTTCCTTTTCGTAGTATCATTAGGTCGTATTAATTACTTGAATCAGGTGTGATTGAATCATCTTTGGACTAAGGACCATTTATCAAACTTTTCCTTATTGTTTAGGTGTTATGAAAGGTTTCTGAGGTGTTTGACTTGCGACATAGGTTTCGCCTTTAAAGATTGGAATATGTTTATGACTTAATTCATTAATTAAACTCTTGGGGAATCCTTTGGGGACTTTGGCGAGTATAGGCCCTCTGCGGGAGTTAGGAGGAATGGGGATGAGGTCCCTTAGCTTGCATTATGACCTCAGCTTGGTGGCAAATACTTTATCTCTAGGACCTGAGGTTGAAGTTCACATTTGGTATCATTGCATCTCAGATTACTATATATATATATATATATATATACATATATATATATATATATATATATATATATATATATATATAACCTCTCATAAAAATATTAAAAACACAAACTCTTGGTAAAAGCAACCTGTGGGCATCCCGATCAAAATGCGTGCCCCTCCTCTCTTCTACTTCCCAAAGGGTATGGGAAAGAAGGGGGATTGAAAGGTCTCGCGCCCTTTCTGACTTAGGAAAGCTTCGTCCATCGTCGATGTCGGGTGAATGTAAATAGATGGAGTCGTCAACCTATTTTGCACAAAACAGGCAAAAGAACATGTTGCCGCCTCGAGAGAATGACATCAAAGATAAATTAATGCTTACAAAACCAATAGTTCAAAGGGTTCAGGGGATAAGTTACAGAATGGGAAGGTGTTAGGCACCCATCCCGCCCTTTCGATCTCTCATGGTCTTGTGTTATTATTTTCCTTTATTTCTCCGTGAAGTGTGTGTGCATGTATATATAATCGAGATCAGAATTGTCCAACTCATACCATGGAAGAGATAGAGTGAGGTCATCCATGGGAATGTTCCCAAAATAATATATAGAAAATACGATTTATGCGTTTATCATGATATTAATCGTTATGATGAAATGATAATATGTATTTGATGAAATGCTAATAAGAATCACAAACATAATATGTACTAAAATAATGCAAGAATATGACAAATGCGGAAATGAGGAATTTGGGAAAATTAGAAATTATAAAAAATTGGAAAATTGAAAAATTGGACTCGAGTCTCGAGTTTTAATCCGAAACACCTACGTAGCCTATAAAGGCATCAAAGTCCACGTAGTTCGCATATAACATAGGTGTGGGGTTTATCCCATAGATTTGAATGGGATTTTATTATATGCGTGTGTAGAAAATGTGCTTTAGTTTTGGAAAAGTGTGATGGATGATCCCGTTGGGAATTTATGGGGTAACCTTCTTTTTGCTTATCGTTGTTTTTTTTTATAGAAAATAAAGTGTGTTAAATATAATAATAAAAATGTAAGATGTTAATGTGTATGAACTAAAGTAAGAATTAGATTATGAATCTGTAGACACCCTATTATAATTCCCCTTAACCTCTCCTAAGGTCCGTAGCACCTCCCTTCATCATTGCAAACGTAAATCATACCCCAGGTACTGACCTAAAGGCCATCGGGCACTCCCAGGCTCTGTTTGACCAAAAGTAAACTCTTCAGCTCGACCGAGACTGAATGAATATTTGAAGGACACTGAAACCCCTTTCCAACGGTCCGTCCCGTGCATGATTCTGACTAACCATGCAGACGAATGACCCGTTTTCCCCCCAAAATCGATCAGGAGGTCACCGGACGCTCCTAGGCTCCATTTGACCAAATTCAACTCTTCATGTCGATCGATACTGAATGAATCTTTGGAGGGAACTGAAATCCCTTTCCAACGGTCCTCCCTGTGCGCGATTCTGACTTACGGTATGGACGAACGATTCATTTTACTCTGAAAGGTCACCGAACACTTCTAGGCCCCGGTTGACCAAAATCAGCTCCCCAAACCAAGTCAAACTCTTTGGAATGTCTAATTACATCTCCTAAAATTTCTAACGGTCCGCCTCGTGTGAGATTCTAACTTACCATGCGGATGAATGATCCGTTTGCGTCCAAAGCACCGATGAGCGCTTTCGAGCCATATTTGACCCAAAGTCAACTCTCGAACTCGGGAACAGTCCCAAGTACTTTCAAAGGTCTCTGAAATACATTTCCAATGGTTCACCTCGTGTGGGATTCGAATCAACGGTTCACGCTCTACGATCGATTTTCCGAAGGAACCTGAAAGACACTGCCAAACGACAGGTTCCAAGCCCTCCCTATCGGCAGTGTGCCTAAACACACTTGCCGATTGGCAAGACCCGGGCTATGCCGATCGGCAATGCCCCGGGCCTATAAAAAGGAGGGCCTAACCTCATTCCAAAAGGAGGAAAATCAGAGATCCATCACTCTCAGTAAGCTCAGAAAACCCCTCTCGAAGACAACGTGATTTCCACATCCAAATCCCTTTTCAACATTCATCTTTCATCACCTTTTTCATCAAAATTAGTGAACTAAGTACTCTCCATCATCATCCAAGTGCAAGGGCTTCTCCCCAACATCCAAGATCAAGATCAAGATCTTCAAGAAGGTCCAATTTTCTCAACTTTGTCTTTAAATTCCCCTAAATTCTCATTAGTTTGTTTTGTTACTTAGTACTTTTATTCTTTTATCTCACATATCTTAATATAATTTCATCTAGTATTATCTCAAATATCTTATTTTCATAAAAATAAAACCCAAAAACAAGAAAAAGAGGATTTGATCATAAATTTCAAACGGGAATTCTCACGCTTTTCTCACAACTAAAATACTTTTTTACACCCCCCACACAAGAGAAGTCCCCGATTTTATTTATGGAATAAATCCCACTCCTCATTTTGTATACGAACTACGTGGACTTTAATGCCTCTATAGGCTACGTAGGCATCTCGGGGTAAAACTCGATATTCGAGTCTTTTTCTACCTTTTTCCTATTTTTCTATATTCTTTAAACTTAACTCTCTTAAATTATATGTATTTCCACACACACACACACACACACACACACACACATATATATATATATATATATATATATATGTTCGTAATGGCGTATTATTTCACATGCGTTATCATTCCCTTATAATGGTCGACGCTTGGATAATCGCATAAATCCTATTTTCTAATATTACTTTTAGGAACATTCCTATGGATGACTCGCTTTATCTCTTCCATGATAAAAGTCGATGATTTCTATCTCCACTACGTATACACATGCATACATATCACGGGGAAATAAAGGAAAATAGCAACAACCCATGAGAGACCGTAAGGGCGAAATGGGGGCCTAACACTTTCCCATTTCGTAACTAGCCTCCGGACCCCTTTCGAATCATTTTGGTTTCGTATGTATTAGTATGTCTTTGGATTCTATCCTTCTTTTCTTTTTTTTGAGTAAAATATACTGGCGACTCTATCTCTTTACATTTTTCACCTCATTCACCGACGCTGGTCGAAGCGCTCCCGAGAGGGACGCGCGGGACGTAGAGCGATCCTCTCCCACTGCAAGGGAATATATCTGAGGATGGCCACAATGGCGACTCTGCTGGGGATTTTCTTTTTGAGGGCTAGGCTCTATTTACATGGGTGTTTTATTTTATCATATATTCCCCTATTTTCCCCTTTACTATTCATGTGTACCTCATGCTTATGCTTCTATTCACACGCTTGTAGAAAATTCTCCATGTACACTTCACACCACGTGCACCTAGGATCACATATATCCCTATGTTGCACGCATCACCCATCCATATTTGGTATACCTTTGGTACTCGTACTTTGCTCCCTGTTGGGCATGATCAAGAAAGATACTCTCATAAGATACTAATAAGAGAATCATGCACGATTAACACGATATCACTAAAGAGCATTGTGATTGGGCAAATTTTATCCAGTAACTGGAGGGTCACTTCGTGATGGGCGTTGGTCCGACAGGGCGCAGTTAGCCTAAGCGATATGACTTTCACCTTCCATTGGCCAAGTACCTTTGACGTATATCGAACGGTTCTCCCGCATCGTACCGCTTGACCGAAGTCATGACGGGAGGTATATCGCAGGGAACTCGTTCACGTATGCCGAGTATATCAAATTCTCTCTCACACGTACCGTCCTCATGAGGTATATAGTGAGGCAATTCACGTACACTCAGGTATATCAAATGGATTGTCCACACGTACCGATTGCCCTAAAAAAGTAAAACGTATATCGTGGAAGCCACGTGACACGACTCAGAATGTGTTTCTAAAGTGTGTGCTCTCTAGGCTCAAGTGCAAGCCTATCGTTCAAGTAATAATCCGACAAGTCGGGTATCGATCCTGAGGGAAAAAGGACAACGGAGTTGTGACGACGGGATAAGATTGAGGAATCCTAGCGTTGACTCTAAGAAGAAAAGAAAAAGATTGATTTGGCTTTTTGAGATGGATTAAACTAAATGCAATTACGAAAGTATAATGAAAAATGCAACTAACTAAATTATCTAAATGAAGAATGAAGAATTAAATTGAACTTTTTAACTAAATGATGAGAAAATAGGATGGGAATACACTCCCCCAACCCTAGTGTAATGCAGTGACAACGTCAATCATAAATTTATCCGATTAATTCAAACCCGGAATTTAGTACTCCCAAGCATTATGTATACGAGGTTCAAGCCCGCGTCATACCTAATCTGAGGATGAGTAAATCGGTATCGCGGTAATTACATTCAAATTGTACTCTAAATCATCACGAGTACCCATAGGCAAACGAGATATAAAGATCTACAATTATTATGAAATTACGCGATACGATCAAAATTAATCATTAAATTCAGCGGATCGACGTTATACACATGCACTAACACATCAGGTTGGGTTCATGCATCCCAACCTTGAAAAACCTAGCCAGACATGTTACTTTGACTAATGCATGAAATAATAACGTTGCATGTGTATGAATTCATGATAAAACTAAATCTAAACATGTAAATACGTATTATGAATGCGAAAACAAGTTGAATCTAATGGGAAAACAAAGCATGCAAGAACAATAATAAGAAACAAGAATCTTGAATTAAAACTTGCAAAAACAAACCCGAAACAATGAATTCTTGAAGTAATTTGTGTCCTTGATGTTCCTAGATATTTCTCCCCTTTTTCTCTATCAAAAACTCTCTAAAAATAGCCCTAAAAGCTGCTCCTAGGTTAATGCCTTCGTTCCCCACAAGTTTGGAGTCTTTTAAACCTATTAGGAGACTTGGAGACCAATCCAAATGAAAGACAAAATTCGCGTGTCAGGTACAGCGAACCGGTTCGCAGGTACAGCGAACCGGTTCGCATGTACCAGCCTGGTCTTGCTCTCAGCACTTAGATTTTTTTCTGGTTTTTCTCTTCTTTTCTTGGATTTTTCTTCAACTTCAACTGAGCATAACTTTTCAACCGTAGCTCGGATTTGGGTGCCGTTTTTTCCAGTGTGCTCGTTGTTCCGAGATCTTCAACTTTCCAGAAGGACCCACCTCCAGAATCGGGCTGTAAAATTACGAAAATGCCCTTGAACTTGCCTTCCTAGCCTTTCTTCTATGATTTTTCCGCAACTTCAAGGGGTCATAACTCTTTCATCGTAGCTCGGATTGAGGTGCCGTTTTTTATGGTGTTCTTGTAATTGAAAGATATTAAACTTTCTAGTTGGACCCACTTCCGGACTAAGGCTGAAAAATTACGAAAATGCCCTTGAACTTGCCTTCCTAGCTTTTCTTGCACTGTCTTGCTTCCTCCTTTGCAATGCTTGCATAATTAACCTGTAAAACCAATAGGAGAAGCACAAAACACGCAATACTCGCCAAGAAGGTTAGAAGCATAAAAGTGAATCAAATCCATATATGTTACATCATTCGGGTTCACAAAAGTACTGAAATTAGGGGGATAAATATACAATATTTATGCCCAATCAAACCCCCCTAACTTAGAACTTTGCGCGTCCCGAGCAATGTAAAAGAATGAAAGTAAGAGTTAAGGACACTTCAAGGACTTTATTGGGATAGAATTCCACTTTCGCGGGCAAGCGATTGCATTTAGCATATGCAACAAGCCTTTAAACCTCTAGGTTACCCTAGTAGGACGAGTTGTGTCTCGTGAGGGTTTGCAGTGAATATACCCACAAAATTCAACTCAAAGAAAATTCAAAATACGCAAAAATTGTACAATTCAAACTTTTCCATAAAAAAGTCATCATCAAGTCATATTTACAAGTCTCAAATCGTAGTGTGTGTGTGCGAAGCCAGAAATATAACCGCCAATTTTCATCGATTGATCATTACGTTACTTATCCAAAAATTCGTTTTGATTTCAATTTCTCACGGAATGCACTCACAAACGAATCTCTCGGATTATGGCTATTCTCTCGGCATGCGTGATATAAGGAGTAAATGTAGTGGAAGCAAATACACGCATGCAATTAGAAAGACGGAAATTTTATGGTGAAAGGATCTCTTCAACGGATTACGGTTTTAAAAACGGGAACATCGCCTCTATTTCGCGCATTTAACCTCTTATATTATCTTTTGGTGTATTAACTCTCCACGCGGTACTCAATTTACGCAATTTGGACTCGGTTAGGACTTTTTCG
Source organism: Sambucus nigra (assembly GCA_949130495.1). Lineage (NCBI taxonomy): Eukaryota > Viridiplantae > Streptophyta > Magnoliopsida > Dipsacales > Adoxaceae > Sambucus > Sambucus nigra. The sequence continues at coordinate 101,254,854 of OX422208.1, forward strand.
GGTTAAAGGTTGCATTGGGTAAAATAAAGGAGGTATGGAGGGTTGGAATTGGAAAAGTCATTCGTGATGTCCGTTTGTGCATTTTCCGGGCTATTGCTCATTTTTTTCTTCTTTTTCTATTTTTTTTTCTTTTCTTTTTTTCTTTGTTGCTATTTTTGTTGAGCATTCTTCTATTTTTTTTTCTTGCCCCCTTTTTGTTGCACTTTTCGGACTTAAATTCTGATTTTTTGTTTTTTCATTTTTCGCAATTCCGGGCTATTTTGGGTTTTTCGGGTTGTCAAACGAAAGGGAAAATTATTTGGCTCAATTTGGATTACAAAAGGGATAATTTTTCGCTACTTTTTCTGGCCAATATTTTTGGGTGACAAACGAGGGCCTACTTCATTGTCCAAAATACCAATTGCGTTACCATATGCATTTCGAGATGAATTTAAGTTTAGAGACTAATTTGGCACGATTTTCAAGGCAATATTGCACACATTTTTCAAAACCGATCAAATGAAAAAAATTTGAGATCCTCGACAACTTATTAAGCGCTAAAAAGAACTTTGAGTTAACAATTAACTCGGATTGATTTAAAATCTCGCAAAACGTGATAGGCTCGAATCTCACCGGGTTTTGTTAATCTCCACATTTATTCGTTAAGTCGTCAATTTTCGCTCAATTTCCATCTTTAGTCAATTTCGGCTCGTGTATGTTGGATGTTTACAATTTGAGACTCCAATTCGACTTTTAATGATATTTTTGAAAAAATTTGAATTCCAATTTTTATTTATTTTAAAGAAAAATATTTTTGGATTTTTCAAATTTTTATGATTTTTTTGGAAATTTTGGGCATTTTTGAAAATTTGTGAAGTTTTAGAAATACGCACTTGTGACCCCCCTAACTTAGACTTTTGCATTGTCCTCAAGCAAAAAGGACTAAAATCTAATTCAAGGCGAATGAAAAGTGCGGAAAAATAAAACAAACAAATGTGAAAAATGCAACAAGACACTATATGACCCTCATGCATGACTCAAAAATACAACAAAAATCACCCCATACGCGTCGGGGGTGCGACGACCTCTCATCTCTCCATAAACTCACCCGACCCCACTTATGGGGGTTGATGCTCTCCTTGTCACTCCCGTCCTAGGATCATATTCCAATAATCGAAACAAGTTGGGACCTCGCCCATAGATAAAGGATAGACCGGGAGACTCGTCGTGACTAATTGGAAAGGGATCCTCGTGATGATGACTCAAAGCATGGTCAACGTGCATTGACTCGGAGGGGACACCTAGGTTTCTTTCAATTTTTAAGACGCATGGGTCGGGCTCTAAGTCGGATGAACCACAACTTTTCTCCTCACTCGCCTTCGGGGCCTCTAGTGTTGTGGGTGGATTGTCACAACGAAGGAATTCATCAATTTTTGCTTTTAATTCACCGTCGTCTAAGTGACTACATGAATCCAGTAGGGATTGGCCTTCAATAGTAATACTTTCATCCACCTTCCCGAATTCTCTTTCAAAATCTTCCATGCTCATGTCGCCTAGTTCTCCCTCTCTAGTAGTGCCTACATCCTCTCTTACTTGCTCGATCTCCAACTCCACTAGTTTTCTCTCTTCTACCCCCTCTCTCTCTCTTTCAATTGCGGTCACAACACACCTCTCCCCCTCTTTGCTCTCATCGTCACATCTACCACTATTACCTGATGAAATAGGGCACACCCCTAACGGCTCTCTCTTGTGGGACCTCTCATTCTCATGGCTCGACACTAAACAGGACCCCGAAGCATCTCCACAATCATTTTCCTCAAAGTACTCCCCTACAACCTCATCTATGAAGCTCACCGTGTGAAGGTCGTCTTCTTCTTCCGTATGTTGGGTGACATGGAAGATGTTGGTCTCTAAAGTCATGTTCCCAAAGGTGAGTTGCATTCGCCCATTTCGAGTATTGATGATTGCGTTAGCCGTCGCTAAGAAAGGGCGCCCAAGGATTATGGGAACATGGTTACTCCAGTTAAATGAGGGCTCCGTGTCCCAAATGACAAAGTCTACCGGGAAGTAGAAAGTGTCAACTTGGACGATCACGTCCTCGACTATGCCTCTTGGGATCTTCACGGTTCGATCCGCTAATTGGAGAGTGACCTTAGTGGGCTTGAGGTCTCCCAAGTCAAGTTGCCTATAAATGGAGTAAGGGAGGATATTGACACTTGCTCCCAAGTCAAGTAAGGCTTTTTCGATTTTGTTTTCTCCAATGATGCAGGAAATGGTGGGTGCACCGGGATCTTTGAATTTAGGCGGGAGATCATTTAGTAGAATGGAACTCACATTCTGTGCTAGAAAGACATTTTTCTTTACCTTCATCTTTCTCTTTACCGTCAACAAGTCTTTAATGACTTTTCCATAAGATGGAATTTGTTTAATGGCATCGAGGAAAGGTAAATTTAGCTTAACTTGTTTTAGCACGTCTAGCACGTCATCACGTGGATTTCCTTTATGAGGAGGAATTAGCCTTTGAGGAAACGGTGCCGCGGAGGGTGGTTTCACTACTACCTCGGGCTCACTAGCGTCTTTGTCACTCTCGTTCAAGGGGACATCTTCGGCCTCTTTTGTGCCGGGCGAAATCTCCTTGCCTTTAAGTACGTCTCGTGGGAGAGGTGACAAGTCAACTACTCTCCCACTACGTAGAGTGGTAATTGCGCTACATTGCTCTTGATGTTCAGTGGAGGTGGAGCTAACACTAGTTTGACCTTGGGGAGGTCGTTGCCCTTGGGCAGGAAATTTACCTTTCTCTTGAACACTTAACGAGGATTGTATTTTAGACAGATTTGCATTTAGGTCTCCAATGAGACGATCATACTTGGCATTGGTTGCGGCCTGGCTTGCGATGAATTGATTCACAGTATCCTCGAGAGTTCTCCGCTGTGGAGGGATATAGTTTCCATGAGGTGGTGGTGCTTGCACATGTCCTTGCATGTGTGGAGTTTGTTGAAATTGTTGTGGAGGAGGAGGGGCAACATGCGAAGGAGGGTTCATTGCGGCGTGTTGTTTCCCGTAGCTAAAACCGGGATGGTTTTTCCACGAAGGGTTGTATGAATTCCCGTGCGGGGCATCGAAATTACCCTTATAGCCTCCTATACCACTAACTTGCTCTTGCAACATTACTTTGTAGGCGGGTATCGTCGGACATTCCTCAGTTGCATGTCCCGCCTCACAAATCGCACACACCTTCACGACAGGGTTTTGGATAGATCCAACTACCTCACATAAGTCTCGCAATCCTTTCTCAATGGTGTCCAATCGACTGTCCGTCATAGAATTCTTATCTACGTGGAATAGGCCGGACGCCGATGGAGCAGTGGTGGGTTGTCGATTTCGATTTTCAACGTTCGGGTCAGAGGTATCCCAGGATTGGGTAGTCTCGGCGACATACCTCATGTGAAGATCAGCATCGTGGGCATCTAGATCGACAAACAGGCCACTTCCCATAGTTTCAACAAGTTGTTTGGAGTTAAGATTTAACCCATTATAGATAAAGGAGATGATTTGCGATGGATCAAATCCATGATGGGGACATGAAGCCACTAACTCGTTGAAACGTTCATAACATCGATGGAATGGCTCATTTTCAAGTTGTCTAAACGCTTGAATTTGAGACTTGATAGAGATTGTTCGATGTGTTGGGAAGAATTTCTTGAGAAATTTAGACTGTAGCTCATTCCAGGATGGAATCGAGCTTGGAGGTAAAGACCATAGCCAAGCTTTGGCTTTATCTTTAAGCGAGAAGGGGAAGAGTTTGAGGCGGATTACCTCTTGTGTGCAGGTTTGATCATTGAGAGTATCACACACGTCCTCAAATTCCCTTATGTGGAGGTATGGCTTTTCAGAATCCATACCGTGATAATGTGGTAGTGTCTGGATCATCCCATTTTTGAAACGGAATTGCCCGGCATTATACGGGAGTATAATGCATCCCGGAGTGACAGTGCGCTCGGGATATAAGAATTCTCTCAACGGGCGGTACGGGGGCTCATCCTCACCAGTAGCTGCATTGCTATATTGCGACATCTCTATCTCACTTGACGATTCGGCGTTCTCACTGGGTGTGCACGACGTGTGTCCTACGAAGGAGAAGGGAGTGTTGCTAGAGATTGAGTGTGACGGTGTGGGAGGTGGGATCCAGAATTGTGGGGCTTGTGGAGTGTGGGGACTATCAGGATTATACTCAACAAGTGGATTTTCGTGAATGCTGGTTGGAGTATTATGGGGTGTGGGAGTGGTTTCAGAATTTTGCATTAAGCTCAGGAGAGATGATGATTGTGAATCTTTTATTTTTTATTTATTTATTTATTTTTTTTTGGATTTTTGAATTTTTTTTTTTTTTTTTTTTTTGGTCAAAGTTTTGGATTAACTCGATCTAATCCTAAGTCTACCTATTTCCCCGGCAACGGCGCCAAAAACTTGACACGACTCAGAATGTGTTTCTAAAGTGTGTGCTCTCTAGGCTCAAGTGCAAGCCTATCGTTCAAGTAATAATCCGACAAGTCGGGTATCGATCCTGAGGGAAAAAGGACAACGGAGTTGTGACGACGGGATAAGATTGAGGAATCCTAGCGATGACTCTAAGAAGAAAAGAAAAAGATTGATTTGGCTTTTTGAGATGGATTAAACTAAATGCAATTACGAAAGTATAATGAAAAATGCAACTAACTAAATTATCTAAATGAAGAATGAAGAATTAAATTGAACTTTTTAACTAAATGATGAGAAAATAGGATGGGAATACACTCCCCCAACCCTAGTGTAATGCAGTGACAACGTCAATCATAAATTTATCCGATTAATTCAAACCCGGAATTTAGTACTCCCAAGCATTATGTATACGAGGTTCAAGCCCGCGTCATACCTAATCTGAGGATGAGTAAATCGGTATCGCGGTAATTACATTCAAATTGTACTCTAAATCATCACGAGTACCCATAGGCAAACGAGATATAAAGATCTACAATTATTATGAAATTACGCGATACGATCAAAATTAATCATTAAATTCAGCGGATCGACGTTATACACATGCACTAACACATCAGGTTGGGTTCATGCATCCCAACCTTGAAAAACCTAGCCAGACATGTTACTTTGACTAATGCATGAAATAATAACGTTGCATGTGTATGAATTCATGATAAAACTAAATCTAAACATGTAAATACGTATTATGAATGCGAAAACAAGTTGAATCTAATGGGAAAACAAAGCATGCAAGAACAATAATAAGAAACAAGAATCTTGAATTAAAACTTGCAAAAACAAACCCGAAACAATGAATTCTTGAAGTAATTTGTGTCCTTGATGTTCCTAGATATTTCTCCCCTTTTTCTCTATCAAAAACTCTCTAAAAATAGCCCTAAAAGCTGCTCCTAGGTTAATGCCTTCGTTCCCCACAAGTTTGGAGTCTTTTAAACCTATTAGGAGACTTGGAGACCAATCCAAATGAAAGACAAAATTCGCGTGTCAGGTACAGCGAACCGGTTCGCAGGTACAGCGAACCGGTTCGCATGTACCAGCCTGGTCTTGCTCTCAGCACTTAGATTTTTTTCTGGTTTTTCTCTTCTTTTCTTGGATTTTTCTTCAACTTCAACTGAGCATAACTTTTCAACCGTAGCTCGGATTTGGGTGCCGTTTTTTCCAGTGTGCTCGTTGTTCCGAGATCTTCAACTTTCCAGAAGGACCCACCTCCAGAATCGGGCTGTAAAATTACGAAAATGCCCTTGAACTTGCCTTCCTAGCCTTTCTTCTATGATTTTTCCGCAACTTCAAGGGGTCATAACTCTTTCATCGTAGATCGGATTGAGGTGCCGTTTTTTATGGTGTTCTTGTAATTGAAAGATATTAAACTTTCTAGTTGGACCCACTTCCGGACTAAGGCTGAAAAATTACAAAAATGCCCTTGAACTTGCCTTCCTAGCTTTTCTTGCACTGTCTTGCTTCCTCCTTTGCAATGCTTGCATAATTAACCTGTAAAACCAATAGGAGAAGCACAAAACACGCAATACTCGCCAAGAAGGTTAGAAGCATAAAAGTGAATCAAATCCATATATGTTACATCATTCGGGTTCACAAAAGTACTGAAATTAGGGGGATAAATATACAATATTTATGCCCAATCACCACGCCAAAGGGGGGAACCTTTTTCGATTCACCCAACTAAATACATACCCGCATATAGGTGTCAAGCCTAGGACAAACATATTATATTACCGGTTTCAACCCGAAACTCTGCCAAAATTTCGGATCGGCTTGCCGCCCAAATTTTTGCACATTTTTAAAAAAGGACCCTGCCCGTGATCCTGTTACAAGTCCAGTCATAGATTTGCACATGTTACAAACCCAACTTTTCCAGGCTCGGGTCCCGTCCGACATTTCATTTTGCATTTAAGAGAATTTAATACAAGTGAGAACATAACAATAATAATAATCATGCTGAGACCCGTCTTTCAAAAACATTTTTTCCTTCTTTATCAAAAATCCAAAATCATTTTTTCCTTCTTTATCAAAAACCCAAAAAAATATTCTCTCTTCTTTATCAAAAATCCAAAAATATTTTGCCCTTCGATCTCAAAAGAGAAACAAAAAAATGTCAAAAATATTTTCCTTATTTTTCTAAAAAATAAATCCCACTTTACGCCCTCTCAGGTCAATCGCACGCCCTTGGCCTGGCTCCTTATTGGCTTCGGTCTTCAGTCAAGTCACCCCGAAGTTTCGTCAGTTACCCTGCTACCTCTTCCGAGTTCGGTATCCATTAGCTTTCCATGGAGAACACAGATCAAGTACCAGTTGTGCAGCCAAATCTAATGGAAGTTTTAGCTCAGCTCGTGTTCAAGATTGACAACCTTCAGACCGAGGTTCGGGAGATTCAACGAAACTAGGTTCCTATTCCTCAAGAACTCGAGGCCCTATTCCCTCGCGCTACGGGTCCACCCCAGCCTATATGGGGTCTCGAATAATATTAGGACGCTCCACGTATCCCTTCTGTTAATGGGCTGCCGCCTGCCCAGCTTCCTATGCCAAACCTTGCCCAGCCTAGGGATAACTTGCCTATGATCGTTGATTCGAAAGAGGAAGAGTTGAACAAGGTCAAAGAAGATCTCAAGATGCTAACTAAGAAGTTAGACCAAGTCAGAATCTCCAAAAATTACATGGACTACACCCACATGTCTCCTTATCCTAAGGCAAGGTTACCCGAGAAGTTCAAGATGCCGAATATCGAGAAATTTGGAGGAAGTGGACCCCCGATTATTCATCTTCGCAGTTATCACCGTTCCATGACTCTCCTAGGGGCTTCAGAAGAAGTGATGGCCCAATTGTTTCAGCAACCTCTGAAGGATAGTGCCCTCCGATGATTTTTGTCTCTCGAGGAGTCCGGAATCCATAGCTGGGAGGATGATGCCCGTGAATTCATGTCATAGTACAAATACAACGAAGAGCTTGAGGTCACCCGTCGTGATTTAGATCCGCTCAGACAGAACTCTGGGAAATTAGTCATTAACTTCATAGCCCGATGGAGGAAAAAAGAAGTTACCATGACCAATCGGCCTTCCGAGGAAGAATAAGTCAACATAGTGAAGAAAAACTTCTTACCCCATGTCCGAGCGACCATGGGAGGATAATACTATCACCACTTATGAGCTCTCAGAGAGGCAGGAGTAGAAATCGAGGAAGGTCTTGCTAAAATAGAGGTTGAACCAAAGAAAGTGTCTGGACTGTTCACCCCCAGAAAATATGACAAACTTGCTAGTGTTGCAGTCTCAACTATTAACAACATCTCTCAACCAACCACTTCGTGGGCACCAGAAAGTCACCCTATCCCAGTCCAAAAGGAATACACCGAGCTCCATGCTTCCCTAAACCCTTGGATCCCCGTCCATTACCCAATCCACTTACGAGAAACTTCAAGGTAGATGCCCATTGCGCCTTTCACCAAATCGCTGGTTATACCACCGAAAAATTCTTTCACCTTCGAAACGTAATCTAAGGTCTAATTGACCAAGGTACCATTGCCCCATCAGCCAATCCTAAGCCAAACACTACTCACAACCCACTCCTAAATCATACCAATGTTATCTTCCTAGAAATGAACCCAGAATTTGATCCCTCAACTCAAATCACACCCATACACTCTCCCAAACCTCTCCAAACCTGCCCATATTTCCTCCTACACCCTACTAGCCTTGCTGATCAGGCACTATCACTCTTTACCAGAGCATGCATCACTGTCCATACCCGTTCTAAAAATAGAGGTATGGAATTATCAAAAGTATTAAACCAACTCCTAGAGTTCGGGCTGAAATTTCCCTCATAGATGATCATTGATTACCAGAGGTTCAGCAAGCTATTATTGGAAGCATGAAAATGGGCCCGAGAGTCAGACAATTGGGTGGTACCAACCGATGAAGTCATCTTGGATGATTTCACTCAGATCATGGCAGAATTATTCAGGCAAACCAACGACATTTGCAGTATGACAGAGTTACTTGATACTTTGAAATTATAAGGGTGCCTGGTCCCTTCACCCTTACATATCCCCACAGAATGGGAAGACCTGTATGAAGAAGCCATTGAAGTTGTGGAATGCATTGACTTTACATGGAAAGACATAATTGTTGCCACCGGATGGGGGGAAGAATTTGGATATTCGAATGAAGAACAAGCTTTCGTGAAAATTGGCCCGATAGCCTATATGTGTGGGATGATATCATTTGAGGAGCTCCTCGGAGAAATAAACAAAGTGGTAGAATAACTTGAGATTGATGAAGAAACATGGTTCATGTTCTTCCCTTCTTCAGTAAATCACATGACCAGATCGGGGAGGCATTACCAGATCCCAACCTCACTACCAACTAATGACAAAGGGAAGGACGTTGAAAACCTTCCTATGCCAGAAATTACCCTCGAGAAAAGCAAGATCCTCGATCAACTAAAGAAAAATCAAGCTAACATCACTTTATGGCGGCTTTTCATGTCTTCCCAGCTATATATAAATGCTTTGATCATATTGCTCACTGGACCCATAGTTCCTCCTTCTACTACACCAGAAGATGCGATAAATTTGGTCGGATCCTTGACCTCTACCCGAATTCTATCCTTTTACGAAGAAGAAATCCCTAGAATTGGGCCAAACCACAATCATGCACTCAACATCTTCGTCGAAGTTATGGGGAAAATCGTACCACTCTCTCTTGTCGATAATGTATCCTCCTTGAATGTATGCCTATTAAGAACCTTCAAATGCTTACGACTGAAGGAAAGTGATCTCGCTCCAACTTCCGTTGCTGTACGTGACTATGATAATACCCGCCGGGAGGTGATAAGATCCATAAAACTTGTAATAGGGACTGGCCCTATAAATCCCATTATTGAATTCCAAGTTATTTACATCCCATCTTGTTTCAACCTGTTACTCGAATGAACTTGGCTCCACAGTATCAAGGGTGTGTCTTCCTCACTCCATCAGAAATTGAAGTTCTTCGCCGACGAACGAGTTATTAGTATTATGTGCGATAACAATAATACCGAGGGTACAAGTACCAGCAATCCAATCCTTGAGATACAACACGGGTCAAATGATATGCTCCTATTAGGATTCCGAGTTGAGCCACTCCTACTCCCAACAGGGGACGATTTCAAAGAAAAGATTTATCCAGAATACGACCCCCATGGCAATGTCAATGTGATTCATATGTTCATAAACATGCACTACATGCCCGAACTGGGCGAGGACAAAGATAGCAAGGGATACTTAATCCCATTGAACTGAAGAAATCTTTCCCTCCTTGTGGTTTGGGGTATCAACCATCAAAATAAGAGCTCAGAAAGATCCTCCAGTCTTGACCAAAGAGAAGACTAAACTGCCTCCAAACCATCTCAGGTGACTCCTTGAATGGACGATTCATCAAAGAGGGTGAGGACTTCCCCTTTTGCGACTTTTCGGAACCATGGTAGGACCATACAGATAAAAAGATGAAACCCAGAATGGAGATATTTTTTCAAGACAGCTACCCATGGCTCGAAAGTTCCCAACGCCATGTATAACTGATCATCAAAGATACCGAAAAGACTGAGGAAAGTGACTCCAAGAACTCGTTCAAATTACAGACACTGGGGCTGACACTTTGCATGGTTCGTTCAAGCACTACATCCCCAGAGCCATCCCACTTGATTAAAGCTGCTGATATACCTCTCCTCAACTGGCATGCTACACCGGTTCTACCTGTTGAAATCCCACCTAACCCCAATGTTTACCACATTTCTTCTTCTGTTGTCTATCCTTTCTCAAATGTAATCAATACCTCCTTTGATGAGGTTCTCAATGCTATTTTTCCTATCAATGAAATAAATGAAGATTTTGAGTATCTTATTGTGCCTTACATTAATTGTGTAGATTCTAATCAAACTTTTGATGATGATGATTTTGCAAATGAACAATTCTTAACTGATCTAAATAAGGTTAATAACAATTAACATAACCGCGTTCAAGTTAATAAAGAAGAGACTGTTATTATTAACCTCGGTTCTAGTAGACAACTGCACGAGATCGGGATAGGGGCTACCCTTGACAAGCATGAGCGCGCACAACTCGAAGAATTATTGTAGGAATTCTTGGATGTCTTCGCATGGTCTTATGATGATATGCCCGACATTGATCCTGAAATTGCTCAGCATGAGATCCCCACTCTTCTAGATTACAAGCCGGTTAAACAGAAGATAAGAAAGCTCCGCACCGAATGGTCACTCAAAGTCAAATAAAAGGTGGTCAAACAGCTAAATGTGGGCTTCATTCGTGTGATCGAATATCCCATATGGCTAGCCAACATAGTGTCTGTGACGAAATCAGGAAGGAAAGTTCGAATGTGCGTAGACTACCGGGATTTGAACAAAGCCTCTCTAAACGATGATTACCCGCTACCCAATATCAACATGATCGTGGACAACATGGACAATTATGCTCAGAAGTCATTCATCGATGGGTTTATCGGATCCAACAAAATCAATTTTGAGACATCACCTTCCACTACCTACCTCGAGTAAAGAATAACCTAACAGATGCCCTTTCTACCTTAGCCTCCATGGTCGACATACCCGAAGGAATAATAATGGCCCCCTTCCTGGTCCAAAAGCAAGATAAACCAACCCACTGCTACCACATTGAGCTCATCACCAAAGAAGATTCCGAGCTAGCCAACTGCTGATATGATGATATCTGGCACCTCCTCAAGCACGGTAAGTATCTCGAGGGTTCCAACAAGAAAGATCGGGTAACCCTGTGAAGACTGGCCACTTAGTACATCATCTGTCATAAAACACTATTTAAGAGAAACTTCGATGGAACCCATATACACTGCATTGCAGGGGCTGACAATGAAGAGGTAATGCAAAGAATCCACAACGGGGAATGCAGAACCCACATGAACGGTCACATGCTTGTCAAGAAGATCATACAACAAGGCTACTACTGGACCACCATGATCCAGGATTGCACCGCTTATGTCTGAAGATGCCTCAAATGCCAACAGTTCTCCAACCTTCAACTCATGCCTCCTCATGAATTATACAACATGACTTCTCCCTGGACGTTATCCACCTGGGGCATCGACATTATAGGAAAGGTTACACCCACGGCCTCTAACAGACATGAGTTCATCCTAGTTGCCATTAATTACTTCACCAAATGGGTCGAATTTGAGTCATATGCAGTTCTGAATGCCAAGAAAGTGTCTAAATTCATCAAGAAAAACATCATCTGCCGATATGGGGTCCCGCACGAGCTAGTGTCAGATAACGGGTTGCATTTCGAAGCAGAAGTCACAGAAGTGGTCAACGAGTATGGGATTCAGAGACACAAATCTTCTCCTTATCGACCTCAAACCAATGGTGCAGTCAAAGCCGCTAATAAGAACCTCAAAGCCATTATCAATAAGATGATCGAAAGTTGTCGAGATTAGGCCGATCGAATTCCATACGCCCTATGGGGCTACCGAACCTCAATCCGAACCTCTACTGGGGCTACCCCTTACTCTCTAGTCTATGGCATGGAATCAGTCCTACCCGTGGAACTAGAAATACCGTCATTACGCATCATGCTTGAAAGCAAGGTCAGTGAGGAAGACTGGCATCAAAGCCGCCTCGATGAACTATCACTCTTGGACTAAAGGAGATTTAAAAGCGCCGTATCACATACAAGGGTACCATCGCCAAATAGCACGTTCATTTAATAAGAGAGTCAAAGACCGATGTGTCCAAGAAGGGGATTTAGCTCTCAAAGAAATAGTAGAGCACATCTGGGACCCTAGAGGGAAATTCAAGCCCAATTAGAGCGACCCATACATTATCAAGAAGATCTTGTCCGGCGGTACCGTCATGCTCACCGAATTAGATGGAGAAGAGATGGCTCGTCCAGTCAACCTGGACTGTCTCAAGAAATTTTACCCCTAGTCCGAAATCACGGTGCGCTACGACTTTTCTCATCTCCCTTCTATTCTAAAAAAAATCTCTTCATTTCCCTCTACCCATAACTATGTGGGTCTGATCCTCTGCAAAAATCATTCTCATAAAAATTAAAAATTTTCAAAAACCCCCAGAGGTATGTAGGCAGCTCATACGTATTACATGAGCACAACTCATACCCCCAGAAATTTTCTTATCTTCGAGAATGACAGTCCATTCTAACATATACTTGAACAAAAGGACTATGCATGCCTTAGCGATCGGTATATATAATTCAAAATACATAATTCATCAAAAGGCCCAGCTAGATGATCAAAAACTTATTTATTTCAATAATAAGAAATTACAGTGCAATTACATAAGAAAAGAATCGAATAACTCCCTTCCCCCTACCTTCCTAGAAAGCCAAATAAATCCCTTAATTTGTTCCCCAATACAAAAAAACAAACTCTCCAAGATCCCTACCCACAGCTACCAGAAGAGCCCGCTCCATCATCGTCATCTACATCCTGGGGTCCCCAAGCTTCCCCTGCCTGAATTGAGTGTCGCATACGCTCCATGGATCGATAGGATCGAACCAGCCTCAGAAACACCATAACCCCTCTCTCCATGGTATCAGATAAGGTAAGCCCTCTTTGTCCAGTATCCACTTCCAACATCTTGCTAACTACTCTCTTCCACAACCACTTCATATAATCCCCAGGGATGTGCCAAACTCTCCCAGCAGACTGAGAGGGACAGGTCGACGGACGTTGACTCTCCCACAATGAGCCAAGCCGAATGCGCAGATGCTCTGTCAAATCTTCTACGAAAAGAAGTCTAGTGTCCGAGGTGGCACGATCTGCGCCCAGCCAAATTGGCACAGAAGCCGCCAAGGAAAATAAAAAGAGGTCTATCTAAGACCAACCAACTAGACATACGGGTATTCTCCCAGTTCCAGAATAGGCAAAAACTGTTCCCACCAAGGTACTGATGAGTATAGATTTAGAGCCCCATGCTCCACGAACCAGTTCTTCTAGCTCTCAATATCAAGGCCAACACTGATGAAATGGCATGAAAAAAATTTGGGTACAGCCGACAAAGGGTATTCCGGAGGAGTCACCAGGCAAAATATTTTAGACGACCACATGAATAGTATCATAGGGCTACCCCTCAGAAAGTCAGAATGACCTTCTCGCCAGGCATCCAAGCCATTTAGTGTCTCCGCCAGTATCATCACCGCAGGATTGCGACGGTAGGACATCCATGAGGTAATAGCTTCAAGTTATGGGTCCACCAGCAGTTCCCCAGTCACCAGCAACAATTTTGAAACCAAGCCTGGAACAATAACTCCGGTATATCCAGTATCACCAACCTTCTGCAAATGCACAGACCGCAACATCGCCGAAGGAGAAATCATACCTCCATCCACCAGTGATCTGGCCGCTGAGGACGAAATACAAAGAAGCCCCGCCAATAACTCTCGGGGAGAACGAGAAAACTCTGGCAGAGCCGCAGCAACGCCAGGATTTATTCCTAATTTGGAAGAAAATTCCTCATAAGTCGGACAGACTTCTTCCAAGCCAAAGCGAAATACATGGTCTTCAGGGTACCAGAATTATACTGCCGCCATCAGCATGTTCCACTCTATGGGCCTATTACGCCATAAAGAAACTCGACGCATGTTGTAAGCATCGTAGTCGACGTTATCGGATCACATCGTCTCCAAAGTCTCGAAGTAGTTGGCAAACTCAACGCTACCAGGGGGGCCATCTCACAGAATAAAAAAGTAGGAATGTGAGGGTGTGAGGAAAACACTCCACTCTTACCCCTCTTTTATACTTAAAACCCCCCCAAAAAGACATAACCCCTTCAGATTTCGAAGGAAATCCTGCCCCATAAGGTACCAAAGGATGAAAAGGATACCAATCAAAGCTTTGAATTGATAGGACTAGACTGACCTGTCGATAGGCAGGACAAGGTGCTTTCCGATCGGCAACCCCCTACTTTTGGAATTTTTCCTTTTTCCTCTTTTGTCAAAATTCAGAAAACTCAAAATAAATTGATATTCTCAACAGAATTTCAAAAATCCCCTTTTCAAATTTATATAAATTTTCATTTTGAATAAAAATTTCTTTCAAAATCCCAAAAATATTTCTTTTTACGGTCTCAGCAGCAAAGTAAAAAGCGCATGTGCATGCATTCATTCATCATTAACAAAAGATAATAAAAAAAACTTCATTGCATTGCATAGATATGTTTCTGTGTTACATCATTTTGCAGGAAAATAAAGAAAAGAAGAAAAAATAAACGGGACTCAGCCCGAACCCACATTCTCCCTCTCTCTCTCCTAAGAGCTTCCACCCCTGCGACGCGCTCTCTTTCCCCAATGGCGAGATGACGCACCACCGCTACCCGATTCAGACTCCTCCCTGAATGAGGCAGATGGAACCAAGCAAGAAGAAACAGGAACTGCATCCTAAATATGGGCAGTCGCCAAAGATATCCAGTCCCTAATATCCCTCAGCCAAGCGGTGGACACCTGGACATGCTGCAAGAAAAGGTAGAATCATTATCAAGCAGAAAAGATCAAAAGAAACCAAAAGGAAGGAAAAGAAAAGAGCAAAAAGATATACCAAAGGATGAAGGACCTCCTCTGTCAAACCTAACTCCTTCGGGTCCATCGCATGAGGAAAATGCAACATAGGAACCATCCCTCCATCAGCCCACCGAATATTGTATGAAGGAGTATGCAGCCGCACAAAGGGAACCTCCGAAGTCTCCACCACCGCAGATGTCAAAAGACCGCCACCGTTGTGAGAGGAACCCACTGACCGACTCGAACCCGCAGGAGGGAAGAGAAGTGCATCATATATGTTGGGCACCATTAACCAACTTTTCATAAAGTCCATATAATCATATGGCACAGCTGTATCGTGTACAACAGGTAGGAGTCACCAATCATCGCTGATATCCTCGTATCCTCTGACAGCAGTCGCTCCCGCCTCATAGACATAGGGGGCTTCGAAGGTGGAACCACCACATCTCCCTTAGCAATCTGTCAGACCACCCTCTCCTCGAGATACTAAGAGTGTCCAAACTCATGCGCCAACAAATGCCTCATCTGCGCATTTACTCCAGTCAACCCTGTGTCCTGATCGGTCGCCCCCTAAGGGTAAAAGGTCACCTAAAAAATCCTCAGTAAATATGAGTCAAATACAAAATCAGAGCACACAAAGGTCTTAGACTGAAGAAGAAAAAAGTCTTACCCTATCACTGGTCAGGCCATTCAAGACCTGATGCACCGCCTCTAGAGAGAGAGACCTCCTCGACTGTCGATTGGCCTTGCACCATCGATGCAACCGGTAAAAATCCCCAAGAGTCTCGTCCTTCAAAGTAATCAACTGGGTATTACACCTAATCATCTCATAGAACCACGTCTACCAAAGATAACAAATTCCCAATCAAAAGATATGCATAAGGAAAATGCGAATGCATGACAGGAAAATGCACAAAATTAAAGAATACCTCAAGAAGACACATGGCTCCAGTGAAAGACTGTCGGCAGCACTGGCTGAATGCATCCAAGGAAAAATAAAGGGTCGCCAAAGTCAGTCTCCCCCAATCATAGAGAGGGATGTTCGAAAACATCCTCAGATATGAAAAAAACCATAAGTGGACAACGTCGTCGCTCGACGCCACCAAAAATCCCCCCAACACCAGCAAAATGAAAAATCGGGCCATCTGCCTCATCTGCAGCCCGTCCTCTACATCTATCACTCTACCCAATAAAACATCCTTCAGCAGCGACAAATGGATGGAGTACCCAGACACTATCCTCCCCACATCACCAAGCATCGCGCGCACCGCCTCCGGCCTCACCCGCAAAAGAGAGATCCACCTCTATTTTCTCTCCATCACAATCCAGCCCCAGTAGCATTGCACATCTATGGGAGTCGCAGTCATCTCCCCAAAGCCAAAATGAAACGTGTGGGTAGTGTCCCATCACCCCTCCCCCAAAGAGCATTAGAATGTCGCCGAACGAGGTGTCTCATCTAGCACAGATGCCAACCTCCCAAAGTTTGCTGAGGATACCACCCAAAGCACCACAGGTGGAAGATGCTACCAGACATCCTTAAGCCCCATCGTCCTGCGGGCATGCATATTCGATAAATAAACATCAGACTGCCAAAAGAGAAAAACCTTGTCAGAATCCAAGAAAAGAGGAAAATCACCAAAAAAAATAGAGAATGCCAAAAGTCATTTTACTTACTTAACTGCCAGGGTTCACCACCCTCGAAGAGCGATGGCGCGTCGGCTCCCGCAGTAAGGTCCGCTCATCCACAACCTGTTCGAATGCATCAAAAGAGTTCTCGCTCCCCAAAGCAAGAGGTGACCTGGCCCTCTACTCAATGTTTGCCCAGTCATCAACAACCAACCATTCTCGGTGTACTGAAGTGCTCACAAAAGCGACCATTTTTTAGAGATTGGAATGCTAGAACGATTCGCAAAAGAAAATCGTAGAAAGAGAGAAGGCAAGAAGCTGTGAAAAATGAGGGGAATTCACCCCTTTATATTAGATGCCAAGGGTCATGCCGATCGGCATTGACCCCCCACCTACTGATCGGCACTGACCCTTTGCCTTCTCGAGGCAGCCCAAAAGTTCGTGCCACTGTCGAATGGCACCCTCCACACCATGCCGACCGGCACCTCCCTTAAATTTTTGAACAAAAATACCAAAAAATCCTCAAAAATTTCCTAAAAATTCCAGAAAGGATTTAGAGCATTTTCACTAGAAAATTTTGCACTTCCTCAAGCGGAACCCCTAATTTCCCAGCGAAACTCTCAAAAGAGAAGCGAACCTCTCCCTGGCAACGTCCCCGGAGGACCTCCAAAATATTAAAAACTTCAGGATCATATCCTATTTCCCAAAGGTCTCAAATCTCCCCGAGAAATACGTCCAAACCATGGACCACCTAATCACTTCCCCAGCATCCAATTGGCTTTTCCCCAGGTACAGTATCCAAAAGACACAAGGATTTCCCCAATAATAGGCTCCCTAGCTCAAATCAAAATCACGAGGTAATTTTCCTGGCAGAATTCCCCAAGAACTTCTCAACTAAAGCCCGTAGAATTGGCTTCGTCCCGCAGAATTGATCATCTCACCTAAAGCCCGCAGAATTTGTCATCTCACCTTAAGCCCGCAGAATTGTCTTCGACCCGCATAATTGTTCATCTCAACTTAAGCCCTTATAATTGGCTTCGACCCGCATAATTGGTCATCTCACCTTAAGCCCGCAGAATTGGCTTCGACCCGCAGAATTGGTCATCTCAACTTAAGCCCGCAGAATTGGCTTCGACTCACAGAATTGGTCATCTCATCCTTAAGCCCGCAGAATTGGTCATCCCATCCTTAAGACCGCAGAATTGACTTCGACCTATAGAATTGGTCATCTCACCTTAAGCCCGCATAATTGGCTTCAACCAGCAAAATTGGTTATCTCATCCTTAAGCGCGCAGAATTGGCTTCAACCCGCAGAATTGGTCATCTCACCTTAAGCCTGCAGAATTGGCTTCGACCCGCAGAATTGGTCATCTGACTTTAAGCTCGCAGAATTGGCTTCGACCCGCAGAATTGGTCTGTGACAACCCGCCTAATAAAATACCGGGAGATCACTCCTATATAAAATTAAAATAGGAGTCTCATATGGATCATTCTTAGCATCACTGTCGAAAATCCATTTAATTACTAATAACCTATTAGGCTGGCGTCAAATTTTTTTACTTAACTCCTCTTTTTAAACAATTACAAATAAAACATCCACACAGTTCCGTAAATGAAACTGAAATGAAATAAAATACCCAAACACTTGGTCAAAATATACAACCATATCGAATGTCGTACTAAAAGAATAAATAAATGAAATTGGGCCATTGGCCCGAATATTTATATAGTACCTCCTATCTAGAGTACAAGGATAGAAGCGTCTATCGAGAACCTGCACGCATCCACATCTATTGCAGCTGACGTCTGACTCGAAAGAAGTGCCATCCAGGAGTCCCTGTGTCTGGACACCTATATATATATATAGCAAGAGAGGAAAAAGAAGATAAACGGGTTAGAGCCCGAGTTTTGAAAATATTTAGCAAGTGCATAAATGCCTTATTTTTAGAAAAAGGTTTTATCTCATATTTAAATTTGGTATCGCACTCCCATGAGATACCCCTCACCTTTCTTCTAATAGTGCACTCCTAGCGCATCCCTCCAAACATCCTAGTCAAGCTACCTTGCTAAAATAGTCTATCACCCAACTACTATCAACCCTAGATAGTCCAAGTACTAAGGTCTAAACTTCTCCCCATTCTCAACAGTGTGCTAAGTTCATGCGTGGGATGTCTCGCGAGCGAAATCCAAACAAGGAACCCTCCCGATACACTACTGCGAGGCAATGCCGATCGTCAAGATCCATTAGACCCTCGGTACTCGATTTATACATACATATTCATATTTCATATACTGTTCATGTTATACGTCCAGATATATCTCCCGGAATGAGAATTCATTTACCACATATATACCAATTTCATTTTCATTTTATTTTTATCTCAAAACTTCCCATTTCCATTCTTCCATCCAGGAAATGTATTTAAAAGCCAATTCATTATCATGAATTGCTTTAACATATCATATAACTTTTTAAAAGCCAGTTTTATTATCATAAAAATGATTTTCCTTTTTATAACATCCCATTTCCCTTCTTCCATCCAGGAAATGTATTTAAAAGCCAATTTTATTATCATAAAATTGCTTTTCATATCATATGCTTCCATTTCCTTTCTTTCATCCGAGAAGTGTTTCCGAAGCCAATTCATTTATCTCATTTCGCTTCTTCTATCCAGGAAATGTAATTAAAGCCAATTTATTATCATAAATTGCTTTAATATATCATATAACGCGTTCTAAGACCGCCCGTCCGGGTTTCCCCACTGTGCGCGCCCCTAAATGGCTATCATCTTCCAGGGCCTATCATCAAGACAACCTGGTATCCTACAATGCAAGACGTCGGGAAGCGGCCATATGCCTGTGGGAGAGTCATAACCACACCCAAAATTACCTCACCAGCTCAGAAAACATATAATAATCGCTCATATGGCCTATAGGACTATATCCACCCTACATTCATTAGCCAGGGGGCTTCACCATATGCACGCAACTTCCCTTATGATAGCGATTTAGAGAGGTGTGTATCCATAAATTATCATTTATGAAAATCATTTCTTTTTCCATTTGAAAACATTCATTTTTATATTTTCAAAAGTCATTTACATCATATCATATATATACTTTATTCACATAGTATATACATATACCATATATTCCTCCTCGAATATAAATAAATAGCCATATTTGCCAATTACATCTAACGATGACCAATAATCCCAAAGATTCTCTCAAAGAATCATAATCATGCATTTCATATATGCATGATACTAAACCCAAAGTATTTTCTTACTTTAATAAACAATACATACCTTAATCCCATCTAAGGATTTGTTGGATATCTCCAATTATACAATTTTTCCATTTTCCCCGAAAATATAGCTTAAGGGTTATACATTTAAAACCCTCACCTTGCCCTCCTAAATTCCCTTAATTAGAGGACCATATAGTCTTAAAATGTCCCTTATGTTATCACATAAATAACCTCGAATCAATTAGAATTGGAATTCATCCCATCCAATTCACCCTAGGAAAATTGTCTACTTTCAGCAGGGTCGATCGATTGACCCATGGCCGTCAATCGATCGATGGCTCAATCGATCGATCCCCCATGATCGATCGATCGATCATGGCGAGCAGCTTCTTCTCCGAGAAGCTATTTCGGCCATGAAAGCTTCTCCCAAGCTTTCATCTTCTCACCCAACGACCCACAACTTCAACCAACAACAACTACACATGTAATACGGGTTCTAAACGTCCTAGAACCCGAAATCACCTATTAATTTCAATTAATTTCTAAGTTTTTCCAATTAAACCATTATTGGGGTTTATTCATTTTATCTCCCGAAAACCCGTTTTATCCACGAAAACCCAACCCGAAATATTTAGGGTTTATTTATACCAAACTACGATATGAGATTTATGCTCAAAAGTAAATAAAGCAAGTAAACACTTGCCTCGTGGATATAATCCGACGACCTCGAGCCGAATCCCGCGGAGTTTGGCCGGAGTTTCCCCTTTTCTCCTCTTTTTCTCTCATCCTCTCTCTCTTCTCTCTTTTCTTTCTCTTTTCTTCTCTCTTCTCCCTCTCTCCCTCTTTATATAGAAAGAAAAAGGGTTTTAACCCTTAAAACCCAAAAATGACTCGTTTACTCAATTACGAGCCCGTTTAACTCTAAAATTCTTCGAAACTCAATTTCGACAATCGAACACTCTTTTCCGACTATCTCGGCCATTCCGAGACTCCCGACGCAGTCGAAATTACCATCCGAGGTACTTGACCGCAACCCCCTATTTTAACCCAATATAACTTAATGCGAGTTTTCTAATTAAAATCTTACCTTCTGTCGCTTTACTCAATGGCGACATATCATTAAGATACCTCGATATATTTACTTAACCCCAGAAGTAAATATACCATACGTTGAAAATCATCTTGTAAGAGGGTACTTTAGATAAGATGGAGGCGTAACCCCTATTTGAGTATGGTGATGATAAGCTAATCTTGGCCAAAGCTTTAGATTAATGATGGGACACACAAACACAAACCCCAATGAAGATGAACTCAGTTTAAACTCACAAAACTCTCGTGTATTACTCAAGAAATAGTAACGAACCTTAGAAGTAACTTATCTAGAGAGAGAGAGAAGTAAGCACCCTAGATACACCTTGGTAGGCAGGTAGAAACACCCCTAACACTCTCAAGAATCTCTATCAAGTATTAAAAGCTTCGTAATAAGTAACAATGGTGGGTGGGTAAACCCTCTGTTTCGCAATAACTCTCCCTGAGTGTATATTTTCTCTAGTAATAACTTTTGAACTCTCAAAAGATCATTCAAAAGGCCCTCCCCTCCTCAGGGGTGGTTGGGATCCTTAAATAGCCCCCCACAACATCCCCAAGGCAACTCAGTCATTAAAGACTATGAAAGACATCCCTAATACTTTATGTCTCAGCATTAAATGCTTGATGCACTAGTTGTCTCCACGTCATAAACATTAAATGCCAAGACATGCCTTTTGCCTAACCACTGTGTGTCAAGGGGCTGTTGTCGCAGAGGTGGCTCACCAACTGCCTGATAGGCCCAAATACCACGCTGGTTTACTCAAGTGCAAGTCTGACATTTGTTTAGCTGGCTAGTGACATCACCTACAGCAGATGTGACATTAAGTAGAGGGCTGTTTGGTTCATAACTCAACGCCCGATAGAACTGTAATACCCCGTAATTTTAATGACTTTTAAAATGGGTTATATTTTAAATTAATGGATTAATTGGATTTTATTATTAATTAATTCATTTAGGTTTTATCCGAATTGGGGATATTAAAATTGATAATTCTGAATATTACTTAAAGATATTTAGGTAATATATGAATGTGATGTCATTGTTATGACGGTGTGATATAATTTCGGTAATTTGAATTTTTAGTCAGACGCGGTATGGGACGTGTCGGGACTAATTTATTAAATTAAAAAGGAAATTTATTTTCTATCGACCTTATAGTCATTTCTCCTGCGTCGTTGCATCCGGAAGGTTCGAAATAGTCAGAAAAGTCTATTTGGATGTTAATTTTGAGTCTCGGGTCATTTGGAAATGAATAGACAACCCAAAAGGGCATTTTGGTCATTTTTCTAGGGGGATGAATAGTGATTTCGAGTTTTGTCCTATTATAAGTATTGGTAGATTAAGTGTACATGGGTTATACATCTCCTCTTCACAAATTAGAGAAGTCATCTTCCTAGAGAGAGTGAAAGGGTGCTTGGGAAGAGAGGAGTTCACTTGGGAAGGAGAAGAACTAAGAACTAAGTGTCACCACCACCAACCACCACCGGAAGCTCACTGGAAAAGGGAGAACCAACTGAGATATACTACACCAAAGGATCAGACCTTCAGTAAAGTCAAGTTTTTGATAATGGCAATTTAAGTTTGTATATTGTCCATGTTAGAATAGTTATGAAAAGAGAAGATCATTCATGTTTGGAAGAAATAATGGAGTTATTAAATAGATTTCTAGAGACTGAAATGATATAGGAATTAAACTCATGTTGTAGGTTGATAATAATCCACGAAATAGTCATGATTCTGTTGAAGAAATTATGAAAACCATTGATGTGTTCTTGAAGATGATATGTACATAATTTTCTGGATATAAGGATATAAACATGCTTTTTAATCCAGTCTCTTGATGATTCTAAGATGTTTAGATCATTAGAAATCATTTGTATATGTTGATACATCATGTAATAAGGATTATATGTCATTTTGGATGTTAATATGAAGGTTAGAATGAATAAAAATGGTGAAACCCGTAGTTGCAGAAAATGCAGAAAACCAGGCTGTGACCTGAGGGATCGATCGATCGACCCCTGCCTTCGATCGATCGACCTCCCCAGAATTCCTATAGTTGTTTCTTTTAAATGTTGATTCTTATTCCCAACCCTTTTGTGGATCTTTGGTGATTATTATTTGGATATTATGGGACTTAGAAAATATCAGTGAGCCCTTGATAAGATTTGAATTAATTTAATTCGGAATTACTTGATTGGAATAATGATAATTAATTTAAAGGAATTTCGGTTGTTAGATTCATTTGTTGAATTCTAAATGGGGAAGTATGAGGATTAAAGATGGGACCAGTAGGGGTGATTTAATACAACACCTAGGTATCCTTAAGTCTACAAGAGGGTTTAATCCTAAGTGAAGAAAAGGTGTTTATAAGAGATTTGAAACTATCGGTTTTAACCCTAATGAAAGGGAGAGTTTAATTCGTAGTAATTTAGGAGTTATGACGATATGGACCAGTAGGATATTAGTGGCTTCTTACTGAATATATGTTGAGGAAAAACCTATTTGAACCTTGAGTAATGAGTGAGGCTCGGGAATACTTAAATTAAGAAGTAAAGTTATGATATTGTAATACGTGGGATTTAAGGAAATATAATGCTACGTGTGGGAATAATCTAAGGGTAATATGAGTACCTTATTGATATTATATTATAAGTATGATAATGCCTAATTGATTGACTAATGATTATGTGTATGACATACCTAGCTTACTTGCTATCGACGGGAGGTTTGCGCGTGAGGGCAGTCATATCCTGATGAATCCATGGGATCTTTGGTTTGTCGCTCAAGAACATAGGTCTATGAAAGACTTATCGGGGAGTTGATAAGTCCGCTGACTGTGGGTACATAGGTATGTGCGTGACCCGTGGATACGAGATCTGTGTTCGCCTCCAATGTTTGTGTTGTTGTTTATGGTTCGAGGAATCCTTACCGAACCTTTTGTCCACTATTCGGCGACCAGCGATGATGGGACATGATAGCAGAGTAATGCATTGCACCGCAGCTGTGACTCGGGGTGCTGTATTATATATGTATATATATATATATATATATATATATATATATATATATATATATATATATGTATATATATATAATGAAATAAATGAATGAATGGATTTATTGTGGTTAAGTCATCTACTGTGTGATAATTGTAGATAATGGCAAATTGAGATAAAGAATTGAATTAAGTTAATGAATGTTTATTGAAAAGCTTAATTCATATTAATGAGAAATGATTAATGTTAATGAGAAATGATGAGAAATGTAAATGAATGATAATGTGACGTATGGTATGGGACATACGGGGATTATGATATGGGAATGGAATTTTAATATGGAGACTAGAAAAGAGAAACCATTAACTAGGAAGTTAATAAGGAAACGTTAAGTGTGCACTCTAGTTGAGTGGTGAGAATGGCAAGTTAGAGTTGGATACTAACATGTACATAATAAATGCTTTATTGCACTTGTTAAATACTTACTGTTTTAAAAATCATTTACACAATCGGGCTCTGACCCGTTTCCTTGCATATTTTCTTTTCTATTGTATCTTCTATATCAGGTGTCCAGCAGCAGGGACGCCAACCTTAGCAGATTATGACAGGCTATGGATTTATGGAGTTTTTCTTAGACGCCTATCATCTTTTTGATTCACAGTATTCTTAGTTAGGGCATGTAGCCCAAAGGATTCAGCTATCTTTTTCTATTAGAGTCAAATACTATTATATTCGTGTCTTTTTAATACATTTGATATTGTTGGGATTATTGTAATGGACTTATATTATTTGGGAATGTTATTCCAATTGCATTTAAATTCTTTTGTGGTATCTATTTGGTTATCAGTGTCGTAGAATAAAATGTGTTGTGTTATTCTTAAACTAAAAATGGATTTTGTTAAATTAAAATTTGGAAAGTTTTTAACACCAGCTTAATTGAGTATTGGGTGAGTTGTAAATGTTTTCGACGGGGATGCTAAGAATGAGCCAATTGTATATTCTGTTTTAATTTAGTATGGGGCTGGCCACCCGGTATTTAATTAGGCGGGGTGTTACAAGAACTCCAAGATGCTCCGCCTAAGGCGGGGTGTTAAAGACTATGAAAGACATCCCTCATACTTTATGTCTCAGCATTAAATGCTTGATGCACTAGTTGTCTCCACGTCATAAACATTAAATGCCAAGACATGCCTTTTGCCTAACCACTGTGTGTCAGGGGCTGTTGTCGCAGAGGTGGCTCACCAACTGCCTGACAGGCCCAAATACCACGGTGGTTTACTCAAGTTCAAGTCTGACATTTGTTTAGCTGGCTAGTGACATCACCTACAACAGATGTGACATTAAGTAGAGGGCTATTTGGTTCATAACTCAACGCCCGATAGAACTCCAAGCTGCTCCGCCCAAGGTTCCACGGTCAGGGTCCTTCGGTGTTTTACCAGGTGTAGCTAAGATGGTCAGGACAAGCCCCAACGGTGCCTTACTTCTCCATCCTCCAAACCAAGTCCCTCTAAAGTTCCCACGGTGAGGTCATTCGATAGAGCATGAAAGCTCTCCCAGGCCCTGCCAAGCCTGGTCTCTCGCAAGTACCGTTTGACCTCACAGGAACTCACTTATTATTATCGTTATATCATTACAACCGTTATAGCTTACAGTTAGTAGAAAAATACAATATGATTAATACAACAAGCTAAAATATAAGCTGCCGCGCCCAGTTGCCTCGCTGAGTTGCCACGCCTGAGCTGCCTTGGTTGACTAATCTTAAACACTATTACTAATTAGGGATTTGCCCCTAATCTCAAGATTACCTTCAAGACCCCTCTATATTTACCCCCTCGTGGAGAGATTTGCGTGGGACAAGAAATGTCTGCACGAAACATCTCAAACCGATGGACCTTTCTCTATGTGAAAAGATTCAGGCCTCTTCTCCTTTATTCAGGACCAGAGCGTTAGAGTCTTTAAGAGGTTCTAAAATTCTCCCCGATGTACCTGAGTCTTATCTAAACAACTTTTTAACTTATGTCGACGGGACTATTGGGGCATATTCTTCGTTAAGGGATTTTTGGATATGTCTGACAAAAATATTTTTAGCGCCAAAAGTCAATCTTGCTTAGGAAGGCAACGGTTTGTGTTCCCCAGGTGTCACCTCATTAATGATGTGGCACTGTCTTTTCAACTGTCAAAGCACTTCCCGAAGTGCCACGTGTCTATTGGAAATGATTGCAGGCGGCCTTGCACGTGCGTTAGTGGGAAACATAAACGACGAACTCCAAAATTTTAAACGAGTATACTTAAACACTCAAACCCTTTTTTCTCTTACTCTGTTACTATCTTCTTCAAACTTCCATTTACTTTTAGAGAGAGGAAACCTGCAAGAACTCCATTGTTGCTAAGCTCCTGCTTGCCTTCCTCCCTTCTCATCTTCTGAACCACCGCCTGTGGTTGTGGTCTTCCATTCTCATTCTTCAAACCCCTCTTGCTTGAAGATTTTCTGCTATCTTATCGTCATTTGCCATGGCATCCTCCAGCAACCCCGCTATCCCTGCTATCGATGCTCCATCTGCCACCACTACTTCTGCCTTCGCCTTGGATGTTACCCGCCAGGAACAGCTGAGGTTTTATCGTCGCTCTCCTATTTTTGGAGAAGGTGATGATTTTACTGTTGCCTGCAAGACTGTGCATTTTTCTTCTAAGTTTGACGCTTTACTGTTGGGTGATGAAGATGAAGATTCTTCTGAGTGGGGATTTCTTCCTCCAAAGGGGACTCTGCGATTTCTCTTGGAGCAAGGGTACTTCCCATGGTCCCATATTGATTTCGAAGCGCCCGGGGGATCTCCTGCCCACTTTGCTGCATGGACTCCCATATGCAAAGTTCTTATGCTGATATTCTCACCAAGCTTAGGTTGCAACGGGATAAATGGTTTGGTGAGTTTACTCTTTCGAAGAACAATGCTTCTCTTCCTATCCTGGTCTCTCGATGGAACGTTACCACTCATACGTTCATTGCTGCGTGGGGCGAGTTCACCATAACTTTGTAAGACGTGTGCGAGCTCCTAGGCCTCAATGCAACAGGTCATGAGCCCTATACCGATGAGGCTCTAGATGCTTAAGAGACTGCTGATCATTTGGATTTGGATTGTATATGCCGAAGCTGCATTGGTTCGTCCAACAAGGCTACTTTCTCTCCCTTGATTAATTATTTCTTCAAGGGTTCTGGTGAAGGCAGTTCTTCAACAGATGCTCCTGGTCAAGGTACACCGTTGGAACTTCCTGCCTATATTCTTATGATTCTCTCCCATTTCCTTTTGACGGGAAAACCCAACGACCAACCCCGAAGGGACCTTATCAATATGTCCCTTCGTTTGGCCCGGGGCATAAAACTTCCACTGGCTGCAATTGCCTTGGGATCCCTCTACACCTGACTGGACAGGACTTTGTTCGACATGGACCGATCACTTGGCCCTTATAACTTGGCCAATTTTGCCAACGACGTCCTTCTAATCGGCTTCCTTTACTTTCGTTTCCCTGTCGTAGCGGCCAAAACCAACTGCCCTCCTTCAGAGGAGATAATTCTGCCTCCACGGTCCTTTTTTTATCACAGGAGACAAAGCCGAAAGGAGTTAATATCTTTGATTGACCATTTTAAGGACTTTTTCATGAGGCCCTATCAGGAGGAAATCTTCTTTCACACTTGTGGATTTTTTCAACATGAAGCAAGAGTAGTACAGGCCCCTACCATGGATATTGAGGATCCCTCGCTGGCTGTGGTCCTTCTGTTCTCCCTAGGATATCTGCCTTCTTACACTGAATGGGGATGTACTAGTGAGCACTATAATCCCAACCGATACAGTTGCCAGTTTGGGTTTAACCAGGGGGCTCCACGTCCAGTGTTTCAATCGTTAAACTTCAAGGTCTCCTTTAGCGGGCGTGTTCTCTTTTTTCTTCAATCGCTGCGTGGGGAATAAGTTCAACCATGGCTGGGAGAGTCACTATTCCCAGTATTATTAGTCAAGGGGATGTGACCCCTCTGTTTGCAATAAAATACTGGCCGAAACAACTGGCTGAAATTATTGAGTTCCTTGAGGGAGATCCAGTGTATCCTCCCGTTTCTTCATTTGCTGCCTTAGAATTGGGGCTAAAAGGAAACTCCGTACTTGGGATGGAATTACCTCTAAGTACGACACCCAAGGCACCTCCCACCGAGCTTCCTCCACTTTGTTCCATGGTCCCAGTTGCCACGCCCAAAACCAAAACCTCTGCAGCTCCGAGGAAGGCTGCCCCCTCAACTATTGCTACTACCGGCGAGGGGCCTTCTCCACCACCTGCCAAGAAGGCAAAAATGACCACGAGTGGGACATCAAAGTCAAAATATAAGTCCCAGAAGCCCCAGACTCCCATGGCAACCTTTCCCATAGCCTCCGTTCCACCCCCCATGTCTGTCAAAATGGTTGAGCACTTAAGGAAGGAAGCCCATGCGGAGATTGATCGGATAAATGTTGAGTATCAACAACACACTATCATTGTTCCTCCTTCGGTTGCTTTTCCCACGGTGGTGGTTGATCCCACGGAGCAAACGGCAAGGAGGAGAAAGAGTTCAAGGGTTCCTCGAGATATTGGTGCTGGTGCAGCGGGGGCAATGAAGAAGACTCTGGGTACCAAGTCTCAGAAGAAGAAAACTCCTGAGGTGCATCGAACTCCTGCCCCCTCTGTTGTTGCTACTCCTCCTTCTTCGCCTGTGCTCATAACTTCTCATTCCCCCTCTGAATCCGAGGTATGTATGCTTGGTTTACTCATTCTCTTTTTTACTTAAGGCAGGCTGCATTTGCTTTTTTTTTTTCTTGACAACTGTGGTGTAGGGGATTGAAGAGGAAAGACCAAACCCACCTAGTCCTCCCTTGAGCCCTTTTGTGGGGGGATGCTTCGGTATTTCTCGTACCAATGTGACTCCTCCCCGTTCCCCCATGACAGGGCTCACTTATTCTCACCGTTCAGGCTCCCATCGTGTTAGGGAAGTTGTTGTGGGAGGTGATGCAGTTGAGCCTGCGAGTGTCTCTTCGCCATCAGAGGTAACGCAGCCCGAGATAACACTCTCAATCCCCTCTGATTTACCTACTCCACCCGAGGTTCCTCTACCCATTGTTCTAGTTGAAGAAAGTGAGCCCGAGGTGTGATTTCCTCTACAGTTTATTTGTTATAGCATCTTTTCGGTCCCACCCCTTTTATTTATTTATCTTGCTGAACCTCGAGATGTTTTGGGTGCCCCAGGTTGAAATATCCTCGTTGTTAGCTAACATTCTTCTTCCAACGATGCTAATGAGACCTCTAACCGCCATTCCCCTTTTCAGTGCTATAACCGAGGTAAGTAACACTTAGACATACTTCTTCATTTTTTCTGTACTTATTCCTCTTTTCTAACACTTGCCCTCATGTCACAGTTTTCTCCCGATCTTGTACCACCTACGTATCTTGGTGGTCTTCATGAACACAAGGCCAAGGTTGATGCTTCTGCCCAGCGTAGTGGCTCTTCTGCACCCCTCCGTGTTGGGGCTTTGTTTGGGAGTCCATTATCTTCTCCCGATGAACCCCCTATGCTGGCCTTGGTGCCTGATGTCGGTGAGGGCATTTTATCGAGCGTTGAGGCTTCTGCGATCAGGGAACCCATTATGGCTTTTGAGGCAATGATCCCGTCCCTAACGGTTCCTGTCCCTGCAGCAGCCACGATGACTCCCGTTCTTGCCCCTGTAGTGAATGAGGTATATATATATATATATATATTTTTGTTATTTCTCATGAGCTTCCACCTTATAATGGTGACTTAACAACGAAAATGCTTGTTAAGATTTTTCATAAACTCCACCTAATAACGGTGACTTAACAACGAGAATGCTTGTTAAGATTTTCCATAAACTCCACCTTATAACGGTGACTTAACAATGAAAACGCTGGTTAAGGTTTTTCATAAACTCCACCTTATAACGGTTTCATAAACTCCACCTTATAACGGTGACTTAACAACGAAAACGCTTGTTTAGATTTTTCATAAACTCCACCTTATAACGGTGACTTAACAACGAAAATGCTTGTTAAGATTTTTCATAAACTTATTATGCCTTCTATCTCTTCTCAGGTTGCTCGGGAAATATCTCCCCCAATTCTTTCGCCTATGGGCTCACCCCATCGGGAACCTGCTATTTTGGAAAACTCTGGTCATGATGATCAAAGTTCCACGGCTGGTGCTGCAGCAGAGAGCGAATTTGGGTGCGAACTTCCTCTTCCTGACGTGGCTCCTCACACTTTCTGTCTGATGGTGCTTTGGCAGTCTCCTCAAATGCCTGTCAACCATCGCTTGGTGATTGAACAACTGGTGAATCGTCACCCTGAGACCTTCACATCAGATTGCCTACGTTCCAATATTCACGTGATGAGTCACAGACTTCAAGGCATGGCGATCGTTGTTGCTGAAATTGCCAGTACTCCTACTGCAAGCGTTACCAGATCCCTCCTCAACCAATTTCTGGGTTTTCTGAGGGAGTTGGGGCGTGATGGTTTCCGTTTTGACTGGCTTATAACACATTTAAAGACTTTGAAGAACCAGCAACTGATCGGCCAGAGGGAAGTGTTACGAAAGCATCAGGAGGACCAGCGAGTTGAGGAAGCCAAGCTAGTCGCATTAGCACCCCTTTTGGAAGTAGTGGATCAAGAGGTAAAGGATGCCGAGGAAGCCTTGTGTCTGGTCAAGCTGAAACGCGAGAGACTCCTCATCGAACGTACACAAGTGCAGACGAGGCTGTAGGTTTCTATTAACGCCCAACGGTCTTTCACAACAGCTTCTTCGGGCCTTCCTAGAGATTTTTTCTCTTCCTCGGATTTATCGTTTCTCTTAGGCTAATTGCTTCTTGAATACATATCCTCCATCTGCTTTTGTCTATGTAATTTTTGGGCGATAGCTCCCAATTTTTTTGTAATGCTCCATTATTTATGAATGAAGAATGTATATTTTCCAGTTCTTCGATGTGTTGTGACTCCAATTCTTCCATGTGTTGTGACTCCAATTCTTCCATATGTTGTGACTGTTTTTGTATATTATAAATTTTTTCATTTCTGCAATTCTTTCATTGTGTTCAAATCATAACTAAAACTTGTATATTCATAACAACAGCCAGTTATAACAGTGGTTCAAACTCGATTGTTTACACATGATAAACCTTCAGCCATTTATTGTTAATCTTAAATGGCTTATCTTCCTCTAACTTCGAAATTAAATAATAGCCTGAATCATGAGCTTCCTTTACAACGAAAGGTCCCTCCCAGTTGGCTGCGAACTTAGGTAGAGGGATCCCCCTGATGTGCTTCACTGCTGCTTTCAAGATGAGGTCTCCCTCTATGAACTTCCTTGGTCTCACCAAGTTATTGTATGCCCTGGAGAGTTTGTTTCGTATACATTTGAAAGTGTTGCATCGAATTATCTCTGTGTTCATCCAATGCTTCCAACTGTACATGTCTATTCTGAGGGAGTATGCTACTTCGCAAGGCATATCGAGCAGAGGGAACTTCCAACTCCACTGGAAGGATTGACTCAGCCCCATAAACAAGAGAGAACGACGTGTATCCTATGGGTTTCCGCTTGTTTGTTCGATAGGCCCACAAAACAGCTGGTATCTTGTCATCCGACGCCCCTGGAAAGTCCTCCATCATCTTGGCCAAAATATTAACCAAGGTTTTGTTAGTTGCTTCGGCTTGACCATTTCCCTTTGGGTATGCCACCGTTGAAGTGTGATGAACAATGGAGTACTTGTCTGTGAGCATTATCACTTCGGAATCGACGAAGGGAGTCCCGTTATCTGAAAGAATAACCTTTGGGATCCCAAAACGGAAAATGATGTATTCTCTGATGAAGTTGCTCACCACCCCAGCTGTTGCTCTTCTGAGTGGTATCGCTTCAGCCTATTTTGTAAAACACTCCGTTACTACCAGTATCCATATCTTGCCTCTCGAAGAAGGGTGTATTGCCCCCACTAGGTCGAACGCCCAAGTATGAAACGGATAGGGTGTTGACAGAGAGTGTAAGTCTACTGATGGGGCATGGATCATATTCC
The DNA here is from genome assembly GCA_949130495.1 of Sambucus nigra. Lineage (NCBI taxonomy): Eukaryota > Viridiplantae > Streptophyta > Magnoliopsida > Dipsacales > Adoxaceae > Sambucus > Sambucus nigra. The sequence goes on from OX422208.1 coordinate 101,286,979, forward strand.
TATGAAGTTGGCAAGCTTTACATTTTTGGATGAATTCAGCCGAGTCTTTCTCCATTGTTGGCCAATAATACCCCAACGTCATTAGTTGATCATACAACTTGGCTCCTCCTATGTGGGCTGGATTATGCGCTTCTTTGAGGATCTCAACTTCTTCTTCTTTCGTGATGCAACGCAATGACCTGTTGAAGTATCCCCTTCGATAGAGCCGCCCGTCCTGGATATAGAACCTCGGGGCCCTTCGCCTCAGGCGCACCACATCCATTTTCTTTATTGGGGCAACTCCATCATGAATGAAGTCGATATAGGGCTGCCTCCAGTCTATTTGAGTTTCAATGAAATGGCACTCAGCTACCTCGAAGAACAACTGACACTTATCGCACCTCCGTTGTAGCTCTGCCGCATCTTGCTTCATTCTAGGCCAGAAATACCCCTCCCTTTGAATCCTCCTATATAGAGGTATCTCGGTCGTGTCGCAGTGCTCCTCGTGTGTTTTCTTCAACCTTCATTCTACTTCCTCTGGGCTAATACATCTTAACAACCATCCCCCAGCATTTCTGTAGTAAAGGTTTCCCTGGTTTGTAAAGTATTGGGCTAAATCTCTTAGTCCTATGGCTCCTTCACCAAATTCCAGTTGTTTTCTAATCTCTCCTCTCCGGTCTGCATCCTCCTTCATCGGTAGTATTGACTGTACCACCGAAGGAGTTGTCCTTCGTTGGATCACAATGATAGTTTTATCGTTCCTCATGACCATTTTCTGGGCGATAGTGGCATAGGCGTCTGGGTGGCGGTTCATCGTTCTGGGATATCTTCTGATCTTAGTTCGATGGAACTGGTTGAGAAGCCTCTGAATGGTTGTTCTGTATGGCTCCAGGCTCATGTGACTCAACACATATTCTCCGTTTACTTGTTGAATTACTAAGTTTGAGTCACCTTTGATGCAGAGTGAACGAATTCCTCTTCGAAGAGCCTCCAGCAGCCCTAGCACCAATGCCTCGTACTCTGCTTCATTATTGGAACAAGGGAAATCTAGTTTGTAGGAGAGGCAAATCTCCTTCACCCCTTTAGAGAGAATAACCCCTGCTCCTCCCATCTTTTCTGCCGAAGATCCATCGAATTGCATCATCCATTCCTCATCAGTTGTATCCAGATAATTAGCCTATAAGTCATCTCCTGTAATATCTTCTTTAGGAGGTTCAAATGTTCCTGATGGAAAGATCGCCAATAGATCGGCATACGCTTGGCTCTTGATCGCGCGAGGAACCACACACTTGAAGTCATATTCTGAGAGGATGAGGAACCATCTGGCTGCCCTACCAATCAACATAGTCCTTGCCAATAAATACTTAATAGGATCACATCTAGTTACAATATTAATTGTAAAAGACAACATATAATGTCTAAGTTTTTGTACTACAAAGACTAAGGCTAAACAATGCCTTTCTAAGCTACTATATCTAATCTCCGGCCCATGTATGATTCTGCTGAGGTAGTAAATCGTCCGTTCTTGCCCGTCCACTTCTTGTGCCAGCAGAGCTCCAACGGACCTCGTGGTAGACGTAAGGTATAGCTGCAACGGTACTCCTGCCTGGAGAGGAACCATGATTTGTGGTGAAACGAGCAGTTTCTTCAGCCCAACAAGAGACTCCTGGTGAACCTCCTCCCACCTGAATTTTGTGTTCTTTCGCAACATCTGCATTAGTGGGTGTGTTATTTCGGCCAATCCAGGCATAAATCTCCTAAGGTAGGAGACCTTGTCGAGAAAACTCTTCAGCTCCTTCGCCGTTCTTGGACATGGAATCTCCAAGATCGCCCGCTGTTTATCCTGGTCCATCTGCACCCCTTGTCGATCAACCACAAAGCCTAAAAACTTCCCGCTCGTTACTCCGAAGACACATTTTAATGGGTTCATGCTCAATTTATACCTCCTGCACCGAACGAACACCTTCCTTAAATCATTCAGGTGGGACTCCTCCTTCTTCGATTTGATGACCAAGTCATCCACATAGAACTCTACAAATTTGTGGAAGAAGTTATGAAAAATGGCCATCATTATCCTCTGGTAAGTAGCCCCAGCGTTCTTGAGTCCAAACGGCATCACTTTGTACATGAAGTTGCCCAACGGAGTTTTGAAGGCCATTTTCTCTACGTCTGTGGGGTCCATCTTGATCTGGTTGTACCCTACGTACCCATCCATGAAGCTATACATCTCGTGACCAGCCGTGGCATCTATCAAACTATCGATGGAGTGTAGGGGAAACTCATCCTTGGGGAAATCCCTATTCAAGTCCCTGAAGTCCACGCAGATCCTTATTTGGTTCTTGTCTTTATTCCCCACTGGTATAATGCTGGATAGCCAAAGGGGATGTTGTATTGGCTTGATGAATCCTGCCGCCAACAAATGTTGGACCTCTTCCTTAATCTTAAAGTCTAGTTCAAGTTTGTAAGTCCTTGTTGCCTGCTTCACCGGAACAACCGAAGGCATCACGTTCAGTTTATGATAGCTCACTTCCTCATCCAGCCCTTCTATTTTAGTGTACTTCCATGCAAAGACGTCTATGAATTCCCGAATCAGCTCAACCAAGGCTTCCCATTTCTCCTCTTCGAGGTCTTTTGAGATAAAGATAGGCCTTGGATCTTCCCCTTCTCTTGCTAAGTTCAGTTGATCCAACTCTTATGCCTGGGGCCTTGGTTGATCTGCCATGTAGTCTGGTTCTTCGGCGACATCTTCTATGAACTCCTGTATGCTGGAGTTATCTATCACCATACACTGCCCCTGTTGATCCACCAGGAAACACTCATACATCGGGTCAACCTCATCCTTAGTTTGTTCGGCCGCCCGTTCACACCATTATAAGCGGTACACCACTTTTCCCTCTTCAGTGATAATTTTCTTGCATTGCCTGCTGGTAGCTGTTACTACGGCCTTCCTCTTCTTATCTCTGAAAGCCTCAGCGATTCTTTCCCCTGAGAAGCGACTCAACACGCTTTGCCGTTGGACCTCATGCTCCATCGGGTCTGTTCTAGGCCTCATCCTGTCTCTGAGTTGCTTCGAGATATTATGGGGTCGAGGGATCACCTGATGGGCTTCTTCGATCCTCACCCCTTCGCTACTTACACCCTCTTTACCTTGCTCATTCAAGGGCCCCATTCTCTCTCTAATCGAAGGAACCCACGCTCCCTCTATCCTCCTTGTCAGGACCCGCACATCTTCCTCCAGCTCTGTATAAAATGCCACATCCACTAAGTGTGCTTCTTCGATAGCAAAAGGCCTCTTCGTAGCCCTAATGGTCACTTCTGTTCCCTTGATATTTGCCTTGGCACATTGATGATAGGTTAAAGGAACTAACCCTTGGTTGTGCATCCACACTCTCCCTATTAGTAAATGATAGGAAGTTGCACTTTCTATTACATGAAACTTGATGTGGGAACTCAGATTTCCCATCACAATCCCAACATTCACATACCCGATGGACTTGGAAGATTGGTTGTCATACCCCAAAATTACTAGTGGCATGGGAACCAACCTTTCTTCCAGAATATTAGCCACGTGGAAGGAGTTGATCGACATAATATTAATGGAAGCACCCCAATCCATAAGAGTCCTTGCAAAGCAAACCCCGTTGACGCTAGCGGTTACATACAGGGGCCAGTTATGAGGAAACCTTACAGCATTATCTGCATCGCTGAAGGTTACTTCTGATAGAAACTTCTTCCAGCCTAGCCATGGGTCCCCTCCACCTTAGCGAGGGGACTGCGTTCCTCCTTGCAATGTCCAAAATTTCCTCACTTATCTCCATTCTGCTCTCCTTCGGGATTCCCACTTTATCAAAGAACCAAGTGAACTTTAGAGATTTTGAAACTGCACTATATTCTATGACCGGGTCTGCTTCCTCGCCTTCAATGCTATATACGTCTTCCACATCTTTAGCGCTTGCTTCATCGTAGGCTAAAACTACGTTAGCCATTCCCCTGGTGCAATGTTCCAGAGCTTCTTCGAACTCTTTCTACTTCATCGTTAACCTTCCTCCTTCTCTTTCTGCCTCCTTATCATAGGCCATCACCAGATTGGCCCCGTGTGCTGGAAGTGGGTTGTTATTAATGTTCTGCGGGGGGATTTGCAATGTCCCCACCTTCATGTACTTGTCGATGATTCTTCGCAGCGTGAAGCAGCTCTCCGTTGGATGCTGGATCTTTCGATGAACCTGGCAGTATTTGGGATCAGCCCTCGTCACAACATCGGGTTCTTCTGTCGGCACGCCTTTTGGTTCATAGACCGTTCCGCCTTGGACCATTGTGTTATAACAGCTCACATCCTCTTCTACCGTACAAGGCAACGGTGGCGGGTCTTCTCTGTCTCTTCCAAACTTTCTTTTGTTGTCCTTCCTCGGCGCCTTTCCCCCATCTTCCCTCTCGACATATCCTACCCGAGGGGGCTGAGACCTTCCCCCCACAGGTTGCATCGGCTGGTTGAACACCATGGGATCCAATACCGAGAAAGGTCGCACCACCAAAGAGATGTTTCTTGCGGATTTTAAGAATGCTGAAAAAGTTCCCTCGCGCGTCTCATTGATTAGGTGGCAAATATACTCAGGAAGTAGTCCCTCAGCACAAATCTGCAATAACTTGGATTCCTTAGCTTCCTCCCTTACATCAAGGGACCTTTCCCTGAACCTTCGAATATAGTCCACCACCTCTTCTCCTGGTTTCTTCTTCTCCCTACCGAGTTGGGTCAGGGTGAACTCATCTTCTGCTAAGAAGAACTTTCGGACAAACAATACATGCATCTCCTCCCACGTAGAAATGCTATTGGGAGTCAAATGGGAGTACCAGGTGTATGCCTTGTCGGTTAGGGATTTGGAAAAATCCCTCAATCTAAGCTTCTTATCATTGCAATGTGCTCCCAAGTGTTTGAAAAAATGCTTAATGTGCTCCTTCGGGTTCTCGCCTTTCCCTGTGTATTTTTCAAAGGTAGGGGGAATATAGTCTTTTGGGTAAGGCTCGTCGTTGTATTCCTGAGGGTAAGGTGTTCAGAAGTCATCGTAGATCGAAACTACCTCGCCCACAGGTTGCGAGGAAGCCTGTATGAACTTCAACATCTCCTTTTGCATCTCCCATCTCATTTCTTCCATAGGCGATGGGGCAACAACCAACGGGGTTACAGGCAGAACGCCCGTTAAAGCTGGCGCCATCGTTATTGCTGGTGCTGTTGATACTCCAGAGATCCCCATCGTCGGATTTACGACGGAGGGTATGGTTGCTGGGATCGTTTCAGCAATACCTGCACCTGGTGGGGCCGTTGGAGCTGCTCCTGGCGTTACGAAAGCATTAGCCTCCAAACCTCCCAGCATAGTGGAAGCTATTGGGTTTACAAAAACTCGTAAAGCTTGCTCATGAGGAGCGAAATCTGGGTGGGTCCCAACCCCGCGCTCGTGGAAGGTTGTGCCACCCCTGGAACACCTGTTCCCATTGGAACCGGAGGTATCTCTACCCCAGGGGCCCCATCCCTTAGGGCCGCCAGTTCTCTCGCGGCCTGTTCTTCATTATGCTGGATATCATCAAAGTTGAGTCTTCGAGTAGCATTATCTTGCGTCATACTTCTTACGTAAGAGAATGCCTCCCCAGCAGAGTCGCCAAATGTAAGAGGGTACTTTAGATAAGATGGAGGTGTAACCCCTATTTGAGTATGGTGATGATAAGCTAATCTTGGCCAAAGCTTTGGATTAATGATGGGACACACAAACACAAACCCCAATAAAGATGAACTCAGTTTAAACTCACAAAACTCTCGTGTATAACTCAAAAAATAGTAACGAACCTTAGAAGTAACTTAGCTAGAGGGTAAGCACCACCCTAGATACACCTTGGTAGGCAGGTAGAAACATACCTAACACTCTCAAGAATCTCTGTCAAGTATTAAAAGCTTCGTAATAAGTAACAATGGTGGGTGGGTAAACCCTCTGGTTCGCAATAACTCTCCCTGAGTGTATATTTTCTCTAGTAATAACTTCTGAACTCTCAAAAGATCATTCAAAAGGTCCTCCCCTCCTCAGGGGTGGTTGGGGTCCTTAAATAGCCCCCCACAACATCCCCGAGGCAACTCAGTCATTAAAGACTATGAAAGACATCCCTCATACTTTATGTCTCAGCATTAAATGCTTGATGCACTAGTTGTCTCCACGTCATAAACATTAAATGCCAAGACATGCCTTTTGCCTAACCACTGTGTGTCAGGGGGCTGTTGTCGCAGAGGTGGCTCACCAACTGCCTGACAGGCCCAAATACCACGGTGGTTTACTCAAGTTCAAGTCTGACATTTGTTTAGCTGGCTAGTGACATCACCTACAGCAGATGTGACATTAAGTAGAGGGCTGTTTGGTTCATAACTCAACGCCCGATAGAACTCCAAGTTGTTCCGCCTAAGGTTCCACGGTCAGGGTCCTTCGGTGTTTTACCAGGTGTATCTAAGATGGTCAGGACAAGCCCCAACGGTGCCTTACTTCTCAATCCTCCAAACCAAGTCCCTCTAAAGTTCCCACGGTGAGGTCATTCGATAGAGCATGAAAGCTCTCCCAGGCCCTGCCAAGTCTGGTCTCTCGCAAGTACCGTTTGACCTCACAGGAACTCACTTATTATTATCGTTATATCATTACAACCGTTATAGCTTACAGTCAGTAGAAAAATACAATATGATTAATACAACAAGCTAAAATATAAGCTGTCGTGCCCAGCTGCCTCGCTGAGTTGCCACGCTTGAGATGCCTTGGTTGACTAATCTTAAACACTATTGCTAATTAGGTATTTTCCCCTAATCTCAAGATTACCTTCAAGCCCCCTATACAATACCAAAAAAATATCTAGGGATTATGAGATTTTGGTTAAGCCTAGAGAGTTTCAAGTAGGGGACTTGGTCTTACGGGCATCCACTCACCACCTGCGGAGCATGTCAGCGTCAAAGTTCAAGCCGAACTAGGAAGGCCCCTTTATGGTACGAGGGGTAGGAAAGTCAGGCTACTACCAAATATCTGAGCACATGAATGAGTGTCTCCAATCTATCAACTATAAGTGGATAAATAAATATTATGCCTAGCTCTTATCCAAGTTTTATTTCTTTTGATAAATTCAAAAAGATTGCTTTAGACAAAAATTATTTTTTTGTTGCAAATAAAATCATGCGTACAATCTTTGTAAACAACATAGATACTGAATATAACACATAAAGAAATGAATATATGTTATTTTGATGGTGTAACACTTGAAATTTTGTGCATACTTTCTTTACCTGCATTTGTTGCTAATAGATCTTAAGTACCCACTCACTAATAAATTGTGAAGCGGGTACAACTAGAATAACCAATTTATCATTTTTGATTAAGTGTGGAAGAAAATGAGGTATATATTTTCTAGTAGGCAATATACTTGGGGGTATATCCATCCCAAAAGTAAAGTATAGTGAGAAAAGTCCATCTAGACATAATAGTTTAAATACCCAAAATGAAACGATGTATTTGTTTAAATGTTGCAAATTATTTACTTGACTACTTGAGAATATGAAGATGAGGTCTACCCCCCATATAAATTATTTCTTAAAAGTAAATACGTTCCAAATTAAGTGTGGAACAACAACTCCACAAGTTAAGGGTCCATTTTAAAATATAATAAACTCCAAAAAATGAAGAGAAACATTTTGTTTTCAAAGGAAAGCAGAAGGGGAACCTCCTCTAAGTTATTTCACACACACACACACACACACACACACACATATATATATATATATATATACAAGTATCCCACAATTAAAGGGGAAATTTTACTGATAATTTTATCAGTTCATGTGCAAATACCCCACAGATTACGGGCTAGTTCAAGGTTTATACTTGTCAAAACTTTGTGCTAATATTCTCACAAAATAAAAGAGCAACTAAGTGTAAACAAATATCAAATAACATAGAGACAAGATGAAAATGGAAGAAAAAAAGTTTGTTTTCATTAATGTAGAACAACCCTTACTTGTAGAAAAGAGATGAATACAAAGGCCTTCAGGTTGAAGACAGTGAGGCTATCGATCTTAAGAACACTCTACGAAGTAAAAGTCTTAGGATTGTGCTCAAGGATCATCTTCAACACCTGTCATTTGTGACTCCAAAACCTTTTGGGCTACTTCTCGCGCTATAGATCCCTCATAAAAGCCTCGGGAGCCAATACTGATAAGCACCCAAAACTGTACAATTTATACCCCGAATAGACGTACTTTAGTTGCTAATTCTCGGAAATTGGGGTCTTATGTGCTTAAATGTTTATCTTGTAGGTCAAATGTCCGTTTGCGGTGTCAAATGCTATTTATCGAGGCAAATGCGCGTTTAATGGTGCTAATTCCCTCTCCCCTGACCTTAACCTAGCCTAACCCGAGCATAAACCTAGTCCAAACTTATCCCAAGCCTGTGTGTGTTTTGTTTGTGTTATTTTATTATTTTTTTAGATTTTTAGTTTGAATCATTTTTATTTTTAGGATTTATTTTAGATTTATTTAGAATTTCTAGGATTTATTTTCAATTTTTATATTTCTTTTTATTTAGTACTTTGATTTTTATTCTATTAGTTTTTAGTTTTAGTTTTATTTTATTTTATTAGGATTAGAATTTTTAGGATTTTAATTTTAAGTTTTATTAGATTTTATTTTTATTTTTATTTTTATTTTATTTTTATTTCTTTTTAGTTTCAATTTTTATTTGAGTCTTTATTTTATTATCAGAAGTAGGATTTTTATTTTAGAATTTTAGTTTTATTAGTTTTAGCTTTTTTTTTAGTATTTAGGTCCAAATTAAACACACACACATAAACTCACTCACATACCCCCTAAACTAATACCAAACCTCATCCTCACCTACACCCTATTATCCTATACCCTCACCCACACAACCATACCCACCTTCATCTTCCTAACCCACACCACACTCTCTCTCCGACCCACCATAACCATACACCTCCAAACCCAACTCATCCACCATTAACAATAAACCTTACCTACATCTCATCCTCATCAGCCATCCTTTAACCCATCTCCAACAAACCCGCCGACGGTCACCATTGGACCTGCAACCCGCCGGAGGCGCTCGCGATCTCATCCCCATCTGCCACAGCCCACATCCCTACCGGTCGACGACGCGCATCCCCAGCGCGACCCTGCGCCAGCGCATCCCTGCGCTGCCCCTCGCCTGCTATAACCTCCTTCTCCACCCAGAACGCCGGCGGCGCCCACCAACCGGCCCCTCTCTCCCTCACTCCGCGAAACATCTCCGGCCTACCACCGGCGAAACCCTTATGCCACCCAAGACCCATTTTCGGGTCTGCCCCATCCGAAACCCGACCTCTATCAGACCCGAATCACCACAAACCCAAGTTTAACCCGTCTCAAATCCTATACCCATCCATCTTTCCAAAACCCATTTCCATTTCTCCTTTTTGTCCAACACGATTTCTACTTGTTAACACAAGCCAAAAACAAAACCCATTTTACCTCACATGTTTTAAACCATTAACCCCTTTTCCCATATTTCCAAAAATACCCCCAACCCTTTTTTCCATAATCTGATATTTATTCCCTCATTTCCCACTTGTCTCCACACCTCACACAATCCATGCACAATTGTGCATTTTCTCCATATTACCCTCACCCATATATCCTCATACCTCACACCCCTCATGTGCACAACCTTATTTTCCCAATTTAACCCCTTAGCTCCAATTGCATATAAAAGAAGACCTTAAGGCCATTTGAAGATAATAAGAGCTTGGTAGTAAGAAAATTATAGAGAGAGAGATAGGTTAGACTAGAAAATACATTAGGTAGAATATTTTTGTAAATAGTTTTGTTTTTATTTTTTTTAGATATTTGTGAGAAATTAATTGTGAGTGATTCAAATGAGTGTTTGTATGTAATTGAATATTGTGGAAAGCTCAATTTGAATGGATGTTGATCAATTTCAATGGAGGATTAGAGGCCAATTTTGCAAATCAAGGAGACTTGTTTGAATATTTGTCCTCTTACCCTTCTATTTAATTTGTTTATGCCTTTGATTATTAATTTGTCAAATTTTATACCATGTTAGGCTAAATCCCCTTTCAAGGGGTGGGGTAAAACCCTTATTTGATATTATTTTAGTTTAATTAGTTTGATTACTTTAAAAGTCCCTTTGAATGTTAATTTTAATCCCTTACCCTTAAATTTACGCCTCGAGAGAGGGTAAATGATTTTCGAGAGAAAATCAAAATTCTAATTATAATAACCATTTTAGATTCGAACTAGAGATAGGGGTTTCTTAAGTGGGGTATTATAACTTGAATTTCAACTCTAAATTTATTTTCTAAGATTTACATGAATTTTAATCGGTCGATCCTAGCGGATGATTAATTAAAAGGAGTGTAGATCTATTTTTCTAGAGTTGTGAGGTGTTAAACTTAATATTCTAAAATGTTATTATTAAAATTACACTTGCAACGAGAGTTGATTTGTAGTTTTGATATTAATTTGGGAGAATTCAAATAATTAAATTAATTAATTAGAATAACTAAAATTTGTGGTGTAATCCCACTCCTTGATTGTTCTCACAATTATTTAACTCACTTTATCTTTTATTTTAGTGTTAGACTTTATTTTTCATTTTAGTCACTTTCTAGTTAGTTATTTTCATCTTAGTTTAGTTTAGTTTAAATCATCACCTCACCCTATTGTTTTAATATTGAAAAAGCTAAAAAAATTAGAAAAAGTGAAAAACCACAAAAAGAAAATAAAAAGTGAATTACAATTGAATTTGTCTCTAGCTTACTCCCTAGAAAGTGGATTGATACCCTTACTTACCTCTACACTTTAGATTGTTATATTTTGTAGGTAATTCAAGGTTTTGATTAGAAGGACCTTGTACAACGACAAACATACCGAAAAGTTCTCTTTATCATATACCTCAATGTTGTCATAACCTATATTTCTAGACTCAATCTCAGAAGGGGGAAGGAGGACTCCTCATCAGAATCCTAAACACCGTCAAAACGAGTGGCCTCAGAGCTAGGCCATTACTCATCAACTGCCTCAACAGTCTCACTCACATGTTCCTGAAAATAAAGATCATAGAGAGAATGGTTAAAGAGAGGAAAAATGGATAGTTAAATAAATTCTCTATGGGCAAGAAACTTGAAGGTGAAGAGTTTACCCCCAAACCCAAAAGGGTAAGCATGATGCCCACAAATCAGGAAGGCCCACCTAGACGGGTTTTGCCAACATAGTAAAGACAGAATAAACATAATACTATTAAAGAACTGGTTTATCAAAAAGTTAGACTCCAAGAAACAACCACAATGAGTCAGGTATAATAGTACAATACCTGAGGACTGCTTGCTGTAACACTCCCAGTCCGTTGGAACACCAACCTTAATAAACTGATAACTGGGAAATAGGGATGTGATGGTAAGAAGCTTGCACATAAAAGGCAAGAGTAAAAATATAGGGGAAAGAGAGAAGAGTGAATAAAGTATAACAGTATAATACCTCACTCACAGTAACCTCTCCAAGTTATTGCATAGTGACAGGAATAGTCGCAGCATTAACATGAAAATAAGGAAATAGGAAAGTGTTAGCAAACACTTGCACGGGAAAAGCAAGCTAAAAAAAAAGAGCGTATTCAAATAAGTACATATGGAGCCTCTTCCAAGGTGCTAACCGGGTGTCCCACAGGAAAAGGGACCTCGACCACGCTCGCCTAAAATCAAGAAAATAAAGAAGTGTTAGTATATTACTTGCGCAGAAAAAGAAAGTCTAGCAAACAAAATAGCCAAAATGAGTACATGGGGAATCAATTCTACAATGCTCGCTACATGTTTCATAAATGAAGGGACCTCAGTAATAGTGCCAGTCTAAAAAATAAGGAAATAGATAATGAGTCACCAAGAAAGAATTAAAAGTATAGAGAGCCCAAGAGAAAGAAGTAAATACCTAAGGTAAAGGGGTAGCTGAGCTACTCACTAGTATGCCCACTCCAGAAGTAGTTGGTACTACCATAATGACACTGGTCCGAAGAGAAGACAAATAATAAGTGAGATGTAATTGAACTACAGTAAAAATGCAATAGGATATCAAAAGACTAAAGGAAAGCAAGTCTAAGTACCTGAACCCTAGGACGGGAAGAAGAGTTCAGACCAATCGTAGAGGTTATCGAGATGATCGTGTCAGCCTGCCAATAAACAGTTTATAAGGAAAAGATCAAGTGAAGAAAAATATAGCAAAGTAAGATAGATGAGTACCTATAGTGAAGAAGTAACCCATGAAACAGGTTCGCTGATAGCCATACTATAAATGGGTTGGCTAAGAATGAGCTGAGTCAACGGTTTATTGTCCTAGAGAGACAGACCCTAGGAATAGATATCCTCCCAGAAGGAGGAAATCTAGGAATAACAACTCTCATAGGTAGGAGTATCCCCCCGCTAGTGGTAGGTCTAACTGAAATAGATCTATAGAGCTAAAAGTTTAAATACAACGGTCATAATTAAGATAGTAGCAAACAGGAGCCAAAACACATGTAAGGAAAGCACCAAAAGATACCTCTACAGGAGGGGTAATAGAAGGACCAACAATAGAGCTGCCCATTGAAGAAAGGGGAGGAGTCCTGGCAGGTGGACTGTGAGTTGTAGTCACCTTTTAGGTAGGCATATGTATAAATAAGCTAGCAAAAAAAATTATGAGATAACAAATAAAGAAATACGACAAGGAAAGTACTTGATGATATGGGTGAGTACTTGAACAGTGCGAGAATCCATGGAATACCAAAACACAGTGGAAAAATGCAGAATAAATAAAAGAATAAAATGTCAAAATAGTTGGACAGATAAAGAACAAAAAAATATTTCAATATATTAAGAACCTTACCTCCCTAATAAAACCTAAAGAAGAGATGACCATAGAGTTCCTCTCGAGCAACAAGGGGGATCTACGAATGGGGTAGGTGAAGAAGAAAGAGTAGTCCTCACTCCTAAAGGACCAGTCACTTTTCTAGAGACAGCCTACACAAAAGAAGAAACAAAGTTGAAAGGTAAAAAAATGAAGTGAAGAAAAGTCAAGTAAGAAAAAGGAAAGAAATAAAGGAAATGATAGAATAACGTACTGGGGAAGGGTGAGAGGCTTTCCTATAGGGAAGATGCCCAGTGGTGGTGCTGGAAGTAGAAGGGGAGTAGATCATAGTATCATCCTCGTTGTTAGGTCCCCTCAAAACTGGTAATAAAGAACAAGTGTCAGGCCAGTGATCGTGATGAAGATTAATGACAACAATGTCATTTAAAGAAGAACTATTATCATCGTAGGAAGGGGTGTTTCCATAATCAACCAGTTCCTCTTCAAGTGAGTGAGAAGGGGAATAAGCAGTCGAAACCTCATGACTGGGAGTTTCACTAAGTAAGAGAGAATTAGCTAAAATACCTTCAACAATAGGGGATAATGAGATGGATGGATCCTGAATCAAAATACCTAAGGCTTCATAGCCTTTCTTATAAAAAGTTTGGTAAGTCTCCTCAATCCCAAGGGTATCAGCATTTAACCCTAAGTTCAAAACATAAGGGGGAGCAGTAATCTCAACACTAGTCTTCTTCTTCTTCTTCTTCTTCTTCTTCTTCTTCTTCTTCTTCTTCTTCTTCTTCTTCTTCTTCTTCTTCTTCTTACCGGTCCTAGTCCTCAACGGATAAAGGGAGGGGGCAGGAGAACCGAAGGGGCAAGAATAAAATTGGTCACATCAGCATCCAGGTGTTTCCTTTGGCTTTTCCTTTGCCTTAGTTAGCTAGGGCTCAGGGTGTTTCACATAAATGGAATCCTCGTTCAAGGGCCTCACAAGTACATATGTGACTTGTTCGAGGAGGGCCTTGGCTATTAAGATACGAAACCAAAACTCCTTCTAAGTCTTTTTCCCCTAGTATTTGTCATTGTTTAGAATTTTTATGGGGATGGTTTCGTGGGGCACATCCATGATGCGATTCTTAATTAAAATAATATGTTGTTCTCAAAAGTTGAACCACGAATGGCTAAATGAGGAGAGATAATCACGAGAAGGTAAAATAATCCCCCCAAGAAATCAGTCCTGTGAAGGATCCCCTCAAGAGTAAAGTTGGCATATGCTTCCAAGTATAGTTCTGGGGGTATGGACTCCCCGATCGTAGCCAAATTGCCTCCTCACTCACTTGGAGTGATAAAACTCTACACCTTGGATAAGGTTTGTTAATGAAGGGATAGTGTAAGGAAGTAGCATGGTCATCAAAGAATTGTGGGGGAATGTAGATACAGACTCGCTTGCAGTAGGGCAAAAAGCAAAATTTATCCACATAATCAATAAGGGGGTGTAGGTAATTCTTGGGAATTTTTTGTGGTCATCCGAGCGGCATCACTGTGACAAGCACGAGCTTCTGGAGCAAAGTTTAGAACCCTCTCAAAGAGAATGGCCATCAAGATAAATGAATTAATAAATCTGGTCACATCATGGTGACCACTAGATCGTCCTATATCCACATATGAATGATCTAGCCAAGTATACATAGAGTCCAAGGTGAGGTCTACGAGGGGAACATCCCTCCCTTTAGCAAGCCTCACATCCATTCTAAAAAGAAACTCACGAGGAGAATTGGCTGGTCTCCCTGGGAATAAAAATCTGCTCAGAAAAGTGACAAAGAATGCAGGTAAGTGTGAAGGAGACCTGATTTTGGGCTTATCCTGGCTTTGAGGCACTCTGCTCGAACTCTCTTCTTTAGGGATGGATTCGAAGTCCCTGAATCAATATCTCTGCCACTTTGCAAAAGAGTTCTTAGTGGCACTCGTCTTGTTATAGCAACATAACGAGAACACTCAGACAAGGCCTGCTGTAATTATTTATACATCTCATTATCCTTGTTATCCTCAAAACCAACACTAAACACATGGATTTACATCTAAGGGAGGTCAGTCAACTCGCATATATCCTCCATGGTAATAGTAAATTCTCCCCATCCAGTAATAAAGGTATGCAAGTGCATACTCCAACGAGAAGCCGTAATATTGAAAGTGTTGGAGTGTTTTTCAATAGAGTAAGATTTTAAACTTGAGATAGTCCTAATTAGACATAAGCCCTCGATGATGGCCTTGTGAGCAAGGTCAACAAGAACGTGATCTGCCCAGAGGTCCCACTCATATGGGGTACTTCTAGAAATATTAAGGTTAATATTTGAATTGGTGAAGTCACCCCTATCCACCCTAACTCTCAAAATGCTATCTACAAGGATGATAGGGGTATTAGTGGACTCACTCAGACCTAAGTGAGGCCACTCGTTGATCTTATACTCGAACTCCTCCTCGAACCTCTTAAGCGAGCGCATAAAAGAATCATTATCCCCATAGTAAGGGGAAAGACGATAGAGCCCAACGTCCCTCTTTGATCGATTATTGAGGAACTATTTCTGAGATTTAAAGAGGGTAATGTTAGAAGAAGCTCCACTGGTAACGGTAGTGAAAGACGCAGTGACGGAGGTGGCCACGGTGGTAACACCAGTGGCCAAAATGGTGGAAGCCATCACAAAATTGGGCAAGGATCCTAGCAGAAGGTCACTAGTGATGGTGGTGATGGCAGCAGAGGAGGTTTGAGATAAAGAAGCCATGGAGAATGAAAGAAATGGAAGGTTTTGGTTATTGAAGTTATGGAGTTTGGGAAGGGATGATATTTTCTCTCTTTAAAACTAAGAAGCAAAAGTTTGAATGGCTAAGGTAGAGGGAAATGTTTTTAATTGACCCTTTTATACCAAAGAGGGTACGCACGTTTTGATGGCTAAAAGTGGGTCAAATCATTACCCAAATGATGGTATGCTTGTTAATAGGTTAACACGTGTCTGCTCGAGACTATAAACATGGGGTGAAGTGACAGGGTTATTTAATGCCCTCAGAGAAATAATGAAATGGCAAGCAAACCTTTCAAATTCTAAGGCAAGACAATCATTTTAAATTAAACCCTTTGATCTGCCCAATACAAAGACTTTTGCATGAGGGGGCTAATATGGAGGGGTACCCACTCTCCAGTCCACTTTAAGGCAAATAAGGCAAGGGGGTTGAAGACTAAAAAGATCCATCATTAGTGAGCCTAGTCACAAGTTAGCACAAAACAAAGATTTGGGCGAGGGGGTCCACCACGAGTGTCCCCATCCCCAAATTTATACCAAAAAAGGAATAGGGAGAGGGGGTCCACCATGTATGTCTCCATTCCCAAAATAGTACATCACGAAGGTTTAGGACGAAGGGGTCCACCACAAGTAGCTCCACCCCCAAAGTGATGCCAGAAAATATTTAGGGAGAGGTAACCCACCACGAGTTACCCCACATACCAAAAGCAATACTAGAAAAAGATCCTGGGCGAGAGGATCCACCACGAGTGGCCCCATCCCCAAAATTGATACCAGGAAGTATTTTGGGTGGGGTGTTCACTATGAGTGGACCAATACCAAAAAATCAAATAAGGAAGTATTTTGGGCGAGGGGGTCCACCATGAGTGGCCCCATCCCCAAATTGCTACCAAGAATATATAGTTACTAATATTTTTATTTTTCTTACATAAGTATCCTTGATCGAGAAAGCTGAGCTCGAGCAAGCCAGTTAGGATCTCTTGGAGGTTTTGGTTTGGTGGCTGAGAGACAAGGTTTGTTAGGCAAAGTTAAATTCCATCCACTTGACACTTTAAAATAGACAGAATACTAGTAGAGAGACCCTAGGGGTCACTTAAGCACTCACGCATCCCACACTTATAATAAATAAGTGAGTATCCAAGATACTGCTCATAGAAGTATTTTTTAGATGGCCTTTGGGGAGTGGCCCTTAAGGCAACTCACAAGTATTTACAAAAGTTTGTACAACAAGTTACCGTTTGAAAAGATATTTACCAAATCAAATATTTTTGCATTACTAGCGGACATATTTGCTATTTTACTTTGGTAGGCACCAAATGTTGTCTATCTGAGGGGATAGGCGACTAATAGACAAATGGAACAAAAGGTACATTGCAGACCTTGTCCCTAAGTTCCCTCTTATTTTTGGCGCCTAAATTGCCAACTTATCCCTAGTATATACCTATAAACAGGACCCAATGGTAAGGTCAATAAAAGGCAAAAAAAACTCAAGTTTTCACCACTACTCTGGCCAAATTTCACCAGAAATAGTGTTCTCTCGCTTCTCTCTTTCTAAGTGTCAAAGTGCTTACCTCTTCACTCCCCTTTTTACAACCATTATTCTCAGGATCTCTCTCTCTCTCAGACGTCATTATTATTTGTGCAATTTTCTGTTCTCCACTTTCTTTTTAGGAAGAAGGTCACTGTGGCCATCCCTCCTGATCTTCACGCGCGCATGCAGGGTTCTCGCTCCCTTCCTCAGGGCACTTCGTCCATCGTCAATTGGGGTGATGTGTGGACATTGTATAGAGATAGAGTCGCTAACCAATTTTACAAAAAACAGGAAAAAAAGTGTTGATACCTCGAGCGAATGACATCAAAGTCATACTGATGCTTGCGAAACCAATTAGTTCAAGAACTCGGGGACTAAGTTACGGAGTGAGAAAGTTTTAGGCACCCGCGCCCATCCCTCCCTTTCAGTCTCTTATGGGCATGTGTTATTCTTCTCCTTAAAAACTCTATGAAGTGTGTGCGCGTATATATAAATAGAGAGTGAAACTACTCGACTCACGTCATGGATAATGGCAGAGTGAGGTCATCCTTAGGAGTGTTCCCAAAATCATAATCAAAATATTATGTGTGCATTTGTCGAGTCACCGATCGTTTATAAAAGGACGATGGAGTAGGTTAGACAAAACACAAGCATGAATTACAAATATATGACATGAAAATAATATACGAATACAAATAGGAGAGGACTCGAATCTCAGATTTTACCCGAGATGCCTACATAGCCTAAAAAGGCATTCAAGTCCACGTAGTTCGCATATAACATGGGATGGGGTTTATCCCATAAATCCAACCGGGGACTTTTCTTGTATATGTGTGTGGAAAAAGGATATTTTAGTGTGAGAAAATGTAGTGAGAAATCCCTACTTAGAATTCACAAGCAAACCATATGTTTCTTGTTTTTTTATAGAAAGTGCAGTATGTGCAATAATAATGCATACGTTTGATATCAATATGTGAGATATAATAAAAATAAAATGCTAAAATAAGAATTAAGTAACTAAGCGAAAATAAGAAAGTTTGAAGAGAGAGTGAAAGATTTGGACCTTCTTTTGAAGCCTTGAAGTTGATCTTAAATGTTGAAGGGGTGCTCTTCCAAGTGGATGAAGGTGGCAGAAGGTTAAGGAAGGGAATTTTCCAAATTGGGTAAGGAAAGGATGGAAATGGAATGTGGGGGGGAGGTTTTAAGATGGAAACCACGCTGACTTGGAGAGAATAATTCTTAGATCACTGAGAGGGATGTTTCTAAGGTTACTTTCAAAGTGAGACCATGCTCTCGTTTAATAGGATACCGATCGGCATTGTCCTTAACCTACCTATCGGCCGATACCCCGAGACACACTACTGATAGGCAGGGAAATGGGTTTTTCGTTTGGCAGTCCTCTGCAGATTTTTCAAAAAATGGTCATAAAATGCAATTTATAAGTCTGAATCACGCAGAAGATAAATCGTTGAAGAGGGTATTCAAAGCCCTTTAAGAATTCATTGGCCGCTCCCGAGTTCGATAATTAACTATGGTCAAACGGGGCTCGAAAGCGCCCGTCGGTCTTTTAGACAATAGGTAAATTGATTATTTGTCCGAACTGTAAGGTCGATTCGTGCAGGGCCGAACCGTTAGAAAGGTTATGAAGCGCCCTTTAATGTTCTAAAGATATTCGCTCAGCTTGGAGAGTTAACCAAGGTTAAATAGGGCCTGAAAGTGTCCAATGATCCTTTGGAGTGAAACGAATTACTCGTCTGTATCGTAAAGTTGATTCACGTATGGGCAGACTGTTGGAAAGGGGATTCGGATCCCTTTGAGGATACAAAGATCTTCGCTTAAGTTGGAGAGTTGGCTGAAGTAAAACGGTGCTCGGGAGCTCTCAGTGGCCTCTAGATCAGTTTTCTAGGGAAAATGAATCATTTGTCTGAATAGTAAGGCCGATTCGTGCACGAGCCAGACTGTTATAAAAGGGGGTTCTAGGCCCTTAGAAGATCCAATGAGCTATCGCTCAGGTAAGAAAGTTGATCGGTAGTCAAAAGGGGCTCAAGATCACCCAACACCGATGGCCTCCAGATCAGTACTCGAAGTATGACCTAGGGTTTAGGGTAAAGGAGGAAGTTCTAGGGACCTAAGGAGATGCTTAGAGGGTAACTAAAATGGGGTTTCTATAGAGACCCTCGACGAGTGAGCTTGGAACAAGTGAAGACCGTCAAATAGACACCATATTGACGTAGGAAAGAGGGTGTTTAAGGTCAATTCTATGGATCAAAGGGAAGAGGGTGATCGATTTAGCGGGTCGAGCTCGATTGCGAGGACCTAAACTTGTGTTGGGGATGACCAATTTGGGGGTCGAGGTCAGTTCTGAGGATTTAAAGTTATGACGATCTATTTTACGGGTCAAAGTCAATTCTGAGGACCTAAAGTTGTAGGGACTGATTCTGCGGGTCGATGTCAATTCTGAGTACCTAAAGTTGTGAGGACCAATTATGCAGGTTGAGGTCAATACTGAGCACCTAAAGTGTGAAGGATCGATTCTGCGTCTCGAGGTCAATTCTGAGGACCTAAAGTTATGAGGACCAATTCTACGAGTTGATCTCAATTCATAGGACCTAAGGTTATGTGGAGCAATTTTGTGGGTCGAGGTCAATTTTGAGGGCGTAAAGATGTAGGGACCGATTCTGTAGGTCGAGGTTAATTCTAAGGACCTAAGGTCATAGGGACCGATTATGTGGGTCGAGTTCAATTCTGAAGACCTAAGGTTGTGAGGACCAGTTATTTGGGCCGAAGTAAATTCGGAGGACCTAAAGTTATAGGGAAGGATTCGACGGGTTGAGGTCAATTACGATTGGGGGAGCTTGACTTTGGCGTCCCTCTGTTATTCTTTAGATGCTTTCAGTCGCTGGTGTCGGTGATTTTTTATAAGGGTCACGTACCTTTTGGAGGTAACTTCAAACATATTTTTCTTCTTACGTATTTCCTTGAATTCTTCTTTAGTTTTTTCTTTGTTGATCCCTATCTTTTGCAGACGTGGTTTTATGAGGTAATTGGGCACAACATGAGGTTGATAGCCCTAAAGGATAAGTATTTAGGAGACTTTTGTCAGATGTTTCGGTGGTGAAAGTCCAATCGGCGATCAACCAGTCTTTAACCTTGGCGGCGATATGACGGGCTTTGAATGCCTTGACGAATGATCAGGTTATTTCGTGTTTCTTCTGAGTTTTTTCTTGGCATTTTCTTCCCTTCTTGAATATTGATTCTCTACCGGGGATTGCAGGTGACCTTTTACCTTTGGGGGATGGCTCCTTGGGATACGGGGGTGATGGGTATGCACGTGCAAATGCAACGATTGATAGTGCACGAGTTTGGGTATGTCTTGTAGCTGGGAGAGAGAGAGTGGTGCAGCAAATTGTGGAGGATTATATGGTGATCCCATCGATGGTCCCCCAATGTAGATGAGGCAAGTGAGGGACATGTCTGACGAGGCCTGAGTGACAGCATTGATCGACGATCCCTGAACGCTCTATACGGACATGGTGGTGGGTTATGATTACTTGGACCTTGTGACGAGCTAGTTGATTCCCCCTTGTATTTATGATGTGGAGAATATGCCTCCACCTCCTACGACTTCGGGCAGGGGTACTAGCAATCTGGTGGGAACTTCCTACAGCACGGGTGGTGATATGTCAGCGGCGACAGTAATGGCAGAGGAGGCTCTAATTATTTAGGTTAATCCCCCTTCTTATAACTTCCGATTGAGTAGCGGGGGTCATTGAGCATACTTCATCAGCCTAATTCATCGGCGCCAAGGTTGATAGGGCTTATGGATTATTTCCTTCGACCTAAGGTATATTATTCTTC
Source organism: Sambucus nigra (assembly GCA_949130495.1). Taxonomy (NCBI): domain Eukaryota; kingdom Viridiplantae; phylum Streptophyta; class Magnoliopsida; order Dipsacales; family Adoxaceae; genus Sambucus; species Sambucus nigra. The sequence continues at coordinate 101,308,037 of OX422208.1, forward strand.
CTTCCTTCTCTTGTCTCTTTTGATTCTTTCTTTTCTCTTTACTGGTTGATTGGATATTAAGGACTGGGTAGCCTCTGTGTCTGCATACATCAAGGAGTCATTTCCTTCCTACTTGGTTCCATCTTCCTCCTTGAATGAGGGATAGGGTTTTGGGAGTGGAGGTTCCACCGTTCATCACCGGAGAAAGCGCATCCATTGCAGAGGGTTGGGATTTTGAGAGAGGGAGTTATTGATTAGGGTGGAGTCCTATTTATTGTATTTTTCTATTTTGATTCTTATCTAAAATATGTAAACTCATTGAAGTAATATATATATATATAAAAAATATATGCATTTGCTTTTTTGGATTTTTTCTTGATTTAGTGACCTATTTTATATGCACTTTCAATTTTCTGCTTCACTGAGATTATTTTATTTATGCAAAGATAGAGATAAGTATGGAAATGATAATGAATGGAAAAAGGATTATTATTAAAAGGAGTAAAAGTGATTAACTTGCGATAAAGAATTTTTTGAGGAAAATGATTTTCTTGAATAAATTATCGGGGGTAATTTTCATAATAAGGCTTTTTCTGAATTTGATTTGGATGAAAAGGAAAGTAAGAATGTTTCAAAATAGGGGGGTTATTAGTCGGCCGACCCCTTGAATTTCCTAGCGACATGGGGGCCAATTCATATCATCCCTAATCTTTCATTGCTCTTTCCTGCATTAAGAGTACTTTGATAGGGTTGGATTCTGCTCGAGTTTCTAAGGCCCTTATTTTTAGCCAAAGTTTTCAAGTATAAAAGGGGGGTGTTGGATGGGCTTTTCTCCACCCATACCCACATTCTTCTTTCTTGCTCTAAGTTCCTCCTTTTAAAATGACTCTTACCATGTATGAATGATTTGATTCTTATCTCGATAGTTTGGAGAATATGTGTTTGTATAATGTGAACAATGACACTTTTAGCCAGCATCAAGTTTCCTTATGGTGTAACTGTGCTATAGTCTGGAACCTATTGGCTGCAACAATGCAGTTCAGGTACCCCTAGGATCACATTTTATGTTTCGGCCTAGACGAGGTTTGTTATACTTATGAGGAGTTCTCGGCCATGTTGGGGTCAGCCTAGTGTGGCGGTGACTATGCCTGATTTCTCCCCTTCTCCCCGAGTTTTCTTATCTGAATTGATTCACATATCTCCTTCAGTGGATAGTTATTGGTTATTGGAGGGACCATTTTTCTCTAGGTAATTATGTATTCCATGCATCTTAGGGGTTTTGAGGATTCCAGCTTTGTTGTGGCTATCGTCTTAAGCCTTACTGTAAGGATACTATTGGTGATAGGGCACTTGACTGTGGATCCCCAGGTTGTTACGAAAATGGCCTGGATGTCTTACCACCATAATCCTGCAGTAGTGGTGCTAGCTGAGACCCTGAACGCCCAGGATACTTGGAAGGAAGGTCGCTCATACTTTCTAAGGGGGACCCCCGTTATGCTGTTCATGTTGATTACTGATAGTTTTTTCCTGGCATCCCCTCCTGAGTTCCCTTTGGCGGTTGTAACCAATTTCTTTGTCTGGTGCTTTTTCAGTTTCGTCCCATCTGTATAGAACTGGGTCAACTGGTTTGTGGAGTATGGAGCTCGATGTCTTTGTTGGTCGGTGCCATGGTGGGGAGAATTTCAGCTTGTTCTGGAGCCAAAAGAGTATCGATATGCGCAGTTAGTTGGCCTATGGAAGACTTTGTTCTATTTTCCTTGGATGCTTCTGTGCTAAGTTAGGTGGGAACAAATAGTGCTTCCTCGCACACTAGTTTTCTTTTCAGTGGAGAACATGACTGAATTCTGGCAAAATGATGTTGGGTTCTTCGTGGGAGAATCCTCGGTCGTTTACCTATCCATCTCAATCTATAGGAAGGGACTTGCATGTGTCCGGGGACTATCTGAAGTGGTTATGGAAATGATTAGTTGAGAAGATCCTGACAGAAGAGACTGACCAGAGGTGGTTTGTTCTTTTCGACACCGTGGAGGGGGTAGTGGTTTTTTTAGGCTGGTTAGGGCGTACCTCTCCATGGAGCGCATTCGAAATATTAATCAGGCAGTGGAGACCTAGGGACCTCCGGGGGCCAAAAATGATGATGAAGCAGGGTCTTCTAGAAGCTGTGGATAGAATTTTGTGTAGCTGGTGATAATTTGTGTGAATCTTTTGTGAAGATGGGGCAGAGCTTGTGTGTTTTTCTATTTTTTTTAAAATAAATTTGATGTAGCTTGAAAAGGTTGTTATTTTAAGACTGGTTTGAGTCAGTAAAAAGGAGTGGTTTGTTTAACTCCCTTCGACGATACTTCATGTAATGGTGTCGTATTTCCTTATTTGAAATAAAAAATAATTTTGATCATATTTTGTTGTGCCTCTTGATGAGTTTTGCATTTGAGTGTAACACCCCGTATTTTTATGCAATTAAAAAATTAATTAATTCGGGTAACAATTTAAATTACTTGTGTGTCGTAATTTAATGGAATTATTTATGGAAATCGGTATATAAATATTAATCGAGAGAGTAAATGGTTAATATTTATGGGAATTAAATTACTAAGTGAATAGTAATAATTATTTATGTCATAAGTGTATTAGTGACGTGGGATTGACTTATCTCAGTTGGGAGTCGGCTATAGACTAAGTTAGGTGTGAGATAAGAGATTTTGTAAATTAATTCGGATGTAAATTCTGAGTGCACGGTTGAGTCCGGATGGACTGGAATAGTAAAAAAAAAGTACCCGGGGTTATAAATGGGTCTCGAGGCATTTTTAGGCATAGTCGGGCCCACGCGAGGGTATTTGGGTCACTCAGGCATGGCCCATTAGGATAAAAATGGGATTTATATTTAATACCTAATTGGGAGAAGAGGGAAACGGTAGAAAACACAAATCTAAATCCTAAGTTTGGAGAGAATGCCCTAAGGAGCAGTTGGAGTGCACTGGGAACCCTCTTTGGAGATGAGGCTAAGAACGAGTGGGGGATTCACCTGTAATACCCCGTACTTTTGGCTATATTTATTTTGAGGATTAATTAATTAAATGCGTATTAATTGGAAATTAATCCGGGTTATAAATACTAATGAGATGCGAATTGGTATTTGATTATGTGCATATATGATTATATATGTATTTGGTATTATAAAATTTGTCGTGAGATTTATATACGGCATTTTAGAAATTTTGTTAAGACGCGTGGGACCGCCGCGTCACGGTATAATATTTGGATGATAAAAGTGAAATTTAAAATCTATAATCCGTATGGTCGTTTTGAGTGCGCCAACGCGTCCGGAAGGGTCGAGATAGTCAGAAAACACTAGCCGGGGGTATAGTTTGGGTCCCGGGGTATTTTTAGGCCATACCGGCAACTTAAAGGGTATTTTGGTAATTTTACATTTTTAGGAATTAAAAGTGACGAAAATTAGAGATGTAAATCTGATGTGGATTAAACCCATTAAGCCCATTAACCAACCCATATTAACCTAGAAGGCTACGTAGGTTGTCATTTAGGTTTTCTAAGTTTCCCCAAATCAAACCCTAGCCACCTTAAGCCACCATTAGAGAGGAAGCTTGGAGAGAAGAAATTCTGCAGAAATTCTTCATCAAATCAACACCAAATCCGGAATTAAACCAAGGCAAGTGATTTAAATTACATTCCTTATGCAGTGAATGCTTTTTCCATGGTAGAAACATTGTTAATCAATCTTATATAAGAGTTAAAAGAAAACCCATGAAATTGGAAGATTGTTGTTTAATTTTGGGATAGGTTTGCATGTAGAAACATTGTTTGAAGATTTAATTCAGAGATTTCATATCTATGTGATGTATAAACGGATTAAAAATCTGGGAAATTTTGATGAGAAGAACCTAGGGTTTATGTTCTTGAAGAAAATTGGGGATTTATGTAGAAATTTGTGATTTAATGATGTTTAGAAGGTATTAAACCCCTTTAATGATGTTTGTATAGCACCTTGGCATGTTTGAGGATGATTAGAGAACTCAATATATTGTTGGAACGAAT